>CM037075.1:7212827-7817473 GCA_020882685.1 Aphelinus atriplicis
GAATCACGAATTTATGTAAACTACTAATATAATTTTGAAGAGGTTGAGCTCAAAAATTATATCAATGGTGGAAATAAAATAAAATACACCATTTGCATTTTTATTTCTCATAGAAAAATATTTACCTTTGAAAAAGGTATATATTGACGACAAGTAGGTTCTGTGTCCCATAGTTCGTTGTTGAATAAATTCTTATGCAACAAAATTTTTTTTATAAAAAAAGAAATTTGTAAATGTCGTTTGATCTTAGTCTATTCAAGTGTATGTAAGAGAATAATATGATTCAAATCGAATATATCATTTGAAAATATCACTTCAATAGACATTTTTACCAATACACTATCGTTATACATTCCAGTTTATTTTGTCAATTATGACCCAAGAAAGTAATGATATCTAGAATCTGATGCCAAGTATTCAACTGGTGTGATCATCCTACCACCAAACAAATATTTTTGCAAATTACACTCACAATCAATTATATGTCAAGTAAAATCTATCAAATGTACGTGAGAAAGTGATAATATAATTCTTTTTCTTTGGTTCATGTTTCTTTGTTACGGATTTCGAACTAGTATGCTATTTTTTTTAAATATATAGTTGTATCACTTTCATGGCTTTTTTCATATATTCCAGTTCATTTCGTAAACGATGACACGAGAAAGTAGCAAAATCTAGCATCAACTGACAAGTATTCAACTAGTGTGATAGCCCTAAAAACATTTGCCTTTGAAAAAGGTATACATTGACGACAAGTATGTTCCTTATCCCATAGTTCGTTGTTGGATAAATTCTTATACGACTAAATTTTTTTATGTAAAAAGAAAAAATTATATCCCAGTAGGGATTGCTTTCAGAAGAGAAAAAATAGTGAAATATATCTACCTCATGTTTCTTTGTTACGGATTTCGAACTAATAACCTGAATTTCAATTTGCTAATGATAAGATAAGAAAGTACTAAAATCACAAATCCATGTCAAATACTTAACTCATATAATTTTGTAGAAGTTTAGTAGAAACATTATAAATGGTTGAAATCAAAGATAATACACCTCGAGCAATTTTTCTTCATCATAGTTAAAAATGAACGTTTGAAAAAGATATACGTGGACGACAAGTATGGTCCGTATCCCTATAGTTCGTTGTTGAATAAATTCTTATGCGACTAAATTTTGTTACGTAAATAGAAATTTGGAAATGTCTGTTTAATCTCAGTCCATCCAAATGCATGTAATATTAATTAATATGATTCAAATCTAATATATTTTTTGGAAATACAGATCCATCACTTCAATAAACATATTTACCAAAACACTATCGTTATATATTCCAGTTCATTTTTCCAATGATGACATGAGAAAGTAGCAAAATCTATCATCAACTAACAAGTATCCAACTAATGTGATTAGCCTTATACAGAACTAATATTTTTTCAAAGTATACCTTAAAGCAATTGTTGCACGACCTGTTATCAAATATCAATGCACTCCAGATCAATTCATCCATGTTCCGATAGAATATACTGAAATCAAAAATCCATGTCAAGTAGTTACATACATTTTAAATACATCTACCAATGTTGAAATAGAAAGTACTAAAATCACAATTCTATGTCAAGTAGTACCACTTTGTAAGGTTTCAGTATTGAATTCATAATAATTTGAAATCAAATAAAATACTCGATGATCGAAATTATCTTTCTCATAGTACAACTGACGTTATTCTACTAGAATCTCAAATCCCAATAATAACTACATGAATGGAATTTTTACATTACAATTCTTAATGTTTGAATGTTACAATTGTACATCATGATATTATTTTCATTCTTCAATTGAAATGTATTTATTTTGTTTCACTTCTTTTTTTTCATTTTTTTCAGTCAATGGAATTAACAAATACATACTTGCCACGGGCCCGTTTTTCACAGATTCTCGATGGGCAGTGTATTTGTTTTTTATTTTCACTTTACATACAAACAAAAGTGAACACTCTATCCTGAAGATGCTATTTTGTATATGTAAACTTACAAAATGTATAAAAAGTCTGCATACGTTTTCTCGCTCAAATTATTACTATTTGCCGAAGTTTCGATAGATCTCATTGTTTTTTAATGAGACTACATAAAATAATGTCGTTTCAGAACTTCTTCAAGATAAGTATAAAATAAGGCTCTTGATAATTTTCCTGATTTTGAACAGGTCAAGTGAATATTCTTATACTTCTCTTATGAAACCTCCATCTGTGTTTGGATTCTCGGACCAAACCTGCCGGATACTTCTTGTAAACAAATTAAAACTTTTGGCAACAGCTTACTTGCAGCAGTCGCTGAATATTGCACCGTATACGAATGCGTTTTTTCATTCAAATTACGTACGTACGCTTCAACAGATTTCTACCCAATGGAATCCAGGAGACGCAAAACAGGCGCTCGACACTCACAGACCATTTGATCAGTGTTAATAATCAAATTTTCATCAAGGGATGAAGTAATTTCTCTGATGGATGTGATATTCCTGCTTGAACCGGTTAACCCATGCTATTGAAGCCTGGAATCGGAAATTTGGATCTCTCCTGTATTGTTGAGCAGCTTGTGATGCCCATTCATAGAGATTTCTAGTTGTTACAAGAAATTTTTCTCTACGGGTCTCACAATCGATTGTAAGTCCATTTTTTTAATGGCAATGGACTTATCATACTTCGTTCCACCATTGGTAATTATACTCTTCCAACTTTTCAACTCATCTATTCTGGTCAAATGCTTCCCTGCATATTTTTGCAAAGTGGATAGTTTCCATTTGGGATGTTCTCGGTGGAGATTGTAGATTTTAATTCTTTCATCTAAAGAGATATAATTAAATTGTGGCATTGTTTTTTTGAGATCATAATTATCACTTGATGATGCTTGATGACTTTTTGATTCTGGAGATTCTGGAATAATTAATAGAATTATATTCCGATTATAATTAATGTAGGATTTCAATTTATATTGATTATTTGATCGATAATATGTTGAAAGAATTCAAAGTAAATTTGTTGTTCATCACTTTATCATTATCTATCGAAAAGTGAATTTTAATATATAAGAATATAAGATTGCAACTAAATGCGCTTGCACGTGATTTACCAGTAGTTGTATCCTCGCTATCCATTGGTTTGCTGTTGTCTTGGCGACCCTGATTTAATTGTTCGTCTTGTGGCTCATTGAATGTCTCATCCTCGCCGTATAATAATTCTTCATCCATTGCTATTGAATCCTAGATATAATCGAACAGCAAATCAGCTATTGCCCTGCCTAGGCAGATTACTTTATCCAATGAGGCTCAGGATATGATGCACTTTTATCAATAAAATCTTTGTTATCCAAGGTTTTCATGCACACGTGTAAACACTCTCCAATTGTTTTAACAAACCAATTTGGATCGTCATCCAATAACATACTTCCACTAAAGCCAGGTTGATCCTTTGAAAAAAAATCTAACAACAATTCTCTTGATTTTTAAGCTATTAAATGAAATAAAAGGAAATAATGAATGAAATAAAGTTGAAAAATATGATGAAGAATTGAGTAATCAATAAATAATAAATAAGTAATCAAGATAGATATAGATGAATATAATTAACGGAATAATCTAACCTACGAATTGATTCAGTGAAGACCTTAAGAATACAAATCTACAAATAGAAAACTATACTAAAGGTAAATAATTAAATTATAGAAAATATGGAAACGAAAGAATAATAGATAATAAGCAAAAGAATACACGAAAATCAACGTAGCTTTTCTGTGGACGTGACTGGCTGCGAGCGAACTCTTATACGAATGATGATCGAATGTACAAATGTGAGATTTCGAAATTCCAACAGTTCCATCATCATATACATATGGGCAATTCTCTGTGGAATCGAACATCAAAAAATTTGATTTTTTTTTCAAGTTCTAGGGCATCCTATCATATTCCCAAATTTTTTTCATATTTTTCCGAGCACTTTAACCCTGTTTAATAAATATGCAAGGTTGCTGATTTTGCTGTTTTTGCATTCTCAGAGGCTTTTTCAACCTTAATTTACTCCCTGAAAATGACCTCTGAGGCATGAAATGAATAAGACACTTTTGTCTGCAAATCACCTGAATTTTATAGGAAAATTAGAGTGACTGCGCAACCGTTCTATTACGCTGTATTGGACTGTGGCATGCTGAGCAAGCTGCGCGGTGTTAGTTGTTGATATCGTTATATCAACCCTGGTCAAAATCTCGCCGGACGGATATCGTCGCCCAAGCTCGTTGCCACAGCTCATCACTCTAGCTCAACAACTCGGCTCATCATGACAGCTGGTCATAGGAGCCCGCCATCCCAGCTCCAGGGACCCATCAATAGTCTAACCTCAAAGAGGACTTCCAAGGAGTTGAGCAGTTTCTCTCCTTAAAGTTCGTACTTGATTTTGTGGAGGACAGAAGAAACCAAACCTCTGATTTTATCAAGAAGTGTTCGAGCAAGAATGAATCGTTCACATGTTTCGCAGTTAGTGCTCTAGAATGCAGTACCATATCCAGACAATTTAGCTTTGTCACCCAAACAGCACTGGTAAGTTGTTCATACGTTCAACTATCTCATACAAACATAATAATTTGTATGAAATAATTGACGTATACATGAACAGTTGAAAAATTATTTCCAAAACAGTTCCTATTATAATCACAGTATGAATTGGAACCCGCCAAGTGAAGTGAGACGCCAAATTGAAACATTTGAACAGGATTCAAGAGTGTTGAATCATTTGGCGTCATAAAATGCGTGCCAGCATTCTAGAAACAAGTGTGAGTGTTCTAGGACGTCATCCTCCACTCAAGAAGCCCAATAATGCAGCTGATTTTGCGATCAAGAAATCAAATTTCCTAGTTGTCTTGCTGTTGATGAGCATATTTTTGAAGTTTTTGATGCTCTCACGCCAACAGAATATGTAATCTAAATTTTTACTTCCTTGATGGAGACGCCATTCCAGTAAGTCAAGGTAAGAACTCGTAATTTTGTGAAATTAATCTAAATTCACTTGTGTGACACAGTGATTCTGAGTGCGCTAATCATTTCACTATAGACATTCTTTTCTCGAGGCTTATGAACATGCTAATAGAGTATGTTCTGTCGAAAATGATCTTTGAATTCCATGCACAAAGTTCATTGGCCATGTGTAAAGTATTAACCACTCGAATCATTGTACGTCAAAATCTAGAATTTATCGAAATCAGATATTTACATGCATTCATTGACTCATGAGTGCTCACTGAATGTGACATATTAAAGTTTATATATTTTTTCCAGCTCTCTGATGAACGCAAGAAGCAGTCTTAGCATCGAGAAGCAGTTCGTTCGATGGAGAAAGTGCTTAAACACAGTGGAGAGAAAAACCATCCGGATCAGTGTGTGTAGTGTGATACGATAAAGTGTAATTATAATGCTATCAGAGTAACATGGACTTGAGGGAGCGTTGGGAGCCAAATCTTCGTCCGGATGATCACTGATGTGTCAAGGGACATACGTACAAAGTTTGGTAGAAATTGGTGACCCGAAGGTCTAATACTCTCCTTGTTAATTTATACCAGATTTCCACGAACACTGATAATTTGAACTGAATCATTCGGTATTGAAGAGTAATATTTTCGAAAGAACTCTGGACACGCAATGCATTAATAGTCTATGAAGCTTTTTTGTGGACAAGAAATTGTAACTTGAGTATTTGCAAAGCTCATAACTTATCTATTGTGAAAACATGAAATGAGAAAAAGTGATACAAATCAGAAGCTACACTGGTTGACTAAGCATTTCCTCTTCACGAAGTTCGATAAATTCTTTTTACCATCCCACAGCTATTTTTAATTGTATACTTTTCAACTGCTAGACGCTACAGTGAGAAGTCCTCAAGGATCAAGACTATATGACAAAAGGACTTTGTTCTGCTGCAGGATGAATCTTCGCTCGTTGTAGCGCAAGCAGATTTTTCTCCTCGAATCAAGATTCCAGTTTGACGAGAGAGCGAATCAAGCTGAAAATTTCGAGTGGCCTCTCGAGTTTGGGGTTATTTATAGAAGATCGGTTGAAGATCGGTACATCACTCACTGCAAGCTCTTGTACTGGACTTTTCTTTCTTTCCCCTCAAAAGGATCCTTCAGCCTGGCGCCGTAACGAGCATCCACCATCAGCTGGCATAATGTGCGAAATCTACTTTTGCAAGGCGTGTCAAAAAACGGATGGTTTTGTCTCAGATCCTCTTTTCTTTGATTCCTACAATTAGATGAAACCATGCGTGAGTAATGCGGCGCGTCCCGACCGAGTGTTTTATCCTGAGGCGGACAATTCGTTCTTTACGTCGCATTTCTGCCTGTTGTTTTTTTGCCTGCTGAAATTCGATATCCAAGTCGTGGGGTCTTCGCTGCAACGAGGTCACACGATTTATAGCTCCGATGTCGCCGTTTTCCATTAGATAGTCGTACGTCGATTATACAATTATCTGGATGTGATTGTGAAGGTCCAAAAAGGCAATTAGACCGTGTGTTTACTCACCTCGGGGAATGTTTTGAATTTTGTATGGTCGCAGAGGAAGCAGAAGAGCTGCATTGATATGCTGGAAGATATGTTGAGCAAGCACATGGTGAAGATGATCAAGCTGCCCAATTTCTTTCCAGGCCCGAAGATTTTGTAAACGAAGTCTTCGTTAATTAGAAAAACCGCTGCCAAGTGTCTTAGTAGTCATGCAAAACTCACGTGAATTCTTCTTCTCTCCAACAACGGTTGCCTAAGAGCTAATTGGGAAGATTTTGTGTCCTTTGGCGTGAAAAATTACGGAAATGGGTAATGAGTTGATCGTTTCTAACCTTCGTAACAGTTGCTATGGAGCTAGTATAACAATTCAGTGTCCTTGGCCATTGAGTGTGACTCAAAACTGATTTTCCAGCTTCCGAATCAACGGTCACACACACACACACACACACACACACACACACACACACACACACACACACATACACACACACACACACACACACACACACACACACACACACACACACACACACACACACACACACACACACACGCGCGCGCGCGCGCGCGCACACACACTTTTGATAAATATCAGTATTCTTACATAATCAAAAAAAATTTTTTATAAAGCCAAAATGGCGACCGGAAGAAAAAATCGTAGTTTCAAACTTCAGCAATTTTTTTCTCGAAAACTATGGACTTAATCGAAAAATTTTTCGATACAAAAAAGTCTTAGAATTAGTCAAAGAATACCCTCGAATTTTTTGAAAATCGTAAAACAAAATTTTTGATTTTTCATCAAATGTGAAAACTGAAATTTTCAAAAAATCGTTAGAAAAATCTGAAAAAATTTAAAAGTTTTCTTTGATTAATACTAAGACTTTTTTGTCTTAAGAAAAATTTTTGTCAAGCTCCTAGTTATCGAGGAAAAGGTTGCTGAAGTTTGACCTCAAAAAGACTTCAGAAACCTTTTCCTCGATAACTAGGAGCTTGACAAAAATTTTTCTTAAGACAAAAAAGTCTTAGTATTAATCAAAGAAAACTTTTAAATTTTTTCAGATTTTTCAAACGATTTTTTGAAAAATTCAGTTTTCACATTTGATGAAAAATCAAAAATTTTCTTTTACGGTTCTCAAAAAATTCGAGGGTATTCTTTGACTAATTCTAAGACTTTTTTGTACTAAAAAATTTTTCGATTGAGTCCATAGTTTTCGAGAAAAAAATTGCTGAAGTTTGAAACTACGATTTTTTTTCCGGTCGCCATTTTGGCTTTATAAAAAATTTTTTTTGATTATGTAAGAATACTTACATTTAGCTAAGGACCCATGGACGCGATATTCATTAGTTTTTAGTATGTGAAAAAATGCAAAGGCTGAAAAAATTTCCTCACAAAAAAAATTTTACCACAAAATTTCGGATTTTTTTTTTTAAACTGCTATTTTTTTGTACAAAAACTCATTTTTGGATTTTCTAACCACCACCATTCGAAAGAACACCTTTTGAACCATAGGAAACTGTGGTTCCAGATTTTTTTCCGATCAAATGCATCTTACAATGAGTCTCTGAACTTTGGCATCGAAAAGTGTCCGTTCAGGCGCTAATGGGTTAAACCTCGAGGTCAATTTTTTCGAGAATGTTTGCCATGTGTCGATACGCGCGCACAGTGAATCTCACGCAAGTAAGAGCGTAAGGCAAGTATAGCTGTTTAAGCACTTCTCGAACTGGTATGGCCGCCCGCCCGAGTAGATCTTTATGTGGTTCTGTTAGATAATAGCTAATTGTTAATAGTATAGAATACAGAATGCAAATACAGCGTATTACCACTCACATGAATTTGATAATTGAGCAGCACTTTTTCTAATGGTCGGGGTATCGGGCTCATCAGATTTTCAAATAATATTGGTTTTCTTCGCATGCCAAACCATGAGCGCCTGACCCATCTTCGGAGTCCTCGCAAAATGACTGCTGTAAAAGCTCGCCATGTTCGGACCATTTCTGCCCACAGATTCTTGATCGGGTTGAGATCTGGCGATCTCGATGGCCATGCAAGTCGTGCAACATTGAAATCCAAAAGTGTGTGTGTGTGTGTGTGTGTGTGTGTGTGTGTGTGTGTGTGTGTGTCTGCGTCCCGTTTTCTTTCGTCCACGATAACTCGGAGGAATCGTCCGATGTCTTTGAAATTTTGCACATCGATTAGTTGTGGTTTAAGATCTCGCCCGAGTTTAAATTTCAGCAAGATCCGTTGCTTATTTCCGTTCCTAACGTGTCTTCTCACAAATCCTCATAAGTGCTCACTGGCACTATGAGGGTCAATGAGAATCGATTAGAATCAATGAGATATTTCCCATAGCAACCACTGCTGATATTCTTGGCAACCGTTTGTTTACATCCCTAGCGACGGTTGCTTCGGAAGCTGGAGAATCAGTAAGTCACACTCGATGGCCAAGGACACTGAATTATTATACTTGCTCCATAGCAATCGTCACGAAGGTTGGAAATGATCAATTCATTACCCATTTCCGTAACTTTTCACGACAAAGGACGCAAAATCTTCCAAATAAGCTCTTTGGCAACCGTTGTTGGGCAGAAGAAGAATTCACGTGAGTTTTGCTCCGTGGGTGATGTTGAAGCCTCTTTAAAAAAGCGTACTAAGACACTTGGCAGCGGTTTTTCTAATTAACGAAGACTTCGTTTACAAAATCTTCGGGCCTGGAAAGAAATCGGGCAGCTTGATCATCTTCGCCATGTGCTTGCTCAACATATCTTCCAGCATATCAATGCAGCTCTTCTGTTTCCTCTGCGACTATACGAAATTCAAAACATTCCCCGAGGTGAGTATACACACACGGTCTAATTGCCTTTCTGGACCTTCACAATCACATCCAGGTAATTGTATATTTCTCACGTGTGCAGGCATTCATGTATATGTTCCAAATTCTGACCCAAGAAGCTTGGTCTGAAGTTATGGATGAAACTATGGTCAGAATGCACGAGTCGATTGCTCCATTAATTGCCGTTTACTTCATACTTTACCATTTGTTCGTCACACTGGTAATGTTCAATTTCTTCAAATTGTTATTTACGGACAATCGTATCCGTACGATCAGTATTCAAAATTTCAAACTTTGCATTTCAGATCGTGTTGAGTCTTTTCGTCGCCGTAATTTTGGATAATCTCAAACTGATCGATGACATTAAAAGATTTAAACAACCGAAATTCCGCGAGCAGAGTGCCGAAATCAAAGAAATTGATACTTGTTTGAAAAAAGCCGCAGTCGCGTACATTATCAAGTTAGTATATAATGAAACTTATTAATTTCAAAATCATCAATTCATCTTTAAAAAAGTATTCAACTCACGATTCCACCGCTCCAGCGACTCGAATAATCAACGACTAATGCTGGGAGATTCCGCGATGATACCAATACCCGGTAAAAGACTGTTGAAACCATACGGAATATATCCATGATCCGGAATCCATATCCTTATGTAAAAAAGTGATGGCCTTTAGAGTGAAGGTATTAACTCGTGATTTGATTGGTGTAGATCTAACCACGTGATTTGTATTGGGGTGTATATAGATATAGAGTAAGATGTATATACAGATAGAATAGCCGCTAACATGATAGTAGGTTACGATAGTCAGTTTCGTCTATGATGCTGTCATAAGTTTTGACAATTTATTTTCAAATCTATAATTGTAGGTATGTGAATTTGATTGATGGTACGTAGATATCTTAGTCTACCTTTTAGTTTGAATAGTTGCCGGATAGGATAACTCTGTTAGGTTAAGATGTCTGATTTGCAAGTTTTATGTGTTATGTGGTTTGATGAATAGTTTAGTGTTAAAAATCTGAAATCGTCTTGCGAGCTCAAGTATCGATAGCTCAGAATAATTTGAATAGAAGAAAATGTCAGTGCACGATAGTTCTTTCTAATACTCATACAGTTTTTACATGGGTCATAAGAATTTAGGGTTCGGTTATTCATTTAGCTTTCAGAAATTTGCATCATGAAACGAATTGAGATGTACTTCAGAACAATTATGGTCAAGATTCGTGGAAAAAATAATTGAAATATGATTTGGAAACGCATACATGTAGATCGCGCGCAGCGCGTTTGATGTAGCTAGTAGTCTTGATTCTTGAGGACTTTTCGCTGTAGTGTCTAGCAGATTTTTCTTCTCTAACCGAGATTCCATTCTGCTGCATGTTCATTCAAGAGCAGGCATTCATCTGCTCATTCCTCGCTCATTTTTCCAGTTCAAGACATAACCGCAATCTAATTATCAGTTCACCACCGAACCGCGAAACATGGACTGCCCCATTGAATCATTGGTGCCACTGAAAGACATCTTTTCAGATCTAAAAGGTATGTCCATTAAGCTCTGTCATAAGCTGAACGCTCTCTATCCTGATTGATAATTTCTTTACAGAGTTCACCATCGACTATCGTTCGGCATCTGCAGCGAGAAGGAGTATTCGCCAGGAGTGAAATCCAGGGGCATCAATATGAATATTTATTGACATCCATGAGGAGGAAATTTCATTTCAAAGATGAATTCAACCACAAAAATGTGACGTGTAAGTCCTATATTTTTATTTCATTAAATTAATACTTCTTTTTTATATAAATTTATATCTTATGTAGATGAAATAGTTGAAGCCGTGTACCGATGGAGCCGGTTACTGTTTCAGAAAATAATCACGGCTGTAAATACAGAAACGTTCCGTGAAGACCACATGTTGGAGGAGGATTCCAATCTGTACTACAGGTTCTCCAATCTATGATTTATTCCATGAAGCAGAGAATTGACGAGTAGAAACAAAAATAAAATCTATGCAATCAATTGTCATGAAATTTTTTATTTTCAGAATACCTGTTGTAAATATAAAATAGATTTTACATTGACAATTTACACTCTAATAAAAATTCAGTTCACCCTTTATTCTCTTTTTCACACGTCCATTTTTTTACTAATGTATATTTTCAAATAGATTCAAAATCTTTGTCTGATACAGATCTGACAAGATGAAGTTAATTCTCAAGTCTATAATATAACATAACTAAAGCGAGATATTTGAATAAATCCAATTTTTCCTTAAAAGTTCCTAATTCCAAGAGCTTGTTCCAATTCAGCTCGTTTTTGCTGAACCTTGGTGTAAAAGTAACGACAAACTGCTTCTTGAGCCCATCGTTGATCATAGAAATTTGCTCTACGCTCCTCTTCTGGATTTTGACCTTGGAAGCAGATGATACATCTGGAAAAATAAATTGATTATAGCAAACAGTGAAGTTAGAAGTAGGCGTACAGAACAAACTGTAAAATTTACCATGGATTCCAAGAATAGGAGGTTGAAGAGGTAGAGGATCTGAGAAACTGAATTTGACCAGATATTCTCAAAACTTTTGAAATAGTTCTACAGGTCCACTTTCTTCTTCTTGTTTCTGAAGTTTAGATTTATATTTCTCTTGTTTGCGAGTGAGTACTTCTTTCTGTTTTTTCTCAGCTTACTTTATGCTCTGAACTTGTTCCTTCATATCCTTTATAGACTTTTCTTGCTGTTTGTATACTTTGATAATTTCTTTACATTTCTGGAAGTACATTTTCTTGAATATACGGTTGTTTCCTTTGTTGCGATGTCGAAGAATTCATCCGAAGATTGAAATCGAGGATTGGTTTGTAGCATCTTCTGCTTTGGTGGCTTCCATCACAATCCGCAATGGCTCCTGAAGGTTTGCAGAATCCTTTGGTTGATCTGGTTTGTAGTCAGCTTGATTAACCGGGCAGTCAGGAGTTGTTCCCTGAAATTATGAATGATAAAATATGAAATAAATACAAGAATTTACAAATCCATGATTATTTAATCTTCAAATTCAATACCTTGTTTTTGGTAAGTATCTTGCCGTAGCAAGATAGCCAGCAGCTTTATTTGTGTTACACAAATGAGAGAATAGAAGAACATATGATTTATAGCTCTTATATGGGACTTTAAATTGCTCTTATTGAAAGTGAGAAAACATTGTTTACTTCCATTTGTTTCAATGCAATATCATGTCCTGTTACAATACCTACATAACATAGAAATATTATTTTGATGTTATTAAAATTTGTCAGTAGATGTTGCGCATTGTGGGTTGCTACAGGACTTCTGCTCGAGTGGAAGGATATTTTCCCATTGACGAGGGAGTTAACTTCTATTAACAGTAATGGTTTTGGCAGTATATCCAATGGTTACACTGTACAAGAAGCTAGAAGACAAATCTTACAGATAGCAGGAGACTGCGGGCTAGCTATTATACCCTTATCCTTATGATTACTTATTATTACTCTTATTCAAACTTTTGGACACTTGGAAGTAAGAGCTTTCAATTTTTGTTTTTAGAATCACACATTTTTGTTGGACATAATTCAGAGGGAAATCAAATTTTGATTTGTTCTTGTGACAGTACGTATTGAAACATGATGAATGGAGATCATTGAGGGAAGTTGCATCGTTTCCTAGCTCAATGTGCCCGTTTAATCCAGGAGCTTTGTCCTTGGTGAAATCCATGATTCGACAAATAGATACCTTCCACCCAGACATCCAGTACCTCCACATAGGTGCTGATGAGGTGTGGCATATGAGCCTCTGTCCAACGTTTAGCAAAAGGGCTAGTTTGAGCAAGCATGGAAAAGCAAATTTTGTAGCAAAAGCGTATTCGATTTTGGCTGCAACTGATGATTTTTATTTCTTCCATAAAATTGCCACAGCAGTTTGAGAGAAGAAGTTTTTTGCGAGCGCAACCAATACACCATGGAGTCCTTTTTCTATCATCCAAGCATATACTGCTGTGTGCAAAATTTCACATGGAAAATGTAGTGCTTCCTCAATGAATTTGTGTAACTGCAAGATATTTAGTTTTACAATTGATACCATATGAAAATGTATTTCAGGAAGAAAACGTTGTAACAACCATTTCTTTTGCTGAAACGACTACAGCCATGGAGCTAGATATACTTTGACTATATAAATAATCCAGCATGACAGTAAATTCTTTGTAGATTTCCAATCTGAAATGAATAACGTTTTTGAGAGGATATTGGTATCAACTTGCGCAGTAAGAGTGAGAATATTCAGGGGAATCAAGACAAGAACACTTTACCCTTTGTTGTCACACGCACGCGTTTATTTATTATCAATATCAAATATCTAGCTTTGAATCAATCTAGCGTTCCGTCACGGTGTCGACTGAGATATCTAACTTCTATAGCGTAAATCTGTATAAAACCCGTAAGAATGGCACGTGATGAGAAAGAGCTGTAAGCGCGCCGGGAGCTCGACTCAGAGTAAGCCGGCGGCAAGGCGAACGGGCTGGCGGTGGAGAGGACAAGCAGCTATAGGCTGACGCGCCAGTGGCTCGCAGCGTGAGTCGTATATGCGCGAGCCTTGTTGAGACCGCACATTTCTGACACTCCCTCCCGCAGCAATGCCTAGCACCTTCTTCTTCATCTAGCCCTTGTTATTCTGTTTGGTCGTACTTGTAACAAATAGACATTCCAAAATATGTGTTCTAGCTAATAAATCCAACTTCAATTCCAGTTTAATAACTGTTTCATCAATCTGTTATGTATTTCGAACGATAGACGTTTTGTAAATATAGAGGCTTGGTGCGACCGCACATTTCTATCAGTTTTCATGATAAACCAAATATAAACAAAATATATATTTATGTATCTGAGGCATTCATCACTTTCACTATTGATACCTTTTCATATAATCTTAGTTTCCTTCTTGATCTGCAAATGGTTTATTAATTTTATAAAAATGTAGAGCAACGTTATTGGGATCAACTTTTTCTACACAGCAAAGGCAGAGATCAAGCAACTTCCTTGGTGCTGTTCATCATGTTGTTTACTATGACAACACCTCTGTGTTAGAGATCTTGATTGGGATTTGCTAGCAAGTACTTCAGTGCATCAAGCCAATTCTTGAAATCAAAAATTTCGATACACGCTGCTTTGCTGACAGAGGTCAACATAGCTAGAGCTCTTGCTGCTGCCATACTAGTCTCAAGATTCTCTTCGTCGCACAAAATGATTAAGTACTTGGTTCTGTCATTATCTCCATTATATAATTTGATAGTGTCTTCGCACATCATCAAATTGGTAATGCATTGTGTGGCAGCTCTTCTAAGCATGTTCTTCAAATATGTATTGCTCAATTTTTCGGAAGCCTTCCTCTTTCAGAATTCTTTTACTCACATTGTCGTTGATCCCTGGTAGATTGCATAGGGCCGTAACTGCTTCAACATTTCTCAGAGCAGAACAGAATACATATTTTCATAGATGCGACAGACGCTGTTTACTGTTCTTGTGTTTATTGTGATGTTTATTGCTGATTCATAATTGTATTCTTCAAGTTCACTGGCAACTTTCATCAATCTCTGTAATCCCAAATTCAGGTTATATGTTACTGTCCATGTGTGCTTAGATACACACTCCATATATTTATGTATATATGGGGCGTTTCACGTCAACTCTCCAGAGCCGGCGCGCGGACGCTAAAACCTGTCGTTTTCGACGCTGAACCGATGCGCATTTAGCGTATGAATAGATTTGTAAAGAGCGAGCGCGCTTCGTAGTTGTAAGTACGTGTGTGCGAACAGAGGAAAGAAGCTGAGCCACGCGCGCTCGTTATCACTCCATAAGGGAGAGGTAATTTTCGCGAAGTGCAACTGCGCTTTCCAACCGTGTCGCGCCCGCACTTTGCGCCCCGAAAGCGCATCTTTACGTGACGTCACAACGCTTATGAAAGAGGTGGCCGCGGCGGACATGGACGAGTTGATCCACGCTAATCACGGATGCCACACGGGTGGCCGGACATAGAACACGCTTGTGACGCAGCTCCCCCGCAAACGCGTGATATATAGATCAATACACAGAAACATAACATACAAAGAGCGATCATAATGTTGAGTTTTATGATAGTAATAAAGTTAGTACGAGTGCACGAGGAGGGGTTTTTCTTCAAAACCTCCTCACCACATATACATCCGGGCCAACATGGATAAACGGCCCAGCGCTCCATGGACTACTTGGCTGTCATGCTGCCAAGCTTCAACCAAGCACAACCAGGCGCCGGACGGATGTGAGAACAGTGTGTGACCGAGAGGTCTGAGGCAACTAAACACCGATCGCGACACTTCGTAAACCAAACATTCCTACCAATGCAGGGGTATTTTTGCCAAACAGCCCCTCTAAATAACGGCCGCGCTTTACACTATAATTTGAAATTGAAAATGTGAGGCTGGATTCATAATCAGTGACCTCAAAAACCCTTGTATACCAATTTTCATCAAAATCCAGTATCTTTTCAAACTTTTGGTTGGCAATCTTAGAGGTTCTAATTTGAATTTTGAAATTCGTTATCAGTGACCTCTAAGAGCCATGCATACTAATTTTCATCAAAACCCAGTTTCTTTTTCATATTTTGGTCGTTAATCTTCTAATTTCAATAGCTCTAATTTCAATTCTAAAAATGTGAGGCTGGATTCGTAATCAGTGTGGCGTCCGGCGCACTTACACGGAAGATGAACAAGAAGAAGACTGTACAAATGAACTTCAAAGAGAAAGTGAAAAAGGGCACCATTTGCTCTGAGTGTAAGGAACTTGGTCAGCAAGAGAACCCAGGATGGCGACTTGTACGACTTGGAAACTTGTATGACTTGGAATCTCATACTATTAACATGATTATACTATCTGCGGCCGCATTCGTAATCAGCGACCCAAATAACCCTAGTATGCTAATTTTCATCAAAAAACATAGATGAAAGAGATATGGAATTTAAATAGGCCACTTTCAGAATATCACGTCTGGACGTAGATGAGGTTGTCATATTCAGACGTGCATACATACATACACACATGGACATACAGACACACGCATACCACATCATCCCCGGAGTCGGAAATACTCCGAGGGAAGAAATTTCTTCTGGAATGGCACTTTTCATAGAAGGAAATCTGAAACGGAACAAAATTTTGGAAAATTCTGATTCTGAGTGCACGTAATAACTTCCACAAACATGCATATAAAAATCTGAAAAAAATTTGAGTGTTCTCGTGATGGATATCAATGATTTGTTCAAACAGAATCGCAAAAAAAATTCGTCAGTGCCCACTTGACCTGGAACGACCCATATATTCGATGAAGAGCAAAAAATTCTCTCACCAGTGTAAAACAGGGATTATTACATAATTAAAATCTGGGAGTGAAAGAAATTGATTTCCACTGTCACCGTCAAATTTATATCTGTGAGCAAATGATCAACGATGTGATCTTATATACACTGAGACTTGGGACTTATGGGACTATGACTCTTGGGAGTAATGTACCGCCAGCTCTGGGGGCTTCGGACGGCCAGAAGGCTTTGCGCGAAGCGTGAGCGTGTCCGACGCGCATGCGTGGCAGTCGTATAGATACACAAGCTGTGGAGTTTGGGTAGCGCCAGACCTGGCGGCTGCTTGTTCGCACGTCTGGGGGTCTCGCACTACCACAGCAACTGCGAGGTATATACGGGGTATATCTAGCACAGATGCGCGCGCACAACGACAACGACTGCTGCGCGTTCTTAGCGCTCAGTTCTGGGGGTCCGGCACCACCAGAACATTGCGCATTTGCGACACTCATCTTTGGTGGCGCTATATGAGCAGAGCTGGAGGTCTGACTCTGTTTTGAAACTATGGAGGTCTGGGGCCCCCAAGAGTTTTTCAGTGTAGAGTCACCGGCATTAGAACGTTTGTTGTTGGAAAGGTTATTGAGCTCCTTGTATGTGTGGCTAAGTGACTGTGTATCTTTCTTTCTATTAAGAGTGAGTTCATACATTTGAATGTAAGGCATCTTGGATATAAGTCTCTTACTATAATTCATTTCTCTATCCAAAATTTAAACATTATTCCAATCAAAACTATGAGTACTGTTCTCAACAAAGAAGCGGTACCGGCAATAGATCGATCTTACAATTTTGATGTTCAGAATTTTTTTCCTCTAATTTTCTTTTTGTTGCACCCATGTAACATGCAGAACAATCTTCATCATCAAACTTTTATACCACACCGGTTTCTTCCCATTTTGCTTTCTCAAAGGGAAAGCTTTGTAATGGGGCAAAAATCGGCCCACCGAATCAGACCTCGGGACATCGATTTTCGTGATCTACGGGTCGAAAAACATGGAAATCCAAAAGTGTCTGTATGTATGTATGTGTGTGTGTGTGTGTGTATGTGTGTGTGTATGTGTGTGTGTATGTGCGTCCCGTTTTTTTTCGTCCACGATAACTCTCGAAGGAATGGTCCGATCGTCCTGAAATTTTGCACACAGGTTAATCGCGGCAAAATCTCGGGCGAGTTCAATTTTCAGCAAAATCCGTTGTTTATTTCTCTAGCAACCGTTGCTAAGGTGTAAAATTTTTTGTTTCTTTTGTCTAGGATAACTTTCGAAGGAATCGTCCGATCTAGCTGAAATTTTGCACACCGGTTAGTTGTGGCAAGATCTAGCCCGAGATCAATTTTCAGCAAAATCCGTTGGTTATTTCCCTAGCAACCGTTCCTAACGTGTTTTCTTACAAATCCTCATGAGTGCTCATTGGGGCAAGCCGGAAAATCAGTTTTAAGTCACACTCGATGGCCAAGGACACTGAATTGTTGTATTTGCTCCATAGCAACGGTTGTTTACCTCCCTAGCAACAGTTACGAAGGTTGGAAATCATTAATTTATGACCCATTTCCATCATTTTCGACGGCAAAGGACACAAAATCTTCCCAATTAGCTCCTTAGCAACCGTTGTTCACCGCCCTAGCAACCGTTGCTAAGGGGGAAAAAAATTGATGTAAGTTTCGTTTCCAGTATTTTCAACGTACTATAGAGAAAATTGGGAAAATTTGGTGTCTTTTGCCGTCGAAAATGATCAAAATAGATTTTGAATTGATCATTTCCAACCTCAGCCGTCGAAAATGATCAAAAACGGACTTAAGGGCAGGGCGGATCGATTTTGACCGCTATTAAACCGTATGACAGTCACAAGATGAATTGATCGAAAAATTATGCAGGTCCAAATGTCTCGCATCGTGTAGAACCTAGAACCGTTTGCTTTGTTGCATTTGATCAAATAATAAGAGAGCCCGGGCAGACATCAACACTCGCAACATAGTTTGGTCAATTGAAAAAGAACGACACTTTACACAGTCACAAAGATACGAATTGAATTGATTAAATAATTTTTTTGTAATTTTTGAAAAATAGATGATAGTATCTACGGTAGTGGAAAGGTGAAAATACAGGTTTGGGAAGCGTTTGTCGGTGATATTGAAGCCTCTTTGAGAAAGCATACTGCTAAGGCACTTGGCAGCGGTTTTTCAGTTTTGTCTTTGCCAAGCTTATTCACGCATAGAAGATTGTGATTGACTACGTGTACGGTACGAATACCGGATTCTTACATCGAATCAGATAACTTTGCCGAAAACCTGCTTATGGTAGAGAATTGGTAGTGTACACAACGGTTGTTTATTATTACTATCACAATATGAAGTGGTACCGACAGTAGATCGTTCTTGCATTTATGATGTTCAGAAATTTTTCCTTCCAATTCTCGTTTTGTTTCACCTATATAACATGCAGAACAATATTTACAATCAAACTTGTATACTATACCTCCCATTTTCGGGAAGAAGCCGGTGTGGTATAAAAGTTTTTTTGCATTATTAGGATTAAATCCATTACTGGTCTAAGAATATAATAGAATCTAAAAATGGTTATTTTGTTACAGGCAATGGGTCGTATATTTGTTGGTCTTTGCCAAGTAGGGGCCTGGGGATGTTTCGATGAATTTAATAGACTTGAAGAGCGGATGCTTTCAGCAGTATCACAACAAGTACAAACTATCCAAGAAGCTCTTAAAAGCCAAATAGAGGGTCGCCGAGATGAAGCATTATGTGTGGAACTAGTTGGAAAACAAGTTAAAGTATCAACTGACATGGCAATTTTCATAACAATGAATCCGGGTTATGCTGGGAGGTCCAATCTACCTGATAATTTGAAGAAATTGTTCAGATCATTGGCAATGACTACACCAGATCGTCAACTAATAGCTGAAGTCATGTTATTCAGTCAAGGGTTCCGATCTGCTGAGAAGCTTGCTTGCAAAATTGTACCGTTCTTCAGGTAAATTCACAAGTATAACATCGGAATATTTTCATCCCAAGAAATCCCACTACATAATTGTTTCGTGCTATGGTAATTTTGACTCATTTTCTGATGAAATGGATGGACGGAATTTATTTCGTTTCTCTTAGTACACGAGTGAATGTTTCGATGAACGCGTGTCAATTCCATGTAATTTTCATCGACATGTTCATTTTTTAAATATAAAGACGATGTTCGCTAGCATCGCCGTTGTCGTCGTATAGTTTTCAATCATCTCCTCATTATTTCTCATTTTATGTTGTATTCATATTTCTTCCTTTTGCATATGCCTGTATATATGCCTATACAGGCTAGTCACCGAAAAAGTCTTCTCAGAGCCCGTCCATAATCACTCTCTGAAATTGTTGAGAAATAAGGTCCGTAGTGGAAAAATATAGGCGAGGGATCACACATTTATACTTCAACTATAACTATTTATTGTAATCATTGAATGATGATACACTCTTACGTTGATATATTCGGATAACTACATGTGTATATATCGAGCATCGTGGACGAACTAACTCCCCTAGTTCTTATCCTTTTCCTGTAAGGCGACACGTGTGAGCACTGTGCGCACGCAGTCACTCACTCATAGCTGCTCATCAGCTGACTTAGTGTAGCGCATAAATTACGTATATTTCAACACACCTCCTTAGTTTCTACGCTACACGCTCATTACAGTTCATTGTTATCATCTATTTATTTCTAGCTAAATAATATCTCAACTTACAATCAATCTTTTCTTATTCTAACGTTTCATCAATTAATCATGTTTGTACTTATCTTAGAATATATTCAATAAGTTTCTAAATTTTTCAAATTTGATCCTTCCTAAGAGCTTTTGTGAAAATATCTGCCATATTATTCTCTGACTCAACCTTTACAATATCAATTTCTCTTTTTTCACAAGATTCATTTACTAAATGATAATGTACTTCAATATGTTTAGAGTTTTTTGTCATATTTCCAAATTTTGCAATCGCAATAGCACCGGAATTATCTTCGTAAATTTGAACTGGTTCTTTTATTGCTATTTTGAAATCTCTTAGTAAATTGATCACAACCTTTATTTCACTTACGGCTTCGGATAATGCTACATACTCAGCAGCTGTAGACGATTTTGTCACACTGCTCTGCTTTTTGATTTCCAGTATATTACATTTCCAAAATATCTTATTGCATATCCAGTTGTAGATTTTCTAAGGCGACACGTGTGAGCACTGTGCGTTCGCAGTCACTCACACATAGCTGCTCATCAGCTGACTTAGTGTAGCGCATAAATTACGTATATTTCAACAGAAATAAAGTAAAATGATCTTCTGGGGGGTATCGAAGAAAGATTCATGACTTGAATAGATATTTACGTAGTTACAAGTCATCTTTATATGTTAACAAAAATGGATAGAACTATGATTTACAATTACACAAAAACCATGATACTGTGTCCAGTGTTCTCAAAAGTACTCTCAATGAACTCTAACTCGATATTCATCCGAAATATTTAGTTGATTTTTGTCGATTTTCATGAGTATTTGGGTCCCAACGAACGTTGACGAGGATTCGTAGAACATCAAACTTTCCAGAACTACCGATTCAACGAGTTATTATTATCTCATAACAGTGTGAAATTTGAAACAAATTAACTTTACCCTACTACCCCCTCTTCTTGCTTCGCTCGCCAACGCCCCAGCGTGTTAATTTCTAGTTAATTTCCAGTTAATTCCCAGTTAATTTCCAACTGCACAGGATACAAAATCTCTGTTTCACCCATAGCAACCATTGTTCACGTGTCTAGCAACCGTTCATGCAAAAGAAGGAAAGGGCTAAACATTATTTTGCGAATGACCGCCATTCCCAGCAGCCATTGCTTCGGAAGCTGGAAAATCAGTTTTGAGTCACACTCGATGGCCAAGGACACTGAATTGTTATATTTGCAACAATATCAACCGTTGTTTACCTCCCATTCCCCATCATATTCGACGGTAAAGAACACGAAATCTTCCCAATTATCTCCTCAGCAACCGTTGTTTACCGCCCTATTTCTGACCAATTTCCATCATTTCACCGTTGCTAAGGGGAAGAAAATTCACGTAAGTTTCGTTTCCAGTATTTCCAATTCTTTGAAAATCAATAATTTCAATTATAAGTGTAGTAATAATTGAATAGAAATAACATTCAAAACAATAAAACTCGAAACTTGAAACTTCTATCAGAAAAAATACTAGACGAACTATTCGAATCGGAATAAAAGCTCAATTCGAATTATGTTCATGTTTAACGTTCGTTTATTTAGTTTCAGGTTGATAATGACATGTGTTAGATCATACTTTTTTGGTCTACGTTTTTCGCGTGTTTCATTTCAGCAGCAGATTTCGAGAAAGATTGCAATGGATTAAAACGGATTAAAAACGGAGATTTTTTATTCTGTGCAGTTGAAAATACTGGGAACGAAACTTGAACGATGATCCTCAAAGTGTTACAATGCCCCTCAAATACATGATGAGATATTTCGTCTCCTACTCCTTCTCGAATGTAATGAAACAGTAATAACAAACGCCGGGATACGCAAAATATTGTATTTAGTATGAACTAAAAACGAGAACTTCCATGACGGTTTATTCCCTACTCTTCGTCATGGAAAAATCAATTTCACGAGATGAAGCCAAGGGGTAATATACTGCCGAATTCGGAGTCATTTTCCAAAACTTACCATAAGCTTAAAAAAAATTTTTAAATATGTTGTTTAATTTATATGGACGTGTAGGAGACCACGCGCAAGGCTCCCATATCACGTCGGCGTCACCAGTTGTATGCTTGCAGCCCAGAAATGAAAGGTCGGGTTAACTGCAAGTAATCCAGATTTATTAGCCAAGGTGGGTACAGACTTGCGTCTCTATCAGAGACCGATCCGCTTGGCCAGCTCAAGCGGTACTCGCGGTTAAACTCGCGATCTCTCGGCTCGCTTGCCGAGCTCATGCTCGATGTGCGCTGACGCATGCGCGACAACTTGCGGGACCTCGTCGCTCCCTACAGACTCCCCCCCCCCCTCAAATGCGGCTGCCGAGGCATAATTACAAAAAAAATTTATTACAGCCTTTGATAACAGTCAGTCGCATTTAACAACACGGAGATAACTTATTCAGAACCGATCTGTCCTGCTCTCAAGTCCGTATTTAGCACACTTGAAGACTCATTCTGATCGTTTTCGACGGCTGAGGTTGGAAATGATCAATTCAAAATCGATATTGATCATTTTCGATGGCAAAAGACACCAAATTTTCCCAATTTTCTTCATAGCACGTTGAAAATACTGGAAACGGAACTTACATGAATTTTTTTCACCCTGAGCAACGGTTGCTAGGGTGTCGAACAACGGTTGCTAAGGAGCTAATTGGGAAGATTTTGTATCCTTTGCCATCAGAAATGATGGAAATAGGTCATAAATGGATAATTTCCAACTTTCGTAACGGTTGCTAGGGAGGTAAACAACGGTTTCTATGGAAAAAATAGAACAATTCAGTGTCCTTGGCCATCGAGTGTGACTTTAAACTGATTTTCCGGCTTGCCCCAATGAGCACTTATAAGGATTTGTGAGAAAACACGTTGGAAACGGTTACTAAGAAAATAACCAACGGATTTGGCTGAAAATTGAACTCGGCCGAGATTTTGCCGCGACTAACCTGTGTGCAAAATTTCAAAAAGATCGGATCATTTCTTTGAAGAGTTATCGTGGACGAAAAAAAATGTTACACACAGACACACACACACACACACACACACACACACACACAACACACACACACACACACACACACACACACACACACACACACACACACACACACACACAACACACACACACACACACACACACACACACACACACACACACACACACACACACACACACACACACACACACACACACACACACACACACAACACACACACACACAAACACACACACACACACACACACACACACACACACACACACACACACCACACACACACACACACACCACACACACACACACACACACACACAAAGCAAAGCAAAGCAAAATATATAAGACAAAATCTTTATCAAAAATAGATTAACCATGAATTCGTTGAATAAGAAAAATCACATAACTTGTTACGATTGTGCAATGCACATAATCTTATTTTAATCCTCTCACAGTAACATTCACGCTGTGTAAGTTAATATTAAGTAACAAAATTCGCAAAGTTCTAACGCTAAAATGCTATTTTAGTCACAAACCATTAACAATGGCTCTCAAACAAGATGAATCAAACTTGCGCAAACAATCGTATAGAGCACCATGAAGCACTTCTTGGCGCAGAGGAAAGGAAATATATAACTTTCCATCATAAATGTTTATAGTCAAGTTACAGCATGAAATAGTGCAAATTTCCAACATGACTAGAATTCGAGTAAAATCCAACAATGATTAGAAAATTAGGTAACAAATCTCTTTTGGAGAAGAGAGAAAACGAAATAACATTTTAAACCATTATCAGTCAAAATATTAACCAACTAATAGTTGAGTCCGAGAATACTAGTCTATGTGTCAAAATAATTCAATTAATAGGAAAAAAAAATGATATATGATAGTGTCGGCTGGAGAACTGGCACCTTATGTACCTACTGGACCATTGCGACAAAAGTAATATGTGAATTGAACTTTTAAAAAGGAATGAAAGTTTTAGTAATTACAACAGCTGGAAAAAAGCTAAGTGCAGTAAAATTGGGTTGGACTTCTTATCTACATTCAATTCACTTGCAAACAAAATTGCTAATTGCTCGAGTGTAATTAGCGTTGGTAAAATAATGGGATAATCATCGAAAACTATTCCAATAATGCACGGGGTCAAAAGGGGCTTTACAATAGAATCAAAGACTTGTCATTAGACCGAATTACATAAACTCGATGAGATTATTCCACAATACAAAATTTACTTTCATGCAGTTCAAAGAAAGAAAGAAAATTCTTGACCAAAAATGTTATTTAAAAACTCAATGAGTCAAATTTATCGTCAAACGAAAGAAAATTGCTCGGACGGTCGCAGTCAGGCTTGATGTCTGATAGTCAAATGCTGACGTCCATTGGTCGAAAATAAAGGAACAACAGTGAAAAGAAACAGAAATATTATTGACAATTTTCTCTTAAAATACTAGTATGAATACAATAAAGACGTTCAACTAGACCCAGAATTCTAAAACGAGCGATAAGAAACCAAGGCTTTCAATAAGAAACACCATGGAATAATACACAAGAAAAATCACTTAGCTCAAGTGGAAAATGGCCAACTTGAGTAGAATCTGCAGTAAATAATTCGTTCGTTCAAAATCAAAAGAAAAACTTGAAACAAAGAGAAATTAATATGTAATCAAATCAATTTGAGGAAACCAACGCTTTCGTTCTAGTGAGAATCTTGAAAGCTTTATCATTCTTATCCAAAATTTTACCTTCGTCTTCCAAGTCAAATATATACAAACGAACATCACTAGACAAGCATTACTTCCAAATTTGTAATAGAGTATATCTGTTAATTGATTCATCAGCCAAGCCGAGCATGTGATCGAAATATCTGACATGTCAAATCTCCCTGACTTGAGCGCAAAAATAACAGAGCAATAAGTGCAAGGGTCCCAGTTGTTAGGCCAATTTACAAACAGAATTACAATGGAAATGTGAACTCAACTCAGAGTTCGGTAACCCGAAGTACAGCTCGCAGAGCGCAACCACTCTAGTCGGCAAGTATAGAGGCACCTCACAATTGAATACAGGTCAAAAATCCAAACTGTGCATGGAAAAGTTCCAAACAGAAAAAGGAATCATTAAAGTTTTAAGTGCCAAAAATGCACAACTTGAGCACAGTGCACAAATGCTTAACACAAAAAGGAAAACTCGATTGGATAAGAATTTACTTAATTCTATAAATATAACTCTTTCATGACAGATAAACGCAACACGATATTGCTAAGGATATCTGCAAAAATCCAATCAATGTTCTAGCATAATAAAATTTGAGTATACGTATGAGTTATATCAATTGTTTGCCAAAAGGGAAAAATGTCTATCGAACAGCAATTGTTTGTATAAAATATAATAATATTTAAAGTTCATGAGTTCACCCAAGAAGAAGAAATGTTCAACGAATAACTCAATTTCTGAAAAGATAAATTAAAGATTAGTTCTCAAAATATTTTAAATGAAAATGAAACAAACTCCTCAATTAAATTAAAATTCGAAATTTCCAAACGAAAACAAAATCAAGCTAACGCATGTTATCACACTAAAGTGACTATATCACTTTCGAAACAAAGTATGAGTTGACGATGAGCTGAGTCGAACTAAAATCATATATACTTTCAAAATAAGGAAATACGTTAAGGCAAACTGAAATTCATGTTCGAATCTCAAAACAATAGCTTAAGTTGAGGCAAACTGAAGCGAATCACTTTTAAAAACAAAACCAAAATTACCTTGACCAGAGTCGAAGGTCAAAAAAAAAATTAAATTTAAATTTAAATTGTGAAATTCTAACGCGAAAATCTCTCAATCGGACGCATTGAGTTTACCTTACACACACGCTACGTTGAGACGCTGACGAAGATGATATCGATGTCGCTGATGATGAGCTGCCGATGATGAACTTGATCGCCAACGCCCAAACAACGCGAGACTTCGTCGCGTTTGCGTCGTCCAGGTGCACCACTGGCCATAGCTGCTGCTGGAGAATGCGTGGGAGCACACCAAGTGCAGCCCAGGCGCGGACGATAGTTGCGGAAAGCGTTGCCGCTCATACTACAGGAACTCAGTAACAAAGAAAATAATGAGTAAACGTCCGAAACAGTTCAAACGGCAAACTTGACCTTGAGTCAGCGAAGCGTGGATTTAGCGCTCGCTGAATAGATGGAACAAAATGTTCATGCTGAGAGCACCGAAAACATGAATTTTTCTTCAAACGGATGCTCTAGCATCAGCAGCTCACGACTGTGTCGAACGAGCGTTATATGGCCCAAGGCCCTGGCAGATTCGAGGAAATTCGATGCCAGATAGAAAAATGTGAAAATGCTTTGTTCTGAGAGAGCTACCGCAATTCAATCAGAACACGCCGCAATCAAAAAGATTTTTAGCACCGGCTCAATTGCGTCTCGGAAGTCGAGACGTGGTGAGAAAAATAGGTAGGAAAAAAAACCAAACTCTCACCTGAGCCAAAAAAAAAAACAGAAGCTGGCCGCAGCACGTAGAGAAGACGGCAACGTGACCAAGAACACCAGGCACGTTGAGCAGCGGAACGCAGGCAGCGGAAAGATTCTTTGTCTCTAAAAATTTGTTCTATAGTTTTTGAGAAAAAAAATAATGAAATTATTGTTTAGAAACTAACATCCCCTTTCGCAGCTTCGCCCGCTCTCTGAGTTAAGGGGAGGTTCTCATGAAGCAATTTCAAAAAATCGGTAATTTTTTTTGCTGATTTTGATACTTTATGATGTGTAGAATATGCCCCTAAAAGCGTGTGACCGCAATATATTTTTCAAAAAAGCTATAGAATAATAATTATCAACCTATGATTAACGTTGTTGTTATGGTTAATCGAATCTTTAAGGGGGGATATACAGGTCGAACGACAAAAAAATTCGATTTTTTTTTCGTTCATGAAAAGTTAGTAAATTTTCCGTAGAATACGCTCCTAAAACCCTTTCTTCGAAATTCGAACTCCAAGTGTTTTTTTCAAGGGATTGCTGATTGAAGTGTAAGTACGATTTAACGGTAATTTAAGACTTTCAACGCGTTTTTCTCAAAACTGCATTTTTGGAGTTTATGCCGGTGATAACTCGAAAACTAATTATCCGATTAAGCTGAAACTTATAGGGTTTCTTTATTATAGTATTACTTATCAGATGAATTAAAAATTATTGTAATATTTTATTATTAAATATGGAAAAATGTGAGAAAATGGCGGGAAAAAAATTGAAAAAAATTGAGTTTTTCGAAAAAGATACGCCAAAAGTGCAAATTTTTTTTTAAATTTTTTTTTGATAATTCATCTACTAACTATGGATGTAATTAATGTAAATTTTTTTGATTTTTTGATTTCCGATCAAAATTGCGACCAGGAGAGCCGGCACAAGCAAAATAGAGGTCATTTTCCAACGCTATCTAACGGCCGCCATTTTGTGAGAAAAAATTTAAAAAAAATATTTTTGTATGCTACATGGATCAACTTATAACTGTCAAAAATTCTCGATAGATTTGATTAAAAACTACCCTTGAAAAACGATTTTCAAAAATGAGTTTTTTTTCTCGTTCGACCTGTATATCCCCCCTTCAACGCGTTTATCTCAAAACGACTTTTTTTAAACTGGTGGGAATCGTAGCTCAAAAACTAATCAAGGGATCGGTTTGAACGTTTTTTTATCTCAAACGCAATTAAATTCCTGGGAGCTTATACCTATAAAACCATTAACTTTGTAATCACTTCTTGTCTATATATCGATTTTAAGAGCAAAAAAAAAGTTCGAAATGGGTAGGTAAATTTCTCATGTCCGCCATTTTGTTAATTTTCAATTTTTTCTCGGTATTATTGGTATAATATCTCACAAATTTTATATATTTCCTGAACCTTCTTCGTTTTTTGATCTCGGATAAAGATTGGAGGCTCTAGAATCCCCACCATGCGGAAAATTTTTGTCGAGGTGTGCCCATAAACGTGTGTTTAACTTATTTTATGATGATTATTTTTTAATAAAAAAAATTTTTTCGTACTCTTGAATAATATATAAGTACGTGTGGAAAGGTTCCATACCATTATTTAGTTCCTTCTATGAAAAAAAATGAAGAAAAAGCGGTCATTTTCGAGGTGCTAGATGAGAACCTCCCCTTAATAGATTTCGAATGATAATTATTAACAGTGCATAGGAACGAAAACCTATCTTTCAAGTATTTAAAGTTCAAAATTCCTGAAGAAAAGAAAGAAAATCGAGGACTTCACCACTGATTGCCTTATACTTATAGGCCAGACCGCGCCTTTCCAGCCGCGTGAACGGCTAGAATTGCTTCTTACTGGCCAAAGAGAGAAGCCGGAGCTGATTTTCATATTGTTTCCACATTTTGCATAGAAACGTTCCTAATTAATTGAAGATTAATCTTAATAGTCATGACACTTCAGGGTACATAGTAAGGCTACTGTCAAAATTTGGAGGCGATTGGTTCATTAGTTTTTTGGATTTTCGCGAACGTACAAACAAACATTCCTTCTTCATATAATAGTGAGATTAATTGAAAAAAATATCAGCATATTAATCAAGACAATCATTACTTTTTCTGCAAACCATATAGTTTCAACAATAACTATACATTGTTGGTATAATATTATCTCAATAACATATAACAAAACTTCTTGTTAAATATAGTTTTATAACTACACTTAACGAGTAAAGCTGAAGAATAGTAATACTCCCAATCACTTGTTCAATACATGTGGAACGTGTAAGATTGAAAATATATCACGACGTTCATCAAAATGATGATTTCGCTTGGCAAACCGTATAGTTTTAAGGGGTAATATACCTTTGTGACCTCCGATTTCGAGGTCATTTTCAAACACTTACTATGCAGGAAAAATCCTAGGAATATGGGCGTATGAAAGTACTACTCTCTAATATAGAAAACACACTTTCTTTTTTCTAAAAAATACAAAATGGCGGCGTACCAGCTCGTCAAAGAAAAAAAAATTTTTTTACTTTTTCTCTACTAGCGTACCGCTACAGGTCACAATTTTGACCATAGAACAAAAAATCGAACGCGGTATTGAAGTAAAATAGAAAACTTAGGGAAGTACGTAGGATTTTTTGGAAATTCAAATTTGGGGCCAAATGGCGTCAATTTTAATTTTTTTTTGTTTTTTTCTCGCGAAAAAATCGATCGAAAATCGGCCATAAAATCGGTAAAATCAAAATATCGGAAAAATCCTACGTACTTCCCTTGAAAATCATGTTTTCTAGACACGTTTAAAATTTGAAGTGAATCGGTTGAAAATTGACAGCGCTATCGGTACGCTTATGTCAAAAAAGACGGTTCCGGGATAAACGCGTTCAAAGTTTTGAGTACAATTCTAATACTATACGACTTTGTACAGAGAATCGATTTTTCGAGGCACTTAGAACTTCTTCCTCCACTTGATCGACTTTAACAAAAACTGTACATTGTTCGGTATGATATTGTCTCAATATCATATTTTATCCCTTTTTGTGTATATAGTATTATAAGTACACGTATAAGAGTAAAACTGTAGAATAGTGATACTCCCAATTACTCGTGAGATAAAAAAATATCACAATAATCATCAAAATAATGTTTCCTTTATCGCAAGTTTCATGAATTATATCACAACTATAAATTCATCTTAATCGGGCTTGGTGAACTATCCCAAAATGATGGTGCGAGAAAAGAATTTCACGCTCCCCGAGCTGAATTTAAACCAGCGTCCTCCTGATCTCCAGTCAGTTGCGCTACCATCTACGCCACTGGGAAGACAACAGCTTGCCATATCACTGGAGCATAAATTCATTTCTCGCAACATCACCTATATACACGATCAAAGGACCGGAGATCAGGAGGACGCTGGTTTGAGTCCATCCCGGGGAGCGCGGAATCTTTTGCTCACAACATCACTTTGGGATAGTCCACCAAGTCCGATTAAAATGAATTTATTGGAACTTATGGACGTTAAAAATAATCATTAGTTTAAAATACTACTTTAGGTGAAAAGATGTAGTAGCCCAATAGGTTGGGTTGGGGGGTATATAGATGGGTGAAAAGGGAATCTGCAATAATGCGATCGGACTTTGATCGTGCGGATTCAATGGTCGAATCTTCGATCGTGTATATTGGTGATGTTGCGAGAAATGAATTCATGATCCAGAGATGTGACGAGCTGCTGTCTTCCCGGTAGCGTAGATGGTAGCGCAACGGACCGGACTCTGATAGATTAGCTTTTTCTGAACCCGTTAGAGAACCATAGTAATAATAAGCTACAGGAACTTTGAAGGCACCATTTATAGCTACTAGCATAAATACTAGAAGCTTACTAGCTTTTTTTGATTTTTCTTTCACGGCACGTTCTTCCAGTTGTCCCTCTAAATCTACGAATCCCTTCCACTCATCATCATTATGAGAAAAAGTGCAAAATTTATTTAACGTTCACAAAGTGGTTTATAAAGTTTTTCAAGGACAGGCAAACTATATATCCCGCGTAGAAATGAAACCATTGAAAAATCATGGGGAAAACTTTCATTGCTCGAGCATGGCTAAAGGTTATGCATTTTCACTGTGATACCATGGCAGAATCGTGGCTAATGAACAAGAGCCGATTCGTTTAGTGCCATGATTTTTTGGGAAGAACGTGGGAAATCTTTTTCTAATCATTGACGCTCCAGATTTTTTACGCATTTTTTCATTGGAAAATCATGGCAGTTTTCCACCAACCAATTTTTTACCTTTTAAAATAAAAATTAAGATAATTATATACTTTTCTCATTTATTTACGCACATTCACTTTGAGAAAACGTGAAATTTTCATGCTTTTTGGAATTTTATAAATTCTGAAAGTTGAAAAATATGCGTACGTGATACACAAGAATATGACAACTCAGTAATACGTTTTTGTTCTTCATATTTATTATCCATTTAATAACATAACATTAATAATTAATAATTCTCTCTCAATAAACGGAAATGCCAGTGTCCTGGCACATATTATGCCATCCTTAAGTAATTGAAGGCCATTCAAAATTAACTATCAAGAACATTAAAAACAAAACCATCTTACATATTCTGTTGTTCTCATCCCAAATGACAATATGTCATCTGAGATGTATTTCCCTCACTACACTGCACTTTCGCTGTTGCAACTTGAATACCACATCACATTTTATCCTGAAAATCATACAGAATGAGTAAATTGTGTGTATGCTCAACAAATTTTACTTCCATGTCTTACTCACTTAGAGTGAAACATGAAATATATGAAAAAATCAACGCTAATCGACTTTTCACTCTGTGCTCGGATATTGAAGCAATAACAACATGTACCCAAGCACAAAGACAACAAATGTAGTATCACTAGACGACAATTCAGTATCAGAATTGATTTTCACTCATGAAAACTTCAATTCTGAGCATGTGTCGACCAATATCATACTATAACCAATTATATCCAAAATCAACTACTCACAGTTTTCTCCTCGCTCCAATAGAATTTCTGGCTCTGTTCAGCTTACCTGGAACACAGAAATTATCACAAAGCAACATATTACAAAAAATATATGAAGAAAGGCAAAGGTTAAGTTGACTTATCTGAATTCCCTTGCGTCTTGAATAAAAATCCATCAGCTGCTGCACACGATGAACCTTCAAACTTGCAGGAGAACACTGTAGCGGAAATTAATCTGGAAACTTTCATTACAATTACTCGAACTGTAGCGAGTAAGCAATGTCTACCTGATGAGTACGCATTACATGTCTAACTAAACATGGTGTTTACAAACGACGCCTTTGGTAACCTGCTTGCTGTCCAACTGCAGCGCAGTTCCTGTGTTACCGACTTCGCGCTGCAGGTTACCATAGGCGTCGTTTGTAAACACCATGTTTAGTTAGACATGTAATGCGTACTCATCAGGTAGACATTGCTTACTCGCTACAGTTCGAGTAATTGTAATGAAAGTTTCCAGATTAATTTCCGCTACAGTGTTCTCCTGCAAGTTTGAAGGTTCATCGTGTGCAGCAGCTGATGGATTTTTATTCAAGACGCAAGGGAATTCAGATAAGTCAACGTAACCTTTGCCTTTCTTCATATATTTTTTGTAATATGTTGCTTTGTGATAATGTCTGTGAACCAGGTAAGCAGAACAGAGCCAGAAATTCTATTGGAGCGAGGAGAAAACTGTGAGTAGATCAGTTTTGATATAATTGATTATAGTATTATATTGGTCGACACATGCTCAGGATTGAAGTTTTCATGAGTGAAAATCAATTCTGACACTGAATTTTCGTCCAATGATACTACATTTGTTGTCTTTGTGCTTGTATGCATGTTGTTATTGCTTCAGTATCCAAGAACAGAGTGAAAAGTCGATTAGCGTTGATTTTTTCATATATTTCATGTTTCACTCTAAGTGAGTAAGACATGGAAGTAAAATTTGTTGAGCATACACGCAATTTACTCATTCTGTATGATTTTCAGGATAAAATGTGATGTGGTATTCAAGTTGCAACAGCGAAAGTGCAGTGTAGTGAGGGAAATACATCTCAGATGACATATTGTCATTTGGGATGAGAACAACGGAATATGTAAGATGGTTTTGTTTTTAATGTTCTTGATAGTTAATTTCGAATGGTCTTCAATTTCTTAAGGATGGCATAATATGTGCCAGGACACTGGCATTTCCGTTTATTGAGAGAGAATTATTAATTATTAATGTTATGTTATTAAATGGATAATAAATATGAAGAACAAAAACGTATTACTGAGTTGTCATATTCTTGTATATCACGTACGCAAATTTTTCAACTTTCAGAATTCATAAAATTCCAAAAAGCATGAAAATTTCACGTTTTCTCAAAGTGAATGAGCGTAAATAAATGAGAAAAGTATATAATTATCTTTATTTTTATTTTAAAAGGTAAAAAATTGGTTGGTGGAAAACTGCCATGATTTTCCAATGAAAAAATGCGTAAAAAATCTGGAGCGTCAATGATTAGAAAAAGATTTCCCACGTTCTTCCCAAAAAATCATGGCACTAAACGAATCGGCTCTTGTTCATTAGCCACGATTCTGCCATGGTATCACAATGAAAATGCATAACCTTTAGCCATGTTCGAGCAATGAAAGTTTTTCCCATGATTTTTCAATGGTTTCATTTCTACGCGGGTATATTTGAGTTTTTTATCAAATTGCGCATCTAGTGATCATACTTTTAAGCGGATTGATTCATATTAGCTAATTTCAAGAGTAAATAACTTGAAGTTGTGATTTGATTCCACCCGGCAATAGCTGCTTAGACCTTAGCTATGCAGTTTATACAATATAATTGTATTTCATGAGTCCAATATTCATGAATATTACCCAAGGAAGTGAACTTCAACATTTTCTTGTTGATATTGAAAAAATCATATGAAACCGATGTACTGCTTAGTGTGTTATAAGGTGTGAGTCATGCACATCTCATAATTTACTTTTTGGATGAATCTTTCTTATCGAGTGAATGCAATTCATGTTACATATACTTTATTTATAGTTTTTTGAAAAGAGTAGCACAATAGAGACTCTATATTGACCATCAATGCATATAACTACTGAAAGTTAGGTGGCGTCAAGTATTAGTAATGCTTGATCTATATGTATATATAATTATCCAAATCTGAGCATATGAAAGTAAAGAGATCAATTCATATATTTGTCCTGGCAAGTTCAAATAAATTTCACCCTCCTTGCTTATCACAATTACTTCTATAAATTCACGTATCATAAGAAGAAGTGTTGTTCCGGTCATTACTGCACGAAAATGCAAAGAGGTAAAGGACTGCCAGACTGGACGATCGTTTGATCGTTCGAGTACCTGACCCGCCAGGAGACAAGTCCCGCAAAAGCGGGTCGCACTGCTCGAGGAGGCCACGAGGCATCCTCGAGGCATTTCAGCTATTCGAGAGAGCGAGAGGTGGGTGGCGTTCTCCGAATTGCCAGGACTCACGCCATGGCCAGCCGGCGGATGAGACGGGGCAGAAGGGGTCTGCGTAGACGCAGGGCCCGAAAAGCGGCTCTCCCGTTAACGATACGGCTGGGGCTGAGGAGGAGGAGCAAACATTGGTGAGAGGGGGAGAAAAAAATTTAACCCGTGGTTTAAGGAGGAAGCAAGCGCACTTAGCGTCGAGCACCGAAGCAGAAAGGTTTCCCTCTGCGGAGTCCGTCTCTCGTTCAGCGTCTTTATTGTAATCGCTCAACATCTTGTCTAATCGGACATATATAGTTTTGTGGCTTGTTTCCACCTCGCCGCACTTCATCCCATCAATCATCATTGATCCTCATCAATTACTAATAAATTGAGTAACCAACATAAATCTGCACGTTGTTATTTCGTCCGACCTCTAACCCGAACATGTGTTTTGCATTTTATTCTTAATATTTAGGCATTCATTTATTCTTCATTGTTCTAATGTCTCAATGTATTTTTTAATATACATAAATTCATTATATACCAGAACTACCGAAAGCTGAGCATATGAAAGTAGAAAAATCAATTCATATTTGTCCTGGCAAGTTCACATTGATTCTCTTTAAATATACAGTTACTTTTAACATATCATTCTATATGCAAAGAAATACATGAGTTCATCATATATCAGAACTACCCGAATCTGAACATAAAAAAGTAGAGAAATTTTTTGTTTCAAGTTAATCTGGGACTCTTTTCTGTCGCTAAATCTGCCATAAGTCTAGCCAAACTGTCAAGTACTCCATCATAAGGTTTTGAGCTTTGCATTCACAGCATTATTAGTCACATGATTTGCAGCATATCTATCAACAGGCTGACGTTGGTGAGCATCAAACGATTGAATGCATCAATAAATGGAATTAATTGACTTTTCCAGATAAAAAATAAAACTCGCTAATTCTCATATATTCATATTTTCTTTCCTGAACATTGGTTCATTGAGATTGAAGGATGGAATTACTGTTTCGTGTCGTTCAAACACTAGTGTGAATGTCCGATATGTTCAAAAATACATTTTATTTACTGGGATTAAAATTATAATAAGCATTACCGATTGTATTAATGAAGCATTGAGGAAACGTTCTTTTTGTTCCAACTTCTTGCATTCTGTTGCTCACTCGCCGGCAATGTCTTTCGGCGTATCTGTAAAGAGAATCAATGTGAACTTGCCAGGACGAATATGAATTGATTTTTCTACTTTCATATGCTCAGCTTTCGGCAGTTCTGGTATGTAATGAATTTATGTATATTAAAAAATACATTTAGACATAAAAACAATGAAGAATAAATAAATGCCTAAATATTAAATATAAAATGCAAAACACATCTTCTTATGATACATGAATTTATAGAAGTAATTGTGATGAGCAAGAAGGGTAAAATTCATTTGAACTTACCAGGACAAGTATATGAATTGATTTCTTTACTCCCATATGCTCAAATTTGGATAATTCTGGTATACGATGAATTTATGTATGTCTTTAAATATAGAATACTATGTATGAAAAAATGTGCTTCGTAAATTCACTGAAAATTTGATTAAAAAACCAGTACTGAAACGTAAATATATAAACAATAATTGACAAATGTATGTACCGCCAACCTATCGTTACTCGTCAGAAATTTATGCTTGTCTTCAGAAAGGTTTTATAATGCATAATTTGATAATTTTTGATAATCATTCAAGTTTAAGAGTCCCCCGATAATATAAGATTATTCTCGTGCTTCGTAAATAATGAATTTATGTATGTCTTCACGTATAGAATAATATGTTTGGAGTAACTGTATATTTAAAGCGAATCAATGTGAACTTGCCAGGACAAACATGAATTGATTTATTTACTTTCATATGCTCAGCTTTCGGTAGTTCTGGTATATAATAAATTTATGTATGTCTTTACGCATAGATCAATATGTTTAAAGTAATTGTGAATAATAATAATAAATTTTACATCAGTAATTAAAGTCTGAATGTAATTTTTCTTTTTCAGTTGATAGAGAGGGGGGGACATATGAAAGAGTTGTAATAACATGTAAAATTTGACGGTTCTGGACGATGTACTCGATATTCGATAATTTGGCTTAATCGCTACCAATTTTCCAGAAAAATGCTTCCACTTTAAAAAAACTACACGTGTGATTCTGATTCTTTCTTAAGTATTTGTCAGAACAGAAAAGTTTTCTGAAAAAGTTAGTGTGGACAGAATTCGTAGACTTTAAAAGAATCTAAAAAAAATATGCAGCTTTGCATATAAAAGTGCATATATCCCTAGGTGATCGAGACAAACGTCAAGGATCAACGTTCTTTTATTTTATTCAATTATTTGCAGATTGCTCTGCTTAGAAAACGACGATTTCACAAAAGTTTCCATATTTGAGGTAAAACTTTTCTGATGAGTGCCGTAACAGTCTTCAGAAGATTTTGAGTTCCATACAAAAATAATATAGTTCGTGATGTGCAAATTCTTCGCATTTGTATACCCTCCAGGATACATGAGAAGTTGTGGGTTGAAATCATTATATTGGCGTTTTTCTTATAAAATCAAACTTTTATCACGAAAGATCACATTTTCGCAATATACAAAGCCTTAGTTCCTCATTTTGAATTTTAACATTTTAGAAAATCAAAAGTTATTTCGACTTTATGAATAACAAATTTTCGTCGAAAAACTAACTCTCGAGCTCACATGCAAGACTACTACTAAGTAATAGCGCATTCGTATCTTACTTAATTCTAATAATCAATATTTTTATGCATTCCAATACGTCTTTGAACACTTGTTTTCAAAGATTTATAATTGGGATTGAAGCTATTTAATTTATTACAAGTAAAATGTAATTGTATATATTGTTTATGAATTTCACAGTAATTTCTATTCTCAATTAATTGAAAATAAATTCAACCCAAATTATAAAACGATTAACAAATTTTATGTTTGAATATTAAAACTACAAACAAAATGCGCCTCGCATTCAAGAAAAAATGCATAATGGCACGTGAAGAATGATAAGTATTATAATGAAAAAATATCTAATCTAATGGTTATTCGATGAATAATAATTTGCCACCTCTAAATTACTATTCAATTGTAAAAGGTTACAGAATCGAATATGTAACATTTTTTGATTAAACCAAAAATTGAGGCAGCTCTTGTAAAGAAACTATAATCGTAACTATAATTGAAACTATAATGTACACAATTTGGAACGCTGTAACTTAGTTTCTCTGCAAGTGCCGTACACGGAATTGCTTCAATTTCACTTTAGAAGTCCTTTACAAACTAACTCATTACCATATTTTTTTTAGACTTCATATTTTGGTAAATCATAAATTTTCAAATAATCAATAATTATTTCTTAAATGTATTTTCTTAAAAGAAAAAACCTCAAACTATGGTTCTCTACTATATTAAGAAAGGTTTTTTGAAAAGTAATTAGATTAAAAAAGTTGATGGAATTTTCCTTCCTTCAGTTAAAAAAAATTTAAATAAACGTATAAATTTGATATCTCGAATACTAAGGCAAAGTCATCCAGCGAGGAAAATGCCTGGGAATAATAAAAAATGGTTAGTTACGAGTCAAACTCCAAATGTGTAACAAAAATTATAGAGCAAACATTTTTGTCGATGATTAAAATGTGGAATGTCTTCATTTTCCTCGACAGAAATGGCCGGACTTTCGTCAAAAATTAAAACTCTTTGAGGATTGACAACTCCACAGCAAAGTTTCACTGAATGAGAAGTTTTCCGTGTTGTCGGTCTTTCACTAATGAAGTGTTGTTCTCTCCTTGATACAGTGCTAGGTAGTATTCTTTCTTCAGGATTTATTCGTGAATACTCAGGAGTTGGGAAACTTTTGGGTTCAATCTGTTGTGCAAACGTTATAGGTTGTTCCTCCATGGAGGTTTCGATCTGTCTCGTTTCACCTTTATTGAAACTTCCAGGAACAAGTTGGTCATCAAGAGACCTGCATGGGACTGAATGATATATTTCAATTCCAACAACAAAGAACCCTCAGCATATTTATTCTGGAACTATTTTCTTCTCATTACCTAAGAAATATTTCATTCCATGAACGTATGTCAAATCATTAATTAATTTATTAGTATCTACTTGGGCTGCGTTAACAATATCAGTCTCGTTGCCCCTACTTTGTTCAGTCAGTTGTTTCTTGTTCTACACTAATTTGAGTCTCACAAAGTGCATTAGAGATATCTGGGGAAATCTCTGTGGAATCATTATCATACCTTCCAGATTGAGTATTCGTTCCGATGGTAGGCTGCTCATGCTCAGATACAAAGTCACTGAAACATCCTCATGATGTAAATTGTTGCTACTGAACAATAGTTTTTTCAGGTAACGCTTCAGTTGGAAATACCAATGGCAATAACACAATAGCTATACCACAGTCGATCTTCATTGAATTTGGCTGCCAAGAGTTTACCTTCTTTAACATCACCAACTCCTTTAAACAGCTCTGCGTCAATCATTCTCAAAGTAATATCATCCAAAATTGGGAACTGGGTCTGCTTGAGTATCCAGAATTGCAATGGTGAACATACATAACTGATACAGCCCATATTAGCATTCGGTAAATTTTTTTCACCTATGGGAGGTGGTCGCTACTCTCCAATATTATTCTTTGTATCATCAATCTTTGTATGATCGACCTTTGCATCATCAATCTTTGTATAATCGAGCTTTGCATTATCAATATCAATGCCTTCATCGATTGGCGGAGTGATCTTGGTGTATCTCTCTAGAAGTTCCAGAACCAAACCCTTAATATAATTTTACGACACATGTTTCACCTTTCTCAAGTACATCCAGCAGGAAAACAGTAGCACCGCTGTCAGCAATCATTTGAAACTCAGTGTTAACACTATGTGGCCAGTGTTCAACCCCATCAGGTTTGGCTAAACAACACTTACGGGATAGAGGAGCTATGGATGCGAGATCGTCTGGAATTTTTTTTACATCTTTTGTCATGGCTGTGTTTCCATAGTCCATATAGTGGACTTTTGTGCCTTGCTCGGTAGTAGAGATCATCGTCGAGATATGAGCAATGTAGATCAGATCTTCTTTGATATCCGTGACGGCAGGGAGAATATTAGCCATTAGCAATCTATCCTCCAACATCTTTAGGTCACTCACGTATTTTTCTTTTTACAACCAAAATTGATCGACTGAGACACAATAATTAGCAAAAGCTGATCGGGGATCGAGCTCTTCTTCAACCAACTCCATATTTTTCAGGAGGCGTGAGATCAATCAGCCTCCGACTAACATCCTTGTCCCACTTGGTTACGCCATTGCGAGAAAATACATCCAGCTTAGCTCAGTATTATTATATCTCAATATTGCCATAATCTAAGAGCGTCACTTGAACTTCATTATTCAGCACTTGGGTAACCTAAATTCTGTACCAGTTTCCATCAGCACTAAGAGCAGCATATAACTCATTTTTTGTTTGGTAATGACCAATTTATCTGTGTTTGAATAGTAGTCAAACAATATTTGAAAAAGATTATTTTCTTCTGAATAATCTGCTTTGCGATGTAGCCAAGCGCTGTCTAAGTTGTTTATCCATGTAATTGTAATTTCATGTGTAGAACTCTTTATTGGCATATTAAAAATCGGAGTCACTTTTTCGACGATTTGTCTTTCAGAACCTCTAACAAAAGAATCAAATAACATGTTGTTATGAAATTATGAATTCAATTATACCCATATTTTTTATTTCGAATTAAATATTCTTACCTCATACAGGTTAGCCTATTTCAATCAATCGAAGATCAAAATTGCTGACACAACTCGGTCGACGTCTGGCATATTTGCAGCACCAGACCCGGATTATATCCGCTACTCGCGATCTCGCGTATTTGTGAAATATAATAATAATTTGAGTATAACTGCGACCGCGTTGTACTTGTTTCGTATATAATCACTGCGTCCGAGTTGAATGTGTTCGCGTTTCACTCCATGCTCATACTACCACAGTGAGGATATCATGCCTTCGGGTCATCAATCTCAGCAGAAATCTACAGATATGTTCCCTGACACTGGATCAAGCTACCGGTAGAGTTTGGAGTTCCAGCGCTGCCTTGTTATAGAACTTTTTATGACTTTAGATTGAGGCAGCTATATATAGATATACATATCTGCCTTGATTTGTCTGAAATTCACATAATTCTTATAACATCATCAAGAAAATTATGTATTTCATTTTCTTTGGTACTATGAACGAACATTAACTTATGGTTTCACTCATATTGTGTGAACAGCTGTTGACGGGTGGTGTTAAATTACATTGCATGTAATTTATACATGAAATTGGCAAATATCAACTCGGAGTGTGATTTGAGACAATCCGTCAATAACTTTTTGAACCTTAGCCTTGCAGTTCACACAATATGAATCAATTTCATGAGTTTATATCTATTGGTACGGCTATGCCGTGTGCACACGGCATTGTCATGTGGTGCGGCGGACCCACGGACTTGGTATATATATATATATATATATATATACAAATATATACGACAGACTGAGCGGTACAGCCAGCGCGCGCTGTTCGGTACGTCTGACCGAGCGGCGCGAACAGCGCGCGCTGTTCTATACCGTGCGGTACGTTTGACCGAGCGTCGCGAGCAGCACGCGCTGTTCTGTACTATTCATTACAATTGACCGAGCGGCCCGCACTGGGCTCGAGCAGCCCGCACTGGGCTCCGGCAGCGTATATTTCGAGTTATTCTAAAAACTTTATATTGTAATTTTTATAGTAATTTATGTTTATGTTTTTATAGTATTTATGTTTATATAGTAATTTTTTAGTTTTTAATTTTAATTTTAAAAACTAGTAATTTTAACCAGAAAAAACAAATAATCCTAATTTTCTTGGTCAAGTTTCCATAAGTGATTGCTGAGGAATTCTATTAAAAGGGTGCCAGTCCCATGAGACACCATGTTAAACTGGACAGTTTTAAGGAACTTTTCACTCGAAAATTAAGTCGATGACCTATGTATTTTAACAAGGCAATCTATACGTGAGTATTCTAGGTGTTTTGCACTGAATTTTCAATCGTTTTGTGAACATGCATCGGCCTGCAACGGCCACTGAGGGAGGGGGGGGGGAACAACCCGATAGTCAACGAGGTTATGTTGGGTGGGCACCAGGCAAAATCTTGCCGAGTAATTATGAGTTATTCATAGGTTAACTAGACCGAGTACGGGGAAACTATTCAAAATCAAGGGAAAAGCCGAATGAGACTCACTGCAGGGGGAAAGTGGGAGTACCGGTTGAGGCGGTCGAGCCTCGAACTCTCGTGTGCCAAGGGAGCTGAAGTATCAGGCGTGCCCGACTTCAACTTGGGGAGCCTCTCCTGGGAGGGCCGCCCCCTACCTCTCACGTCTGTGAGCCATATCGGATAACCGTCGGCCCACTAGACTGACTTACATTAATTACTCCTTGAAATGTCGTGGCTGCTGCAGGATAAGTATAGATAGTAATAACTAGTAGTAATCAATAAATAATGATCAATTCACATATCGGGGGAAAACAGGAGGAATCCAGCACACGTAAGTAACTACAATAGTAAAATTATTCATGTTCAACAAAAAGGCGAATTTATTCCTCAAAAATCGTAACAAATAAAACAGCGATTTTTAATCGATTGTTAAACAATACTAAAATACTACACGGACTCGACGCCGGTTCAATCCCTGAGCGTCAGCTCGCCCGCCATTTTCATAACAAGCGTTACTTCGCCCAGGGAGAATCCTCGACGCGACCGATCACCGCGTTCCCGTCACGACCGAATTATTCGCACGCACCCCGGAGGCCGTCCCGAGCTTGGACATTGGCTTAATAGAGGCTCATATTACCGTAACAACTGAAGAATTCTGCACTCAATAACTGTAATAAGAACTTCAAACTCGACTACCGACACTAGAGAATTCAAGGGTGATAGCAAAATGCTCGAAGTATTCGGTACAACTACTGCTGCCAGAATGGCGGAGGAATCACTTTGTGGCGCCTTCCTCCCCGTCTCTTCTGGCTCGAAAATTCGCGGAAGCCAATTGCAATATTCCGCGAACCGCCAAAGTGCTCGCGGGACCAATGGGAAAAATTCCTGAAACCGCGCAATTATGTTAATTTTCCCATTGGTCGACCGCACTCGCACGTCCCCTATTCCTATCGGCCGCGCGGGACCATTCAAATAATCTTGGCTTATCGCATATATGCAAATACTCGAAAAGTACATCTAACTTTGTTAAAATTACATCTTATCGATAGATTAACTATAAATAATAATTTACAGATATTAACTGATCCAGCGCACCCAACTGCGCACGCCTAGTGTTTCTGCGCATCGACAAATTCAATTAATTATTTTGAATCTCGCGCGCCCCCGCGCCTCAGTCCACGCGCCGCATATAAAGACGCTGCGCGCTCCCCTCTACCCTCTCCGCGTGCCTCGTTCCCCCGCCGCCGCGCGCGCGGCTCCTATCGAGCCGCCTCGCTTCTGCTCCGACCGCATGGTCGGCAGTTAAACATGGCCCTAGACTGCGAAGCTCCTCGCCTGGAGCTTCGGGGAGTATCCGCGAGTGTCCGCGACAGTGTTTCGGGGCCGGGGCGCTCGGGTCGCTCTCCGGCCCACAACATCGTGGCGGCGCGCAGGCTGACCCCTCTCCTGAGCCATCCGGGGGAACATCGTCACCAGGACGACTCCCCAGGGCCCTGGGGTGGCTACCTGCTCGCCCGCCGCCTGTGTAAAGTGCTTCTCCTAATTGTGTTGGTGTTTCCCAGGGTCGCTGCTATGGACTGCTGCTATCACCGCCAACTCCAGCTTCTCCAGGGACAGCCCAACAACAACCAGGGTCCAGTCGCCACTCCAGCACCTCGACGAAAGGGGAAATGGATTAGTGGTCAGCTCAGGGACTAGAGCTGACCACTTAGGACCGGTAACCCCAGCAGCGAGTCTCCCAGGAGGTCTGAACGATGGGCGAGCCCCATCGTCCACAGGTAAACACTCCCCAAATCATACATTGGGAGTGATTACATATTAATATGTTATATTTATTTTGCAGGGCTGGGCGGAGGAGGACCTGCTGATCACCTGGGCTCTCCCCGTCACAGTTTTCCATAAGTAGTTAAAACTCGCTGGAACCACCTTAACGCGGTTTTTCTCGAAAACATTGCGCTTTTACGAAAAATTGTCAGAGATAAAAAGTTCTTGAAATCACTTAAAAATATGCTGGAATGCGTTAATGGTTAATTTACCTTAGATTTTGAATATCTTCATTCTTTTACAATCTCCAATCAGTATATACTACTGGTTGCCAAAAAACATCTATTTTCCCACTAGGCTCTCACCTCGTCAAGTGTGAATGTGCAGCAGGTGGCTAATGGCGAATGGAAGGTCCACTCGCTACCTTTGAAATAAGCTATCCACTCTCTATCAAATAAGGATATCCAATAACAATGAAAACATTTATTCGAGTCATAAATCTCCTTTCAATACTGATCTCCTTTCAGAAGATTCAAACAGCACTTTAGCATATGTGCATTTTGACATGTGGGGTGATGTCTACTGACTCTATAATCGTCTCTGTTAATCATGAATCACAATTTGATACCTTCGAGGCTCATTTTTACAGGTTGAAAAATTTAGTGCTAAAAAGTTGAGGTTGCAAATCAAGTTTCAGAATTCCGAAATCCTCAAACCAGAGAAAAGAGGTGAAAAGTACAGTAAAAGTAGTAAAAGTAGTAAAAGAATAAGAAGATGGAAACTCAGAAACGGCAGTATGAAAATTCGACTTCCAAAATTATAGTGAATGAATAAGGTTCAGAGATTAGAATATGACAGTTAGAGAGACAAAATCAGGAAATAAAGATCAATATATCAAGACTTAGAATTTTAACGAACATCTAAACCAAGAGATTATGAAATATACAGGCTAGGACCCCTTTCCCCGTCCTGGTGGGCTCTCTCCGTCCAATATTGAATTTGGAGCTAAATTCATAGTCCGTATTCGAGTGGATCATGAATGAAGAATACTCGTATCATGCAAAATGGCCCGCAGTTTATATTTTGTGAGGATGTAGATAGGTGTGTGAATATTTGGAGCTCTGCTTACAGCAATAATTCTGTTTGTTTGTACATTTGAAACCATCATCCTCATTGACAAGGAGGAATATCATGACGATTGAAAATATTGAATTATTGATGATGTTCTCTGCTGATTTATCAGTCTGATACCAACGTCGTTAGTTGAAGTTTATATTCGAGCCTTGAGTTGAGACAAGGTTCATCTCCTCATAAACTTTCAGTGACTCACTACATTTCATTTTTTCCCCATTGATTTAGGTGACTTGAATATGGACTAGCTATGGTACAAAACGTTGGCAGAGACGTGTGCCTCATGCGGAAAGCACATTCGTTTTACTTCATTCCTTATTTTTCATGAGTCCGAATGTCTCACTAGAATTTAATTCCAATCTGTAATGATATTACTGATAATATAAAATTATAATAGAGAATCTTTCTTCAATATTGTTTGAACTAATTCTAGTCCAGTGTTCATAAATGTTGTTACTACACTAGATGCCCGAAAATGGTCCCGTCTGTGATTTACTCTTTTCTCCTAGACTGTTAATTAGCTGCTTATCAAGTTATTTCAAACTTGAGTTAGCCTGACCTCAAGAATCTTCCACTTATCATTTTATTTTTCAGGTTATGTGATGAACAATTATCAAATCAGTCTCATTATGATTTTGGTTTGAGAGCTCTGAAGTCAGTGCTGATCTCTGCTGGCAATGTCAAGCGAGATCGTATACAAAAAATCAAAGAAGGTATGCAAAGTCAGGGAGAGATGAATATAGATGAAGCTTCAATAGCTGAAAATTTACCCGAACAAGAAATACTCATCCAGTCTGTATGTGAAACAATGGTGCCGAAATTAGTTGCAGAGGATATACCCTTGTTGTTCAGTTTACTGAACGATGTTTTTCCTGACGTCAATTATACTCGCGCTGAGATGAAAGGTAATATTGATTAATTTAGTTTCTCAATCTTATCTAATCAGAGATTCTCCCTACTAGAAGTAAACTTTCTTTGGTCCGCTCAAGATTCATCTGATGTTTTCAAAATCACTAATGAAAAAGGTATCCCTATCATGAAGAGAAATCCCGTTTTCTGTTTTACAGAACCCGTGCACCATTAATTCTTCCAGAATAACAATGGAGTTCTTTGGATTCGAATCATGATTCTGTACATTTGAATGTCAAAAAGTTTTCCGGCATTGGAAACTATCTGGCATAGAGCTGTAATCTTTATAACATAACAGCACCTGGAAGTTGCTTATATTTTTCACTATTGTTTCAGTGAGTATCACTTCCACGTAGTATTGACGTGATTCTGGATGTGCTCATGAGAAAACTCCCGTCAACTTGATATATGTGTAATTGGAATGGAGATACAGGTTTAAATCGATTGACTGTATATTCAGTCGTGTCGTCAACTCCTTCCAGATTCTTGGTCACTCTAACAAGGAGCGTGGACCGTTGGTGTGCGCGTACTCACGCTGTAGCGCGTCGGGAGGAGAGAGCGCTGCGCGTTTGCAAAGCTCTCCGATTGTGGGAAGGGGAGGGCGACTGGTGTGACTCCTCGTCTTGCTCTAAAATCATCGGTGCTCGGTTACAGCTCCCCAGTTACTTGTTGGCTGCAGTCGCAACTCGTTTGGTTCTACAGTTCTGACACTAAAGCCACGCTTTGTGTAGTCGTTCGGATCATAAGAATTACTGGATGAATGATTGACCCACTTTCTTCACTTCAAACTGATAGCTTTCAATTTATTTTCAGCGATTTCACGATTTTTCACGATTGGATACACCAATAAACTATTAACTTGCGACACGCCCGAGAATTCCACGGTGAATACTTGTTCGTGAGGACGTGCACTGGAAACGTCTGTTTCATTTGGTGGTAGGCGGAATTCTGCTGTGGCCGGCCGCTGCTCGCTCTCTTATCCTCTACGTGACATCATAGTAATAGGGTCACGGAGTGCTAAGAAACTATCCAAGTAGTCAAAAAGCTCCTTATATAGTCATGGCTTTGAATGGGTCTCGGAATAAAACTATGTCGTAGGGATCGCTTTTTCCCAATCTTACTGTGCAATAAAATATTCACGCATACGTATATGAAATCTAGCGTTATATAATTTACTTTATCCTAATAATGATTAATATACATGTGCCCGAAAGATTTGTTTGACAAAGGGTCGGATTGTTCTGTTCAACTATTCCGATGATTTTTCATTGCTCTGGAATCCATAGTTCATCAAACATAATAAGCTCGAGTCATTAGCTCTCGACTGATGGTGTGTGTTGCCTGATTATAGCGACAAGTTGATTTTGTTAGTAATGCAAAAATATCTCTCTATATTAAAAGACAAACCGCCGCCGCCACCACCCCTGTTTTGAGCCTCCCTTTTTAGCCCCTCTTTTTACCCTCCTTTTCAGGCCCCCTTTTCAGTTCCTTTTTTGGCCCACCTTGAATTCAGCCCCTCATTTGTAGTCCCCTTTAATTGTCCCACCCTTTTTGATCCCCTTTGTGGTCCTTCTCTATAGTCTCACTTTTCGATCCCCCTCTATGGTCCCTTTCTATAGTCCCACTTTTTAGCCCTCCTTTGTGGTCCTCCTTTTTAGTCCTCTTCCCTTTTTGGCCTCTGTTAATTTGAATCAAATGATAATTCAGTAGTGCAACTTGTTCTTGGATGATAGAATGGATACAATAGGCCTATACAGATCTAGGTCCCAGCAGGTAAGGGAAAGTCAGTGTATGCGTTTAGATCTAATCAATATTTTTTCAAATAGTTTCTTTTTATAAATAAGGCGGTCTGGGTGGTCCAACAATTAAAGAAAAAAGCAATGATTGAATGTTAATTATTTGAAGAGGAATATACTCTATCTGTGCAGCATGTCAGTGCATTCTCTGTATGGGGCGTATCACGTCGCGCACACTATCCATCAGTACTTCCTTGCAGTTCCACCAGGATATAAGATCTTCGAGATACCACCTCAAGTTATCTATTTACCTATCACAGTCAAGACGATTGATTACTTACAAATATGCATTGTCGGTCGAGACGGACATTCAATTGATTTTCGCGGTGAAGTTATTACGATTAGCTTGCATATCAGATCAGTTACATAATGGGTATAGTCTTCAACAGCCGTGGGTATAAAATTCGTACGCAATGGCCAACAGCAATCAGTCGTTCACAAAACGTCAAAGTGATAACACGCGAGATTTTTAATAAGTCTCCGGATCCGCAACGTCGCTGGAAAATAACCTGTTTCTCCATCTGCTGTTTTTCGCGGAAAAATAATGGATGGCATTCTAGTATGGGCGTTCCACGTCAACTCTCCAGAGCCTGCGTGCGGACGCTAAAACCTCGCGTTTTCGACGCTTGTTTTCGACTTCATTAGACCAATATCTAAATGATGTCGGATATGATATCAATGTAGTTTTTTGTTAGTTTTCCGATAGTGAATTTAGTTTTCCAAAATTTTAACGTTTTCCCAGAAAAAAAATCCCATATCTCTAAACCCTGATTTGTTAGATTTTTTTTAATAGCCTAGATCGGAAGCAGACCGTTTTTTACATTGATATAGCCTCTAAAAAATAGGACTATTTCGTTATTCTCGAGGAATTGAGTAGTGAACATAAGAGGTTACTCCGCACCGCGCCGCGCCGCGCCACGCTGCTTCCACGCGCTCGGGCTCGAGTCTTCTGTACACGTAAGTGCCGAATTCTTAGTTTGCCTGGTTTCGCTGAAAATTATGCGTTTGTTGTGCAAAATTGAGCTATATCATTTTACTGGAATAACAATCAAGCAACGATTCTCACAGTCGTTATTTACTTTCGCAGAAATGAAGAACTTCAGCACAAGAGCATGGCCATTATCTTAAATAATTTAGCTCACGATACAGTTGCAGTCCATGTGTACCAAGAAATAATCTTAAGATATCTGTAAAAAGAGTTCAAACCTAAGAAAATTTATAATAGTACCGATGGAGCAGGTCAGCACTTCAAAAATCAGAAAAGTTTTTCTAATCTTGTTTATCATCAAAAAGATTTTGGCATTCCCGCGGAATGGCATTTCTGTGATACAGCGCATGGAAAAGGGGCATGCGAAGAAATTTGAGCTAATGTAAAACGAGGTGCTGAATTAGCGAGTTTACAGCGCTCTGCAAACAATCACATCTTAACCGCAGAAGGTTTATATGAATGGGCAAAAAATTATTGCAAGGAAACTGTAGTGTTTTTCAGTGCACAAGAAGAATACGATTAAGCGAAGTTAGAATTGAAAGTGAGATTTGATGATTCTTTTCCTATACCAGGCACTCTACAGTTCCATGTATTCTTACCAACTTGCGATGAGAGGCTGATTGTTAAAAGCATTTCGTCAGCTTCGGAATATGTAACTTTTCCGAAGTTGAGAAAAAATAAAAAAAAATGCACAGTTAAAACACAATATTTCAAAGTTTGAACAACATAGCAAAAACGTTACTCAAAGAAAGTGAAATGGAATACTCACGAATCGAACAAGTAATGAACGTGAGACTTCATTTAATATATAGGAACAAGTATGGATATCGAATATACTCTGAATCTGGCACTCACGTTAAGAAGACGCGAGCCCGAGCGCGTGGAAGCAGACTTGAAAAGTTAGCGCCCAAAAAATGAAAATATCATCACACTGAAAAAACCGCTGCCAAGTGCCTCAGCAGTATGTTTTCTCAAAGTATTGCAATTGAACCTCAACTTGCATTAATCACCACTCTTTGAGAAAGCAAAATGAACCTCTAACTCATTTCCTTCACTCCATAGTAACGGTTGCTATGGTAAATATCCGAGCTTCGGTGTTCTTACTTCTTAGTCGTCAACAGTTCCGAAAATGGACCTCTAACTGACTTTCCCACTCCATATAGTAACGGTTGCTAAGGACGTAAACAATGGTTGCTATGGTAAATGTCGGAGCTTCGATGTTCTTACTTCTTAGTCACCAACAGTTCCAAATATGGACTTCAAACTGACTTTTCCCACTCCATAGTAACGGTTGCTAAGGACGTAAACAACGGTTGCTATGGTAAATGTCGGAGCTTCGACGTTATTACTTCTTAGTCATCAACAGTTCCGAAAATGGACCTCCAACTGACTTTTCAAACTCCATAGTAACGGTTGCTAAGGACGTACACAACGGTTGCTATGGTAAATGTCGGAGCTTCGATGTTCTTACTTCTTAGTCATCAACAGTTCCAAAAATGAACCTCCAACTGACTTTTTTCCATTCCCTAGTTACGGTTGCAAGGGATATAAACAACGGTTGCTAAAGACATCAACAATGGTTTCTACGGGAAATCTCTCTTTGATTCTTATAGAATCCCATAAATATACGAACCCAAATGATCATTTATCATGAATTATATGGGAACTTATCAAAAACACGATAGCAACGGTTGCCATGGAAATAAACAATGGATGCTGCTAAACACGTTTACATCTTTCAGAGACCGACCTGTGTGCAAAATTTCAGGACGATCGGACTATTCCTTCCAAAGTCATCGTACGACAAAAAAAAGTCAGTCTGAAGCTGAATTTTGTATCTCCATAGCAACGGTTGCTAGGAGAATAAACAATGGTTGTTCCAAAATGAATGTCTTATCGATTCTCATCGATCGTCGAAAAAATTGGAGACCCATCGTGCATTGATGATGATTTTTGGAGCTTTTATCAAAAACACGTTAGCAACGGTTGCTAGAGAAATAAACAACGGAATTGGCTGAAAATTGAACTCGACCGAGATTTTGCGGCGACTAACCTGTGTGCAAAATTTCAGGACGATCGGACAATTCCTTCGAGAGTTATCGTACGACAAAAAAGTGCACGTACGTACGTACATACATACAGACATTTTCGGATTTCCATGTTTTTCGACCCTTAGATTACGAAAATCGAGGTCCCGAAGTCCGATTCGGTGGGTCGATTTTTACCCCGTTACAAAGCTTTCTCTCTGAGAAAGCAAAATTCATAGTCCGAACGATTTCTCCTGTTTTGCGGGAATTTTCTCCATAATTATTTTCATTTGCGGGAACGTAGTTTCCGAGATATCGCGAAAATAAAATCCGGAATTTAGGCGCGGTGCTAAGTCACTTTCTATTCTTTATACAACGATTTGACTGTTTTTATAGAATTCCCAGGTGGCAAATCGATTTCTCCTGATTTGCGGGATCGATCGGTATTTTATAAAATCTATATTTTCCATAAATGAATCATTTTTATTCATCTTAAAAATTAGGCATCGTTTCCCTGGTAACTTTCGTCTAGTGACTTTCTGAGCGCTGGATTTTTTTCGTGATATTGAATGAAATTACCAGTTAAATGATAATATCTGTAGACTAATCGTTTTCTCCCTATTTGCGGGATCTAATTGTGGAAGGAAAATAGTTTTCTAACAACATTATAAGTAAAAATCATTTTCCAAAGTGATGGTACGTAAATTGTATAACATCAGCGTTGGAGTGCGCATGCGCAGTGGCCGTCAGTTGGGCGCGAGAAATTCAACGACCAACTAAAAAACCATAATTCCGCGTGAAAATTCACTGTGGAAAAAATTGTAACGTGTGCTATTTTTCACTTAGCACTTAGCACCCGAAATTCACTAAAGCGAGAAATAATATTCAAGAAATCATCTTCTAAGTTTTGCAGTAGTAATCTTACTTGAGTTACATCAACAAAATAACCATATGAACATCCATATGAAAGAATGCAGTTAATAACATATCCTTAACCTAAAATAATAATATGGTATCAAGAAAGAATGATTTTGTACCACACTTAGCTTCACCTCTTCTCACGCTTGCTTTCTGTCGAAATGATGATGGGAGCTGGGCCAACTGACGGCCACTGCGCATGCGCACTCCAACGCTGGTGCTATACAATTTACGTACCATTACTTTGAAAAATGATTTTTACTTATAATGTTGTTGGAAAACTATTTTCCTACCACAATTAGATCCCGCAAATAGGGAGAAAACGATTAGTCTACAGACATTATCATTTAACTGGTAATTTCATTCAATATCACGAAAATAATCCAGCGCTCAGAAAGTCACTAGACGAAAGTTACTAGGGAAACGATGCCAAATTTTTAAGATGAATAAAAATGATTTGTTTATGGAACATATAGATTTTATAAAATACCAATCGATTCCGCAAATCAGGAGAAATCGATTGGCCACCTGGGAATTCTATAAAAACAGTCAAATCGTTGTATAAAGAATAGAAAGTGACTTAGCGCCGCGCCCAAATTCCGGATTTTTTTTTGCGATATCTCGGAAACTACGTTCTCGCAAATGAAAATAATTACGGAGAAAATTCCCGCAAAACAGGAGAAATCGTTTGGACTACGAGTTTTTTCAGTGTGATGATATTTTTATTTTTTGGATGAAGATTTTTTTTCCATTTTTATACTGACAATATTGATAAAGTGAGAAGAATATTACTGGAGAATGATTACCCCCAATAATTCATAGAATCATGTGTAAACGTCCGATTTCGTTCAATTAGATTCTCTAGAAAGAAAAATAATTCCGATAAAAAAATCCCCTATGTACTATGACAATACCTTTTCAAGATACATTCTACAATAAAGTATCCGGCTCGCTTCCAAATTTAAAATTTAGAACAGTTCCTTCAGTCAATCATAATCTCACAAACATAATAAATCTGGACAAAGATGACAACAGACATATTAGTTCAAACCGATGTACCATATAAATTTGACTGCAACGACTGTTTGGCATGTTATATTGGAGAGACGAAGAGAAAATTAAAAGATAGAATCACAGAACATCAAAAAATCACTTATAAACCACTAACGGTCCCTTTGCATATGAGAAAACAGTACGCACACATTTGATTGGAATGACGTTCAGATTTCAGACAGCGAAGCAAATTATAAGAAACGTTTTATTTCGGAAATGCTCCACATCAATAGGTACCAACACACTCTTCATGGGAAAGAAGACACGCAACACCTCAGTCACACGTATAGAAAGCTCAACAAGATTTTTCAAAACAGACACACCGATGTATCTGATGGTATATAAGACCACTTATATACACAAGCGTTAGCTCTATACACAATAGTTTGACAGTGGCAGTGGAAGTAGCTGCTTCCACTGCCGAACGTTATATTATATTTTCATTCAAAATTAGTAAGAAAGAATATTTTATTGTTACTTCGTCGATTGTTTTATACTTAAATTGTATCATTTATTACGTGTTTTTTGTGTCATAAAATTTTTAGCCTGTTGGAGCCAGTGAACCTTACTGGCGATACGTAGCATTAATTAAACATGTGGTGGAATTTGTGAATTTTCCCTTTTCCACTTCACTCTGGAATGGCCCTCAAAGATAGTCCATTTACACATATTAGATTATATTATGATGGTGTATATGAAATGACCGATGGAAGTGTCAATGGAGCTAACACTCATAACATGTCTAGAGGTCTGCTCTTGTAAAGTTGTGGAGCTGCATCATGAGCTGCTTTCCATCATAGCTATTTCTCACATATATCTGTTCACTGTTTTTCCCTCCATCACGATATTTATTCTGTCCTTACTCCACGTATAAGTAGTAATCCAACATTGCTGTGGTAGTAGGTAATGAACTTGCATATTCAAGAATCATATGAGCTGGGCGATAAGGAGCTGGTGAAGCCAACACTCTTGAGTTACAGATCGTCTCACAATTGTCGGATACTAAAATCACCCCCAGAAGTGTCAATAAAGCTAACACTCAAGATATTATTGTCTTCACCATAAGCTGCTTTCCATTATAACTGTTCCTTATATATCACTGTTCACAGTTTTTTACTTAATTACAATACTTATTCAGTCCTTACACAAGGTATAAATAGTTATCTAATATTTCTGCTGTTAAGAGAGAGACAAACTGCCCCATCAAAACAACCGATATTCGGTGGTGCTGCAAGCAGCGCCAAGTGGACTTCGGGCACAGCGCAAAGCCCATTCCCTGTTCTGACCGCTGGCTGAACAGTCGTATCCGAGTTTACTCGAGCGTTATAGATTTTGATTAGACAGTAATTTCTTTGGATTATAATAAATAGAAGGTATTGATAAGCGACACTCGCGTTCTTTATTAATTCCTGAATCCTCTCAGGTTTTAGACCCAGCATTTCAGCTTTCACTGCGCGCATGAGTGTTGTTGTGCTAGTGAAGTCACCTCCAGAGCCTGCACCAGTCCGCATGAGAAGACTAGACGTGAGGAGCCGGGCGAGGTTGAAAGGAGCCTGAAAGAGGAGGAAGGAAGATACACGTGTGTACAAAACGAAAGAGTGCTCGCGAGAAGAAAAATCAGCGACTATAGATAAATGAAATCAGGTAGAACAGAAAAGATCACTTCGATTTCCTTACTTCGAAACTCGTTTTCTTTGATGATGTTCGACGCTGTAGGCCAAGTGTTGTCAATGATAACTGAATTTAACCCATTAAGTCCCAGATTGCAGAAATTTTATTGGTACTTTCAAGCTCAATTATTTTGATGAATAAGACGGGAGGTTTGTTGCAAAATAGTCATTCCTACTATTTTCGGGTATGCTCTACACGATACAATGGTTGAAAAGACTAAAAAAATTGATTTTCAATAAATAATTAACAAATTAAAATAAAAAATGCGATTTTTTGGAGCACTTTTTTTCAATCCAAAATCAGAGGAAGAAGGAATTTTATTTTTACTGTTGCAAATATGCACAAGAGTGAACAAAATAATTGAACTTTGCAAATTCGTTGAGTTTTTGCGACTATGATTTATCAGCAAAATGGCGGCCAAAAAACGGGAATCAATATTTTAGATTTTCATAATATCAATATTTTCAAGCATTCATTTTCATATTCGATATATGCCTTTGAGATTCCGTATACAGAGGTTTTCAAAGTCGCTGATAACGATTCTGACTTCAAATTCTCAAAATTCTGGATCCAAGATGGCGGTTTCAAGATGGCGGCTGACGATTTTACACATTTTTGTAACATGCCGAACAGTCGTTACAATTAAATTTATAAACTACCTCAGTTTGATCTAATATGTCTGTTTTATCTTTACCTAATTTTATTATGTTTGTAAGATTATGATTCACGAAAGGAACTGTTCTAATGTACAATTTTTTAAGAGAGCCAGATACTTTATTGTAAAATGTATCTTGAAAAGGTATTGCCAAAGTACAAAGGGGACTCTTTCTATCTGAATTATTTTTCTTCTTACTAATCTAATTGAGCGAAGTCGGTCATTTACGCATGATTCTATGAATTTCTGTGGGTAATCGTTCTTCAATAATATTCTTTTAACTCTATTAATATTGTCGTTATAGAATTTTTTATCTGAAAGTAAAACTGATCTATCTATTAAATTGGAAATGATGTTACGTTTTTGTTGAATTGTGTGGTTTGAATTGAAATTTAACAATCTACCAGAGCATGTTGGTTTTTGATACCAGGTAGTAATTAATTTACTGTTGGTTCTTATAATTGTTGTGTCCAAGAAATTTATAGAATTATTCTCCTCTAATTCATGAGTGAATTTTAAATTTTTATTGTATTCATTGAGAACTTTAATAACTATCTCAACGTGTTCTTTTTTTATACATAAAAAGGTGTCATCAACATATCTCTTGTAAATTAGCGGTTCACAATTATACACTGACTTTAATTTTTTTAAACATTCTATTTCTAAATCATCCATGACAAGGTCTGCAAACAATGGGGAAATGGGAGAGCCCATGGGTGTGCCAAAAATTCGTTTATAATATTTATTGTCAAAAGCGAAAAGTGTATTCTCAAAAATAAATTGGGTGATTTTAATAATTTCATCAAACGGTATTCAACTTCTACCGTGTATATGTGAGAATCTTTTATCTAAACTGTTCAAAACTAAATCACACGGTATGTTTGTAAACAATGAGCTGACGTCAAGTGAAAGTAACACGTAATCAGCTGGGACATGTACATTTGGAATTTGCTCTTTAAATTCAAAACTATTATTCACGCGAGAGATTGGTGGTTTTATACACTTCTTCAATTCGTTATATAAGGTTTTTGCTAAAAAATGTGTAGATGAGTTTATTGAAGAAATGATGGGTCTCAATGGGACATCGGCTTTATGTATCTTAGGCAAACCATATGCTTTAGCCAGAACAGTATTAGTTTGTGTCGATTGAATGTTATGGAAGCGTTCATTTAGGAAGTCTTGGTCATTTAAACTGGACAGTATTTTATGAACTTTAGTTTGTAATGATTTAAGTGGGTTTCTTTCAACTATTTTATACGTATGTTTATCTTCTAAAAGTGAGTTCATTTTTTCTCTATATTCACTAGTATTCATACACACAGTCAAGTTACCTCTGTCTGCACGAGTGAAAAAAATATTGCTATTATATTTTTTAAAAAGTTCTTAGTTTCTGAAAGTTTTTTTGCAAATTCTCTGTCTTGGGATGAAATGTGGCTAACTTTATTTATATTGTTAATTAAGGCGTTAGTGACAGTTCCTCTAACGTTATTTTTAATAGTGTGGCTTACGTCAATTTGTTCTAAAGAGTGTTCGATATTTTCAACTGTTAATACTATGTCATCTTTTGTAAAATTTTCTTTTACATTATAATTTGGACCCAATGATACTACTTCAAGGACATTCTCCGGTATGTTAACATCTGAGAGGTTTTTTACCCATTTACCACTATTTATTTTATGAGAATTAGAATTGTTGTATTTTTTCCTTAAAATTTCAAATTTACTGTTAAGCTTTTTTGTGTGATTATCAAAAATTCTTTTACTCTTTAATTCTGTTTTTTCCAAAAAATTGTTCAGTGATATTAACAATTTTTAAATTATCAAGTTTTTTCCTAAGTGAATTTAGACTTTTGTATACAAAAGATTTATGAATATGAATGTCCTTGATCTCTAGTTTCAGTAAAAATCGTGACTGTTCGGCGTTAGAGCGATAGAAGAGGTTTTGGCAAAACTTACTGCGGAAAGACAAACTATTCAGTCGTTTTTGATTATTAATTAAGTGTCGTGGTGAGAAATCGTTGATTCTGCGTCGAAGTAGAAAGTCACAGCGGGCGTTGGCAGCCGCTAGCTGATGTCGAAGGTTGATCCAAAGTTTGAGGATCTTCGTTGTTTTGTACCCAAAGTCAGATGTTATTGACTTGAAGAAACTTCTTCCTGTAGAAGTCTGGTCGTTTTTCGATCGTAGACCGGGATTAATATTTTGCAGGGCACCCTCCATAATTTCAAATATGAATAAGTTGTCGATCTTTGAGGGCCAATCCAGAGTAAAGTGGAAAAGGGAAAATTCACAAAATCCACCACATATTTATTTAATGCGACGTTTCGCCAGTTAGGTTCACTGGCCTCATCAGGCTAAAAATTTATCACACAAAAAACACGAGATAAATAATACAATTTAAGTACAAAACAATCGACGAAGTAACAATTAAATATTCTTTCTCACCAGTTTTGAATGAAAATATAATATTACGTTCGGCAGTGGAAGCGGCTGCTTCCACTGCCATTGTCAAACTATTGTATATAAAGCTAACGTCAGTGGTTTTATATACCATCAGATACATTGGTGTGTTTGTTTTGAAAAATCTTGCTAAGCTTCCTATACGAGTGACTGAGTTGTTGTGTATCTTCCTTCCTATTAAGTGTGTGTGTTGGTACATGTTTATGTGGAGCATTTCCGAAATATATTTTTATTATTTATATATTCCATATATTTATATATATATATATATATATATATATATATATATATATATATATATATATATATTTAATATTTAATTGTAACGACTGTTCGGCATGTCATATTGGCGAGACGAAGAGAAAATTAAAAGATAGAATCACAGAACATCAAAAAATTACTGATAAACCACTTCCGGTCCCTTTGCATTTAATAGAAAACAGTACGCACACATTTGATTGGAATAACGTTAAAATTTTAAACCGCGAAGCGAATTATAAGAAACGACTTATTTCGGTAATGCTCCACATCAACATGTACCAACACACACTTAATAGGAAGGAAGACACAACAACTCAGTCACACGTATAGGAAGCTTAGCAAGATTCTTCAAAACAAACACACCAATGTATCTGATGGTATATAAGACCACTGACGTTAGCTTTATATACAATAGTTTGACAATGGCAGTGGAAGTAGCCGCTTCCTCTGCCGAACGTAATATTATATTTTCATTCAAAACTGGTGAGAAAGAATATTTAATTGTTACTTCGTCGATTGTTTTGTACTTAAATTGTATTATTTATTACGTGTTTTTTGTGTAATAAATTTTTAGCCTGATGAGGCCAGTATACCTAACTGACGAAACGTAGCATTAAATAAATATGTGGTGGATTTTGTGAATTTTCCTTTTTCCACTCCACTCTGGATTGGCCCTTAAAGATCGACAACTTATACATATTTGGAATTATGGAGGGTGCACTGCATAATATTAAATGATCAATCCATACTGTGATATTTGACGCTGTGTGCCAAACGTCATAGTCTTGGGCTGGATCAAAAATTATACATGTACATTGAAAAATAAACTTAAATTTATTGAACTGTGGTAACATTATTTGACGCCGTGAGCCAGATATTGTTGCACGGAGTTAATCGGCAATGTTGAGACATATTACTGATCATTTTTGGTTATGCAGATAAAAATGTTCTCTCTCACGAAGAAATTGAGGCATTCGAGAAAGCAGAGGCGCTATCTCCAGTTTCAAAGCTAATTAGACAGTTCAAAACTACTGAAGAGCTGGGAGAAATTGATCCTGAATTAGAAAACACTCTGTTACAGGAGGACTAGCCAGACGCCTGCTCGACCGTGTACGAATCGGAACCCAACTCTGTTCATGTGAAAGTGGCAAAAGAAACAGTTAAACCCAAAAGGGTTGAATTTGATGATGAAATTAAAATTATGAATGAGAATGAACAGAGTGATATGACGATTAAACCTCTCAGACGGCACCCACTCAAGGTGAAGTAGGAAAACCAATGATAATGAGTAATGATAAATTTATCTCTATATATAAAATCGTAAATAATGTTAAATGAAATTGAACAGACGACCTGATTAGACGGGAGCTGGCCCAAGACAGAGAGCAGCTCAGCTCAGCCATTGCATAGGCCACAAGAATGACAGAAAAAATGTCAGAGGTACAAAAAACCATGAAGGGATATGTTCCCTCTGCTTGGGATGTAAAGACTCGATCGTCAACACTGGCTGAGTCAGCTGAGAATGATATGGGGCTGGTTATTCAGGCGTCTGATACTAAGGAAGCCGTAGCTTTACGTTTTGAGACAAAGATAATAGTGAATTAAAAAATATTCACAGGGCTACACAGAATCAGATAAATGAAATGATTAGGCTCATGCAAGAGATATGAACAGAGTACAATGATCAGTCTCATGACGATAACACCATGGAAGATTCAATTGATTTGGATGATGATGATAGACAGATAAATATAGACAGTAATTAAGTACCGGTAAATAAAATTGCTGAAATATGTAGGAATGAGGTCAACCAATTCCGTAATGAAAGTCACAAGGACGATACTGTGGCTAATATATCAACTGATCAATTCAAATTTACAATGGCAGTTAAAGACACTGGCATTAAACGAGACTATAGACTGAGTCCATAATTGAGGTTTGATTTCTTTGATGACTTTCTGTCATCAGAATAACGTTCCATGGATCTACGTCACATAATTGATTCAAGAGAAAAACCAATGATAGAACATAAAGAATCTGTTGTCGAAAAAATGAAATATAAAGTTCGAGACGCAATAAATGTTGAAGCCTCTTTCTCAAAGAGGCTTCAACATCACCTTTAAATGCATCCCAAATCTATATTTTTACTATTCCATTTACGTAAATACTATAATTTATTTTTCAAAATTCACAATATTTTATTCAATCAGTTTAACTCGTATTGCTTCTTTAGCGACCGGTAAACAACGGTTACTTAGAAGCTAATTGGCGAGATTTTGTGTCCTTTGCCGTCAAAAATGAACGAAATGGGTCATAAATTGATAATTTCCAACCTTCGCAACGGTTGCTAGGGAGGTAAACACGAGAGATTTTGCCGCGACTAACCTGTGTGCGAAATTTCAAGAAGATCGGACTATTCCTCTGAGAGTTATCGTGGACGAAAAAAAACGGGACGCACACGCACACACACACACTTTTGGATTACCATATTTTTTGACTCGTAGATTACGGAAATTGAGGTCCCGAGGTCTGATTCGGTAGGTCGATTTTTGCCCCATTGCAAAGCTTTTTCTTCGAGAGAGCAAAACATGAGAGAATGTGAATCAAACGTATCGACTATGAGTATTATAAATCAGTTGTTCATAATGAGGTATAACCCTAGGAAAGAGATTGCTGTGACTTTCATAGACAGATTTGGAGACTGTATAAGAAATTTTGGGCTGCTGAAATCAAAAGGCATGCCTGAAAACGAACAGATTGATTATTTGTATTGCGCTGTAATAGGAGCCATACCTGACATTCAGAGCTCTGAATTTTTTGCTCGTTAGAATGGTGGTCCTGGATTATCTTACGAGCGTATAAAATTTTTTGTTTCCAAGGAGGCAGCTGAGAACCGAAGTCTCGGTGCATATAATCAGACCTGCGCAATGTTGAATGAAAACCAGAAAAAGGGACCGAGGTGCTACAAGTGTGAATGACTGAATCACAAATCGTACCAATGTACTCGGACAGTTGGCCTTAGACTGTGTTTCGCCTGTAAAGAGTACATGACCAAGGAGAACATAGATGCGGGTTGCCCAATGAAAGTAACACGACCGACTGGTCGAGGACGAGGACGTAGTAACACAAAGTATGTAATAGTCGAGGTCGCTCATCTTACCGAGATAGTAGAGGCGGTTTCCGAGGAACAAGTCGGTACGATAAGCGGAAAAATATAAATCTAAAGGGTGGAGGCCCTGCAAAAAAGGAAAGATCTCCAATAATAAAAGCCAGTTCCATGTTCAGAGAGGGGGGGAAGATCATAAAGAGAATAACAACTCAGGCAACTCAGTAAAACAAGGTAAGGAATCAGTTGCTTATTTTGTAAGAGATGATAGGTGTGGAGACAGTATTTTCCCAGAAAAAGAATACCCATTGTTAGTCAGATGTATAAGTGATTAAGGTGCAACGAATCACATGACTAATTCAAGAGTTGTTTTCAAATCATTCGACCCTGCAAATCGAGGAATATTAAGGTGCGCTAATAATGACAGTTCGGCAAATTTCGTAAGAAGAGAGAAAAAACGAGCAAAATTGACAACAGCACAGTGCTAAAGAGAAGAAGAACTTTGTCTAGAGACAGATGAACTGACAAAAGTGATGATGTCATATATCTTTGGATCAGAGCCAGGAAGAAGAGTTGATGAATATAAGGATGAAGTGTATTACTTACTTCTTGCTCACATCAATAAGGATCCAGCTTCATACACTGAAGTCATGCAGTCTAGAGAGCGGGAACTGTAGCGTATCTACAATCGATATAGAATTGAAATCGATGAAAGATGGACGGGGTAAAACGTCACTGTGCCGGAGGGCAGCACTCTTCAGCGGGCGAGACACGAACGGTGTGGTGCACGGGCGGCCAGTCGGGCGAAGCGACGAGCTGAGCGAGCTCCCTCGTAGTCGGAGCCGCGAGTCGTGTAGGACGTGTGCGCGGAGGAGTCCCGCCGACGCGAGGCCGGGGAGCGCCATTTTCGTCCGGAGCCCGCAACTAGCCACACGCGACCGCGAACCCGAGATCTCAGTGCCCGAGTGAGTGAGTGCGCGAGAGGGAGACACGTGTGCGTGCACGACAGAGATCACCATAATTCACAAAGGCGAGACGAATGAGATGAAAGGATGCTCTGATTCTAGTTTTGGAGACTGTAAGGGATAACTCACAACTTGTGGCTATGTGATCAAGCTTTTTGGAGACTCTGTAACGTAGAGGACTTATAAACAAACTAGTGTTGCACTGTCAACTTGTGAGGCAATGAATGAAGCGACTCAAGAACTGATTGGACTAGCAAAATCAGTTGAGATTATGATAAACAGAAAATCCTATCCAATCAGGTTGTGGTGTGATAACAGAGCGGCAATATCATGTATAAAAATTGACGGGAGAAATAAATTGAGACATATGGTACAAATTGAATCAGATTACATCAAAGAATGTGTCAAAAATATTCCAATTGGAGTAGAATGGGTATGCTCAGAGTAGCAGATATCTGATATTTTCACAAAGCCTCTACCTAGTACCGCATGAAAATTCGCGAGACCGAATTATGAATATTGAATAGGCAGTTAACATACAATAATTTATTGTACATCAATCATGTTTTTCTTCTGCCTTAGGAGCCAACAAATAAATGAAATAAGACCGGAACAGCGTTGAGTACGCTCTGCAGATATCCTGATGTTCAGGGTCGGCGAAGACATCGAAAATTGGAATTAGTCTACAATAGAAGAATGTAATGCAGCTGTTTGGGAGGGAGTGTTAAGAGAGAGAGAGACAAACTGCCTCATCAAAACAACCGATATTCGGTGGTTGTAACGTTCACGTTTATTCGTTTAGTCTATGTTAGCTCGTGAACGCACTGACACGGTCGCCAGATGCTTAAGGTGCATCAAACTGTCTTCGAAAAAAGGCCATTGCAAATTCTTTAGATTCAGTGACTGTTAAATATCGATAAATTCGCGTTTTACTCTAATTTGTAATCAAAATTTCAAAATTCAAAATTCTATTTAAGTTGTATCTAAATTCATATTGGCCATAAGAAAATATTATATTAATTAATTGAAACCCGGCGCAAACTCGAGAAACCCTGTACTACGCTCACGACCACACTCCTACCCGACACGATGCAGGTAGAACCTTGGATGTTGTGCGTAATTTGTACAGAGGAGCTATGATCGCGCTCTCAACCGACACGATGCAGACGAGACCTTGATCACAGCTACACTCCCGAGTTACGAAAAGAATACATTTAATTCGACGATTACGCCCAATGGGCCTCAGGATCCTTGCACTACGCGTATAGTCGCACTCCAACTCGACGCTATGCAAGAAGGACCTTGACTATGGTGCGCAATTCGTGTGCAAGTGAGCCACGATCGCACTCTTATCCGACACTATGCAGATAAGACCTTGATCGCTGTTGCACTCCATTGGCTTTGCAAATGGAAATAAATTGTTGAATCGATTTTACTTGAGAAGCAATAGAAAAAAGCATGAATTTTGATAAAAAGAATAATTAATTTATTTGATGCTTATGGTACATGTTCAATGATGAACATGTCGCACGACCCGAAAGTAACCGTATATGAGCCATTCCACGAAACCTTAGGATTCCATGTTTCTGTTGTGTTTGATGGCTATTCGATGATTTTCATGAAGTTTGCGAAATAGGACTGTATACTAAAAATCATTAAATATAAGATCATATGTTCATAATTATTATAAAAAATCATTTACTGCCTGTAAAATATCATAATATCCAGCATTTTCATTGATTTTCGTTGCTACCAACCCAATTTTTTTGAGTTATTAGGGATCTGTATGCAAGCATTTTCCAAAAAAATACTCGAAAAAAATTTTTTTGTAAAGTGTGATGATCGGAGAATATAGTAGAAGCTGTTTAAAAAATGTGCCCTGATTGAGACTGGCTTAATAAATCAATATATACCTGCAACTACTTTTCAAGAAAAATGAAAATGTTTCGCTTTTGCCTCTGTAGAAAAAAGCTTTTTTCGATCACATGAAGTTAAGGGGGGGGGGGTTTAGGGTTTTGAAGGCAGAAAAAAAACAGGTTCTTACAGATTTTTTTTTGGGCGTACGGTGAAAGTACATTCATTTCTGATTATTGTACACGAAAGAGTAGTAATTGAACTTTATTCTGTGAAATATTGGTTGAAAAATATTGAAAATTGACCGAATGGCAGCAATTCTTCGCAGGCGCCTCAGAAATGAGTCGGTGCACTCTGTATCTCAAAATCTATTCAACCGATCGTTCTCAAATTTTTTACAGTATTTCCTTACATAATTTATGAGGTAACCCTGTTGAGATTTTTTCGTTTTTGATTTTATTTTTTTTATTATTCACAACAATAGTCATGAATTTAGGCCAAAAATCGGTATTTTCACTTTCAAGTCTTGTAAAAAGTTCAAAAATTTAAAAAAAATGAAAAAACTCGACAGGGATACCTAGAGGGACATAAAAATTAAGGGAAAAACTTTGGTTATTTCATTTCAAATGATCCAGTGCTGAGGTATGATGTGCACCGCAAAATGTATTTTTTCTGAGGCGCCTGCGAAGAATTGCTGCCATTCGGTCAATTTTCAATATTTTTCAACCAATATTTCACAGAATATAGTTCAATTACTACTCTTTAATGTACAATAATCAGAAATGAATGTACTTTCCCCGTACGCCCAAAAAAAAATCTGTAAGAACCTGTTTTTTTCTGCCTTCAAAACCCTACCCCCCCTTAACATACTGTATATCGTACATTTTTTGATGGCGAACGATATGCCTTTGTTTAAATGAGTGTGCCGCAATTGATAAAAAAGTTATACTGATGTAAAGTTAGGTAGTCGCATGGGCCCCTCATTGGGAAAATTCACATTTTTTAGCGGCACATTGCTAGTACGTTCGGCACATTCTTCAAACCGATGGCTCTTTTCTCTCCATCCCTTTTAGGATATATGTCCCGATGGTTGAGACAGAATTCGCATTCTGCAGCGAGAGAAATGCTTAAGAAAATTTTTAAGAAATGCGAAATTATTCTATACATGGTACGAAAGGTTTTGAAGTAATAAACAACTTAAAAAATGATGATTTGAAGAATATTCGGTATAATGGGTCGAAAGAGGAGGTCAAGAGCTACAATTTGAACTGGCTGTGCGTTGGAAAAATTGATATTGTGGGGGCGTATTGACCATAAAAACAATTATTTGACGTTTGATTCCAGAAAAACGTTGAAAAAATAATATTAATGGGTTATCTATTAAAAATTTGATCTTGCAGATTTATAGAGGAGATTGAGCATTTTCATAACCTGAGGTGAAAAGTCCAAAAAAATAGACGCGGGGGCGTAATCTATGTCATAAAAAATTATGCATAGTCGTCATACGAAAGATTTTAAAGTAATAAACAACTTGGAAAATGATGATTTGAAGAATATTCAGTATGATGGGTCGAAAGAGGAGGTCAAGAGCTACAATTTGAACTGGCTAAATTTTTTTCTCCATACAAATAGTTTTTCTTTTCACTTTTCCTTAAAACATTGTTGGATAAAATTAGGGGCCCTATATTTTTTATACTGTCATGGTTATTTAGAATGTTATAGAACAAGTTTCAGTGGTGTGCCTTCAAAATTAATTCTTTGATTTTTCTTCATCCAAAATCCTAAAGTTCCGTGGAATTGCTCATAGACATACTGAGCAAGGCTCGTGTATGTCACAGCGCGATGTGTTCACTCCAGCGGCCGGCGCAATAATGCATGCGGAGCTCTGAATTGCTCCACTTATATAGGAAATGGTCGTATCAAGTTGTGCGACTTGTTCTACAAATCTCGTGGATGGTAGTGATTATTTACAAATTTCTCAAACAGTGTGCGCATCATTGATATTTGTAGTATTGCACACTGTTCCGCTTTTTTATAATTATCGATTAATTCGCAACGAAATTCCGCGAACAGCGCACCGACGGATTTCGCACTGCCTAGCGTATCATCTTGTTCGCGACTTTTAGAAATGAAACAATGAGTTATTTTACAATATCTCAACAGTGTGCACATCCCAATTAGTTATACTATTGCACACTGTTGCGATCTTTGCGATGTGAATAATTTTTCTCGGTTGAAAATCGCGAACAACGTGTACTTTCACGATTTTCATCAATATGATTCTTGTTCGCGACTTTGCGTCGAATTCGCTCGCGCACAAAAGAATTACTTCAACGGATTAGGTAAATCTACTCGTGAACTTGTGCACACGGTTGCGATTCCAACCAAAAATCATAAATAACTTTAATTTTAATGATATACGTATCACGTCGTGTAACTACGCTAAATCAAATTCCGGTTCGGCGTTTTATTCGCAAACGACAGCTTAGATCGATTTGTTATCGATCTCAATTTATTAAAATACAGATGCTAATGTGCATACTGTTTCGCTTTTTCACAATTTTGAATAAATAAATACATTAATTGAACAAACGAATAAACACGCATGTATATGCATATATACACCTATGTATAGACATATATACACATGTCCTGGGGTTACATGGTGCTGCAAGCAGTGCGAAGCCCATTCCCTGTTTTGACAGCCGGCTGAACAGTCGTATCCGAGTTTACTTGAGCGCTATAAATTTTGATTAGACAGTGATTTCTTTGGATTATAATGAATAGACGGTATCTCTCTATATTAAAAGCCAGACTGCCGCCGCCGCCGCCGCCGTGGGAAATTTTGACCCCCAAGTTGCCCCCCTTAGTTGCCCCCTTAGTTGCCCCCCCTTAGTACCCTCTTTTTCCACCCTTTTTTCACCCCGTTTTTGACCCTCTTTTTCCACCAATTTTTTCATCCTTTTTTTCACCCATTTTTTTCACCTCTTTTCCCACTCCCTTTTTTCCACCCCCTTTTTTCACCCTTTTTTTATCCCTCTTTCCACCCTTTTTTCCACCCTCTTTTCACCTCTTTTTTCACCTCTTTTTTCACCCCCTTCTCCACCTCTTTCTCCACCTCTTTCTTCCGTCCTCTTTTTCCACCCGTGTCTTCGAATGAATTATTTATTTCCAATAAATATTCAATGGTCTGATCTCCTGGAAATTTCGCACACAGGTTAGTCGTGGCAAAATCTAGGCCGAATCAAATTTTCAATAAAATCCGTTGTTCATTTGCCTAGCAACCGTTCCTAGCATGTTATCTCACGAATCTTCATAAGTGCTCATTTGGACTATGAGAGTCGATGAGAATCAATGAGAATCGAAGAGAATCGATGAGATATTTCTCATAGCAATCGCTGTTGATATCTATGGCAACCGTTTGTTTACATCCCTAGCAACCGTTGCTTCGAAAGTTGGAAAATCAATTTTAAGTTACACTCGATGACCAAGAAAACTGAATTGTTATATTTGCTCCATAGCAACCGTTCTTTACCTCCCTAGCAACCATTGCGAAGGTTGGAAATGATCAATCTATTACCCATAACTTGTGGGTACATCTCCTAGCGAGGATAACCTCTGGAAGAAAAAAAAATAATCTATGACCCATGTTCATAATTTTCGATTGCAGAGGACACAAAATCTACCCACTTAGCTCCTCAGTAACCGTTGTTACGCCCTAGCAATCGTTGCCAAGGAAAAGGAAAAGTAAGTTTCGTTTTCAGTATTTTCAACTGCACAGGATACAAAATCTCCGTTTTACCCATAGCAACCATTGTTTACGTGTCTAGCAACCGTTGTTGCAGTAGAAGGAAAAGACTAAATATTATTTTAGACAATTTTTTTCCATTATGAATCCACTTATTTGTCGAAACTACCGTTTATTTACATCCATAGCAACCGTTGCTTTGGAAGCTGGAAAAACAGTTTCAAGGGGGGATATACAGTTAGAATGAGACAAAATTCGATTTTTTTTTATAAAAAGTTAGTAAATTTCCCGTAGAATATGCTCCTGAAGCCCTTTTTTCGAAATTCGAACTCTAAGTGTTTTTTCCAAGGGATTGCTGATTGAAGTGTGAGTACGATTTAACGGTAATTTAAAACTTTCAACGCTTTTTTCTCAAAATTTTTGGAGTTTATGACGGTGATAACTCGAAAACTAATTATCCGAATGAGCTTAAACTTATAGGACTTCTTTATTATAGTATTACCTATCAGATGAATTAAAAATTATTGTAATGTTTTATTAAAATTATTTATTATTAAATATGGAAAAATGTTAGAAATTGGCGGGAAAAAAATTGAAAAAAATGAGTTTTTCGAAAAAGATACGCCAAAAGTGTAAATTTTTTTTTTCAATTTTTTTTGTAATTCATCTTCTAACTGTGAATATAATTCATGTAAATTTTTTTAATTTTTTGATTTTCGATCAAAATTGCGACCAGGAGAGCCGGCACAAGCAAAATAGAAGTACTATTTCAACGCTATCTAACGACCTCCATTTTGTTAAAAAAAATTTAAAAAAAAATATTTATGTATACTACATGGATACACATATAATTGTGAAAAAGTTTCGATTGATTTGATTGAAAACTACCCTTGAAAAACGATTTTCAAAAATGAGTTTTTTTTCTCGTTCTAACTGTATATCCCCCCTTAAGTCACACTCGATGGCCAGAGGCACTGAATTGTTATATTTGTTCCACGTTCGCCCGCATTACGATTTCGTCTAGTCCATCCATTTACTGTTGCATACGACGAGACGAAACTTCCATAAGCGCAGCCCCCACCATCCCCCACTCAGGAGCGCCTCGGTAGCCTAGAGAGGTATATTTATACATAAAAGTTTAGAAACATCACCTGACGTTTACTTACAGTGGCCTGGAGCCTTTTCAGGCAAAGAAATTTAACATACTATTGGCACCCCTGACGTCGGCTCCAGCAAAACTGATCGTCGGTGCAAACCGAGTCACTAGCATTGCTTGCTGCAGTGCGGCGCATGCGCGGGGCTATCGCTAATTCTGTGTTTTCACAAAAATACCATCCTACAAACACCGTTTTACAATTCAACTGTATTAACTTTGAGAGTTGTAAATCGCTGGAAAAGCTGTAGCTTAAGAAGGCTCAACATGATTGAATTCTGGAATTTCATCACGTGACTTCACTTAGATGTAGGCAGTCATTCTGTGTATAGCACATTGACGAAAACTATCTGGTATTGTTATGCAGATCCTAAGGTAGATTACAGATAGAAAATTCGATTCTTAGTGAGAAGCTCAGACGTAAACGAAGGAATTACTCGTTGTACATATGAGTATCACAAATGAATTTTCCAATTTTCGAGAGAAAAATTCATTCAATTAGTGTTCATTTTTTGATTTTCATTTGAGTAGTAGAAAAAATCATATCACATAGAATTGTTCTAGTTGGTACAGTTGCCCATGTATACTGCGAAGGTTCGAAGTAATTTTCAATTTTCTTTTAACCTGTAGGAGAAGGAAGTATGTATATGAATGAATTTATGAAACTATGATTTTATAATAGATGTAATACAAAATGAAAAAAACATAATGAGTTGAGAGAATAAAGTGGGAGGTCAGGACTCACTGAACTCTCCCAGCATCGTTTCTCACTCTTTTTTAACTTTATTATTAGCGCAAAATGAATAGATCTTTTGTCAAGATAAGTTCTTGACTGCACCATTAAATTATAACATACTTTTCTTAAGATACTATTTCAAATATGAACATACATTATACAATTATATTATCTTATAAAAATATTTCAAGGGGTAATATCCGGCAAATTTTTTTTTTTGATGAAATGATTTCATTCATTTGTTCTGAGGTCCGTATACCGGTGGAAAAGAGTTCGACTATCAAATTAATTTATTCATTCAAGTAATGTTTTTTTCATTGCTTTACACATCTATTAATTATTGAACAAAAACACCAATGCTACTGTTAAAATTTGATAACATAGGGTTCAGTACTTTTTGAGATTTTTGCGAAGTAAAACTCGGCTCCTTCTTTAATTCACAGTAAGGTCCAAGAATAATTCTACTACGTTCCTGGGAATGTTTGTTTGCGCGTGTCGCAAATCGACGTTCAATTGTTGTAAGATCGCTCGGTCTCTTACAAAATCCTAATCTGTCCGGTACCTGGCTGTCCTTGGCTGATGCTCGGCAGCGTAGCAGCCGAGTAGTCCATGGCGCACTGGGCCGTATATTGGCTCGGATGTGTGCTGTGGAGGAGGTTAGGAATAAAACCTCTTCATGTACACTAGCACTTCACACACAAAATTTAAATTACACACTCGATCCCGCGTCGTTGGATCGTTAATCCAATGGTATGTTCTTCGGAAATCAATATATGTATGCTACGCGTTCGCGGGGGAGCTCATGTCCGGATACCGGTGTTGCATTCGTGATTACCGCGGATCAACTCATCCGTGTCCAGCACGGCCGCTTCTTTTATAAGGGTTGTGCCATTACGTGAATATATGCTGTCAGGGTGTGAAACGGTTGTTGCATATGTGTGACTCTACAATACTTTTGTTATAAGAAAGAATAATTAACGCATAGGAGGGCATCGCTTCCTCGTTCATTACAGTTTAGAAGTTCTGAAATATTAATTTCGACTCGCTTCTCACTGGTCGAGCGCCGGCTGGCTCCTTGACAGCTTATATGTGTCGATAAGGAAATATCCTTTGGCCCTCTCTAACTTATAAAAATAACGTTCCCGCACGGGCGCTCGCTGGTTGCTTTCTATGAGACAGAATGAATGCATTCATTTTTCTGAAAGGTTTTTCAAGCGATAAGACAGAAACTGAAGTAGAAATTTACATATCTCACAAAGTTATATAAGGATGAATACATTATCTCCACGTTACATGTTAGCATTATGACCAGGAACCCTTGACTTGAGATAAAATCTATTTATTTAAATACGGTTCATACCTTATCACTCATTCTTGTATTATTGTTTAGGATTGAAGCATGAAATCAAACGTGTTTGTACTGAAGAGTATTTGATTTGTGGTGAAGGAGATGAACATGGTGGAGCTTGGCAGGAGAAGGTAAATTAACCAATTATTACACTGATATTGCGTTGAAAATGATTGTACTATTTATTTACCTTTTGTTTTTCTTATCAAGACACTATTTGAGATTCGAGTCTTCAATTTCGCTGAACATTGACGGTGATCCATAATTATCCAAATCACATGTTACATGGGGGTTCCGCACTAACATAGATATGACTTATTATTCCTTGGATTATGAAATTGATAAGTACCCTTCCGTACAATACCCTTACTTATTTTTCATATTTTCTAGTGACCATATGGGCTGTGACGTGGCATTTTGCCCGTCACAAGGGAATTCTCCATCAGGAAAAATTCCCGGGGCTCAGCCGCCTGAGTTGGCGCTGAGTCCGCGCACGTGCAATCGATCACTGTATCGACCGCGATCGAGCGCACGCGCGGCCAGCGTTTGAAGCGACTTGTTGCGCCATCACGCTGGCAGTTGGATTTCCCGCGTGGCCTGGACAGCACGGATTTGACCGTGCTAGTCCCCTGGAGTTTACTCCAGGTCTCCACGCGACTCCTTTTGCCCCATGCCCGCGTGTTTCGGTCGTGCGGCACCCTAGCCTTCACCAGTGAGCAGCCTCGGCAGCCATTGGTGAGCCTCCTGACTCCGCGCCGGTCGTCGACGGGTGTCCCGGGACGCCGCCAGCAGAAGCCCGCCGTCGTCGCCACTTCCAGCTCCGGTTCGGCAGGTAGGAGGTTGTGTGTATACGTGTAAGTGTGCGTGACCCACGTGCTTGCCCGCGATCGTGTCCGCGTCCGCGTCCGTGTCGCGCCCGCGTCCTCGTGACTCTTTGTAGCCCTTCGGGGAATTATTGTTTGTGTCTCTCAGTGGAGGAAATTTCACGGCGCATGGCTTGACACCGCCGGTGGATCTGTATTAATTAAGAATAATATAGCCTCGGTGCTTAAAAGAAATTCCCCCTTGATCACGCGTTATTATTGTGGCTGAAGCGCGATTTCCCTCGTCCCAAGTGCCTCCCTGGTAAAGAGAGCCTTAGTCGGGCTAACCAGGATTGCCCGGGTTGTGATTCGACACGACCCCGAGCACTCTCCTCCTTCGCCTACGACTCGACTCGACGGGCGCCGCACAGTGGGAAGTTTCGAGCATTTCCGTGTCAAAATCATGCAGTGTACCAGTGAAGCGTCCGATTCAGAAAAATAAGGTCTCAGATGAAAGACAATTTATCGTAGAATAAAGGAAAATTATCGAAAACACCATAAATGAGACCGAATAGTATTTAGAATGAAGCGAAAGGTGAAAAAATGCATGTCGCCATATAAACTATTTGTGATAACTCTTTGACAAATGATCTGTTCATGCTGAAATTATCAGTATTTCATGAGTTTTCCATGCTGATTCTGAATTCGAAGAGAAAATTGCTCTAAGATGCTCCGTTGCAGTGTGGCAATAAAAAAAAAAAGGAGGTTTTGAAGGATTGTGGATATTGATGCAGATATATATGTATATATATGTCAAATTAAATGAAAAAATAAGAACACAATCATCGGAACGAAGTCCGGAAAAACATGTAAAAAAATAATATATGTATATATGAAGCGTTTCACGTCAACTCTCCAGAGCCTCCGCGCGAATGCCAAAACCTCGCATTTTCGACGCTTATTTTCGACTGTATTAGGCCAAATCTAAACTATGTGGGATATGATATCGATGTAGTTTTTCCTCAGCTTTCCGATGGTGAATTTAGTTTTTAAAAATTTTCACATTTTCGTAATAAATGAACATAAAACATGCCATATTCCAAAAAGTTATGTTTTTTCAATTTTTTTTAATAGTCTAGATCGAAAGCTGAGATTTTTTTACGCTGATATAGCCCGTAAAAAAATGAGCCTTTTCTTTTGTATTCGAGTAATTGAGCGCGAGCCACCTAACTCGAGCCCGAGCGGCCGGAGACAGCGCGGCGAAGCCCCGCACGGCGCATTTTCTTATGGTCGCTACTCAATTCTTACAGGTTATATCAACGTAAAAAAACTTCAGCTTTCGATCTAGACTATTAAAAAAAATTGAAAAAACATAACTTTTTGAAATATGGCATGTTTTATGTTCATTTATTACGAAAATGTGAAAATTTTTAAAAACTAAATTCACCATCGGAAAGCTGAGGAAAAACTACATCGATATCATATCCCACATAGTTTAGATTTGGCCTAATACAGTCGAAAATAAGCGTCGAAAATGCGAGGTTTTGGCAGTCGCGCGGAGGCTCTGGAGAGTTGACGTGAAACGCTTCATATATACATATATTATTTTTTCACATGTTTTTCCGGACTTCGTTCTGATGATTGTGTTCTTATTTTTTCATTAAATTTGACATATATATACATATATATCTGCATCAATATCCACAATCCTTCAAAACCTCCTTTTTTTTTTTATTGCCACACTGCAACGGAGCATCTTAGAGCAATTTTCTCTTCGAATTCAGAATCAGCATGGAAAACTCATGAAATACTGATAATTTCAGCATGAACAGATCATTTGTCAAAGAGTTATCACAAATAGTTTATATGGCGACATGCATTTTTTCACCTTTCGCTTCATTCTAAATACTATTCGGTCTCATTTATGGTGTTTTCGATAATTTTCCTTTATTCTACGATAAATTGTCTTTCATCTGAGACCTTATTTTTCTGAATCGGACGCTTCACTGGTACACTGCATGATTTTGACACGGAAATGCTCGAAACTTCCCACTGTGCGCCGTTCACACGGCGGCTGGCGTGCGAGTCCCTCTCGCAAAGCTCGTCGAGCCGAGAAAGCGTGATCGTGATCCTCCGATTATCCAGATCGCCCCGGTATAAGGGGGCCATCTCACAAATGGCGCCATCAACGCAGTAGGTCGGGTCGAGAAATTCGCTCGCTGTTCGATATCGCGTGATCATTTCGTGCGACTTTGGAATTCCAAAGACTTGCTCTCGCCAATGTTTACATTGGCCGAGGTGACTTCGAATTGATCGAATTCAAAATAATCTCGACCTCGGTTGGATTAGATTGATTCGTCGAACTCAACAACACTCAAGAAATTTCAGCTTGGAATAGTATTTCACGATAAGAATATTTCGAGCACAATAGATTTCTCTTGAGTTTGGGGTAACATAAATTATTTTTTGTTTTCTCTTCCTTAAACTAAATTGACTTCTGAAATTTTTTTTTGGTGTTGAAACAAACTAATTCCAATGACTTTCAATTGACTACATTTTTTCTTGTGGATTTTTGTTGCTTGGGCTCTCAAGAATGCTTGGAGTAGCACAATAAAAATAAGTTATAAGCAATTTTTTTTGGTCACACATAAGTGGACTAACCAATGAAGTTATTAATGTACTATGATACATGTACCAATGTGTCATTCATTGTGAGATTGGCGACTGGAGTAAATTAAAATTGCATTCAGAGGTGAGAGCGATCGTGTGAGAGTGAGTGTATATCATCCACACGGTGTTGTCTCTCATGACCATACGTATCACTCATAATCATATCACAGTACATAAAGTTCAATAGTCGTTACGTATCTCCACACTAAAGAAAATAAGTATTCCAAGTGCCCCATGTATGGCGACAAGAGGAATAATTGGAGCTTAAACATAACAAAGAGGATGCGCGAGTTGGTGCGCCAATGAAATATATACCAATTTGTAACAGCCTATATGTGCAGCAGGTTGCTTTTCAATATAGAAGTAAGATAAAGACTAGGATACGTCAATGCAAATGGTTTCTTTTTGTTATATTTTTTCTGTCTCTGACTATTGGAACAGAATCAGATGTTCATAAGTGTTCGGGTTGAGGAGAGATTAAAGAGGAATTCAATCAGATTTGAAATCAGAAGCTATTTATTGAAACTGGGGCTAACTAAAAAAAATTGTAGACCAGCATTCGCTGTTCGAGGACTAGGGAACCCAGTGAAACCTAGTCCATCTACATTCACAAAAAATCTACTTAGACGTAACACATCAATTTTTTGTTAGAAAAATTTAAAATTAAATTCTACTAAAATTAACTCTTAGTGAAATACGAAGTATAAAATACAATGAAAAAATACTATTAACATCAACAATACTTTACTTAAATTAAATATATCTTTGGAAGAAAAATTGCAAAATAAGCTTGAAATATGAAATGAAAATTATACTATTTTATCTTTACTGCCGACAGAAATTATAATAGTTACTTAAATTCAGAATTCTCTAAAACGACTTACACGAATAACAATTAGCTATAATTATTCTCAACCACACATACATCGATCACACTTTAATCAAAAACCAGACAAGCACCAAAACCCATACACAAAATTCACTCGAACTTATAAATAGAAAAAGAAAGCACAATAGCCAAACAGAAATTTTGAGATGCACTCAACTTTCCTGTCCGGGTGCTCGTGCAACAGTGCCCAAAAATCCGGACTCTTCAGTCCTTCAAGTCAGGCGGGCTCCCCGGTCCCGCCCCCAACCGCCCATACGCTTTTCCACGGGGCAAGGAAAGGACCGCTTTTCCGAGCGCACCACTCATGTGCACGCGACTCGTCGCCGCGCCCTCCCTCTACGTCCCTAGTCAACTCAAGTGGGGATCTGTTTGGGCCCTACTGCAGCCCACTCCCCCCGTTGCCGACCCCGCTCCGGCTGCCTCTCGCACAAGGGCCCTGCCCTCCGCGAACCGTGTCCCACATTTACGCACCCTCATTGGTGCACGCGGTCTATTTGGGAATTCAAGCTCTCCACTGAGCATCGGCGCGGCTAGACATCTCATGCGATATCTACCAAAGCGAGATCCGACAAGGCATTTCCAATGGGGTTTGATCATAAACTGGTATTTTGATTATCTGCCGCTACATCATTATATACACGCGTGCGATCATCATCGATTTCTGTTTGCCTACTTGCTACATACATACTATTTTCGAATATATATATACACACATACAGATACATATTGTTATCGCAGTACAAACAATTTCTTAACGTAATCCAATCTTTCTAACTTGAATTTAAAACGTTCGACAACAATAACATCAATAACTCTCTACACAGAGCGAGCACATAGTCCTATGCGTGTCCTTTTTCATACACTCTCTCACGATTGAGTTGCCCGCGATCGTTATTTAGCCACCCGAAAGTTCCGATAACGCATGCTGAAAATTAATGTGTTTTCCAAATTTATAGTCACGCCTTTAAAATATTGCCTGTCAATCGCTAGGTTCGGTCAAACAAAGATGTTGAGCCATTCCAGACACGCGCAAGCCATTGATGGCGGACTCCGGCTCACCAATCATCTTTCGCTCGCGCCTCACACTGCGTGCCACATGTTCCCAGACCGGACCCAAGCGCTCAACCGCTCTCCCGGATTAGTGCGCTCGCAACCCTTTTTTTTGTGCGTCCGCAATATCCACATCGGATCCTCACCCTCGCGAATTTTATCGTATTTTGCCGTTGACTGTTCTCTCGCGAGCTAATCTTGAATCCGTGAAGATATCCGGAACAATAAGAGACTGCACAAATGTGAAATAATTGAAGTTGACAAAACTGATTATGTCTTGTAGTGCGCCACTAGTGACAGTGGTTAGGAAATCTAATATCAGTTCCAAATAGCTTTAAAATTAAAACGACGGATAAATTCGGGCTTGGTGGACTATCCCAATATGATATTGCGAGAAAAAATTTTTTTTTTTTTTTTTACCTATTCCCCCCTCCCCCCTTACCCAACCCAACTTATTGGGCTACTACATCTTTTCACCCGAAGTAGTATTTTACAAATAATTATTTTTTAATGTCCACATGTTTCAAACGACGAATAAATTCGGGCTTGGTGGACTATCCCAAGATGATATTGCGAGAAAAAAATTCCACGCTCCCCGGGCTGGATTTGAACCAGCGTCCTCCTGATCTCCGATCAGTTGCGATATCCACTACGCTACCGGGAAGACGACAGCTCTCCACATCCCTGGAGCATGAATTCATTTTCCCGCAATATCACCTATATACACGATCAAATCCAGCCCGGGGAGCGTGGATTTTTTTCTCGCAATATCATCTTGGGATAGTCCACCAAGCCCGAATTTATTCGTCGTTTGAAACATGTGGACGTTAAAAAATAATTATTTGTAAAATACTACTTCGGGTGAAAAGATGTAGTAGCCCAATAAGTTGGGTTGGGTAAGGGGGGAGGGGGGGAATAGGTAAAAAAAAAAAAGGGGAAATCTGTAACAATACGATCGGACCTTGATCATACAGATTCACGCGATCGAATTTGATCGTGTATATAGGTGATATTGCGGGAAAATGAATTCATGCTCCAGGGATGTGGAGAGCTGCCGTCTTCCCGGTGGCGTAGTGGATATCGCAACTGAGCGGAGATCAGGAGGACGCTGGTTCGAATCCAGCCCGGGGAGCGTGGAATTTTTTTCTCGCAATATCATCTTGGGATTGTCCACCAAGCCCGAATTTATTCGTCGAAATTCCATGTGGATTGACCAGGAATCCCCATGGATATGCTAGGACAAATTCTGAAAAATCCACGTGGATTGGTCGAAAATTCACGAGGATTTGCTAGGATAAATTCAGGGGAATCTATGTAGAATCTTTGGAAATCCACGTGGATTCCTGAAAAATCCAAGTGAATGAATCAAAAATCCACGTGGATTGATTGAAAATCTAAATGGGATTGCTAGATGAATTCTGAGAAATCCACGTGGACGCCTTAAAAATCCACGTGGATAGATCGGAAATCTACGTGGATTTGCTAGGATACATTCTGGAAATTCTACGTGGACTGACCAGAAATCTCCGTGGATTTGATGAGATAAGTTTTGAAGAATCTATGTGGATTTCGGAAAAATCGACGTGGATTGATCGAAAATCCACGTGGATTCCAGAAAAGTCAATGTGGATTGATCGAAATTCCATGTGGATTTATCGGAAATACACGTATATAAATCCAAAATCCACGTGGATTGATCGAAAATCTACGTGGAATCGCTAGGATAAATTCTGGAAAATTTACGTGAATCCCTGAAAAATCCACGTGGATTCCTAAGAAGTCCTCGTGGATTGATAGAAAATCTCCGTGAACTGACCAGGAATCCCCGTGGATTTGCTAGGACGAATTCTGGAGAATCTATGTTGATTTCGGAAAAATCGACGTAGATAGATCGAAAATCCACGTGGATAGTTTGAAAGTTCACGTGGATATATCTAAAATCCACGTAAATAGATCGAAAATCCATGTGTATTGATCGAAAAGCCACGTGGATTGATCGAAAATCCATGTGGATTCCATAAAAGCCACGTGGATTGATCGAAAATCCACGTGGATAGTTTGAAAGTTCACGTGGATATATCTAAAATCCACGTAAATAGATCGAAAATCCATGTGGATAGATCGAAAATCCACGTGGATAGATCGAAAATCAACGTAGATTGATCGAAGATCTACGTGGAATTGCTAGGAGAAATTTTGGAAAATCTAAGTGGATTCCGGAAAAATCCACGTGGATTCCTGGAAAGTCCACGTGGATTGATCGAAAATCTCCGTGGACTGACCAGAAATCCCCGTAGATTTGCTAGGACAAATTTTGGAGAATCCACGTGGATTTGCATAAAATCCATGTGGGTCAATGTCACATTCTAATGGATTTTCTGTTAGGAAGTCCAAGTAGTTCAATCCACGTGGATTTCCGACTTGGATATCCATGTATTTTTTTTCAACAGGGATGTGAAAGCAAAGCAGAGACAATTTGAATGTAAATTACTTGGAAACTCTACCCAGTGCTCGTTAGTCAATTTAATCTAATTAAAATTCAATTCAGATACATAATATATGAACCAGTACTGCTTATTACTGAAATCACATGTTCTGTCGAGTGCCACTTTCGCCAATAAAAATCGACTCCACTTCTATCTTGGAAAATGATATGTGCACCGTGGAGAGGAATATTCATTAACCTGGGATGACTAAACCAGCACTGTACTGATAGTGGTACTGACACGAATAGCCAAGAAGCGAGCAAGCTGTGGCACCTGTTATGCACAGGCTGCAATCAACATGCGTACCCACAGTGGCATTGGCGACTTCCCCCACACACTAAGTATATTCGAACACTTGGCGACAGACACATGTGCTGATGCTTGTTGTCACATCCTTGTCTCCATGAATTGAGGAAGTGCACAGTACACAACTGAACACTTTGCAGGCATATTCCTGTACAATGGTCCCTAAAAGTGGTTTTCTCTGTAGTGAAACATAGAACTAATTCCCAAGAACATTTTTTCACTCAGGAAAATTACAAATATGGTCGGGTCTGGATAAAATTTTTTTTCATAATATTTGCAAGAGTCCAAGGATGCTGCCGATATAACGCTGGACCGTCCAAAAACGTTTTTGAATTTTCTGTGAAACTTCCCATAGCGCCTAGTATCAGCCGGTATGGGCGTGAGGGCTATGTCATAGCCACGCGGCCACGTAGAGACTGGAGAGTATGTATAGATTCACACTCTTCGCATACATAGTCCATATACGCAGAGAGACTGGTTCAGAGCTCGTAGACCCTTAACAACTATAGTGTGGAAAGACCTTTTTACACTTGCATAAATATTCTTTTTCCACTACTATAGAATAGATATAATATTCAAATTGTTTGTTTTGTTTTTTTATTTATCACAAAGCAAAGAAAGATCATATAGCATTATTTTGAGATTGTTTTCCTTTTATGCTTACTTCCATAGTATCATTTATACATTTGATACTGTATAGTACGATTTGAGATTGATTTTTTTTACTCTTACAGTATTATTTATACATTTTACATTTTATAGTAATATTTTGAAATTTCCAGTACTTACTTTTCCTACTAGTTTCTGCAGAGTGCAGAGTAAATTTTTTCTTGTTATTCCTCTTTCACATTAGAGTGACTTAGAATATTCCCATTAACATTAACATTCAACGAATAATTTCGCATATATTATCAATAAAATGAGATTTAGATATTTTACATTGAAATACAAGCTTCTTTGAACTTTCGTTTTTTTGCCTACAATGAAAATGGATTTTATGACAGTTTGAACCACAGCTGCATGTGGAAAAAAATAATTGCACTTAATTGGGAATATATAGAGCTTTACCTACGGTAACGTTGGTCACCACGCGAAAAGAGTGGATAAGCCGACAAAATGGAAGTGTGGTAGTTACAAATAAACAATTGTGATTTATATCACAAAGTATAGAGAGTTTTCCGACTACAAAAATTTTTTTTCTCTCTCCTTTTTTTTACATAAAGTATACTGGAATACTTCTTTTTCTCTTGTTTTTTTCGCTTTCAGCCATAGTGTTGTAGATAACATAGGGTTGTCCTTGATAAATAATTGGTTAAAAATAATAGCACGAATAGTATCCAGAAGGCCCACAACAAACACAAGATTTTGGGTCAAGAACTAATCACCAATATATAAGTGGAGCATTCCAAATATTATTCAGTGCCACTTACTATTTGTGTATTAATAAAATGTTTTTTTCTTTAACCCACACAGCATGCAATATTGCTGCAATATTGGCAAGAAAGATTTGAAATATTGCAGCAATCTTGCACTGCAATATTTCTGCAATATTGATATGTCCGGCTTGCAAGAAAGCAATGAAATATTTCTGCAAGATTTCAACAATATGATTATGAATATTGCATTGAAAGATTACTGCAAGATTGCTGCAATATTTCTCGGCCGATTCGATGAGACCCTTGAAATCTTTCATGCAATATTTTTGTAATATTCCAGCAATATAAATTTGAAATATTGCATTGAAAGATTGCTGCAAGATTGTTGCAATATTTCATAGCCGATTCATCGCATTCGTTGAATCTTTCATGCAATATTTCTGCAAGATTTTCACAATATTATAATGATTATTACATTGAAAGATTACTGCAATATTTCACTGCCGATTCATCGACAGCCTCCGAATCTTTCAAGCAACATTTCAGCAATAACTGTTTGCAATATTGCATTTAGAGATTGATACTAGATATTGCAGTATTGGCTACGAAAATTTGAACTATTGCAGAAATCTTGCACTGCAATATTTCTGCAAGATTTTACTAACATGATTGAGCATATTGCATTGAAAGATTGCTGCAAGATTGCTACTATATTCCAGTGCTGACAAACCTGTGAATAATTTTAGATTATCGGGAATTCTTCAATGACTCTCTTGTTTGAGAATGCGGTAGAGACTCCCACAAAAATAGTTTTTCCAGTTTGACTCAGAAATAAGAGTTGAAATCGAATTTGGTACCCATCATTGTGGATGCTGGTATATAGACAGAGGCATACAGTTTTACTTGCGAGAAGCGAGTCGCCACCTATCGGTAGTGCAAGGAGCAATGCAATATTTCTGCAAGATTCTAGAAATACAACTTTGAAATATTGCATGGAAAGATTGCTGCAAGATTGCTGCAATATTTGAGAGCCAATTTTTTGAAACCCTTTAAATCTCTTAATCAGTATTTCTGCAAGGTTGGTGCAATATTATAGTTCCTTTCGGAAGATCAGAATTTGAATATAGCATTGACGGAATTATGTATTATAAAAGTGTGTGCTGGTCTGAAAGCAAGAATTTTGCGCCGCGTCCAAAGAATCACGGGTTCGCGCCTGGTCTCATAGTGAGAATTCGTATACATTTTCCCACATTGAATTCGATGTAAGCGACCAGAATCTTTCAGAAATCTTGCAGCAATATTGCATGAAATCTTCCATCGAAATATTTGTGCAATATTTCAATGTAGCCTTCGACTTTACATGACCTTGCAGAAGAATCTTGCAGAAATCTTGCAGCAATATTGCATGGAACGTTTCAATGCAATATTTCTGCAATATTTCAATGCAGCTTTCGACTTCTCAGGATCTTGCAGCAACGAAGTAATGTGGCGATGACGAGGTCCGGTGGCGGGGGACGAGCGCGAGACCTATTGGCTCTGCCGCGGTGGCCGCGCCGCGCCCGGCGAGCGGTTTGGCGATTATGCCGCGCGTTCACAACACAACGAGCACGTGTCGAACACAATATTTTTGTTGAAATTATGATTAGGTGGGTGGGTGAGGGTTGTCTAATGAGCACCCAGTACTCATTTTCAATAGTTCCGGCACCGCACTACACAGCCGATAAATAAGTAAATTCCCCTCAGGACTCACAACTTAAATATAACATCTGAAATTCATATTGTAAGAGTGCGCGGTGGTCCCGGGGTAAAGCTTTTGCTTCGCGACCCAAGGATCGGTGGTTCGCGCCCGACCCTCCGACTTTATTTTTTTTTTATCTAGTTGAATCAGATAGAATCATCCAATTTTTTGGGAAGTATTAACTCAACGGACCAAAATAAAAAACTTTTATATTAGAAAATAATTTTCGAAATTTATTGAACGTTTTGACCTCAGGGCACATGTGATAATTCATCCTACAGGTGGAAATTGATATGATTTCAATAAATAAATTTTCAAGGCATGAGTAACTTGCCAAATCACGTTAATACAATTTATTAATTCAATACAATTTGAATAAAACATCTACGTTAATATGTATGATACACGTGTGAGAATAATAAACTTCTATATAATACATTTTTTTATGCTTGAATTGATTAACATAATCAATTGGCAAATAAGATCTCCTTAATTGCTGAAAGATGCAATTACATGAATATTTTCATAAGTGAGAATGGAATCCATCACTGATGAATAATGTTAGTTATGATTGTTATATCATTGTGATTGCAGAAGAATTCAATGATTTTACACATGAATTAAGATTATTCATCATAAAAATATATACTTTTAATAGAATTTTAAGTTGAATAGATAGTTATGTGAGGTGAATTGATCTTTTCTTGTTCATTGTATTCATTTTATCCAGATGTTTTATGGCAGACATGTTGAATTCACTTAATTTGTAAATTCAATAAGAATATACATATACATGTCAAATTTATGAAACTTTTGGATATAATCAATCTAATAAACAAAAAAAAAGTGATTTGGCAAGTTACCTGCATATACGTGTCAATTTCTACCTGCATAATGAATTGCCCCATGTTCCCTGGGGTCAAGTAAACTTAAATAAATTTCGAAAATTATTTTCAAATATAAAAGTTTTTCATTTTGGTCCGTTGAGTTTATACTTCCCAAAAAAATTGGATGATTTATCAGATTCAACTAAATAAAAAAAAATTCGGGGGGGTCGGGCGCGAACCACCGATCCTTGGGTCGCGAAGCAAAAGCTTTGCCCCGGGACCACCACGGGTTCTAATAATATAAATCTTGGATGTTATATTTAAGTTGTGACCCCCGAGAGGGGTTTACACATTTATCGTCTGTGTAGTGCAGTGCCGGAACTATTGAAAATGAGTACTAAGTGCTCATTTTATAACCCTCACCCACCCACCTAATCATGATTTCAACAAAAATATTGTGTGCAGTCCAATATTGCAGAAAGCTTGCAGCAATATTGCATGAAATGTTACAATGCAATATTTCTGCAATATTTTAATGCAGCTGTTGACTGTCCTCAATCTAGCAGCAGAATCTTGCAGCAATATTGCATGAAATCTTGCAGCAATATTGCATGAAATCTTGCAATGCAATATATCTGCAATATTTTACTGCAGTCGTTGACTTCTCAAGGTCTTTCAGTTGAATCTTGCAGAAATCTTGCAGTAATATTGCATGAAATCTTGCAATGCAATATTTCTGCAATATTCCAATGTAGCCTTTGACTTTTCATAAGCTTGCAGAAGAATCTTGCAGAAATCTTGCAGCAACATTGCATGAAATCTTGCAATGCAATATTTCTGCAATATTTCAATGCAGCTTTTGACTGTCCTCAATCTTGCAGTCAAATCTTGCAGGAATCTTGCAGCAATGTTGCATAGAATATTTCAGGAAAATATTTCAGAAATCTTGCAGTAATCTTGTACTGCAATATTTTATTGTAATATTGTGAAATATTTCGTTGAATCTTTCATGAAATGTTGCTGCAATATTTTTTAAATATTTCATTGGAAGATACCAAATCCGCTCCCGAAAGCTGAATTGAAATATTGCAGCAATCTTGCACTGAAATATTTCAGTGAAATATTTCAGTGAAATATTTCAACGCAATGTTGCATGCTATGTGGGAAGGGTAGGTTCTAATCAAGCAATTTCAAAAATTCGATTCTTTTTGCTGATTTTGCTACCTTATGATGTGTAGAATATGCCCCGAAAAGCGTGTGACTGCAATATTCTTTTCGAAAAAGTTATAGCATAATAATCAACCTATCATTAACGTTATGGTTATGGTTAACCGAATCTTTTAACGCGTTTATCTCAAAATGACTTTTTTTAAAATGGTGGGAATCCTAGCTCAAAAACTAATCGAGGTGACGACTTGAATCTTTTTTTATTTAAAAGGCAATTGAATTCCTGGGATTCTATACCAATAAAACCATCAATTTTATTATTATTTTTTGTCTATATATCGATTTTAAGAGCAAAAAAAAGTGCGAAATTGGTACGTAAATTTCACAAGCCCGCCATTTTGTTAATTTTCAACCTTTTTCCGGTATCATCGGTATAATATCCCACAAATGTTGTATATTTTCTTAAACTTTTTCGTTTTTTGATCTCAGATGAAAATTGGAGGCCCTAGGGTTCCCACCATGCGGAAACTTTTTTTAGAGGCGTGCCCATAAACGTGTGTTTAATTCATTATATAATAATTATTTTTCGATAAAAAAATTTTCTTCATACACTCAAATAATATATGAATACGTGTGAAAAAATTCCATACCATTATTCAATTTCTTCTAAGAAAAAAAAAATAAAGAAAAATGGGTAATTTTCGAGGTGCTAGATGAGAACCTCCCCTTAATTTTCTAAATTAAAGGGATAGCCTACCTAAATTTTAACATGGTTAAAAAAATCGTCCGAGGCTGTGAGTTTATATTCTAATTCATTTTTCACGGCTGTTTCAATGGTGTATCGACCATCCCGGAAAAAAAATTTTTTCACTGTAAAAAAATTTTTAATTTTTTAGAACGTACTTGGGATTTTTCTTCTCGGCTTCTTGAAGTCCAATCGCAAAACCGATACGTACGTTTGTGGACATTGTATTGTAGATCCTCAAAAAAATTTTCAGCTCAAACCACTGAAAATAAGTCTCGATTATTTACCTCCTCCTGCATCACGTTTCCACCTTCATTCTGCAATGTCATCAAAACATCCATTTATTTTACAGTGAAAAAAATTTTTCTCCGGAGTGGTCGATACATCATTGAAACAGCCGCAAAAAAATGAATTAGAATATAAATTTACAGCCTCGTACGATTTTTTTAACCATGTTAAAATTTAGGTAGGCTACCGCCTTAACTGCTTCGAGTATTATTGATTTTTATTACGTAATTTGTTTTGTTAATTGATTTTTGCATTACATGAATACAGGGAGACTTCCAAATAAATTTTTTTCGTATTCTTGGTTCTGCCCACATGACCAAGTTGAGAGTGAAGTAACGTTATAGTCATCCCATTGTTAATTATATTTATTATCCTAAGTTTCTCTTTGGATTTGAGCGAAATTAGGACTTTTTCTTTACCCTTCTTTCTCTCTTTTTTTTGCGATTTTGTCCCTCCTTCACCCCCAGAATATTTAGGAGATAAGACATACTCCGATCATTCCGACGAACAACCAGTTGCCATATGGTGCCGGACGAAAGCGCACTTACTAGGAGACCGCTTGGAATGCGGGTCACCAATCTTGACCAACATTTTTTTCCTGGTTCCTGGTGGCCATAGTAAAGAGAATCCAGAATTTTAGGGTCCAACGCTCCCAAACTTCCCAGATATTAATTTATGTATCCTGGGTGGAGACGTTGTTCTCGTCCCAAATGACAATATGTCATCTGAGACGTATTTTTCTCACCGCACTGCACTTTCACTGTTTCAACTTGAATACCACATCACATTTTATCCTAAAAATGATACAGAAGGAGTAAATTGCGTGAATGCTCAACAAATCTTACTTCCATGTCTTACTCACATAGAGTAAAACATGAAATATATGAAAAAATCAACGCTAATCGACTTTTCACTCTGTGCTTGGATACTGAATCAATAACAACATGTATACAAGCACAAAGACAACAAATGTAGTATCATTGGACGACAATTTAGTGTCAGAATTGATTTTCACTCATGAAAACTTCAATTCTGAACATGTGTCGACCAATATCATACTATAATCAATAATATTAAAACTTATCTACTCACAGTTTTCTTCTTGCTCCAATACAATTTCTGGCTCTGTACAGCTTACCTAAAACACGAAAATTATCACAAAGCAACATATTACAAAAGATATATGTATTCAGGCAAAGGTAAAGTTTACTTATCTGAATTCCCTTGCGTCTTGAATGAAAATCCATCAGCTGCTGCACACTATGAAGCTCCAAACTTGCAGGTGAATACTGTGGTGGGAATTAATTCGGAAATTTTTCTTACAATTACTCAAACTGTTGTGAGTAAGCAATGTCTAGCTGATGAATACACATCTTATGTCTAACTGAACATGGTGTTTACAAACGACGCTTATGGTAACCTGCAGCGCAATACCTGTGTTACCGACTTCACGCTTCATCGTGTGCAGCAGCTGATGGATCTTCATTCAAGACGCAAGAGAATTCAGATAAGTAAACTTAACCTTTGCCTGTGTAATTATATCTTTTGTAATATGTTGCTTTGTGATTTCGTGTTTCAGGTAAGCTGTACAAAGCCAGAAATTGTATTGGAGCAAAAAGAAAACTGTGAGTAGATAAGTTTCAATATTATTGATTATAGTATGATATTGGTCGACACATGTTCAGAATTGAAGGTTTCATAAGTGGAAATCAATTCTGACACTGAATTGTCGTCCAATGATACTACATTTGTTGTCTTTGTGCTTGGATACATGTTGTTATTGCTTCAGTATCCAAGCCCAGAGTAAAAAGTCGATTAGCGTTGATATTTTCATATATTTCATGTTTTACTCTATGTGAGTAAGACATGGAAGTAAGATTTGTTGAGCATTCACGCAATTTACTCCTTCTGTATGATTTTTAGGATGAAATGTGATGTGGTATCCAAGTTGAAACAGTGAAAGTGCAGTGCAGTGAGGGAAGTACGTCTCAGATGACATAATGTCATTTGGGACGAGAACATCGTATCCACCCAGGATACATGAATTAATGTCTGGGAAGTCTGGGAGCGTTGGACCCTAAAATTCTGGATTCTGTCTATTATGGTCACCAGGAACCAGGAAAAAAATTTTGGTCAAGATTGGTGACCCGCATCCCAAGCGGTCTCCTAGTGAGACAAGTGGCCGCGGCCGAACGCGCATTAAGAAATTCACTGCAAAAAGTGCAGGCACGTGAATTATTGGCACACCTAAAGCAACATGGGCTCAGTGATGAAGGTGACATCAATACACTGAAGGACAGGTGGACCAGATTTATGCGTCGACAAAAGTTTGGTTCCCATACACGAGTTTGTCTACTGCTGTGGATCTATTTAGACTCTACCTTATTTTGATTTTGACCTAGTGCCACTGTGCCCTACATCGTCGGCTCTGGCCACACCACGATTCGATAGGATTCGTTCAATCGGTGGTAGGCAAGGCAGAGTAGTTCTAGCGGAAACAGCTTTCAGAGCTCAACTGCAAACCTAATTGCTTCGGCGTACCAGGATTTAAGGGAGGAGGGGAAGGACAAGACCTTCGATGGGCCCTATACCTTGTTTTTTTTTGCATTCTTCCTACGGTGCTACCGGAAATCTCTAGAGAAGACCAGCACACCAATTTCTTTTTTTCCAGGTGATGGTCGCATAGCCCCCTGTCGAAACGCCCCATATAAGACACATTCATTCATGGTGTATGTGCGCGTGGTATGCTGCGCGTGAGTGTGGAGGGAGGGTTACACGCACGGCCGCTGCTTGTTGGTACAGACTCTATCAATAAATGGCTATGTCAAACGACTACCATTTTCCGCAGAAGTTTTTTTCGATGCGAATTGAGCAACTCAACTTTTCAATTGAGATAAAACCGACAACGATCTGAATTAGTTTTCCAATTTTTGTATAACTTCAGAAGAATTTTCATAAATGTTAATCAGGATCATGAATCAGGATGGTTGACTCTGATGTCAAATAATTCTTGCTTCATAATCTTTCCAGTATTCAGCATAATTTTGTTTCCATCATTTTGTTTTCACATTATAACAAGATTATTTTGGCTCTCAAAATTAGAAAAAAGTCGAATTTTAAAAAATTTAGATTCTGAGTGCATGTAATAACATCTATATACATGCATATGAAAATCTGAAATAAAATCTGAATGTTCTGGTGACGGATATCAATGATTTGCCCAAACAGAATCAAAAACAAGATATTGACTATGCCCATTTGACGTGGTACTTCCCTTATATACATCGACGATGATCAAATATTACTATTTTCATCTATCTATTCGCCTACACATTTATCGTAATTTATCCAGGTATAACTGCGGCTAGATGACCTGAATCCAATTACTGCACCGTTATACAATACGTGCACATCTTCCTAAGGCTCATGCGCTCAGTGCCGTGCCTCGGAAACTTACACCTACAGGTTACGCGCGCCATAGCCTCATGGTCGGGATTCCGTTTTTGCAGAGTTCAGAAATTAGTTCCGTGTTGAAGCATAGGATACTAAAATGACTCGATATAGGGTCTGCTTGAAGGTCCATCCTAATATATTAACTCATTAAGGCTCATGGCACGACCAACGGAGATACCATAAAACTAATTATTGGATGGCATGCTCTTTTGAAGAATAAGTACCCGTATTTTTTCTTCTTCCATTTCCTTTGTTCAAACAATAATTATTTAAACAAATTTCACCCAAAGTCGTAAATTCGGTAAAGTAATGGTGCCAACCGCTTTCAGAGAAAAAACTAAGAAAAAAAGGTGAAATACATTTTATCGATTTGAGGCTTATTTTTTTGACAATCGCGTTATAAACAATTAGAATTCAGTAAAACCAAGAAACAGTGGCTTCGGCCCATGTTTACGCTATCACCTACTTGTTTGACTGTTTTTAAGGGCACAAAAGTGTCAAGTGTAGTGTGGATGTGAGTATACAGACAGTCTAGACCGTTTGAAAGTGAGCAGTCGGAGTCATGGATGGCTGGCCAATCACAGCCAGCAAGATATTCATTAAGGGCTCTCGGATCAATTGATTCAAAATCACGATACCAGTAATCGGACTTGATAACCTTGGAAATTGAGATAACAAGAACCCACGTACGTTTTGCGCGTCAAGGCTTGACCATAGTTGATCTGCGTTAAAATCACCAAGTATGACCTCGAAGCTGTAGTCGTGCATATACGTAGTGAGGTCCTGGAGTGGGTTAGTTTCCTGCACGAATGGGGCATTAGGTGGGTGGTACACCACACCTGTGAAAATCGGATTGCCTGCCCTGGGAGCGACCTCGCAGAGGATGTATTCGGGAAATGTTTCATGTGGTGTCCAGATTTCGGTCGAGGTGCAGAGTATAGTAGCCGAAAGCGAATTATGGATGGACAAAGCGACACCACCTCCAGTGGTTCTGCGATCCTGCCTGGACTGGGTATAGTCATCAAGAGCAACGGTGTGATCCTCGATGTGGGGCGCCAGTTTGGTTTCACAGCAACTATCTGGAAATGGGGGCGAGAAGCCACGTAGCGTCTAATCGCTCCAATGTGAGCACCGATAGAGTTTGCATTGAAGTGACTGACTTGAAGTCCTTCCCCCATGGCCGTCGTGGAGTTGAGCAAGGATTGTTGATGCAAAAGGTCGGCGAGGTAAGAGCGAGATAATGAATTGATGTGGCATAATTGAATCAATCCGGAGAAGATAAAAAACGATCAAGATCAAGCATGGATGTGATGCGCGTGGCGGTGTCTTTCTTTTTTCTTCTAGCAAAGATGGCTCTTTGGTAGATGAAGGCTGTGCATTCACCACCCTGGCCATTGTGCTTCCTCAGCCTGGCGCGAACAGTGCGGTAGAGTGCATGGGTTTCTTTGGAAAGAAACTCATTGACATCGAGTGGAAGGTTGTCGATTAGGAGGGGCACTCCCGCCGCCTCAAGAAGATCGTTCCTAATGCTGAAGGTAGGCATAGGCATCACCTTGCCTATTCTGATCTTCGCACGAATGATGTTGACGTGAGCTGGGGAGGTGAGGGTGACCACCAACAAAGGTCTGCGGAAGGAGGGACCGCCGAAGCAGACTGCTGCGCTGACGACTGCGACGCCGAGGACATAGTGATCGGGGACGGATATATCGAACTGTAGCCACGTCCGAGAGAGAATTTTTTTTTAAAAGAATTGGAGTAAACAAAATATCAAAATTAATTTAGCTAACAATAAACGGGAAAAGAAAAAGAAAATTTCGACTTTGCAGCTTTGACAGTGGTTAGCGCTCTACTGGATTCGTTTTATCATATTGATTTCGTGGGTATTTTCCCACTTTCAGTCTGCGGTTGACCAAACAAACATACTAACTACTTACTGATTATTTGCTCACGTCGAGCGACGCTCGATGCGTGCCTCGGCAACGTATGCACTCTGTGCATCTGTGTGCGCTTTGCACAACCGTGCGCGTTCTTTGTACTCGTGTACGCTTAGTTCACGTTGTCCTCCTGATTTGCTTCATATTCGCCTATGCGGTGGGGAAAGAGATGGCGCGGTGCAGCTTGCGCTCGTAGCACCGATTAAGGTCGCTCGTCTCTGTTGCGCCGCAGATTGAGCAGTGACAACCGCGCCAGCAGTGACGCAGTGGCCTAACGTGCTTCAAGCGCTGTGAGTACGTCTCGGACTTACCGCAGAATACTTTTTGGGCCTCCGCCTGCTGCGCGCGTAGCCGCTGCCACTTCTCCTGTGCCCGATCCCCGGCGCGCTTCTCTGCTCCGCGCCTTGCTTCGTCTTCGCGCTTTCTTGTTTTGCGCTGCTTGCGTATGATGAGCTTGTCGTCGTTCCTTGGCCTCGGTCACGACTCTGGTCGGCTATGCCAGGCGTTCTCTGGTGGTGTCGCCGGTGAAGTGGCGCAGAGAACAAAACGTATGTCTAGCTTCCACGATAGTCGACTCGTACGCCTCGCTGAGATCCCTAAACTTTTCATGTGGCCTCCAGGCGCTCAGACGGTGTGCGACTGATGAAATGGGGCTGCGGTGGTCCATCGCGAAATGAGATGCCAGCGACCCACTCTATTGTGGCTGTTTGCGCTTCTCATGTTGGCTACGCACCCGTGTACGCTATGTCGCCCTCGACATCTTCTTGCGCAGCGTTGCCTTCAGCACCGACGCGGTTTCTGGCGCCCGTGCGCGCCTCGTTGTTGTGTGATATATGGGGCGTTTCACGTTAACTCTCCGCGGCCGGTGCGAGGATACTTCCGATAGCAAAGCTAGTTTTTACGGCCATCTTTATTTTGTGGTACGTCATCTTCAGGTTGATTGTGCTCGTATAGCATACACCACGCAGCTCGCGCAGAATCGTGTCCACGTGTGGCAAGGGGTATTTGTTCGTCCGTGTGACAAAAGTTTAGCTTGTGATAGTTGACGCACATGCGGAACTCGCCGTTGGGTCTGCGCACCCATCACTATGGCGCTTCTCCAGCTGCTGTTTGAAGGCTCGACTATTCCTTCGTTGAGGAGGTTCCACACCTGCTTGTGCGTTTCCTCCTCGATCTTCTTTGAGTCCGAATAGAATTTTTATTTAATCAGTTTGCACGAGGTAAGCTCGATATCGAGCTGAATCTGGTCCGTCCAGCTGATGCGTGGGTCACTGACTGCACCATATTTGCCGATTAAGTTGGCCAGCGCTGGATCTTTGAGAGAAACGCACACATCACTCCTTATAGGGCCGAGCTGGTCCAGGATCGTGAGCGAGCAGACGATGTAATCGCGTGTGTGCTCCTTAGGACTTTGCGTACACTGTTCGGCCTTGCGTACGAGCCTGTGTTGGAAGTGCTGGTCAATTCCGTAATACAGCCTCGCCGAATCTCAAAAGTTCTCTCAGTGGCCCTCTGCGCTCACTCGCACCGACTAATTCGTCGGTTTTATGTCCGAGTGGAAAATCTCCACTAGGAATATTATTTCGAATTTTAATTCACGATTCCGACTCCGTCGATATTTCGAGTCGCGCTGCCGAGAATTGCGGGAATTTCTCCCGCGCGCGCGCCTTTTCGGCTTCTCGGGACGCGGCTTTTCGTTTCTCGATCGAACTTCGTGAAAATTTAATTATTTAAATAAACTACACCTCCTCGCACGCGAAAACACGGTTGGGCGCCATGCAGCGGGGTGAAACCTGAACCAACTCGTGCGGTAGAGATGTGGAGGAATTCGTACCACCTCTGGCGGAATTCGCATCACCGCTGGCGGAACTCGTACCATCGCTGGCGGGACTCGTACCACCTCTGGCGGAGTTCGTACCACCGCTGGCGGAACTCGTACCACCGCTGGCGGGACTCTTACCACCTCTGGCGAAATTCGTACCATCGCTGGCGGGAGTATTGCCTGGAGTGTCGTCGGGGTGGTGTGGGGACACTCACACACACACGCTCACAAGTCGGACGTCCACGTCGCGGCGCGGATGAGGTGTTATTAGCGGCGCGTGCTAATTATCGAACAGGTCGGTGCGAGAGTGTCGATCCTTCCTGTCCTCACGCGGTTCACCTGCCGCGCGAGTTGGGAGGTCCGCCCCTCTCCATGCTCTCTCTCTCTCTCTCTCTCTTCCTTTTGTGACGCATAGCCCAAAGGGCCGCGGCGCGTGCCGGCGTCGATCGCGAGTCAATCACGCGATTTGCGACGCTCCATTTTGATTATTAATCCGAAGTTGAATTGGGAGTGTGAGAATCATATTAATATGATGTATTTGTTGTTTGTTTTTCAATTTAGATAATTTATTAGTATGTTCAAGTTTATGTTTTTCTGATGAACGAAATATATATTGTGACTATGGTAACAACGCAGAATTAAGCAACATCGCTAAAAAGGTATACTAAATCAAGTACTGCTGCTTGGTTACCATAGTAACGGTCTATGGTGGAAAAATAAACTTTACACCCAAAAAACATTACCAAAAATGGCTACTCTACGCCTACTATGTCGAAAAACTATTTTCTGAATGTAAATGTGATTAACCCATTAAAAACCAGGCCAAACCTGGCAGAGATATCGAGAAACGAACTATGCCATCCTTTGCATAACCAAAAAAAAATACCCGTGTTTTTTCTTTTGTTGATTACAATTGTTTATAACAAATTATTTAAACAAATAACCCAATATGTCGTAATTTTGCAAAACTGAACGCGGATATCGATTCCACGGGCAAAAACACGACAAAAACCTAGGTAACGTTTTTTTGTCAGAGTTCAATTTGTTAGTGTAAAATGAGGATAAACAATCGTACTCTGGGAAGAGGGCATTGACCACGCCAAATACCATGCAAAATCTGGCAGAGATATCGAGAAACGAACTATGCCGTCCTTTGCATAACCGAAAAAAAAAATACCCGTGTTTTTTCTTTTGTCGATTACAATTGTTTATAACAAATTATCTAAACAAATAACCCAAAATGTCGTAATTTTGCAAAACTGAATGCGGATATCGATTTCACGGGCAAAAACACGACAAAAACCTATGCAACGTTTTTTTGTCAGAGTTCAATTTGTTAGTCTAAAACAGGAACAGTTCAGTTTCAGTTTTGCAAAATTATGACATTTTTGGTTATTCGTTTAAATAATTTGTTATAAACAATTGTAATCGACAAAAGAAGAAACACGGGTACTTTTATTTATGAATGGTTCCATTTCAGAATCTTGCTATAAAAAGTTCCATTTCAGAAACTTTCTATAAACAGTGCCGTTTCAGATTGACAAGTATAAAAAGTGCCATTTCAGAAAAATTCTATAAAAAGTGCCATTTCGGAAAATTTCTATAAAACGTGCCATTTCAGGAGAAATTTTTTCCCTCGGAGTTTTTCCGACTTTGGGGATGATGTCGTATGCATGTATCTGTATGTACATGTGTGTATGTGTGTGTGTACACGTCTGAAAATGACAACTTGATCCCACGTCGAGACGTGATACTCTGAAAGTGAACTATTTACATTACACATTTTCTTCATCGATGGATTTGAATGAAAATTGGTATTTTTACGTTTTTGAGGTCGCTGATTACGAATCCGACCTCAGATTCAAAAAATTCGAATTAGAGACTCTAAGATCACCTAAAAAAAAATTGAAAAGGTACTGGATTTTGATGAAAGTTGGTATGCATGGGTTTTTGAGTTTGCTGATCACGAATCCGGCCTCAAATTTTGGAAATTCAAATTAGAGCCTCTAAGATCACCTGATAAAAACTTGGAAAAGAATGGAATTTTGTTGAAAATTAGTATACATGGGATTTCGAGGTCACTGATTACGAATCTGACATCAAATTTAAAAAATTCAAATTAGAGCCTCTAAGATCACCTGACAAAAATTTGGAAATGAATGGAATTTTATTGAAAATTAGTATACATGGGATTTTGAGGTCGCTGATTACGAATCCGGCCTTAGATTTTGAAAATTAAAATCAGAGCCTCTAAAATCACCTGACAAAAATTTGGAAAGATAGTGGATTTTGATGAAAATTAGTATACGTGGGTTTTTGAGGTCACTGATTACGAATCCGATCTCAGATTTTAAAAATTCAAATTAGATCGAGCCTCTAAGATCACCTGATAAAAATTTGAAAAAAATGGAACCTTGTTGTAAATTAGTATATATGGGTTTTTGAGGTCGCTGATTACGAATCCGGCCTCAGATTTCTAAGACCCAATATAGACCATTCGAGAAAATACCCTGAGTCTTGATGAAAATTATTATATGAGGGTTTTTTGGGAGTCAATCAATGGTTAAAACAGTATAATATAGTAGAATTCGTATGTTTTTCTGGCTTTGTCATATGGTGTTCAGATGCTCATTCGCATCTTATGGAAACGGTATAATCCAATTTTTGAATATTTATAATAAATTCTCGTCATTTCAAACTGCAACAGGTGGTTGTGAAAATTAAAGTTGTAAAACGTTGTGAAAATTATTATTCACTATAGTCAAAATCATTCACTCACTATCGCTCGCTCGTGTCTTTCTTTTGCTCTATTATAAATATGGATGAACATTGGAATTTTTAATTGTATTGTTGGTAAATAATTTAAATAAAAACCAAAATTTTCTATCTCCCCACCATTTTTGTTCACAGAGAATACGCCCACGCATGAATATTATCAAATTTGTCGATTCGAATGTAGGATGCTTCGAGCTTCTCTATCGATCTGCTCGAACATATTTTCAAAAAATCAAGCCTTCGTACGTTTTTAAAAGGGGATCCCACCCGGACATTGGTAAACAATTTCCTAAATTCTCCATACGCCCACCATAACTTGAATTTTTCAAAAATTTTTTCTTATGGAAATGTAGTCCCCGATCCCACCTTCCGATCTGCATTACCAAAGATAAGCTCCTCTAACGATATGCTCGAACAAAATTTAGAAAAATCAACCCTTTGTACGTTTTTAAAGGAGATAATACGGGAACATTGGTTAGAATTTTTTTAAAATTCTCCATACGCCTACCACAACTCAGATTTTTCAAATTTTTTTTTCTCAGAAAATGTAGTCCTCGACCCCACCTTTCAATCCGTCATACTAAATCTACCACTAAATTGTCATATCATTGTTTCCGAGAGCAAGAAAGGTGGACTAGAAAAATGTACGGATCCATCTTATTATTATGTAGATGTAGATGATAAGAATCAGCTTCTGACCACCATATGACAATACGAATCTTTAAAATTTGAGGCCGGATTCGTAATCAGTGACATAAAAAAAAAAATCCAAAGATACCGATATTTATTAAAATCCAGTATTTTTTCAAATTTTCGGAAGGCAATCTTGGAAGCGAAATTTGAACTTTAAAAATCTGAGGCCGGATTCGTAATCAGCGACCTCAAAACCCCATGGATACTAATTTTTATTAATAATCCAATATCTTTTCGAAATTTTGTCAGGTGATCTTAGAGGCTCTTATTTTAAATTTTAAAATTTGATGTTGGATTCGTAATCAGCGACATCGAAATACCATGTATACTAATTTTCAACAAAATTCCATTTTTTCCCAAATTTTTGTCAGGTGATCTTAGAGGCTCTAATTCGAATTTCCAAAATTTGAGGCCGGATTCGTGATCAGCAAGCTCAAAAACCCATGCCTACCAATTTTCATCAAAATCCAGTACCTTTTCAAATTTTTTTTAGGTGATCTTAGAGGCTCTAATTCGAATTTTTTAAATCTGAGGTCGGATTTGTAATCAGTGACCTCAAAAACGTACAGATACCGATTTTCATCCAAATCCATCAATGAAGAAAATATGCAATGTAAATAGTTCACTTTCATAGTATCACGTCTCGACGTGGGATCAAGTTGTCATTTTCAGACGTGTACACACACACATACACACATGTACATACAGATACATGCATACGACATCATCCCCAAAGTCGGAAAAACTCCGAGGGAAAAAATTTCTCCTGAAATGGCACGTTTTATAGAAATTTTCCGAAATGGCACTTTTTATAGAATTTTTCTGAAATGGCACTTTCTATACTTGTCAATCTTAAACGGCCTGTTTATAGAAAGTTTCTGATATGGAACGTTCTTCCTCCCAAGCGACGATAGGTCGCCCGCGCGTGCCTTGTGTTTCCCATGCTATCTTCGGGTATATATACAAACGATGTCGATTCTGACCTTTTGCGAGTATGAGATTTTTCTTACTCAAGTTAATAAAAAAATACGATACTCATCGGTAATATTAACAACACGTTTCCACTAAGTTTGAATAATATTAGCAAGAGGAATCCATGAAATTTTTCCGTTATTTATTCAGTTTCTCCAACTTTCAATGAGATAAATCATCGATCATTCTATACGATCATAACTTCGGTTTGACGCCACCTATCGGTTATTGCTGGACTACTGGTTGGAAAAAAATGAATTGATTGTTCCAACATAACGAATTGTCAATTCGGAGTTAAATTTCATTTACAATACAGAGTATGTTGAATCAACAAAATCCTTCTGTTGGATCGACAAGTGTCGGTGCGCCCTCTACTGGATAACCACCGAGTTTGCTGATTTAACAATATTTTCTATCAAATCGACAAAAAATCGTGTATTGGATGTGTTCATACGAATATATTGTTGGATCAACTAGATTTTTTTCTCAGTGCAGACGATTCCCTATTCCGTAGAAGCTACACGGCGGAAATGGAAAGAGATATTGTTTTTATGAAAAATATGTCAAATAATTTTATCAATTCCGAATTGCAAATCCAAAAGAATCAAAATTTGCTGGCTGCGAACCGGCAATCCTTGAGAGAGAATATGCAATTGCCCAACAATCATTGCTACGGTGTTTTATCTTATGTTGTCTAACTTGTATGGGGCGTCCTGTCTCAACTCCCTCAGCGCGGTGCGCGAGCGACAAATCATGCTGTTTTCAACTCGTGTTTACGATGCTAAAATGTACCTAACAAAATAAGTCAATAGGCTATTCCAATGTAATTTTCTTTCAGTTCCCTGACGGTGTTCTTAGTTTTCCGAAAATGTTCTATTTTTATAGCAAAAAAATATAAAACATCTATTATCAAAAAATAAAACATAAATCATAAAATAAAAATAAAACATCTATTATCTCAAAAATTATACGTCCAATGTTTAAAATATAGTTCAAGAGCCGCACTGGGAGAGTTGAGGTGAAACGCCTGATTAGTATTCATGGAGTAGTATACAATGTTAATTGGCTATTTACTTGATTGAAAGAGCTTCCGTAATAATCTATCTATCACTAGACAAATATGTGCGTCGGAATATCTCGTCTCTCGTGCGTATTGTCTAACAGTATGGACGGGAGAGCTGGTGGGCCTAAACTGAAGAAAGTTCTCTCGCGTCTTTTGTCCGTGGTACTCATAATTCCATGAAGGTTACTGAAACCCCTTAGCGGTGCGCATATATTTTCGCGTAGGCTAATCAATAGGGATTTTCCATCAAGTTCAAGACTGATTTACTTTCAGGATAAGACATCATCATGAATAATTAGAATCTCCCTGAATATTTCATTGAAGAATTCAGAATGACCTTTCTCGAAAACATGATTTACGCCCAAATCTCCATGAAGAGTCTAGAGTCCTCCAATCAAAGTTAGGTTATTCTTTTACTTTTTAGGATTATATATTCGATGAATATAGAATAATATGATGTATCATATTACACTGAGAGAAAAAGAATAATAATTAATAGATTTTTACTAGGTTTTCTAGTAAAATACGGGGACAACTAAATTATATTAGTAACCTTTACTAAGCAAAAACTAGTAATCATTACTAGAAAAATTAGCATTCATTATTAAATTTCATAGGTTATTTTACTAAGGTATATTGTAAAATTCACTATATTTCTAGTAACATTATTAAATTTTTAGTAAAATTTACGATATTTGAGGTAACTGTACCCAATTTGCCACCACTTAAGGTTTGTTTGCAAATTTTTCTATGATAATATTAGAATTCCGGAATTCTGGGAACGCCATCTTCAAGGGTAATTTAAGGCTTATCAGAAACCTTTACTATAATAATAATTTTGGCCATTTTAACCTATTCGAAAATCTGAATTGAACGAAACCACTCAAAGAGGCCATTTCTAATAAATTTTCATTATTTCGAATAAATATATATTATTTTTTAATAATTGGACAAAATTTCTATATTTGATTTGAATAAATGGATTTTTTAGAAAACAACATATCCTGTTGAATAATTATTTATTAAAAAATGAATTTTTTATTTATTGTAATCAAATAACTTTCATTTGAATGGATGAAATATAATTTTCTGTGATCACCTATCTGAAATATAATGAATATCAAATGAAAATTAATAAATATTTGTTCGCTTTAAATAATGATTCATTCATACTAAAGAACAAAGTTTGTTTGAAACTAACAAATATCTATATTAGTTTTGATATAAAAATTTATTCGATTTAAATGAATTTTATTCAAAATGATCTATATATTTGTTGAATTTGAATAAATATTCATCAGGAAAAACTCAAATTATTTTAGTTACAAAAAAAGTTTAACTTAATAAAGACTTATTTAAAATCAATATATTGTTTTGATTGAATTGAATAAATATTTTCTGAAAAAAATTTGATCAGTTTTGATGAATATTTTCTCGAAATTATTATTAAAATTGAATAAATAATTATTTGTTTCTGTAAAATATTACTACTCTATTCTCACCTATTTGAAATGTAATAAATATTCGTTACAAATGAATACATAATTATTCATTAATTTGGAACTTATAATTTTTTCTATGGCTAACAAATAATTATAAAGTTTTCATACGAATATATTTTCAGTTGGAATAAATGTTATTGAAAATGATCCAGATATTTGTTAAATTTGAATAAATATTTATCAGGGAAAGTTTAAAATATTCTAGTTACAAAAAATGTATAACTCAATAAAGACTTATTTACAATCAATATATTGTTTAGATTGCATTGAATAAGTATTTACTGAAAATAAAATTGATTAGTTTTGATACATATTTTCTCGAAACTAAACCATCGTTTATTAAAATTGAACAAATGATTATTTGTTTCTGTAAATATTACTATTCTATTCTCACCTATTTGAAATGTAATAAATATTTGTTACAAATGAATACATAATTACTCATTTATTGGGAATTTATAACTTTCTCCATGGCTAACAAATAATCATATTAGTTTTCATACGAATATTTTGTTCAATTTGAATAAATTTTATTAAACATGATCCAGATATTTGTTAAATTTGAATAAATATGCATCAGGGAAAGCTTGAATTATTCTAGTTACAAAAAAGTATAACTCAATAAAGATTTATTTAAAATCAATATATCGTTTAGATTGCATTGAATAAGTATTTACTGAAATAAAAAATTGATTAGTTTGATACATATTTTCTCGAAGTCAAACCATCATTTATTCAAATTGAACAAATCATTATTTGTTTATGTGAAATATTACTACTCTACTCTCACCTATTTGAAATGTAATAAATATTTGTTATAATCAAATACATAATTATTCATTTATTTGGAACTTATAACTTTTTCCATGGCTAACAAACATTCATATTAGTTCTCATACAAATATTCATTAAGTTTTAATAAATTTCACTCAATTTGAATGGAGAAATTTGTCACTTTGGAATAATATCCACCAGGGACAACTCATATTGATTTCGAATGAGTCTTAATTACGTTATACTTTTTCGTAACTAAAATAATTCATGTTTTGTTGGACTGGTTTATTCTAATTGAATAAATAATTGTAATTATCCAATGAAACTATTTTACGCGATCATCTATATATCAAATGGAACAAGCATTTGTTCCAAATAAATATAATAATGAATTCAGTTAGAACTCGTAATTCATTTCATGGTTAACAAGTATAATTAACCACGACAATGTAAATCTCTTTCTCTTCCAACATGAGTCGCAAATATGTATTAAAATATATGACCATCAAATGGCTCAGTCGGTAGAGGCACACGTTTTATTTACGGATAGTCCCACGGCTGAGACTAGGCGGCCCAGCAGGTCGTGGGTTCGATCCCCGCCAGAGCTAAACTAAGGGAACCATTTTTCAAATATTATTGAGCTTGTCTGTACACTGTATAAAATATTCGAATCAATAAACTTGGCAAGGCAGGATTCTAACAAAAAAAAAAACAATTGAAACAATGAATACTAATATTTTTTTTTATTGCAGTTTTTGTTGATTAAACAAATGTTATTTTAATTGTAACAAATATTTATTTGGTTTGATTAATTATCTCTTCAAATCAAGAGAATGTTTATTCAAACTGAAAAAATATTTATTAAATCGCAAGTGTTTTTTGCATTGTAGAAGTTGTGACTAAATGGATGTTTTTTTATTTCTAACAAATATTTGTTTGATTTTACTAATTATCTCTTTAAACCAATAGAATATTTATTCAAACTAAAAAAATATTTATTAAATCGCAATGATTATTTATTTGATTATAATAAATAAATAACTTAATCGAAACGAAATAAATATATAACTGAAGAAATATTCTTTTGATTCGAATAAATATTTATTCACTTTAATTATATTTAATTATTCAAAGTAAATAAATATGTATAAGGGACTATACGAACAAATATTTGTTTGAATCGAATAAATTTTTTTGAATATACCAAATTTTTCTCTCAGTGTAGGTACAGTCACCCTATAGTGTATGGAGAAGTAAAATATAAGAGAAGTAAGTATAAATTGAAGATGGGAAATTAAAGCTGGAATTTATTTATTATTAATCATCCACTTTTATAAACTAGCTTTTGTTACGGTCGATTTATTACATGATATATTAAGTAGATATTTGAAACACTAAATACTACAAATGATATAGTCATTCTTATCGCTTATATTTTCGCGTAGGCTAATCTAAACATACAGTTACTTTGTAAAAAACTACATAAGTACAATTGATTCTTAGTAGCTAGTGTCAAACATAAATTCACCCTATTGCGCGTAACATCAGCTGCTTGGGTGAAAATTCGATGCCGACCCTCTAACCTCACGGTCCAAAAGTAGCGCAAAGGTCCTAACTTTTCTATCAGTGTCGGATAATGCGTTATTATGTGATGTTTCGGTTTAAGAGGTCCACATAGTTTCACTTATAACTCATGGTGTTCTTCTATGGAAATCCTCAATAAATCGAGACAGTCATCATTCCAGATGGTTTCCAAACTTAAAAAAAGTAACTTTCTCAATTGTAAAAATAAGTCCCAGTATTCATCGTTTTTGGGTATCAAATCCCCAATGACAAGTGGCAACACTTCAATTAGAGTTTTCATTTGTGCTGCCGTCATTTTTAAGCTATTTGACTTGAGACAGGATGCTTTTCTTAAAGATTGTAGTAGTAGAACTATCAAGGATTCTCATTCTAGCAGGGTGACTTTTTTCCATAATTTTTTTGATTTTGCTTGAGTCATTTGAACATGTCGACTTTAAAATAGCTATATAATCCTTCTCATGAGAATGCTTCGATTTGACTTGGTCACAATCTTCAGCAGCTCGACCTTTTCGAAGTTTTCTTTTCATATAAGTATATGAATCATACAACTTTCCCCTTGGAATACACTCTTTTCTCAGGTTTGGAATATGAATGGTATATTCCAATACGTTCATGTTCAAATAAACCAACAATTTCTTCGGCCCAGAATTGGAAAGTTTGAATATCAAACCTTAAAATTACTGAATTCGAATTTGAAGTTCTCGTTTAACGCAATATAACATTGCAATCAATCGATTTCCAAGAAAATGAAATTCACTCACTTTAACCCATTAATGCCCAAAGTGACCGGAATTTCGCGCTGTCTTTGAGCTTATTATTTTCGATGAAATCATAGTCCAAAAAATTTAAAACATACCTTCCCTACTATTTCCAGGATCGCTCTTTTCAATAGTGATGGTTAAAAGAACATTTAACAATGTTAATGATGAACATTTTGAACTTTTCGTTTTCAGTATTTACTTTGCATTATATTTTGAACACAATTGTCATTAGCAGATTTTTTAGTAAACATATAATCATACACTTTTTTGAAAACTTCATCAAATTCAAAAAACACTTTGAGAACTTTGCGTAAGCTTATGAACTGAGACGTGAATTGAATGTTATCCATTAAACCTGATCGATTTTTTTCCTCTCGATAACCTATCACAACAGTTTCGGGTGAAATGAGAAAAACATTTTTCGAACGTTCTTTCATCATAGGAAAAATTTCGTCTTGTACCCTGTTTAGGACGTCGTTGAACAAAATATTTATTAAACAAAAAAAAGTTTGTACGATTTTTTTATTTAATGCAGGATCCCCATATAATCCATGAATTATATTCAGAAGTGAATTATAAATGGCAGATGATGCAAAAAGATCTGGATTGAATATATCTTGATCTTCATCGTGATCAGAGCTCAGTTCACTATTATCGTCAATGATTTGCCAAGCTTTTTCATATTGTACTCTTGTTTTGCATTCAAATATTTTTTGTTGTTCATTTGATATATATTTATGATGTTTGGTTCCGTCGATTTCTCTATAAATTTTATCTGTCGAAGTCACATGTTTTCGTGAAATATGTTTTCTTAAACTATGATAACTGTTAAATGACCTACAACAGTTTTCAAATTCACATAAATAATCAACACGTTTTATATGACGAATATATCTTACATGATCTTTATAAGAACGCGCTAGGACTAGAGACTTACAGTATCTGCATCTAATGTTATTCATTGTGACATAAATTTAATATAAATAACAATTAAGTCAATGGAATTTCACTCTAGTCACTGTCATAAGTAATCATACGATTCTTTAATGTATCATTCTGAACTATCATCCTCAGTACTCTTGAAATTATCCTTATCTATTTCAGATTCTGAGGAAGAAACATTTGATGACTCTTCATCAACGCTCTTATACATGTTGTCTTCATCTATTTGAGAAATGAATGTTTCAATACTAGTGAACTTTTGATCATCAACAATGCTATAAATTTTTTGTTCAATCAGTCCCCACACTGCTCTCGATTGAAGTGGATATTCCAATTTAAGTGCATAAAATGATTTGAAACAAAATTCAACGGCAGATATCAATGCGTGAAATGAATACTTTGCTTTCACGATTATTACGTAAACTGCTGTTAAATTCTTTGACGATCCTACTGCTATTATAAATTATTGAAAATTCCAGCCATGCAACTTCAATACTTTACGACGTTCATCCAGAGTACTATCAAGATAATTGATGTCTCACAAAAAGTTGCAATCATTTGATGATTTGTTATTCCCAATATGTGTAAAAAATGGGATAATGGCAACATCATTTATAAATGTGAGAAGAGCGAAAATATTGATCATGATCGAGCCTGTGTTTGTAGCGCAAATCCTATATAATTTTATTTACCTCGATCCATGTGATGAAGCCATCAGATTGTTACTTTCAAGATGGTTTGTATATATTCCTCTTCTTGCCCTTCACATTTTTGGAAGTCGTTATTGTGGGACGTAAAAGATACGGCAGCAAATGAAGTGCGGCTATGTCAGTTACAGCATTCCCTATAAAACATGCGTATCATGAAAAGAAATTCCTTTTAAAAAAATCATACAGTGTACATTAAAAATATCATATTCTGGATTATGTGATTACTTGATTTATGAAGAATTTCTTCTGGAAAATTCTTATCATCATTAGCTATTTCCACAATGCGTTTGGCAACTGCACTCCAATTTTCATGCATCGATCTATTTTCATCCGATATATGCAAATCTTCGAAGTCAAGATTCAATCTAAAATGAATGTAGAAATATTTGTTTATTACATTCATTGAATATGAAAGTTTAGTCTTGAATACATTTATAAGATTATTACAAAATTTATAAGAACTTACTAAACTTGGCCCAAAGGACGATGTGAGAACGGGAAATTCTCCAAAGTAGTCTAAGATTGTAGTAGTAGAACTATCAAGGATTCTCATTCTAGCAGGGTGACTTTTTTCCATAATTTTTTGATTTTGCTTGAGTCATTTAAACATGTCGACTTTAAAATAGCTATATAATCCTTCTCATGAGAATGCTTCGATTTGACTTGGTCACAATCTTCAGCAGCTCGACCTTTTCGAAGTTTTCTTTTCATATAAGTATATGAATCATACAACTTTCCCCTTGGAATACACTCTTTCTCAGGTTTGGAATATGAATGGTATATTCCAATACGTTCATGTTCAAATAAACCAACAATTTCTTCGGCCCAGAATTGGAAAGTTTGAATATCAAACCTTAAAATTACTGAATTCGAATTTGAAGTTCTCGTTTAACGCAATATAACATTGCAATCAATCGATTTCCAAGAAAATGAAATTCACTCACTTTAACCCATTAATGCCCAAAGTGACCGGAATTTCGCGCTGTCTTTGAGCTTATTATTTTCGATGAAATCATAGTCCAAAAAATTTAAAACATACCTTCCCTACTATTTCCAGGATCGTTCTTTTTCAATAGTGATGGTTAAAAGAACATTTAACAATGTTAACTTATCGAAAAATCAAAAACAATTTAAAAAACACATAATTTTACAGTGAAATTTTCTCTTAAAACTAATTTTTCGGTCCGTTCACATGGTTTTAAATGCTCAAGACTCATATGTAACGATAAAATTTTTTCAGAATTTTTCTCGATTTTTTTTGAAAAATCAAATTTTCGAATTTTGAGAAAACCAAAAATATTCTCGGAAAATTCGGAAAAAATTTGAACGCGTTCCTTAAGTGATTCTAAGACCTTTTTATTCTTGGAAAATTTTTGCTAAAAGGCACCGATTTTGAGAAAAAAGTCAGTCAAGTTTGAAAGAAAAATTTAAATCTCGGCTGCCATTTTGTTTTACCAAATAATTTTGCAGACAAAATAATCGTACTTACTTTTAGTTTGACTATCACTGACCAGGTACATATGAGTTTTAAGCATTTAAAACCATGTGAACGGACCGAAAAGTTAGTTTTAACCAATTAAAAACCAGGCCAAACCTGGCAGAGATATCGAGAAACGAACTATGCCATCCTTTGCATAACCAAAAAAAAAAATACACGTGTTCTTTCTTTTGTCGATTACAATTGTTTATAACAAATTATTTAAACAAATAACCCAAAATGTCGTAATTTTGCAAAACTGAACGCGGATGTCGATTCTACGGGCAAAATAACGACAAAAACCTATGTAACGTTTTTTTGTCAAGGTTCAATTTGTTAGTGTAAAATGAGGATAAATAGTCGTACTCTGGGAAGAGGGCATTGACCACGCCAAATACCATGCAAAATCTGGCAGAGATATCGAGAAACAAACTATGCCATCCTTTGCATAACCGAAAAAAAAAATACCCGTGTTTTTTCTTTTGTCGATTACAATTGTTTATAACAAATTATTTAAACAAATAACCCAAAATTTCGTAATTTTGCAAAAATGAATGTGGATATCGATTCCACGGGCAAAAACACGACAAAAACCTATGTAACGTTTTTTTGTCAGAGTTCAATTTGTTAGTCTAAAACAGGAACAGTTCAGTTTCAGTTTTGCAAAATTACGACATTTTTGGTTATTCGTTTAAATAATTTGTTATAAACAATTGTAATCGACAAAAGAAAAAACACGGGTACTTTTAGTTTTGGTTATGCAAAGGATGGCGTAGTTCGTTTCTCGATATCTCTGCCAGATTTTGCATGGTATTTGGCATGGTCAGTGCCCTCTTCCCAGAGTACGATTGTTTATCCTCATTTTACACTAACAAATTGAACTCTGACAAAAAAACGTTACATAGGTTTTTGTCGTGTTTTTGCCCGTGGAATCGATATCCGCATTCAGTTTTGCAAAATTACGAAATTTTGGGTTATTTGTTTAAATAATTTGTTTTAAACAATTGTAATCGACAAAAGAAAAAACACGGGTATTTTTTTTTTCGGTTATGCAAAGGATAGCATAGTTCGTTTCTCGATATCTCTGCCAGATTTTGCATGGTATTTGGCGTGGTCAATGCCCTCTTCCCAGAGTACGACTGTTTATCCTCATTTTACACTAACAAATTGAACCCTGACAAAAAAAGTTACATAGGTTTTTGTCGTTATTTTGCCCGTAGAATCGATATCCTCGTTCAGTTTTGCAAAATTACGACATTTTGGGTTATTTGTTTAAATAATTTGTTATAAACAATTCTAATCGACAAAAGAAAAAACACGGGTATTTTTTTTTTGGTTATGCAAAGGATGGCATAGTTCGTTTCTCGATATCTCTGCCAGGTTTGGCCTGGTTTTTAATGGGTTAAGAGAAAATTTCACTGTAAAATTATGGGTTTTTCAATTCCTTTTTGATTTTTCGATAGGTTACCATTGTCAAATGTTCTTTTAACCATCACCATTGCGAAGAGCGACCCTGATAATGGTAGGGAAGGTATGTTTAAATTTTTTAGACTATGGTTTCATCGAAAATAATAAGCTCAAAGACAGCGCAAAATTTCGGTCACTTTGGGCATTAATGGGTTAAACTTTTTAGAAGTAATTTGTCGATGATTGTATTACAAATAAATCTTCTATCAAGTGCCGTTAGACGAATGGATTTCAAAATATTCTTTCCAGTCGATGATTTTTGTAACAATCTCCGAAGTATCTGCATATAACAAATGATGCATTAAGTATTTGAGGCAAAAGAGTTGATATTTGAACTCGCCAATCTACTAAGATTGCAGAATAAAATACTTTAGAATATTCGAATTAGTTAGAATATAATTGTCTATGACAAAATAAGCAGTATTGAAAACTGACCTCTCCTCGTATGACATTGTTACTGGTGGTTGATGAATCTTTCATAATACCGACCGTATTTCTAGAAGACTGTACAACAGATTTTTCCTGACTATTGGAGTTCAACGATAATGATTTCTATATTGAACAAGATAATGTTAATGAAAATTACAGAATGATTTGTTATTTATCCATTCATCTAATCTCAAATTTTAAAACAAAATTTGTATCGAGCTCGCAATGATACACGCGGGAGAGAGAGAGAGAGAGAGAGAGAGAGAGAGAGAGAGAGAGAGAGAGAGAGAGAAGAGAGAGATATACAATATCTTCATAAACTATCTTACCTTCAACTCGGTTCGATTTTTGAAAAAGGTGTATCTGTCCCCCTTGGGTTGAATTATTTCATAGGAAATCTGATTCTCGCATATTTAAGAATGCATCGAGATTGATACATTCTTCTGTAATAATAATAACTAGCCAGAATCACTCACCCGCTATCGCTCGCTCGTGTCTTTCATTTGCTCTATCAAGAATATAGGAAAATAATGAAATTTTTATTGGAATATGATCATGAATTTTCGTCAAACCTCGAGAAATATCAATGGGAATAAATATAATTTCTACTATATTGCATCTTATCACTATATTGCAACTTAAGGGGTAATATCCGGCAAATTTTTTTTTTCTTTTCATTTTTTTTTTATTGGCTTAAATCATGCTAAAACTATCCTAGAATCGACATCTACAACTCCCAAGTACTGATCTAAACTCAAAATTCGTTTAAATCAATTTTTACTGAACAACTTTCGTATAAGATACATAGCATTTTGAAACTTTAAACGCGTTTTTCTCAGAACCATGTTTTCAAATTCGGCGAGCAGTAGAACTGAAAAAGTTTACATCTGATTGACTTGAAATTTGGACTGTAGCTTCTTCATTAGATTATCTAGTAAAGTACACACCATTTTAGCGATTGATTAACAAAAAAAAAGTTATAAACAATTAAAGTCGACTTTTTTTGTCGAAAAAAATTTTTTTTTTTCAAACCGTTGCCATTTTGCGAAAAAGAATTCTAAAAAAATAATGATGTGTACTTCACTAGATAATCTAATGAAGAAGCTACACTTGAAATTTCAAGTCAATCGGATCTAAACTTTTTTAGTTCTACTGCTCGCCGCTGAACAACTTTTTAAAAAAGCGGTTCACGGCAATCGCTGCACAGCCGCCATTTTGTAAAAAAACTAACAATAAAAAATTTGTTTCTATTCTCCAAGAGTTGCTTAATCCAATGATATATTATTTATATACCTTAGATCTCAAATGTCGTTTAAAAAAAATCATGAAAAAAGCCTCGTTTTTTCGAGCATTTGGCGGATATTACCCCTTAATAACTTTCGCCATGAAAACATGTAAATTTCTCATAAAATTAACGCCCACGCATCGACATTTTTCCATTTTTCACGATGGAAACGGTGAGCGCTCAATCAGCTATATCTATTCGTCAGATCAGAATTTCCGTCACGACGCTGATTCGTAGAATTTTAACGATTTATGTTGCTCAACTTGCTAAAAGTCAGTTTTCACATATTTCTCGCACACGCATCTATTTTTCCAAAATTCTTCATTTCTTTCAAATATCAAGTATTTTTTTCAAACGAATTCTAACTTTTTACAAATTGAAACACCGAATTTCAACTACATACTTCACGCCCATGCATTAATATTTTCAATTTTTTCACGATGAAAAATTGAAGCGCTCAATGAGCTCTAACGATCCCTCTAATCAATATTTTCATCAAGACGCTGTTTCATGAATTTTTTTAACGGATTATTCGGTACAACTTGAAAAAAGTCAGTTTTTTCCATATTTCATGCCCACGGATGAATTTCTCTAAAATTCTCGCCATGGATATGAAAGCCCATTCCACGTTCTTTCGATCAAACATAGCTTTAATTGCACCAGATCTCATGTATTCATCTAAAAGCATAAAAATCGCGAAGTAAACTACGAATTTTCAATTTCATACTTTACGCCCACGCATCGATATTTTTTAATTTTTCACGATGAATAATTGAAGCGCTCAATGAGCTCTATCGATACCTCTAAACAGAATTTTCATCACGACGCTGTTTCATATATTTTTTTAATGGTTTATGCGGCACAAGTTGACAAAAGTCAGTTTTCTCCATATTTCACGCCCACGCATCATTTTTTCCAAAATTCTCACCATAGATTAGGAAAGATCTTCGATTGATCTATAAATCAGTGAAACTCAAATTTGCACCATACAACTATTTTACATTTTTTTCCAGTGGTTTATCGGATACCAAAAAAAACGCAACTTGATTTTTACCATTTTTGATGCCCACGCATCGTTCTTTCCGTAAATTTCAATGTGGAACATGATACCGCAAGCAATTGATCCGTTTCATTTGTTTCCATGGAAGTCAACTCCTTCATTGAAAAATCTTTCCATGAAATTTCCGAGAGGATTAACTTTATAAGATACCTCGAAACTGTATAATTCTGGTTTTGCATCATTAAAAGAATTGACGACAATTTTCAATTGTCACCGCACAATTTTCGTTCACAGAGAATACGCCCACGCATCGACATATTTCAGCTTTTCACGAAATGAAAACTGAAAATGCTCAATCACCTCTATGATATTTCGACTGGTCACACTTGGAATCAGACTATATCAGAATTTCACATATTTTTCTGGACGCATTAAAATCGCAAATTACAACAACAATTTTCGAGTTTATATTTCACGCCCACGCATCGACATATTTTAGCTTTTCACAATGGAAAATGAAAATGCTCAAGCAGCTCTATCGATCCATCTTATCAGAATTGTCATCACGACGATGATTTATAGATTTTTTGAACGTTTTATGAGGTACAACTTGTAAACAATTTGTTTCAATTCTCTAAACGCCCACGACTACTTGAAATTTTCAAAATTTTTTTTTCTATGAAAATGTAGTCCTCGATCCCACCTTCCGATCCGCAATACAAAGATACCTCGAAACTGTATAATTTTAGTTTTGCATCATAAAGAAAATTGACGAAAATTTTCTGTTACACCGCACCATGTTCATTCATATAGAATACACCCACGCACCAATATTTTCAAATTTTTCAACATGAATTATGGAAGCGCTCAAGCTCTTCTATAGATCTGCAAGAACAAATTTTCCACACACACCACAACTTGAATTTTTCAAATTTTTTTGTCTATGTAAATGTAGCCCTCAATCTCACCTTCCGATCCGCAATACCAAAGATACCTCGAAACTGTATAATTTTGGTTTTGCATCATCAAGAAAAATTGACGAAAATTTGTTTTTCCACCACACCATTTTCGGTCACATAGAATACGCCCACGCATCAATATTTTCAAATTTTTCAATATGAATTATGGAAGCGCTCAAGCTCCTCTATCGATATGCTCGAACGAATTTTCGAAAAATCAACCCTTTGTACGTTTTTATAGGGGGGTCCCACCCGGACATCGGTAAAAAATTTTTTAAATTGTCCATACGACCACCGCAACTTGAATTTTTCAAAATTTTCTTTCTATGTAAATGTAGCCCTCGATCCCACCTTTCGATCCGTCATACTGAATGTACCTGGAAACTGTCATATCATTGTTTCCGAGAGCAAGAAAGGTGAACCAGAAAAATGTACGGATCCATTTTATTATTATGTAGATGTAGATGTAGATAACTGTCAGCTTGACATCTTAATGTGGATTTCATAAACGACTGGACGATAAGTAGTAATATAAAAGAACTTACTTCCAAAATCATCTATATAATGACTTAGGTTCCATCTACGTAAATACTCTTGCACACTAGGATCCATGTTTACACTTCTGTTGTACCTAGAGCACTGACATACCGAAGAAATTGAATGTAACCAGACCGTGTTTGTATACCCATCTGACCCTAGGTATATGAACTATACAGTGAAATTCCTTGAATACTCCTATTTCAGTAAATAATATGAAAAAGATTTTAACGTCAACGAAAAGTTCAAGTTAAGTCAAATAATTTTGTTGCTCTACAAACGCTAATACGATTTTGGAGGGAAATATATGTTCATCCGTAAAAATGTTACATGAATAGTTAGTGAAAGTTCATATACAACTTAGTAAAATTTACTAGAAATCTAGTAAAAAACTGAAAAAATAGTAAATTTTACTAGAATTTACCTAGTAAACGATATTAGTAAATTTTACTATCAGGAATTTTAAACTTTACTAGAAATATAATACTCAGTCTCAGAAAATCTAGTACAGGCTACCAGGTTTTCCTCTACTAAGTCGACTTGGTAAATTTTCCTAACCATATTTTTTAGTGTATGGTTGATCAAATCAAATATACTCTATCTAGTACATTTGTGATAATGATTCATAATATTTTCGTAGGTACTCCAACTGTACCAGATTTGCAATCTGAACCATGGTCTTATGATGGTTGGACCAAGTGGATCCGGCAAAACAAGTGCCTGGAAAGTTTTATTGAGAGCTTTGGAAAGATTTGAAGGAATGGAGGGTGTAGCGCATGTAATAGATCCTAAAGCCATCAGTAAAGAAACTTTGTATGGAGTATTAGATCCAAATACCAGAGAATGGACGGATGGACTTTTCACACATATTTTACGGAAAATTATTGATAATGTTCGAGGAGAAATCAATAAGAGACAGTGGATAATTTTTGACGGTGATGTCGATCCTGAATGGGTTGAGAATCTTAATTCAGTATTGGATGATAATAAACTACTCACCTTACCGAATGGAGAACGCTTGAGTCTCCCTCCAAATGTGAGAATTATGTTTGAAGTTCAAGATCTAAAATATGCAACATTAGCAACGGTTTCACGATGTGGGATGGTATGGTTCTCGGAAGATGTTTTATCGACTGAAATGATTTTTGATAATTACATGTTACGATTAAAAAATATCCCTCTCGATGATGGAGAAGATGAAAGTGCGTTCAAGAAATCCACCGAAAAAGATGAGCTCATTTCACCGACCTTATCGGTACAAAGGGATGCTGCTAATGCTTTGGGCACTTATTTTTCTCCCGACGGTTTTGTAGTGAGGTGTTTAGAATACGCATCTAAACAAGAACACATAATGGATTTTACAAGATTGAGAGCTCTGAACTCACTTTTTTCTATGCTTAATCAATCATTGCGTAACATCTTACAATATAACCACTCACATTTGGACTTTCCGTTGTCAAATGAACAATTAGAACGTTACATCACAAAATCTCTTGTTTATGCCATTCTTTGGAGTTTTACTGGAGATGCTAAACTGAAGTCAAGATCAGATATTGGAGATTTTATCAGATCAATCACTACAATACCTCTACCAACACAAATCTCCATACCGGTAGTTGATTTTAAAGTTGATATCCAAGGAGAATGGGTACCATGGAGTAATAAAGTACCACAAATAGAAGTCGAAACTCACAAAGTTGCAAGCCCAGATGTGGTAGTACCGACTTTAGATACAGTAAGACATGAAAGTCTTCTATACACGTGGTTAGCAGAACATAAACCAATTGGTAAGTCATCAGTAATTATTTTAGTAACAGAATCAGAATCTTAAATTCTGTAACGTCTATTCTATAACGTAAAAAACTAAGAAAAATAATTTGAAAAATGAGGCCAGTGAATCTTACAAGCGAAACGTCGCATAAATTAAAAATTTGGTGGATTTTGTGATTTTTCCTCTTCCACTTCACTCTGGATTGGCCCTCAAAGATCGACCATTTACACATATCAGTTTTAATTCATCATATACGGATTAGCAAATCTTGATTCTCTGGAGTTGAATATGGCCGTTCTTTAGTTATGTTAAGGAGGGGAGTAATTACTCTCTGAATTCCAATCCGCAGAAAGATACGAACGTGAAGATTTTAATTTGTACTGTTCGATAAGACCAGAAAAAGTCCAAAGTACCAAGAATAAGACCAAAAAAAAGCCTTGCTGTCAAAACGTTGCAATTTGGAAAAAAATTAATTCAATTTACTAGTTAAATTTTTGGGCGACTCCACGGAGCACATAAATAATCTTTGATTATCGAGAGACTCTTAAATAACTCTAGAGAGACTTTCTATTTGAGAATTCGAACAAGATCCCTACACGAATGTTTCCTCCAGCTCGACTCGTTTGCGTTCAAAAATGAGAGTCGAGGATGGACGATTAAGCGTTTTATCCAAACACGAGAGGTGGACTCATTATTAAAAACGATGAATAAATTTGGGCTTGGTGGACTATCCGAAAGTGATATTGCGAGATAAAAATTCCACGCTCCCCGGGCTGGATTTGTACCAGCAACCTCCTGATCTCCGGTCAGTTGCGTTATCCGCTACGCCACCGGGAAGACGGCAGCTCTCCACATCTCTGGAGCATGAATGCTCCTTGAATCTCCTTGAATCTGTACGATCAAGGTCCGATCGTATTGTTACAGATTTCCTTGTTACCTATTCCCCCCCCCACCCTCCCCCCGGACCGGAGATCAGGAGGTCGCTGGTTCAAATCCAGTCCAGGGAGCGTGGAATTTTTTTCTCGCAATATCACCTTGGGATAGTCCACCAAGCCCGAATTTATTCGTAGTTTGAAACATGTGGACGTTAAAAAATAATTATTTGGACTCATTATGATGTTCTCCAGTGCCATCATCAGACCTTGCTGCCCTGGTCTTCAGATCACTTGTATATGTTTAGAGGTGTTCACATTTAATTGCAAGAAGCAAATTTTGAAACGTCATCTATTGGTAGCACAAGAAGCGTCCACATTGCAATGCAGTGTAAGATGTATATTTTACGCTTTGATACTCGTTTCTAAACTGGAAAAAGCGTTTTTCTGAGGATCTCGTTCGAATTCTCAATCTAGAGTCATTCAAGTATCCCCCGATGAACAAAGATTATTCATGTGATTCGTAAAGTCGACCGAAAATTGGATCTAAGAATGCGTACCGCAGCGTGAAATATATAATTTCATTCCCATTTCTTGGGAATTCCGGGCTTTTGAGATCAATTGGCGAGTCTATTCAAAGAACAAAAGACATTCCATACACGATGACATTCAAAATGAAAGACAAAACGAAAGACAAAATTTCGTGAATATATGTATTTTTGAACAACTTTCACGATGGTGAATGAGAAATTGAGAGAAGGGTCTAGCCAGATGAGATGGTAAAGTCGGCCTTCAAGTCTAGCCAGATTTTGGCTAGACTTTGGCCAGATCAACCTTGAAGAGTGGGCCGAAATATCACCTCAGCTCAATTTTCAAGCCCGTAGGGTTTCCTTATCAGTTTTTAGATTGGAAGTATCAGCGCGCTGATTTCATGTCCCCATGACACTCCGGGTTCGAGGTTTTTTTTCGTATCAACAACACATAAAAAGTATGAGTTCCTGAATCACCGGATCCCAGGACATTTTTGGCTTAAAAATTTACTCAATACTGGAGTTTAGATTGCCAAAATTATAAGCGAGTAGATCGTAGGACCTCAGGGCACATAACATTTTCCAAGAGCCATCATTTTCACATGCATAAAGATGCACGAACTATTTCTTTTATATTCTCCAGATTGCCAGAAATGTCTTGGAGTTTTTTCAAATTGTAATACATGTAGTCCCGGTCTGTATATATCCGAAACCATTTTGACACAAATTTTCTGGCGATTTTCTTGCTTTCTTTCCTATCTTATTACATGAAAAATTAATAGTTCCGATCTCAAATACATCACATGAACTGTTGTACGTCGATGTTTTGGTATTCAAGATCACTTCATGGCTGAAAAAATATTCTCAACATTTATTGTGCTTCGATTTAAGAAAATTTGATAGTCTTAGAATCTTTTTCTGAAGGGTATATTGTACGTACATTTATATCTGATATAAGCTAGACAACAATGACCTCTGATCGTTGACCCTTGAATGATATATATTTTCTTGGAAAACTAATCATACAGTTCGATATACGAAGAAAATTTACGTAGAATGTACTTGGTACAATGTGCTCCGGTCAAAACATTTCCTAGATGATGAATTGTTTTGTGTGGCATATTTCCTAACTATTTCATACATTTCTATCCAATGAAGTCGAAAATTTCTTTCGACGTTATAAAATTGCTCTCTCTCTCTCTCTCTCTCTCTCTCTCTCTCTCTCTCTCTCTCTCTCTCTCTCTCTCTCTCTCTCTCTCTCTCTGCAGACGCGCCGCCTCTTGCTCCTCGCTTTTCGCCTGTTTCTTCGGCCAGAGTGCCGCCCAGGGTGTGCTCTTCCCGTGCGGGTGAGTTTGGACGCTCGTCGACTCCTGCTGGTTCTGAGAGTTGGACCTGCTCGTGCATCCTGAGCCGGATCGCACCAGATTTTGCCGGTTTAGAGGTTACGTCGCCCTGTTGTCTCCTCTTTTTTGCTCCACGTCGCTGCTTGCTGTGCATACTGTTGCCTTATTGACTCACAGTGACTTTGTTGTTGTGCTGTGTGAATTTGTGTGTGTGCATCGCATTACTGTTTAGTTGTTACAGCGATTGTTGCTACACTCTTGAGTAAACTCTTGACTCTTTGACTGCTGTAAGTGAAGTGTTGGTGACCAGTTATTGTGCTTTTTGTGTCAACAAATTTTGCTTTCTGCATAATTTGTTGCTAGCAGCCATGTGTCAGTGAGTGTTTATATTTATTAATATTCACTGCAACACGTGGTCTCCAGCCTTCCTTACCAGCTGTTGGGCTCAATCGATATTTTATCGACAGTCTATAGCGGGAGCACTCATCGCGTCGCCTTGGCTCCGCCCCGCTCTGCTCCCACCACAGTCTCACTGCGCTCGCCCGCCTCGCTCCCCGCTCGGCCCACCGAGCGACTTTAGTTCTACTCTGCATCGCAGTGCGCCCGCAGCTGATTTTCCGCCTTCCGCCTGCAGCCGTTTCTACATCGTAAGGTCTTTTCATCATCATTTTTCTTCTTTCTTCTATTGGTCAACTTAGACCGCTTGCTGCACCGAATATGGCTCCTCCACTGAAATCGACTGATAACCAGACGATAAGGCGAATCAATCTGCCAATGGTACCAGGCGCAAGGTGAGACAGCAGGACCTGTTGCTCTGTGCTACGTGCAGCAAGCCTTCGCGCATGCTCGTCAACCCGTGCGCTTTTGGGCCAAGTGCTGGCATAAATGCTGCATGGCATTTATTACAGTGAAGTCTGGTGACAAGCCTGTCCGCTGCTGCACTTACTGTGCTCCTGCTCATGCAGTTGCCTCATCCTCAGCTGGTCAACGCCCTGGTGGTGTTCAGCATGGCGCTCCTGATTCTGGACACCCTACACCATCCACCACTCCCTCTCCGCTTGACGACATGTCTCTTGCTGGCTCCACTGGCAGTCGCTCAAGGTCTAGCTCCTTTTCATCTTGCAGAAATGACCAGCAAGATGACGTCCTTCGCCGCATTCTCGCCAAGATGGACAAAATGGACAAGCTTGACTCCATGGAAGCTTTAATTGCCAAAATTCAGTGTGACCTTCAATCCCTCCCTGATCTTGACAGAAGTCGATATATCTCCCTATCCAGCCAGGACTAGCTCTCAGATGCACACCTCGTTACAATCCCCCTCCAAACGCGACCTACGGTTGCGACCGGCCGATAGGAAGCGTTGAATCCATTTTCACCTTCAACGAGAGATGCATCTCGAAAGGACCGTATGCTCAATCCATCTACGGCCGTTCCCCGGGCTAGACGGTCGAAGCTGAGGTTTGTGTGTGCTTCGAAGGCGTTGGATTACGTTTAGCTCGTCTGGGCATCATCTCAGATTTGAAGCCAGTTGGAGAGCTCGGTATGGAGGGAAGTAGGATTTTTCGGAGTAGTAACCTTGAGGGTTATTACGTTGGGTGCGATGCAACGGGGTGGCGTCCGTCAATGGTCTCAAAAAAATACGCGTGGTGTTTCCGAGTAGACAGGAAATCGAACCTCGATCTACTGGATCCCGGACGGCCGCCGAAACCACTGGGCCACCGACACACTGTCGATTTCGGCGTTCTCTAGCCGATAGAAAGTGTGAATTCAATATATCAGGTCCCTATCCAGCCAGGACTAGCTCTCAGATGCACACCTCGTTACAATATATGATATATATACATATATTTGCAAAATTTGGAAGTCTTGGCGGTACAAGGCTACCCTTGAAGAGTCATTTTAGCCTATTTCTACCCCTATTTGAGTTAATGTATTAAATTCTTTAGAGCTTCCAGAGCCCAGGCCCATTTTTCACTATATAGACTGTAAGTGGTATGAGTTGGAACAACTTTTAGTACCCATGTGGTGGGGCCCTTGACGAGCGAACTCCCAGGGTTTAAAAGTAGAGGTTCCAATCGGTAATGTAATGTACTTAATGTTCTCCAATGATCTTGGAGATAATTTTTCTATAAAATTCGGGTGATTTGCAGACAAAGTGTCCCATTCATTTTACGCCTCAGAGGTCATTTTCAGGGTGTAAATTAAGGTTGAAAATACCTCTGAAAATGCTAGAACAGCAAAATCAGCAACTTTGCCTATTTATCAAACAGGGTTAAAGTGTTCGGAAAAATCTGCAAAAATTCTGGGAATATGATATGACGCCCTAGAACTTGGAAGAATATTTCGAGCCAGATCAAATTTTTTGATGTTTGATTCCATAGAGATTTGCCCATATATATACACATGGGTAATTCTCTGTCAAGAGAGAGAGAGGAAAATTCCAAAACTCTGTCAATTTTTTTGGAGACTCTTAAGGGTTCCATGTCACTAAAATTTTTTCTGATTTTTTTGGACCCTATGACCCAAGCTGCCAGAGACCCAAAGTTGCTATATTTCCAATATTTGCCATGTCATAGCTATCTTTCATCATTATTTACAAACATTAAATGACCTCTGGGCAAAAAAGTCATGATAACATTTTTCCCTGGTAATAACTTGCAATTTTCAAAAAAAAATATGTCCAAGATCATAGGTGGTCATATGACCATCATGATAGTTACTTAAATATTCTAAATTAAGCGAAAGTTGTTCTCGATCACCCGGATCTGGGTCTCATATCCATCAAAAGTTAGCTTATTATGTTAACAAACTATCTAGAGTAGTTCCAGATTGGGCAGATTCTTTGATTGTCCATAGTAAACCAATATATGCAAGAAAATTGGTAGATATTAAGATTTACCAGTTACACCCATAGTTGATATCAAATGAATTTCTCATTATTTTTCTAATATTAATAAAAAAACAGCTGCCAACTGCCTTAGCAGTATGCTTTCTCAAAGACGCTTCAACATCACCCACAAACGCATCCCAAACCTGTATTTTCACGATTCCACTAGCGTAGATACTATCATTTATTTTTCAAAGATTACAAAAAATTATTTAATCAGTTCAATTCCTATCTTTGTGACTGTGTAAAGTGTCGTTCTTTTTCAATTGACCAAACTTAGTCGCGAGTGTTGAGGTCTGCTCGGGCTCTCTTATTATTTGATCAAATGCAATAAAGCAAACGGTTCTAGGTTCTACATGATGCGAGACATTTGGACCTGCTTAATTTTTCGATCAATTCATTTTGTGACTGTCATACGATTTGATGGAGGTTAAAATCGATCCGTCCTGCCCTTAAGTCCGTATTTAGCAAACTTGAAGACTCATTCTGATCATTTTCGACGGCTGAGGTTGGAAGTGATCAATTCAAAATCTATTTTGATCATTTTCGGCGGCAAAAGACACCAAATTTTCCCAATTTTCTCTATAGCACGTTAAAAATACTGGAAACGAAACTTACATGAATTTTTCTTCCCCTCAGCAACGGTTGCTAGGGCGGTAAACAACGGTTGATAAGGAGCTAATTGGGAAGATTTTGTGTCCTTCGCCGTCGAAAATGATGGAAATAGGTCATAAATTAATAATTTCCAACATTCGTAACGATTGCTAGGGAGGTAAACAACAGTTGCTATGGAGAAAATACAACAATTCAGTGTCCTTGGCCATCGAGTGTGAGTCAAAACTGATTCTCCGGCTTCCGAAGCAACGGTTTCCAAGGATATCTCATCGATTCTCATTAATTCTCATTGACTTTCATGGTCCCAATGAGCACTTATGAGGATTCGTGATAAAATACGTGAGTAGCGGTTGCTAGGGAGATAACTAAGAATTTTGCTAAAAATTGAACTCGGCCTAGATTTTGCCGCGTCTAACCTCTCTGTAAAATTTCAAGAAAATCGGGCCAGTCCTTCAAGAGTTGGGGGGTGGCAAAAGGGGGTGCAAAAAATGGGTGCAAGAAAGAGGTGCAAGAAAGAGGTGCAAAAAAGGAGTGCAAGAAAGGGGTGCAAAAATGGGGTGAGGAAATTTGACGGCGGCGGCGGTCTGGCTCTCAATATAGAGAGAAATATTATCATATGAAATCCACTTATATTGTGAAACTGCTTAGCGGAATTGGCTAATGTGAACTAATTCATACGAGAGTGTGATCACTAGATGAACAAATCCATAACAAACTCAAATATATAGAGTTCTCGTGGATTGGTTGATATTGGCCAATTTCATAGGTAAATAACTTGAATGTTTGTTTGTTCTTCACCCTCCATTATTCAAGTTCGTATTAGTTTGGGTCTTTAAAGGCCTATCCTTTGTATGAGGCTCAAGTGAAAACTCCATAAAAATGTGTATGAATTGTTGATCTTTGAGGGCCAATCCAGAGTGAAGTGGAAAAAAGGAGATACACAAAATCCACCACACATTTATTTTATGCGACATTTCGCCAGTTAGGTTCACTGGCCTCATCAGGCTAAAAATTTATTGCACAAAAAGGACGTAATAAATAATACAATTTAAGTACAAAACAATCGACGAAGTAACAATAAAATATTCTTTCTCACCAGTTTTGAATGAAAATATAATATTACGTTCGGAAGTGGAAGCGGCTGCTTCCACTGCCATTGTCAAACTATTGTGTATAAAGCTAACGTCAGCGGTCTTATGCACCATCAGATACATTGGTGTGTTTGTCTCGAGAAATCTTGCTAAGCTTCCTATACGTGTGACTGAGTTGTTGTGTGTCTTCCTTTCTATTAAGTGTGTGTTGGTACATATTGATGTGGAGTATTTCCGAAATAAGTTGTTTCTTATAATTCACTTCGCGGTCTAAAATTCTAACGTTATTCCAATCAAATGTGTGCGTACTATTTTCTATTAAATGCAAAGGGGCCGGAAGTAGTTTATCAGTAATTTTTTTATTTTCTGTGATTCTATCTTTTAATTTGATTTAAAATATCTGTTTTATCTTTGCCTAATTTTATTATGTTTGTAAGATTATGATTGACTAAAGGAACTGTTCTAATGTTTAATTTTTTAAGGGAGCCGGATACTTTATTGTAGAATTTATCTTGAGAAGGTATTGCCAAAGTACAAATGGGACTTTTTTATCTGAATTAATTTTCTTTTTAAAGAATCTAATTGAACGAAGTCGATTATAAGAAACGACTTATTTCGGAAATGTTTCACATCAATATGTACAAACACACACTTAATAGGAAGGAAGACACACGACAACTCAGTCACACGTATAAGAAGCTTAGCAAGATTTTTCGAGACAGACACACCAATGTATCTGATGGTGTATAAGGCCACTGACGTTAGCTTTATACACAATAGTTTGACAATGGCAGTGGAAGCAGCCGCTTCCACTGCCGAACGTAATATTATATTTTCATTAAAAACTGGTGAGAAAGAATATTTTATTGTTACTTAGTCGATTGTTTTGTACTTAAGGGGTTACATACACCTTAAAATTGAAAAAAATCGATTTTTTTTTTCCCATGTTTTTTTATGTATTTGGATCTCCTCTTTCGAATGCCAAAACCCGTTTTCAAAAATTCGGCGTCCTTAAAAAGTTATGCGAGATTAACTCAAGTCATGTTTTGAGGCAAAAACCGCCAAAAATGATGATTTTCAATAACAACGCTGATTTAATTTTTTTTCTCTGCAGAAAAATATTTTATATCAATTTTATAATGCTTAATTATCAAAAAAAAAACAATATTCAACTGTAAAAAAAAATTTTCTACCTATTGCCAATCATGATTCAAATTATCACAAAGCATGAGCCTATAGAACATTTATTTAATATAATTCGCAATGAATGACTCGAGTGCCAATGTTTTGTGTTTCCCGCGGCAAGGTCTTGACTATTTTCGGTCAAAGCGATATGTGCCGCCATTTTTAGTGTAAGAATGACAATACTTTATGTGAACAGACCTTCAAAATTCATGTGTGAAACTGAACCATGAGTGTGGAATAGCCCTTACTCTCAAGTTTGTTTTGATTATCAACTACCGGCTATTTTGGGCTTAACCTCTCATTTTCTCAAAATAAAAATAGAAATATAAAAGAGAATAGTTCATGTTGCTGAGTCATTAGTAGTAAGTATCTGTTTGAATTCATAATTGTTTGAATAAATATTGAAGACAAAAATTTATTCATGATTTCATTTTTTTATTTTGAAGCACAGAAGAAAAAAAATAGAAGTTCCCCAGTGGCAAGTTGTAATGATGGTGCTAATGTTATTCTAGATGTGATGAGTGCATTAGGTATTGTTCTTGGTACGAGTGCTAGTCTCTATTCTGCCAAGAAGAATGAAACTAGGATTCGTGTAATGGATAGTCGAGTGGAGGCATCAACTCTCCAAGCTCGCACGCTGAGAAGAAGACTCAGGCATGGAGTGTCTGATCATTCCTATCAAGCAGGGGCATACTAAGGAGCAATTTCAGTAGTGAAGTTATGTGATATCATAAGTGACTGTGATTTGTTCATGAAATTAAACTTTAAAATGTGTTTTTCTCAAAACTGTGATTTTGACATATGTGATGTACTTGCCGTAAGATCCAAAGAGCTGAGGTTGACGTATACAACTTTTGTAAAGTGGATTGTGTTTGTGACATCAATACTCATATCCGGAACCTCAGTCGCCAAGATCCAATCAAGTTTGACCCCATAAGCGTGTGATCAAACCAGTGAAATAGCTGTTTTCTTGATTTTTCATCATTGTATTCGATAAGCCTACAGACTTGGGTGGTCAAACTTGATTGGATCTTAGCGACTGAGGTTCCGGATATGAGTATTGATGTCAGAAACATAATCTATTTGGCAAAAGTGGTATACGTGGACCTCAGCTTGCTGGATCTTACGACAAGTGTGATATTAGAGTTAATACAGATATATAGCTATATAAAATATTCCAATGCACTTTTGGGATATATTTTCTGTGGAAAAGTTTAAAATTAGTGTACAGAATCTAGAAAAAAAATTTGTTTGAAAAAAAAATTGATAATAGTTATTTTTTTCTGTTGTACAAGAATCATTAATTTTAAGGTGTATGTAACCCCTTAAATTGTATTCTTTAGTACGTGTTTTTTGTGTAATAAATTTTCAGTCTGATGAGGCCAGTGAATCTAACTGGCGAAATGTCTCATAAAATAAATATGTGGTGGATTCTGTGTATTTTCCTTTCTCCACTTCACTCTTCGCCTTCAAAGAGCGACAATTTATACACATTTGGAATTATGGAGGGTGCACAATATAATATTAAAACTCCATATATATTGATATTTAGCGACATTTCGCCAGCTTGGTTTGCTGACCTCATCAGGCTATTTATTAGCAAAGAGAAAGGAAACAAGAAACATTACAGACACAATTTACATGTGTTTCATGAAGAGCAAACAATTTTTCTCCTCAGTGTGAAAATTAGTCAATACATCCTTAAAATTAGGGAGTGGAAGGAACCGACTTCCATTGTCACCGTCAAATGTGTATCTGTGAGCAAAAGTTAAGTGACGTGATCTTATATAGTCACCTATGCTAGAACGTTTGTTGTGGAATTGTTTTCTTGATCTACTTGTATGTGTGGCTGAGAGACTGTGTGTCTTCTTTTCTATTAACCCACTAAGGCCCATAGCCAGACCAGTGAAGATACCATTAAAACAATCATTGGATCGCGAGCTTTCTTGAAAAGAAACCCTTATTTTTTCTTTTTCCATTTCGCTTGTTTAAACAATAATTATTCAAACAAATATCACCCAAAGTCGTAAATTCAAAAAAGTGATGGTTCCAATCAATTCCAGAGAAAAACAAAGAAAAAAAGAAAAATTTTTTCTATTTGAAGCTTATTTTTTTCGCAATCGCATTATAAACAATTGGAATTCAGTAATACCGAGAAAATGTGGCTTCGGCCTATGCCTCCGCTATCACCATGGGATGAAAACTGATCGCGGGATTGCGTGCTTTTTTGAAAAAAATACCCCTATCTTTTCTTTTTTCAAAATTTCATGTTTGTACAATAATTATTGAAACAAATTGCACCCAAAGTGAATCGACGTCCCTGATATCACTGGATTCAATTTGTTTATAACTTGAATGCCAAAAAAATAAGCCTCAAATCGAAAAAACGTATTCTTTTTTTTTCTCCTCGGGTTTCCTTCTAGAATCGATTCGCACCATTACTTTCTCAAATTCACGACTTTGGGTGCAATTTGTTAAAATAAATATTGTATAAACATTGAATTTTGAAAAAAGAGAAAAGAGGGGTAGTGGGAAGCTGTGAGTGGGGGTCTACTACTTATGAGCAATCCATGGATTCGGAATATGTATGTTTTAAATTTGCGATGATAAAGTGCTTGAAGAGTCTTGACATTGACGAAAGTACAACTGGCTTTGTGTGCTCCGTTGTGATGAGAACAAACCGTTGCAAGTTTGATCCTGTTCAGTGGTGGATAACCCATTTCTGCCAGATCGTGTACATTGAATCTAAAGCGCTCTAACCAGTTCTTCTTGTGACCTGGTGCCCGTTCGCACCAGGTTGCACGGGGGATTGGGTCTACCGCGGGCACTCCGTATTTATTGCGGGCGCCAGGAGTGCCGCGACTAGCTCTACTCGGGAGCACGGGGGGAATCTCTCGGGGGGGGGGCACGCGCGGAGACTCGAACGGAGTCTACCCGCGAGCTCGCTTGGCCGTGACGTCGGTGGGGACGCGAGGGGAGAGGCCCGGGCCAGGGCCGGAGCCCGTTGTTCGCCAACACACACGTTCTTACGGGGGGACACCGGGGCCGCGACGCGCACACCGCCGAACCTTGCCGCCGTTCGCTGTCTCTCTCTCTCTCTCGTCCTCGGCTCGGCTCGGCTGCTCTCGGCTCTGCTGGCTGCTGGCTGCGGCGACGTCGTCGACCTCGGCGTCCTGGGCACACGCACGCACACACGCTCACGATCTCGCACACGTGGGGACTCAACAACTCGGGTGTCTCGCGCGCGTCCGGTGTTGAGGCTTGCGGGCACCGGACGAGAATGGTCGTCCGCCTCGTGCTCACTCCCGGCCTCGCGCCGCCGGAACTCTCGCGCGCCGTGGCTCGCGTACGCGCTGGAGAGTGCTGCCGTCCCGAGCCGTCGGCTGCCGTACCGGCGGGATCGGAGAGGAGCAGCCTCTCCGTCTATAGTGACGGGTGTCCCCGTCACATTCTGAATTGAGCCTGCCACATACATTTTCTTGGCATCGCACAAGTTTTCTCTGAGGATGGGTCCAATAGCGATGTTAGGATGATCTCGTGATGTTGTTCGAGCCAAGTATTCATTTACTTGTATTTATCGATGAGCCGGTTCCAAGGAAATGGATTCTTAAATAAGAATACAAAAGGCTGGGCATTTTTGCTGAGCGGAAGAATGGCTAGCTCCTTAAGTACGTAATTATTGCCTGGCTGTTTGAAGCCCTGCATGTCAACAACGTACTCCATCTCGAGAGCGGATGAGCTCTAGGATTGATGCAGTTATGCTTTCATAATCCTCTAAACGACTTTCCTGACATCTCCACTTATTGGATTATACTCAACGATTCTGTCGTGTATGATCAAGCAATAAGCGGAGGGGTTTTCAGGGAAATTATCTTTAGCTTCGAATTTCAAACGAACATTCACTGGAGCGTCCTTGAGAGATTTGTTTTGCTTCAAACCATCTAGCACAATCAATGGTATTTTCGTTCTGAACTCTTCTCTACTTAAGATCGGTTCTGAATCTTTGCTATTATATGAATTCAGGAAATTTGTGTACATATCGTAGAGGATGGCATATTGATTACGATCAATGTCTTAATTGAGATTACCATATGGATAGTACTGAGAATTAAGGAATAGCTTCACATTTCTAATCTGACAATGATCGACGAGGCTAGCATTGACATTCCTGGGGTTTTTTCGTTTGGTTTGAAAACCAAGAATGATGAAGCGTGGTTTTTCCAACTGATTCGAAGTTTTCACTGTCCAAACATGGTTCCTGGTAGCAGGAAGAGCTGGGTACTCGTGAAGCTCCCAAGATCGGAAACTCATACCAATAGGCTTACCTCTTTGCAACTGACAAGCGAATTTTATACTCTTCGGAAAGTAGCACATATGGCATGAGCCATTCAATTTTTGTCAACATAATTTTTCCATCTTCCCATTTATGCACAGCACCATCTTTGTAAGAGGACTGTATGATTGCGTTCGATCTTCGAAGTACCAACTCATGTTTGGAGTTGACTACATCTTGCGATAATCTTCAGCAAATCCAAGTATCATGCTGAGTGGAATGTACAGATCAAAATAGCCTTGATCATTGACGATACTCTTATCTTCCTCAACACTTAGCCAACCAGCGTTCTCTGTACTCTGTCTAGGATTGAAAGAAACCCATCCTTTTGTGAAACTGGTTAGACCGACATTTTTGTAACGATCAATCTCTATAGCGTTTATTTCATATCGAATTTCTTCGAATAAATGATAGATGCCGTTGTTGACTATTCTCGTATGTGCTAAAGCCGTATTATGAGGCTTGCTTATTTGACCACAAATATGAAGTGAGCTTCTCGATGTCAAGAGACACAAATCCTGATCTTGTATTGATATACGTATGTCATCGTTATTGCCGGAGTTGGATCTAGTATATGGCTGATGAGCGTGTGCCCAATAGTGAGAGATACTCTCATCAAATGCGATTGAATCTTGAATGTTTAGAGTGTCTTCCATCTTCCTTGAAACAACAAAAGAATATGCAAGTTATTTTCCACCAGGGCTGATTTTGAAGCCGAGACTTTTTAGGAACTAAATGTTTTGACGTGTTAACGCTCTGAGGGCTCGTTGATCACTGATGCTCGGCTGACTGTGCTGATATTGCACGCTTTATTCCACACGATATTTCATGAAAGCAAAATTGTCTAATATTACTCAGTGTTATATTTCGCGATGATCGATATCTCGATATTCGCGATCTGACTGGATTGCTGGCATGCGTTCATGTTGAGTTATGAAATTCCAACTTTTTCTCAATTTCGTATAACTTTTTTTATCCTTTGGATGATTGTATCTTTCCGAGTACTGTTTCTTTTGTGAGGGAACATTTTTATCCTTCACATCAAAACGACTATTCCCAGATGAACTCTGATTTTGTCCCACATTTACTACTTCACAGACAAAAAGTGAATGAATGAATATCAGAGGTGGGTATCAGGGGGCGTGACAAGCCTTATTTATATACAGCTCGTTTTCGGTTTAACCTGGCACCTTAAAATTATTTTTATTATAACGATGTTCCGCAGTTTCTTAATAGTTATTAGAAAAAACCGCATTCAATACCGATTAATTGTGTAAAAAAGATTTTATTGGAACCGGCTTAGTTATTTCAAAATAGAAGGTATAAGTCGACGAGCAGACGACAGCTACTTTTTCCTCTCGAGAAATTCTCCCACAGAAAAATTCGTCAATACCACGTATATCACGTTCGAGCGGTTCGAGGCCTATTGCGAGTGTGGTTCTCAACGAAACGTATATTACGTCCAGCCTCGTCCCTCGTAAAATAGTGATATGTATATAGTAGTAGTATATCGTTCGCAATAAAATGCTGGTAGGCGGATACAGTTATATATACCCAGATCCTATCAGTGCCGCGGTGATAGCCTTAGAAAGAATATACATTTATATATTATCATATGGATTATTATGGTAGTATCGCGAATCGTAGTAACTGGACTAGGCGAAATCATAACGCGGGCAGTCGTGATGGAAAGTGCAAACGTGCTGGACATCATCCCAGCTACTTCAGCAAGTTTGCCGAACCGAATCCAAAATGATTGACTTATTTGAGAGAGGCTAACTTTTTTGCTGATACTGATATACTCTTCAAGGTAAATTAGTTCCTTTATTTTTGTACATATTTGTTTTGAGGTTATTTATTGATTGATTGATGAATCTAATCATTTTTTTTTCGGTTAGAAAATAGATGTGTGTATCAAGTTATTATTAGATTAGATTAATTAAGCTACAACTGCTTTGTTATACGTACAGGCCACAGGAGCTGGCAAGACACATCAGATAAGATGAGAAAACAAGTTCTCTGGTTTGTGAAGTTGATGCAGCAAAGATGTATTATCATATTTATTGACCACACAAAGAAAATTTGTATTTTCATATGCAGTGTGAAGTGCAGTCTACTCTGTGTATATCTACTATGGTTCATTTTCAAAGTCAAGGTAAATTAGTTGATTTATTTTTGGATAGATTTGGAGTTAGTTATTGATTGACAAATCTGATCAATTATTTTTTTTGCAGTTCAAAAATAAATGTGTAAAAAGTTAGAAGGCTACAACTGTTCAGGTTTTGCATACGGGTTACAGGAGCTGGCAAGACTCATCATACAAAATGAGAAAATAAGTTTTCGGCAATAATAGATTGTCATTTTCATAATATACTCAGGAATAAGCAAGTAGAAGACTGCTACAACACAACGTGTTCCAGTAGACGAGTTGAATTTTTAGCGACAATAACATCTTATATGAATATAAATCAGCACGAAGAAGACTTTTACAGCACAACATATTTCAGTAGATATGTTGGAGTTTTCAGATAAACATACTCAGTACAAAACAAGTGATGTTAAACTGGCAACTGGAGCCCTTACGTGTTATCATAGAGGATGAGAAAATAAGTTCTCGGCAATAACAGGTTGTCTTAATATACACAAGAATATGCAAGTAGAAGACTTCTTCAGCACAACCTGTTTCAGTTGTAAAAATAATTTCAACTATACACACAAATATATATTAAAGTTATCACTGCTTTATTTGTGCTCACACACACCCCACGCTCATTCTATACAATAAAACTATATTTCTCGCTTGTCACTGGTATTTCGCTAGACATTTGTTATATATATTATTCCTAATAAAACTCGTCAATAAATATACTATTCTCTTACAACGGGTTATTCCTCTTTGGTGAGTGCTTTTGTATTCATTAATGACTTGCAGGTTGATGGCAAACTTTTGCACTGAATGTGTACATTATCACAGAAACGTGCTCTTGCCAGAACAAAACAATCTGACGCAGATCAGAAATCTCACATGAAAATGGTTCAGCAGCGCATAGCAAACATAAAGAGCAAAACCAAAAGTAAGTTGAATTTGTGAAAATAAATGCAATTATCATAAACATGATCCACTGATCTTATAATTGATTATCACTGTACATACAATGCCAATGTTTTATAGAGGTATATATAGATATTAATTCCTCCACTATTCTGTGAATTGTACTGCATAAAGGTAGAAATAGTGTCCTATGAAAATAAATGATTCCAACTAAATGCTCTGAATAGTTTGTTTTTATTCCTCATGTGAGATTTCATTTTGATAAAAAATCTCGAGATATAAATATTTACATTATATATATGGATTGTAACGAGTGCTTCGCGAGCACTCGTTATCGCGCGATCGCCACGTGGCGAACCGGAAGCTCGGGCGCGAGCGCGCAAATCACGCGATCGACGCGGGCACGCGCCGCGGCCCTTTGGGGGGTGCGCGTCGCGTGAGAGAGAGAGCGAGCGGGGAGATAGAGAGGCGAGGACCTCCCGCTTCGCGCGGCACGCGAGCTCCGCGAGGACGGAAGGATTTTTTCACGAATCTCCAACTAAAAATGTACAAAATCATGAGCCGCCATCTTGAAACCGCCATCTTGGATACAGAATTTCGAAAATTCGATGTCAGATTCATCATCAGCGCCCTCAAGAACCCATTAGTCCAACTTTTCACGATTCTCCGACTAAAAATGTGGAAAATCGTCAGCCGCCGTCTTGAAACCGCCATCTTGGATACGGAATTTTGAAAATCTGATATCAGATTTATCATCAGTTTATGATCGGATTCATAATCAGTGACCTCAAAAACCCATGTATACCAATTTTCAACAAAATTCAATTTTTTTTCCAAATTCTTGTCGGGTGATCATAGAGGCTCTAATTCGAATTTTCAAAATCTGAGGCCGGATTCATGATCAGCGACCTCAAAAACCCATGAATACCATTTTTCAACAAAATTAAATTTTTTCCCTAATTTTCGTCAGGTGATCTTAGAGGCTGTAATTTGAATTTTTGAAATCTAAGGCCGGATTCGTGATCAGCGACCTCAAAAACCCATATATACCAATTTTCAACAAAATTCAATTTTCTTTCCAAATTTTCGTCAGGTGATCTTAGAGGCTTGATCTAATTCGAATTTTCAAAATCTGAGGCCAGATTTGTGATCAGCGACCTCACAAACCCATGTATACCAGTTTTCAAGAAAATTCAATTTTTTTCCAAATTTCTGTCAGGTGATTTAAGAGGCTGTAATTTGAATTTTTAGGATCTGAGGTCGGATTCGTGATCAGCGACCTCAAAAACACATGTATACCTATTTCTACAAGAAACCATCGAGGCAAAAGCCGTTCAACGTAAATAGTTAACTTGACATATTACATTCTGATGACATGTAAATTACGTGAAAATCACCTTTTCATTGAAAGAGACGTACTACGGCTATCGCATAGCGTGCATAAGACTTCTCAAGCGAGTCGTGAACTGAATTTTATCTGAAATCCAAAACTTGCCTGAGTTGGCCCTTTTCTGCACGGACGGCAAGTTGGACCCTTCTTGCCCGGACGGCGAGTTGGCCCCTTTTTGCATGGACGGCGAGTTGGCCCCTTTTTGCCCGGCCAGCGAGTTGGCCCCTTTTTCTTCGGGACGCTGAGTTGGCCCCTTTTTGCTCGGAGGCGACAATATGCCGTGATTCAAAAGTAATATCGGCCGGCAAACAAAAGTACATCAAGACATGGGCTCAAGTCGTATGTCAAAATTAGTATGTCAATGAACATAACATAGGCAGAGAGTAATGTTGGGTCTTCGAAACATGTTAGTCCAAGACTCATCTACTTCACTTGTCTCCGGAAAATTATTTAGAGAAAAAGTTTCGTTATGAAATTTGGCATGAGCATTAAGTATTTCGGAACATTAATCTCGAATATTGTTGTTGCAAAATAGATGGAAAGGGAAAAATGACACCAAAAAGCAAGCCATTTTTTATGATTTTTTTTCAAGTTTTAAAATCATACCTACGATAATGAGATTGTGATTCAGAGTACCTTTACAGTAATGAAAATACAAAAATAATTTTATCAGGATATCTGATAGTTTTTGCACAATCTATTGCGAAGATTCAAAGTTATTTTTAATATTCTTCTGACCTGTAGGGGAAGGAGGCATATGTAAATATAATATAAAAAACTATAAATTTTCTTCATAGATTTAATTTATAGAAGAAAAATAAACATAATGAGTTAAGAAGATGAAGTGGGAGAACAGGACTCACTGAACTCTCCCTGAATCGTCTCTCACTCTTTCTCTCTTTATTAAAAATACATTTATTTCGTCAGTATAAATTCTTGACTTCGTAATTTCATGGTAAATTATTAATATAGACTTTTCTTGAGAGAATATTGTCCCGTGGCTAGTGCCACGATTATTCGAATCCTCATATATTCAATAGTCACTATTCAATATTAATATTATACACGAAGTCCGAATACGGCAAGCATCCGGTCGAGCGGCATCACGTTACGGAAAGTCAAGCGACAGGATCCAACGCGAATAGCACCGACGCGCGTGCAGGACCTGTCCGCCCCTTGGCGAACAGGGGATGCAGAAGCCCCCACTCGCGACTCGACTGACTTACCCCTACGAACATATAAATATGACCACCGGGAGCGGCGGCGCTCTCTCGCCACCGTGCCTCCGAAGTAGTAACGTCGCTTTAGCCACCGTGCTCCCGTACCAGTAACGCCGCGATCGCCACTGGGCAATTCGCCGCCATTTGAGCTACTCGGTTTCACGACACTCAACCTGACGTATTTATACTTTTATTACTATTAAATCTGGAACACACACTCTTTCGGCTATCGTACGAATCGTTTCAATATACGCCTATACATTTAAACTATATATCCATCCTGACATTATTTATTTCACGTTCACCTACCCTTCACGAGTAATCTGTGTTCAGCTCGGCTGCACAACCGAAATATGGAATCCACGAAAATTAATCTACGGATCTCAATATTCAAGCCACGTAACAGTAGAGTCAAACCCGAAATTGCAGGCGCTGCGCTAGGCGCGGCAACGCCCAAGTCCAACGATCCGTAGATGGGGGAAACGGCGGGAGGAGTCTAATTCCAAATTTTTAGCTCTCGGCTCTCGAGCTTTTTGTAACTCTCGGCACTCGAGCCGTCGCCCTAGCCCTAGTTAGCCGACACTTAGCGTGGCACCTCCTCCCTTAGCCTTTACTTTACCAAATACTATCTATATCCATACCCTCCCCCCTATATTGGTGTCAGAAGTGGGATTTCGTGTCGTGTAAGGGAATTTAAAACCGAATTTCAAGCCACGTAACAATATTGAACTTAAATTATACATGATTTCTTATAAAAATAGTTTGAATAATATTATAATATAATAATAATATAATAATAAGGTATTTACATAAAGCTGAAATGAGTTTTATCTCGACGAGGTACCTGTCGACGCACGCACGATCGATCTGTAATTTTAACGAATGAAAACAAATTTCACTTATTATAACTTAGTAAAATTAATAAGAAAATGCAAATGTAAATAAAAATTTCCACTATCAGCCATACAATATTACACAGGTGATTCTTTGTCGAATACCTTTTTTATATATACATGATAATTAAAGAATGTATGAATATACGCGCAGCGTGCAACATTCATTTACATTCTCATTTATATAAGTATAAATGATTTTAAGCCATGCGAGAAATGAGAGTCACTGTAAATCATAGCTTCAGATATAAAGTCAGGGGACCTATGATTTCGCCCCAGTCCTCGCAACGGTTACAAGAATGATGTTTAACACGGGTACGGGGGAGGTCGTCGAACACATCTGGGTTCGTCCAAGTCTCCTAGACCCGTCTCAACTCTGGGGATCGTCGAACACACCTGGGTTCGTCCCAAGCCTCCTAGACCCGTCTCAACTCTGGGGATCGTCGAACACTCCAGGGTTCGTCCAAGTCCACCAAAGCCCCGAGATCATGCGAGCAGAATGAGCAGACTGAGCCCGAACACCACTATTTAAGTGCTCGCAAGCTCGCCGCTCCTCGAGCCGCCGCTCATTCTGCCGTGGTGGGAAAAGGTGGGCGGTACTGATACGTACCGAGAGTGGGAAGCGCCTACTCCCGTGCGTACGGCGCATTGCTGCCTCGCAGGCGCGCCACCTCATACCTCCTCTTCTTTCCCAACTCTTTCTGTATCTTGCGGCACGTTAAGGCTGCCTTGCCATTCTTTTCTTCAAGTTTGGCTCGGCGTAATAGAGCTCGTTTTTTATGCGCGTTTCTATTGCGCCGGGCTTTTTTATCGATGATAGAGGTCTGGGAAAATCAATAAAAATTTAATTTGTATTCCCAGGGCCTTCGCACTATTTGTCAAGTGAGCCAATTTCAAAATATCGCTAAATTTAACAATTGTAATTCAGTCCAGAATATACCTCCCATGAAACCATTCTTTACTCGTAAACTGGTTCTACCTTTCTTTAGAAAGGTTCGCTACTCTTCCATCTGTAATATATTACTTAAGCAATATCGTTTTGTTTTAGATGCATTTAGTGTAATAAATTGTATATAAAGCTATATCAAATCTAGTTATACATTCCAGATGGATTTTGTCAATGGTTATACGAGAAAGCATTAAATGACGAGTATCTAATCAGTATGATAATCCTACTGCAGAATGAATACTCTTAAATGTACACTTGATTCTCGTAGCTGTTACCAAATTTTAATCCAGAACAATTTCTGAAGGGGGTAGCCTACCTAAATTTCAACATGGTTACGAAAAAATCGTACGAGGCTGTAAATTCATGTTCTAATTCATTTTTTTACGGCGGTTTCAATGACACACACACACACACACACACACACACACACACACACACACACACACACACACACACACACACACACACACACACACACACACACACACATCCTCCCACGCACACATAATAAAATGTATACCACGCACAATAAAATGTATAACATCGAAACAGTCATTTATTCTGTTCAAATCAGCTTGTAATTCGTTTTTTATTCCGTGCTGCTTTCTTTCGATGGAGTGGGATTGGCTCTCTAAAATTAGATATCGAATGTTCATAATTTTTTTGCAGTTAGTGCATCTTGGCTTTTCTTCTTTGTTGAATATGTATTGGTGAGTTAACTTGTATTAAATATAATTTATAATTTTTTGAATTAGCAAAAAAAGAGTGAAGAAGCCCCCACTTTCGCTCTCTTCTATGGAAAATATCCAGTCAAAGTTACTCAATGCTTGGAACTGTACTTTTATATACCATGATTTTAGTGATTTTGAATTTGTACTTGATGTATTGTACATAGAAATGAATCAGAGAGAAAAATAAAGAAGGGACAAAATGAGTGCATTCTATACTCTGAATTCGTTTAGAATATAATGTTCACGATCATAAGTGATTGTTCCTCACTGGTGGAGAGCGTAGGCGGGGGCTCTCTACCCTTTCTCTTTTTTTTGAATTCCAAATTTCTGATTTGTTTGTCCAACTATTGTGCGGTCCAACTCGGTTCAAATATAGCAAATACTTCTTGAATTTGTGAATGAGCACACATCATCTGCAAGCTTGCCCAATTTCAAAATCAGCTGATTTGCGCGCGCAGAAAATAACGATTATGCGTGCATCAGCTGTGCAGAGTGACTGGTCGACCGTCCTATTACGCTGTACTGGACTGTCGTATGCTAAGCGCGCTGCGCGGTGTTAGTTGTTGATATCGTTCCATCAACCGTTACTATGGAGTGGAGGAAATGAGTTAGAGGTTCAGTTTGCTTTCTCAAAGAGTGGTGATTAATGTAAGTTGAGGTTCAATTGCAATACTTTGAGAAAGCATACTGCTGAGGCACTTGGCAGCGGTTTTTTTGTTATATGTGAGCGGAAAATATTGTTATAGCCCAGCTTTGTCCCACCTAATTTTTTTTGGTTCTTTCCATCGTTTTCCCCGACCTCAATGAAGATACAGCTTTCATCACGCCCTTCGCTCCACACGTGTCCAACAACAACTCGAGCAGCTCAGCTGGTCTCTGTGTAGAGAGACGACAATTGTATGAATGAGTATCTGAGTGAGAGAGATACGGTGCACGGTAATCATGACACGCTGCATTGCCATCTGCAGGTGATGATTGTGTTACCCTCCGTCGTACATCCCGAGAGAGAAGCATGGACAGGGCGTGGCATATTACCTGATAAGTTTCTTCAATTAATTTTTTCATCCTAAAATTTTATAATGAGCGGACTAGCCTAGCTGATGAAGTATATAATAATAAGTTAGCGTTCAGGCATCAGAAGCTGCACGAGCATTCTGCATCGGCCTTGATCAAATTCACAATCAACCTACCTATTCCGAAGCAAAGTAACATTACGCACGATCATGACCGATGCAACATGTTCACAGCGGCTTATTCACCTTTTATATCTATTTTTATAACATGGAGCTTAGAAGTAACTGATTTATTGTTGTTACACATCTCAAGAGGGCTAGCTTCACTTTATTTCAAACGTACACTCTCTCCAAGGGATCAATTCAAGGGAAATGGTTTCTTGTACCTTTGGAATTTCTGAAGAGAATCTCGATAGAATTCTGGGGTTTCATAAAAGAACTGGGGTGATTCGAATTTCGCCTAATATCAATCCGTTTTTTCCCACTGTACGCCTGCAGCCGAAGCCGAACTGGTGGGCCGTAATTAGATACCAGCGTTTTAGGAGTAGCAAGAAGTGAGAGACGGGTATTCGCCCTTTCCCTCAGCAGCCACGACGCGCTGCGCACAATAGACGAGTGCAATTAGTGAAAAACACCCCGAAAACATGGCTTGATTCTAAATTTTTGCGGAATCGCTTCCTTTTGGCCTCCACATCAAAACTGGATCGAAGCAAAGTTCTGGAAAGTTGCGGAAAATTGTAGGGAAAGTAGAGAAAATTGGAAAATGACGATTTTTTCACATTTCAGCGCATAACTTTTTTTAGAGAGACTTTTCGAAAAAATCTGTAGAGTAAAAAGTTGTTCGTATTGAAATTCCCTTTTTATTAAAAAAAAAAACTTTATCGAATTGTATACGCTTCACTGGTTTTCTTACGCCTACGATTTTCTCGAAATAACTGTATTTTCTCGGGAACGAGCTTACCAATTGTAACGTAATTGGTGTCAAATAAAAGCTAATTAGATTCCGCACATTTTGAGCGTGAAGTCGTTGCTCTACTATGCTTGTGTCACGAGCTATCTCTCTCTAAAGTTTGCAACAGTTTTCAGGCTATGTACTGTATTTATGTCAACGCGGCGCAACTCATTCGTAAGGTGTGAATTAGCTGCAACTTTTCGATATGAAACGAGAGTCCAGATTTACGTTTTTATTGATAGAGATGGATGAGAAAGCGCGCCGCGCGCCCGGTTTTCCGAGCGTAACTGCCGGGATCACGGAGTAGAGGCGTGGTGGGGGAGCCCAACCGTCTGCTAGGCGGCCGGAATGAAAACAGATTTCGCGCGTTTCAAATTAGCCGATCGAATTTTAATCTGTATATTTCCGCAACTATAAGTCGTATTTTTATGTTTGACGACTTAATTTGGGGTAGCTCGTCAAGCTGAATCCAAATTTCATCACGACAACGGCAAAATAGTGTCGAATAAATTATCAAGTACCATTATATCGCATTTAATAGTACTTTTTGACTCACGTATTTATATTATGTACAAACATTATATAAATGCGTATATATATATATATATATTCTGAAATGGTATTCTATGACTCTATACGTATTGTTGGCTTTGAAACTCATTAACCAGGCTTATGAATAGAAGAAACCAAATACTATGATTTAGATGTAAGTAGTGACGAGTCCGAAAATGAATGTGAAACGGACACAAGTATAGATGAACCGCCTCAAAAAAAAGTAGAATGTAAGTCGTATTAATAAGTAATTTTATGTAATTGTATGTCACATGTAAATTTTGAATAAATAAATATTCGTGTAAATATATACCGTACTTAAAGTATATTATTTAGTAACATCCTTTTTCTCACTATCTCTCTATAAATATATATGCATATATATTTATACATAATGTTTGTACATAATATAAATACGTGAGTGAAAAAGTACTATTAAATGCGATATAATGGTACTTGATAATTTATTCGACACTATTTTGCCGTTGTCGTGATGAAATTTGGATTCAGCTTGACGAGCTACCCCAAATTAAGTCGTCAAACATAAAAATACGACTTATAGTTGCGGAAATATACAGATTAAAATTCGATCGGCTAATTTGAAACGCGCGAAATCTGTTTTCATTCCGGCCGCCTAGCAGACGGTTGGGCTCCCCCACCACGCCTCTACTCCGTGATCCCGGCAGTTACGCTCGGAAAACCGGGCGCGCGGCGCGCTTTCTCATCCATCTCTATCAATAAAAACGTAAATCTGGACTCTCGTTTCATATCGAAAAGTTGCAGCTAATTCACACCTTACGAATGAGTTGCGCCGCGTTGACATAAATACAGTACATAGCCTGAAAACTGTTGCAAACTTTAGAGAGAGATAGCTCGTGACACAAGCATAGTAGAGCAACGTCTTCACGCTCAAAATGTGCGGAATCTAATTAGCTTTTATTTGACACCAATTACGTTACGATTGGTAAGCTCGTTCCCGAGAAAATACAGTTATTTCGAGAAAATCGTAGGCGTAAGAAAACCAGTGAAGCGTATACAATTCGATAAAGTTTTTTTTTTTAATAAAAAGGGAATTTCAATACGAACAACTTTTTACTCTACAGATTTTTTCGAAAAGTCTCTCTAAAAAAAGTTATGCGCTGAAATGTGAAAAAATCGTCATTTTCCAATTTTCTCTACTTTCCCTACAATTTTCCGCAACTTTCCAGAACTTTGCTTAGATCCAGTTTTGATGTGGAGGCCAAAAGGAAGCGATTCCGCAAAAATTTAGAATCAAGCCATGTTTTCGGGTTTTTTCACGATTTTCGGACTAATTGCACTCGTCTACAAGCAGCGCTCTTGCTCCCACTAATGTACTCTCATCTGAGCTCGCACACATCACGGTTCACGCACGCTGCCAGGACCGTAAATACCGTCCGCTCAGCGCATTTGTAGCGCATATCCGAGTAAGTTCGGAATGTCAATCCCGGATAGCGTTTCGCTGCCACATCAATCGAACTGGATTCCCCACCGCAAACTCAAATGAAGTCCCTTCCCATTGGTCGGGCCTTAATAATATTTGCTTTTCAATCATATGGATATGAGAATTTGCATATTCAAAAGTTTATAAAAAAGCAACGTATTGCTATTATAGCTCATATGCAAGCCAAGCTTTGACCGAGTCGTAGTGCACATGGTGAACCAACTAAGATGGAATCGTGCTAGCCAGTGCTTCATCATTTAACTCTTGGTGTTTGGACAGGGTCGGTTGAGTAGCTCAACTCTGTGAGAGCAATACGTACTAATTTTCCCATACATGACGTAATGCAATAGCATGCATTATTTTCACAACACTACGCTGTCAAATTTGTTTGAAAACATAAGGGATGGAGTGTATAATCGATCATCAAGGGTATGAAAGAAGCTACGCTATACCGTATTTTCCTAGTATGGGGGATGCATTTTTTTCTTCAAAGTTGTAGGATCGAACATGAAATCGAAACATGAAAGTAGTACGGTGCTCTATTGACTTCGTCTCGCTACACGTACGAGACCCTAAGAGTACTGTCGTGCTTCTTGATTGCGCAAAGAAAAAAGAAATTTTTCCATCTACCGTATTGAGATGCATGTATGTAATATTTTTAGTTAAACCTCGAATGATTTTCCAAGCAGCATCTGGGAATAATAAAATAGTTATATCTCTGACAAACAATTTTATAACCTATCCCAAAAAGGAACGAGATGTTACTCATATATATTTTCTTCTTCCAGTTCTTTGCGGACCACCTGGATCAGGGAAAACAATGACTCTTTTCTCTGCTTTGAGGGCTTTACCCGACATGGAAGTTGTAGGATTGAATTTTTCATCTGCTACGACTCCAGAACTGTTATTGAAAACATTTGACCATTATTGCGAATATCGCAAAACTCCTAATGGGATCATTCTATCGCCTGTGCAACTTGGAAAATGGCTGGTATTATTCTGTGATGAAATAAATTTGCCTGAGATGGATAAATATGGTACACAAAGAGTCATATCATTCTTGAGGCAACTAGTAGAACACAAAGGATTTTTCCGTACTAACGATCAAGCTTGGGTTTCAATTGAAAGAATACAGTTCGTCGGTGCTTGCAATCCTCCTACAGATCCTGGTCGGAAACCTCTGAGTTATAGATTTTTACGTCACGTACCAGTTATTTATGTTGACTATCCAGGTGAAGTTTCATTGAAACAGATATATGGTACATTCACTCGTGCGATGTTAAGATTAATTCCATCCTTGAGAGGTTACGCAGAACCTCTGACAAATGCAATGGTAGAATTTTACTTAACTTCACAAGAACGATTCACTCAAGATATGCAGCCTCATTACGTTTATTCGCCAAGAGAGATGACTAGGTGGGTCAGAGGTATATGTGAAGCGATTAGGCCACTTGATAACCTTTCAGTAGAAGGTCTAATACGTCTGTGGGCTCATGAAGCTCTTCGTCTCTTCCAAGATAGATTGGTGGAAGAATCGGAACGAGCGTGGACGAATAAAACTATTGATATTGTTGCTCTAAAGCATTTCCCAAGTATTGTCAGAGAAAATTCCTTGGAGCGCCCTATACTATACAGTAACTGGCTATCTAAAGATTACGTACCAGTGAGTCGGCAGGAGCTGCGAGACTACGTGAAAGCTCGGTTGAAAATTTTTTATGAAGAAGAATTAGACGTTCCTTTAGTACTATTTGACGAAGTATTGGAACATGTTTTGCGTATCGACAGAATTTTTCGACAACCTCAAGGTCATCTATTACTAATTGGAGTGTCTGGCGCTGGAAAAACAACTTTGTCCCGATTTGTTGCTTGGATGAATGGACTTTCTGTTTTCCAAATAAAAGTGAGTATGAAATCTTGATATGTCATCATTCATTCTTATATGTCAATAGCTCACGATATACCTTTACGGAATATTCATCTTGAGTTTTCACGGCCTACATCAGCGTGTGTTAACTCTGTATATTCACAATCTCAAACTCTATAGTGTCAGGATTACGGGTAGATGTTTCCCTTTAGAAAATGAGTAAAAGAGGCATCTTAGAACATAGATTCGCTATGTAAAGCATAGATCATGGATTGAGCCACTATACTGGATTTGCCAAATTTGGAAAATTAATTTAACCCTCTTGCAGTTGTCATAAGAAACTGAAAGTTTATATAGAGTTTCATAACCGATGAAGAAACAACACCCCACGGTTATTTTTGAACTTGGACATACATGGCCCTTCTCATCATGCTAAAGACGGATGTGCTTGAGGACTATATCTAAGGAATATGATCGAAATTCTCGAGATGAATATAGTGTTTGGTTTAGAGGTTCGGGATATTATCCTGGACCTTGACATCTAACTCGCGGATGATGAGTATATCTCAGATCATATGGGAGATGCAAAATAGTCAGTTTGCTGGTGCCATTATACGTGGTACTAGAAACTTGGGACGATATTCTTGACCTGAACTCCAAAGTTATCAATAATGGATATACCTGGGGCTCATCTCCCAAAACTTTCGTTCAGTTTTGTCTTCGTCCCTTGCGAACTTGGAATACAAATGTCAAAGTCAACAGCATGAATTTTTTCCGACTCATTGTTCATGGTCTTTGTGTATACCACTTATCAATGGCCTCATTGCTTAACTCCTCGCAAACGATCCCCACATATAATCCTTCATAATATAACAGTATGCTGTCTCCATAGAATTCCGCCCAACTCCTGGAGGGTGACCTGTACAAGCTTATCTGCCATCAGCGACTCAGACGACCAGGTCTGAAACTACTCTAATATATTATTGAGTTGACTTTCTTCACACAGTTTGATTCCCTGTTTTTCTTTGTGTAGAGGTTCTTCTGATAAAAGTGCACAGTTAGGCGCCTCCCCGTTGCCAGGGTAGTTTTTGATGTTTTATGTCCTGGAGCTAGCCCCCTTCCCGTTGGCCAGAGGAGGTCCCCGGTAGATAGATAGTGAATCTTATGTATTTTTTTCCGTAGAATCCGAATTTGTTGGTTTGAGTCCGTAAAACCCATATAATTTGTTGAAACCGCGATTGTTTAAACAAATAAGAAAATAACACTTTTTTGATTCGGAAAAAATTTTTTTTTTAAAGTTTAGCTGATTTTGAGAAGAAAAGTTCCTATGCACCATCCATGGATAATGCTTGTATCTAAAGTTATAAATTATCTCAAGTTGAAAAATACCACTTTTCGGTGGTCTTTGTTGCTCTGCCATGGCAACAACAATAAAATATTTATGAATCTGAAGGTGTTTTCTAATGCAGTTTTTAACGTAGAATTCGAATATAAACTTGGTTTTCCCAAAAGACGAGAAAAACCGAATAATCAAATGATTCACCTTCCATGTTTTAGCTCATTATACGCTTGACTCCCGGTACTGGACTAATGCACTGAATATCATACCCATGGGCTAATTATGGATAAACGAATGTTTTCTCATGTATTTTTTCCCGTAGAATCCGAATTTGTCGGAAGCCATACAATCTGTTTAAAACACGATTGTTTAAACAAATTAGAAAATAACACTTTTTTGGCTCGGAAAAAATTTTTTTCTGTTAATTTAGCTCATTTTAAGAAGAAAAGTTCCTATGCACTATCCATGAATGATGTTCATATCGAAAGTTATTAATTATTTTATGTTTTAGAAAAAACATCTCGGCAATTTTTGTTGCTTTACACCTGTCGTGTAAAAAACAAAAAAATTTTGGCTATGAGGTTCGGGATGATTTACGTTTGCCTGAAAAGCCAAAGATTTTGATACCATCGGCTGATAAATTTGTCCCTGGATGTACTTGCCGCATATGTGTACGAGCTACATGCTGTTGTGTACGTACCCAAATATCATGATGCTCATTTTGTGCATGTAAAAAAAAAGAATTCGTGTCAAAATAAGTTTGCCCCGCAGATTTGAATATTCTTCCTTAATGTTAAAATAAATGGAGTTAAAACTAACAGTACTTCTGTTCATGAATTGTCCAAAACGATCCAGACAAAACATTCAACCTGTATATACTGGTATTCTCTATCTATGCCAGCTCTAGAGTAATAAAAAACGCCGAGAGAAGTGGAATGTTTTTTTATGTACTTTTTCCGTGGAATCCGAATTTGTTAGTTAGAAGTCTTTAAAAGTGGTATGATTGGTCTAGAATGCAATTGTTTGAACAAATAATGAACTAACTAGGTTTTGTTCAGAATTTTTTTTTTCAAAATACAGCTCACAGAGAGAAGAAAGTACACATGCACTATTGTTGGAGAATGCTTACATAAAAAGTTATAAATTAATTCAAATCGAAAATACCACTTCTCTCGGCGTTTTTTATTACTCTAGAGCTGGCATAGATAGAGAATACCAGTATATACAGGTTGAATGTTTTGTCTGAATCGTTTTGGACAATTCATGAACAGAAGTACTGTTAGTTTTAACTCCATTTATTTTAACATTAAGGAAGAATATTCAAATCTGCGGGGCAAACTTATTTTGACACGAATTCTTTTTTTTTACATGCACAAAATGAGCATCATGATATTTGGGTACGTACACAACAGCATGTAGCTCGTACACATATGCGGCAAGTACATCCAGGGACAAATTCATCAGTCGATGGTATCAAAATCTTTGGCTTTTCAGGCAAACGTAAATCATCCCGAACCTCATAGCCAAATTTTTTTTTTATTTTTTACACGACAGGTGTAAAGCAACAAAAATTGCCGAGATGTTTTTTCTAAAACATAAAATAATTAATAACTTTCGATATGAACATTATTCATGGATAGTGCATAGGAACTTTTCTTCTTGAAATGAGCTAAATTCTTTCCGAACCAAAAAAAAGTTATTTTCTAATTTATTTAAACAATCGTGTTCTAAACAAATTGTATGGCTTTTACAGACTTCAAACCGACAAATTCGGATTCTACGGGAAAAAATACATGAGAAAACATTCGTTTATTCATAATTAGCCCATGGGTATGATATTCAGTGCATTAGTCCAGTAGCGGGAGTCAAACGATAATGAGCTGAAACATGGCACGATGAATCATTAATCACTCGGTTTTTCTCGCTGTTTTTGGAAAAACCAAGTTTATATTCAGATTCTACGTTAAAAACTGCATTAGAAAACACCTTCAGATTCATAAATATTTTATTGTTGTTGCCATGGCAGAGCAACAAAGACCACCGAAAAGTGGTCTTTTTCAACTTGAGATAATTTATAACTTTAGATACAAGCATTATTCATGGATGGTGCATATGAACTTTTCTTCTTAAAATGAGCTCAATTTTAAGAAAAACATTTTCCAGAACCAAGAAGTGTTATTTTCTTATTTGTTTCAACAATCGCGGTTTAAACAAATTGTATGGGTTTTACAGACTTCAAACCAACAAATTCGGATTCTGCGGAAAAAAAGACATAAAATTCATTACCTATCTACCGGGGACCTCCTCTGGCCAACGGGAAGGGGGCTAGCTCCAGGACTACAATGTTAAAGGAAGTTTTCAATCCAAATAATATTGTTACGAATGTTTCTAGGTAAATGTACTCACACTCGGTTACTTGGGACGTGAACAACGGTTTCTAGAGATATCAGCAACTGTTGCTCCGGGGATATCTTGTTCATTCTCGTCGACCCTCGTGTGTATTCGGACTCGAACGAATATTTACGAGAAATTATTGGGGACTTCCCAAATACACCTCAATAACGGTTGCTAGGGGGATAAAGAACGGATTTCGCTGAAATTGAACTCGGTTCACATCGTGCTATGATTAATCTGTGAGCAGAATTTTGTAAAGATCGGACAATTCCTCCGAAAGTTATACTATCCCGAAAAAAGACCACGTACGCCGTACGCATGTTCACTTGGCGTTGAAAATATCTTATCAATCGTTATTTACTTCCCCATCAACCGGTGCTGGAGAAATAAACTTCAACTGAATGAAAACTTACAAGGAGAGTATCAGGCCTTCGGGTCACCATTCTGGACCAAACTTGATACGTATGTTCTCTAGAGCTATAGTGACTATACGCAAAAAGTTTTTAGACCTAACGCTCCCTCAGTCCCAAGATAATTACATTACAAGGTTACTTAACTTTATACTTACTAGGGGGGTACCCCCCCTGCTCGTTTCGCTCGCCAACCCCCCGTGTGTTCTTTAGAAATCAATAATTTCAATAATAAGTGTAGTAATAATTAAAAGAAAATTACATTCAAAACAATAAAACTTTAAACTTGAACTTTCGATTATGTTCGATTGAAAAGAATACTAAACGTACGATTCGAATCAAAATAAAAGATTAATGTCAGCTATATTCATGTTAAACGTTTGTTTTTTTAGATCAATAGTGGGTTTAACTTTAGGTCAATAATGACATGTGCTAGATCATATTTTTTGGTTTGGGTATTCCGCGTGTTCCATTTCAGATTTTCAGCAGCAGATTTTGAGTAAGATTGCAATGGTTGCTAGACACGTAAACAATAGTTGCTATGGGTAAAACGGAGATTTTGTATCCTGTGCAGTTGAAAATACTGGAAACGAAACTTACGTGAATTTTTCTTTCCTTTAGCAACGGTTGCTAGGGCGGTAAACAACGGTTACTGAAAAGCTAATTGGGAAAAATTTGTGTCCTTTGCCGTAGAGAATGATGAAAATGGGTCATAAATTGATAATTTCCAACCTCCGTAATGGTTGCTAGGGAGGTAAAAGACGATTGCTATGGAACAAATATAATAATTTAGTGCCTCTGGCCATCGAGTGTGACTTAAAACTGTTTTTCCAGATTCCAAAACAACGGTTGCTAGGGTTGTAAATAATTGGTAGTTTCGACGAATAAGTGGATTTATATTGAAAAAAAATTGTCCAAAATAATATTTAGTCCTTTCCTTCTACTACAGCAACGGTTTCTAGAAACGTAAACAATGGTTGCTATGGGTAAAACGGAGATTTTGTATCCTGTGCAGTTGAAAATACTGGAAACGAAACTTACTTTTTCTTTCCCTTGGCAACGGTTGTTAGGGCGTTTAACAACGGTTACTGAGGAGCTAAGTGGGAAGATTTTGTGTCCTTTGCAATCGGAAATTATGTACATGGGTCATAGATTGATCATTTCCAACCTTCGTAATGGTTGCTAGGGAGGTAAACAACGGTTGCTATGGAGCAAATATAACAATTCAGTTTTCTTGGTCATCGAGTGTAACTTAAAATTGATTTTCCAACTTTTGAAGCAACGGTTGCTAAGGATATCAACAGTGGTTGCTATGGGAAATATCCCATCGATTCTCTTCGATTCTCATTGATTCTCATCAACTCTCATAGTCCCAATGAGCACTTATGAAGATTCGTGAGATAACACGTTAGGAACGGTTGCTAGGCAAATAAACAACGGATTTTACTGAAAATTGAACTCGGCCTAGATTTTGCCGCGACTAACCTGTGTGCAAAATTTCCAGGAGATCGGACCATTGCATATTTATTGGAAATAAATAATTTATTCGAAGACACGAGTGGAAAAAATGGAAAAAATAGGTGCAGAAAGGGGTGAAAAAAGAGGTGAAAAAAGGGGTGGAAAAAAGGGTGGAAAAAAGGGTGGAAAAAAGGTGTGGAATGAGGGATAAAAAAAGGGTGAAAAAAGGGGGTGGAAAAAGAGGTGAAAAAAATGGGTGAAAAAAGGTGAAAAAATGGTTGGAAAAAGAGGGTGAAAAATGGGGTGGAAAAAGAGGGTGAAAAATGGGGTGAAAAAAGGGTGGTAAGAGAGGGTACTAAGGGGGGCAACTAAGGGGGGCAATCAAGGGGGGAAACTAAGGGGGGCAACTTGGGGGTCAAAATTTCCCACGGTGGCGGCGGCGGTCTGGCTTTTAATATAGAGAGATAATGATATTTTCACTTACCAGGGGACATATGAGAACCGGGTCACCAATCTTGACCACACTTTCTTTGATGTTAGTTTGGCTCAAGAATAGACTGTGCCCACAGTCTCAGGGACCAACACTTCCAAACTCCAAAAATATCAATTATTATAGCTTTTTTGGAGCCGTACCTCTCGTCCCAAATGACAATATGTCATCTGAGGCGTATTTCCCTTACTGAACTGCACTTTCACTGTTATAACTTGAATACCAGATCACATTTTATCCTAGAAAACATACAGAACCAGTAAATTGCGTGTATGCTCAACAAATTCTACTTCCATGTCTTACTCACATAGAGTAAAACATGAAATATATGAAAAAATGAACGCTAATCGTCTTTTCACTCTGTGCTTGGATACTGAAGCAATAACAACACGTATCCAAGCACAAAGACAATAAATGTAGTATCATTGAACGACAATTCAGTGTCAGAATTGATTTTCACTCATGAAAACTTCAATTCTGTACATGTGTCGACCAATATCATACTATAACCAATTATATCAAAACTCATCTACTCACAGTTTTCTTCTTGCTTTGAAACAATTTCTGGCCCTGTACAGCATACCTGGAACACGAAAATTATCACAAAGAAACATCTTCCTAAAATATATGTAGAAAGGCAAAGGTTAAGTTTACTTATCTGAATTCCATTGCGTCTTGAATAAAAATTATCCTCATCAGCTGCACATGATGGAGCTCCAAACCTGCTGGAGAACACTGTGACGGAAATTGATCTATAAACTTCCATTACAATTATACAAACTGTAGTGAGTAAGCAATGTCTACTTGATGAGTACACATCACATGTCTAACTGACTGTGTTTACAAACGACGCTTATGGTAACCTGCGGCGCAGTACCTGTGTTACCGACTTCGCGCTGCACTCTGCAGGTTACCATGAGCGTCGTTTGTAACACAGTCAGTTAGACATGTGATGTGTACTCATCAAGTAGACATTGCTTACTCACAACAGTTTGAGTAATTGTAATGAAAGTTTTTTATAGATGAATTTCCTTCACAGTATTCTCCAGCAGGTTCGGAGCTTTATCGTGTGCAGCTGATGAGGATAATTTTTCTCAAGACGCAAGGGAATTGAGATAAGTGAACTTAACCTTTGCCTTTCTACATATATTTTAGAAAGATGTTTCTTTGTGATAATTCTCGTGTTCCAGGTATGCTATACAGGGCCAGAAATTGTTTCGAAGCAAGAAGAAAACTGTGAGTAGATGAGTTTTGATATAATTGGTTATAGTATGATATTGGTCGACACATGTACAGAATTGAAGTTTTCATGAGTGAAAATCAATTCTGGCACTGAATTGTCGTTCAATGATACTACATTTATTGTCTTTGTGCTTGGATACGTGTTGTTATTGCTTCAGTATCCAAGCACAGAGTGAAAAGTCGATTAGCGTTCATTTTTTTCATATATTTCATGTTTTACTCTATGTGAGTAAGACATGGAAGTAAAATTTGTTGAGCATACACGCAATTCACTCGTTCTGTATGTTTTCTAGGATAAAATGTGATCTGGTATTCAAGTTATAACAGTGAAAGTGCAGTTCAGTAAGGGAAATACGCCTCAGATGACATATTGTCATTTGGGACGAGAGGTACGGCTCCAAAAAAGCTATAATAATTGATATTTTTGGAGTTTGGGGGTGTTGGTCCCTGAGACTGTGAGCACAGTCTGTTCTTGAGCCAAACTAACATAAAAAAAAGTTTGGTCAAGATGGTGACCCGGTTCTCATATGTCCCCTGGTAAGTGAAAATATCATTATAAGTATAAAGTTAAGTAACCTTGTAATGTAATTATCTTGGGACTGAGGGAGCGTTAGGTCCTCAAACTTATTGCGTATGGTCACTATAGCTCCAGAAAACATACGTATCAAGTTAGGTCCAAATTGGTGACCCGAAGGTCTGATACTCTCCTTGTTAGTTGAATTTCATTTCCATTATTTTTGGAGGCTAAGGACGCAGAATCTTCGTATGTCCCATAACAACTGTCGTTAGTATCCCCTGCATCCATCGTTTATATCTCTATCAACCATAGTTAGACAGCAACGGACAACGAGTTTAAGGTTCATTTTTCGACAGTGGAAAACATCGTTCGTTGCAGAGGAAGGACCAACAGGGTTTTTATATCAATTTATTCTGAAATTAGGGTGATTCTATTATTAGTTAAAGCTGAAATCTGATCTCCATCTCAACTAATTTTTAATTCTGAATTGAAAGTCTAAATGGAGGGAAATTGAAGCGTTTCATTCGAACACTGGAGGTGGACTCATCAGTAATGCCTCCAGTGCCCTTCTCCTATGCTTTAAAATCGCGATATCATGTCACCGCTTGATATCGAACAATTGAACACAATACGATCCCAGATAAACAGAATAGTTGTGTATATCGAAATAATCGGGACGCGAAAATGTCTCGGCTTGAGTCCTACAGTGTAGAGGGAAACTTTTCCTTCGCACGGTCATCAAGTGCAGAAGTAGTCTTGCCGCGAGATGAGTCTATCCCTTCCTCTCCTTGCAGATTGCATTCCTCCCTCTCAGACCCCCTAGCCGTATCATTATCAACAGAGCCGCTTTATGGGACCTGCGTTCACTCGAGAACTCAAACGATCCAATTATCTTCCAGTCTAGCGGCTTTTAGGCCGTGATACACCTATGGTGTCCACGCATGAGGAGAGTATTTGGCGTTCGTGAAGCCTGGGTGCTTTGATTTCATCTTTTTCAACATTTACTATTTCTCATTTCCTTCTGTTTTAAACTACAGTTATTAAACGGTAATTTCCTTTAAATTAAGAACCTCTGGGTGAATAATATTCTTCGTCGTTATTCTAGTTGTAAATCATTAGGGATAATGGGAATTCGGGGTATAAGAGCAGTCTCTCCGGGGGTTCATACATTCATTTTCTGGTACACGATTAGCGTGAATAATCAACTTATGATTATGTATTGGTGTATTTTCTAAATTGTACTCAAAACTTCTGATTAAATTATTACTTTCTAGCAAGCAGTTTTGCAAAGTTTTTACCTAGTTTCTATTCAAATCTGGGACGATATTAGAACGAAGCGAGAGCTGGCCAGCTTCAGAAACGAATGAAACTTGTAAAAATTGCGGATTCTCGCCTGGAGTAGGCAATAGACTTCTAATACGATGACAAACTTATCCTTGGATTTTAAACGTTAGCATAAAATTTCCTTCCACGAATTGTTTTGCACCAAAAGAAGTCATTTCGAATAAAGTATTTTGATAATTAAGCAATGATTGCATATTTTACTAAAGAATAAAATATACAATCATTGCTCCGCCAAAAAATGGATGAAGCCGTAGGCATGTGTTGTGCAGGAGGCAAAGTTTTTCATTTACAACTCGAGGAACCTCCAGAACCTCTCAAAAGTATGATTTCGGGATTCTTTGAGTGTTTTTTTGAGTTTCGGAAACAGCCAAAAGTCACAAGTGGCTATGTCGGGAATGTAGGAAGGTTGTCAAAGCAATGCGATATTGTGTTTGGTCAAAATCTGCTGCACAAGATTGGAAGCAAATTTTGATGCAAATTCGTTGATCTTGTTTTTCAGTCATTTTTGACAAGAACAAATTCCGACGGACGTGAAAAAGGCACTGTCAACAAACACACGCTGCGCGTAAACTGTACGTCCGGCAGGTGTCAGTAAGTAACCAATAGATTCGTGAGGCTTCATTGTTGACGTTTCTGTCCGGCAGAGGTCGCTCGATCACTATGGCGCAAAGATATAAACGTAGGTCCGATACTTTCTGGACAGACCTCGTACTATTCCTTATATGATTTAATTTTTCTCGCACAATTTCGCATAGGTCGCGTTTTAATCACCATTCCCATTCCAGTTTCTGTTCCGTCTTTTTTATCAATCTCATCGGTAATTTTTTTTTCATTTTTTTCTGAACTTTTAATACCATGTTACTGAATATGAGAAACTCTTTGGAATAACTGTTGACAGATAGTAACTAAGAGATACTTTTAATCACGGTTCGAGAGTTCTCAAAAAGAGTCACCGAATTTCTTTCTATTCAAAAGTATGTTTTTTGAAACGATTATTTCGATAAACAGTTACATGGTTCAAACGATGCTGAGAACGTTTCGGAGAAAGAGCTATTGATAAAAGTTTAGATCTTCATATTCATGGAGTTTTTTACGTTGGATCAAATTATCGGACGAGCAATATATATTTTACATCGTGCTCATCAATTTGCAATGATTTTTGTTAATATGTAATGCAAATTGAGAATGTGCTAGCAGTGAATAACAATTTGAAACAGAATTGGCGCAACCTTTATTTTTAATTGCATTGCTATTGTGAGCATATCAAAGCAAGCACATGCAATTGGAAGACGTAGATTTTTCGTTTTTATGTTGTGTATGAGAAGAAAAATCATTTTTTCGATTTTCAATGTGCTCCGAACATGGCAGGACAAAATATCGGAAAACTGAAAACCAGTTGTAAACTAGGGACACCGAATTGAGAAGCCATTATTTTCTTCTAACTAGGAGCACATCAAAATCGATAAAAGTTTTCGAAAGAACACAGCAAAATGTACATTCTCACCAAATTTTGATTCGTTAGGACCAATGCTCCTAATTTGACAGCGTGATGAAGAAACGAGTTTTTCGAAAAAACATCCTAATTTCAGCATTTTTGCTACTTTTTCTCGCTTTTATGCTCTCTCATAGTAACGAAGATAGAAAACACTCCTTCTTCGACTTTGACAGAGTAATATCATCATTTATACAATAAATCTAATAGTTTATGAAAGAGAAAATCAGTGATGAGATCGAATATTTCGGCGACCCCCGGAGAGATTGCTCTTATACCCCGAATCCCCATTATCCCTACTGATTTACCTCTTCAATTCAAGAGACTACGATTCCCTATAAAAATTGCTTTTGCTATCACAATCGACAAAGCACAAGGCCAAACGTTCGAATACTTTGGAATTGATTCACGTATAGAATGCGTTTCTCATGGTCATTTGTACGTTTAATTCTCCAGGACGGGTGAATTTGATTATCAATTCATTACCACATCATAAAATAACGACAAAAAATATTATTCACTTAGAGATCCTTTGAATTCAGAAAAAATTCAGTTACATGTATATGGGCTATTTCATGTCAAATCAGCATGACGAAATTTATTTCGAAAAAGCTTTAAAGCCAGATTCTTTATCTTAATCCCCATAGCCCGTTGGAATTTTTTCAGATTTTCAAATCCATTTTTGAGACAATTTTCTTATAGCTTGATTTTTGAGGTTTCAAATTACCATCAACTTTGTGGCCTGATTTATTCTGGAAATAGTCACAAAATCAAAAAATGGATAGGAATAAAAGTTGTTCGAAATTGTCGATATTTTATGGAAAAATACTTTCTACCCTCGAAAATAGATTCTATCAACTGCTCAGTGAGTCCAGTACGTATCAATCAATTTCAATTGGTACGCCATGATATTTCTAGACCGAACGAAATTTATTGGATTCTACTGACAAAGAGCTTTAAAATGGTCTACTCGTAGTTATTGGCGAACCCTTACAACCCTAAGAAAATTCAGCTTTTCCCTGAATAGTTTCTCACGTATGAACTTACTATAAAGGACTGCTTTGGATTCAGGTTTCCAATCTTGACTAAAACTTTTTTTGATGTTTTTTCAGGTCAAGGGTAGTATGTCCCAGGGTCCAATGCTCCGAAACTTTCAAGATATTAATTAATATATATCTGGTTGAAGCTGGCGGTAGTGTTCCAAACGACAATAGGTCATTTGAGACATATTTCCACTCACTGCACTGCACTTTCACTATTGTCACTGGGTGTTACATTACATTTAATCCTGAAAGACACATGGAAAGAGCCAATATGTAGTATATGGGGCGTTTTTTGTCAACTCTCCAGAGCCAGCGCGCAGACGCTAAAACCTCACCTTTCCGACGCTTGTTTTCGACTCTATATGACCAATATCTAAGTAGTGATGGATATGCTATCAATGTAGTTTTTTCTCAGTTTTCCGATGATGAATTTAGTTTCCCAAATTTTTTATGTTTTTCGAATAAAAGAACATAAAACATGCCATATCTCAAAAACCTATTTTTTTTTAATTTTTTTTCAATAGTCTAGATCGAAAGCTGAGGTTTTTTACGTCGATATAGCCCTTGAAAAAATCCACCTTTTTTTTTGTATTCGAGTAATGGAGTAGCGAACATGAGAAAATGATAAGAATACGAAATACTCCAAAAATATGAGAACTAATCAGAATGAATACTGATGGAATGATAACGTGACTCTTGTGTGTATTATAGATTTCAATTTTTTTTTAAGGAATATAAGAAATAAACCAATTCTGCCACATGCTCGACGCAACATTTTTACTTTTTCTTTTAAAAGGTTTTAGATATGTATATATCTGTCTTGATTTGTCTAGAATTCACATAATTATTATTATTTCACCAAGAAAATGATGTATTTCACTTTCTTTTGTACTATGAAAGAACATTAACTTATGGTTTCACTTATATTGTGTGAACAGCCGTTGACGGATGGTTGCAAATTACATTGCAAGTTATTTACACATGAAATTAGCTAACTCTAACCAGGAGTGTGATTTGAGACAACCCGTCAATAGCTTTTAGAACCTTATCATTGCAGTTTACACAATATAAGTCAATTTCATGAGTTTATATTCATTCATAGTTCAAAGAAAGTGAAATACATCATTTTCTTGATGAAATTATGAAAATTATGTGAATTTCAGACAAATCAAGGCAGATATGTATATCTATATATAGCTGCCTCAGTCTAGAGTCATAGAAAGCTCTATAACAAGGCAGCGCTGGAACTCCAAACTCTACCGGTAACTTGATCCAGTATCAGAGAACATATCTGTAGAGTTTGGCTGAGATTGATGACCCGAAGGCATAATATTCTCACTGTGAGTTCCATCGGGGACCTGATATGTTGAAAGGGATTCTCATATTGCAGATTTAAACAATCAATTGCAGGAAATATTGGCATTTCTCCAAAAAATGTATGAGACCATTTTCAAGCTATCGAACAGAGGTATGTACGTATAACATGCAAGGTCGAAAATAAGTGGGCGAACTTAGCCAAACTGGTTCAAACAAGTATAATTGTTAGAGTGGCTAATCCGGATGAAGGATTCTGGTGTCAAAAATTTTTTTTCCATAATCTATGCAGTATTTCGCATAATTTTTCTCATCTTTTGTTCATTTTCACATGCATACAAGATTTTTGGGCTCTCAAAATTGGAAAAAAAAATCAAATTTTGAATAATTCAGATTTTGAGTGCATGTATTAACTTCCACATACATGCACATAAAAATCTGAAAAAATTTCTTAGTATTCTGGGGATACCAATCAGTTCGTCATTGCAGAATTGCGAACAAAATTTTCACTTTGCTCAGTTGACGTAGAACGTCCCATATGATATGAGTAGTTATCTTCCAAGAAGCGCACTGCAGCCCAGACAGATACTTCGAACTATGATATCTTTACCGAGAAGCGCAATGCAACCAAGTCTCAGATTATATGATTGATTAATGTGTATGAATGTTCGTGTAATATTGAATTATCTCAATTTTATTAATTGGAAATTAAGATGAAATTCAAATATTAGTTTATGTGAGTTTACTTTAAAACTTATTCAAGAGAGAATTTATAAGTATGATCTAAATCTCTCAGTTGTTGGTATTGATCATTAATTGATATAAACAAATGAAGTGAAATATTCTTTTCTATTTCACACTTGAGAGCATACTAGACTTACTACCCGTAGAAGAATTAAGAACCATTTGCACCAAAGGGGATATCTCAACTGAAGGTAGAAAATTACCAAAAGATGAATTGATTGAACAATTGATTAATTACGAACAAGAGGGTATATCAGAATTTTTGACAATGGATGTTTCGAGAAAAATTGCTAAGAAACTTGTAGAAGATTATCATGAAAAATTAAAAGTGGCAAGTAAAGACGTGTCATCTGTGGAACAAAATTTCAGTAAAAGCGTTGACGAAGAAAAAAACGTATTCGAAAAAGCGAACAATTTAGTTGACGTCAACAGTGAAGAAATTGACGAAGAGGGTGAAATGGGATCGTGTATCGAATTTTCGCTGCATATGAATGATTGGGACACATTCATCGAACAATTGAAAATGTTTTTTGAGGCAAAGGACAATTGAAAAAAAAGTCAAGGGAAAATCCCGATTGGATTCAAAGCTACAGCAAGGAGATCCTGATGGATTTTCCCGACATTTGCCGGGGTTTTCCCGACGATTGTCAGGATTATCCAGACATTTTTGTCTGTATTTTCCCGACGATTGTTTGGTTTTCCCGACATTTCTCGGAATTTTCTCGATGATATTCGGGATTTTCCCGATAATTGCCGGGATTATCCAGCCATTTTTGTCGGGATTTTTCCGACGATCGTCTGGATTTTCTTTCTTTGGCCTGAAATCCCGTCGGGATTTTCATTGGATTTTCCCTTGACTATTTTTCAACCGAACCCATTAGCGCCTGAACGGACAGTTTTCGATGCCAGAGTTCAGAGACTCACTGTAAGATGCATTTTATACATTGGAAAAATATCTGGAATCACTGTCTCCTATGGTTTAAAAGGTGCTTTCCGAATGGCGGTGGTAAGGAAATCCAAAAATGAGTTTTTCTATAGAAAAATAGCAATTTAAAAAAAAGCCGAAATTTTGTGATCAAATTCTTTTTTTTTGTATCTTAGTGCGCAAAGTACCCTATTCTTTCACTGTGCCAGAAAGTAGTGCGAGAAAGTACTTTCCACCACCAGTGCGAGGAAGTAGTGCGAGAAAGTAGTGCGAGAAATTAAAAATATATGAATGCACTGCGAGAAAGATATAAAATTTACAGTCATCGTATTACGAAGCCACGTATAATTTTACATTCTTGGGGATTCTGCCTAGCAGAGAGACCAATGGATGTCTATAAACATATATTTGTATGCATTATGATATTTCTCTCATTTTAGTTCTAATACAAAATCCCCACAAAAGTTTCTATGTAATTCGATTCGGCCAAGTCAAAAATTCAGATTTCTGGGAGTCGAAAGGACAAGATTAAGCATCTAGTCAAAGTAGTAGAGGTAAACTCTACAGAGTAATGCTTGGAAACGTGAGGTTCAGATGGTCAGCATACACAAATGTGTTCTATCTGAGTGTTCTATTTCACTTGCGAGAAAGGAAAATTAACAAATTGCAATGTTTCAGTAGTACTATCATTTTGCTCTGGTATAAAATAAATTGCTCAAATGTGTTCATTTTTTTGTAGCATCATGTTTATTTTCTTTTTGATGTTGATATTCTTGTTGGTTCAACCCCTCGGCAGGGGCTTTGCCCCCTGTACCCCCACCAGGGCTTCGCCCCTGGATCCGCTTTTTCCCTTCTCCTACTCGTACTCCTCCGCTTATCGTAACTTCATTGCATTCAAACAACAAAGTCATGACGCTATGTACGCGTATCAATCATCCATTACTTAGTCAAACTTTTCGCACTTCGATACGACAAATAGTATACGCAACTCGTGCGCACGTAATGTACTATTGTGAGAAATTTTTTTCTGCCTTTGCATTTTTTCACATACTTGGAACTAGTAAATATCGCGTCCATGGGTCCATAACTAAAGGTTATTATCCATACGTAATCAAAAAAAATTTTTCATATAGACAAATGGTGACCGGCAGAGAAAATCGATCTTTTCCTCAATCTTTTACTCGATAACTACGAGCTTGACAAAAAATTTTCTAAGGACAAAAAAGTCTTAATATTAGTCAAAGAAGACTTTCAAATCTTTTCAAATTTTCCAAACGATTTTTCAAAAATTCCAGTTTTCAAATTTTGATGGAAAATCAAAAATTTTCTGTTTTGGGCCTCAAAAAAATTATAAGGTATTCTTTGACTGATTCTATGTTTTTTTTACTGGAAAATTCTTCCTTCAAGTCCATAGTTTTCGAGAAAAAAATTGCTAAAGTTCGGAACTACTCTTTTTCCTGCCGGTCGCCTCTTTGTCTATGAAAAAAATTTTTTCGATTATGTATGGATAATAACTCCCAGTTATGGACCCATGGACGCGATATTTAGTAGTTTAAAGTATGTGAAAAAATACAAAAACAAAAAAAAATTCCTCAGAGAAAAATTTTATGATATATTTTCGGCTTGTTTTTTAAATTGCTATTTTTTTTAGAAAAACGCATTTTTGGATTTTCCAACCACCGCTAATGGGTTAAAGAGAAAAAGAAGAAAGTTCATTTGCTGATGCAAGTAGTCACAGAAGCTTTTAAGTTAGCAAAGCAACTTGTATTGCCAGGAAAAATTAGTGAAAAGACGTACAAGGATATTTTAAAAATTGTGAGTAAACATCTAAGCCCAAAAACATCAGTAGTGATGGAGGTATTTTACGAAGGAGAAGATGTTTTCCAAAGAGTGCTCAATCGATTTTCTCTGAGAAATAGAACGTTCAAGAGGAGACGCAGCGGTACTGCAGCGTACGGCTCGCGCGAGCCCAAAATTATGCTGTTTTCAACTCTCCCCAACAATACTATGATGCATCTGAAAAAATTTTTCAATGAGCGATTACTATGTTTTTTTTCAGCTTTCCAACGGTATTATCAGTTTTTTTGAAATTTTCCATTTTTATGCTGGAAAAATACAAGCCATCTCATATCTTGAAAAGTAAATAATTTACGCAGTTATTTTTGCTTTTCTTCTAAGTTTTTCGGCTCTCCCAAGTCTTTCTACATGCATTTCCTTTCGTCTTTGTTGAAAGTAGTTGGACAGGAATGTTTTATTTGCTGTTGTCTTGCGCGTTCTGTTTTTTAAGAAAAATATTCTGATTACTCTCTGAAAAGCATCTTTTGCCGAATGAAAATCGAAAATTTTTGGAAAACTGATATTGTCGTTGAAAACCTAAGAAAAATTACATTGGAGCCGCTCATTGAAACATTTTTTCGGATGCATTTGAGTATCATTCGAAATGATTAAGAACAGCATGATTAGGGCATGCTTTTTCAACGCCCATCTTGATTTTCTGGTTCTGTTCCATACCCGTCGGTTTTACTAGATCCTCCAATTTTTATATTTTCTTGAGAAACTATCTATTTTGAGTTTTTGTTAGCTGTATATTATACAATTATCTGAGAGTGAAGAATTGTTTTATCAATGGATGTATTGAATACCAGAGCTACCAAAATCTGAGCAAATGAATGTAGAGAAATCAATCCATATTTGTCCTGGCAAGTTCCAGTACATTTTATCCGTTTCGCTACTCATAATTATTTTTATAAGTTCCCGTGTCTTAAGATGCGTTTTGTAATTCTATTCTATAATCTATGTTCTGGCATCAATGTTCATAGTTCATTCTGTTTCCATTCCCTGTACCCTATTCCTCACTCGTCGCTGAAGCAAAGTGTTATTGCTGTTTTTCGACGAGATCTTAAAATTAAAATATTAGTTACTGTTTAAAGCTAATTCTCTCTTCTAAACATTGACAAACCCAATGGAATTTCCACTAGTATTAAAACTCACAAAATTCGAATCCTGACTGACATCTCTGGAGTAGAAAATATTAAAATAGAACAATATCCTCTGAAAACCTTTTTTAAAAAGAATTAAAAGTGTTGCGTCAAGCATGTGGCAGAATTACTTTATCTCTTGTATTCCTTAAAAAAAATTGAAATCTATAATACACACAAGAGTCAAGTTATGATTTCGTCAGTATTCATTCTGATAAGTTCTCATATTTCTGGAGTATTTCGTAATCTTATTACAGTTCACTTACTAGAGGAGACGTTTGTAATGTTCACGTTTGTTCGGATAGTCCGCGTTATTTTGTGAACGCACTGACACGGTCGCCACTATTGTGTCACAATAGTTTGACAATGGCAGTGGAAGCAGCCACTTCCACTGCCGAACGTAATATTATATTTTCATTCAAAACTGCCTGATGAAGCCAGTAAACCTAACTGGCGAAACGTCGCATAAAATAAATATGTCGTGGATTTTGTGAATTTTCCTTTTTCCACTTCACTCTGGATTGGCCCTCAAAGATCGACAATTTACACACATTTGGAAATATGGAGGGTGCACAATATAATGCAAATTCTTTAGATTAAGTGATTGTTAAAAATCGATAAATTCGCGTTCTACTCTACTTTGTAATCAAAATTTCAAAATTCAAAATTCTATTTAAATTGTATATACATTTTTACTGACCATATGAGAATATAATGTAAATTAATTCAACCCGGCGCGAACTCAAGAAACCCTGTACTACGCTCACAACCGCACTCCTACCCGACACGATGCAGGTAGAACCTTGAACGATGTGCGTAATTTGTACAGAGGAGCTATGATCGCACTCTCATCCGACGCGATGTAGTATGTAGATGAGACCTTGATCATCGCTACACTCTCCAGTTATGAAATGAATACATTCAATTCGACGATTACGCCCGACGAGCCTCAGAATCCTTGCACTACGCGTATAGTCGCACTTCAACTCGACACTATGCAAGAAGGACCTTAACTATGGTGCGCAATTCATGCAAGTGAGCCACGATCGCACTCTTATCCGACACTATGCAGATAAGACCTTGATCGCTACTACACCCTTTTGGCTTTGTTTCAAAGATCGAACATGTCGCACGACCCGAAACTAACCGTGTAGACATACTGAGTGAGGCTCGTGTATGCTACAGCTCGAGGTGTTCGCCTCAGCGGCCGGCGCAAGAATGCATGCGGAGCTCTAAATTGCTCCACTCATATAGGGAATGGTCGTATCGAGTTGTGCGACTTGTTTTACAATCTTCTGGAATTATTTACATATTTATCAAACAGTGTGCACATCGTTGATACCTGTAGTATTGCACACTGTTTCGCTTTTTGAAAATTATTAATCAATTCGCAACGAAATTAACCCAACCTCAACAAATAACCCAAATAACTTTAATTTTATCGATATATATTACACTATGTAACTACTCCAAATCAAATTCCGGTTCGGCGTTTTATTCAGTAACGAAAGCTTAGGTCGATTATCTATCTATCTCAATTTATCAAGATACATATGCCAATGTGCATACTGTTTCGATTTTTTGCATTTGTGAATAAATAATTACATTAATTAAACAAATAATTGAATTCGTATATATACATATAGACACACACATATATATATATATATATATATATATATATATATATATATATATATATATATATATATATATATATATATATATATATATATACATATATTGTGACGGGTACTTTGTACCGTGAGGCTCCCTATTTCAGCAAACATTATGATGTCTTATACATAGCGCCGGCGAAGCATAAGGTAAGAGTGAGAGAGACACAGAGATCGCGAGAGAGACAGAGAGATCGCGACATCAACACCGCGGCGCGGCAGTTACAGGTGCCGCTCGCGGATAATCAGTGTGTGCCCAAGCGCGAGCGCGACAGCAGCAATCGACCCTTGATCCCTCGCGACCTCCTGTGCCTTGTGCCCGTGCCACGTGCTGTGCAAGTGATTGTGCACGCGTGCCCCGTGTCCGGTGTCAGCGCCGGATTATAGGGTTAACTGAACCTGCCATTTCAATACAAAAACATATTTGGAATAGATCAAACGATCGAGAAGAGGTTGTCAAACCGTGTGAACTAAAAATGATTAGGTGGTGGAGAATATTTTATCTCAGTGTAGAAACGTATTCGAAGATATTCAATCCTACCAAGTGGCGTCAATTTGGTTCGTCATTAGTTCTTCAAATAATTTATGAGGTACCTGATAAGCATTGTGGGTTTTTTCGTAATTGGTTAGGTAGAGTTGACTACGTCTCTTATAGTATGTGAACTGTAATAAGAATACTTGATACTCCAACAATATGAGAATTGATCGTAATGAATACCGATGAAATAATAAATTGACTCCTTTGTCTATTATGGATTTTTTTTTCAATATAAGAGATGAACCAATTCTGCCACAATCTTGGGACCAGGATGAGCTTCCCTGAGCAGAAATCCAGGAGTGCACCCTTGGAACACAGTCATCGGGTACTCTGACCACCTGGACATAGTTCGAGTCCAGGGTCAGGTCCTTCAATTAAAAATACAAGGAGCGCACCCTTGAAACACCGTCATCGGGTACCCTGACTACCTATACATTGTTCGGGTCCAGGATGAGCTCCCTTGAGCAGAAATTCCAGGAGTGCACCGTTGGAACACAGTCATCGGGTACTCTGACCACCTGGACATAGTTCGAGTCCAGGGTCAGGTCCTTCAATTAAAAATACAAGGAGCGCACCCTTGAAACACCGTCATCGGGTACCCTGACTACCTATACATCGTTCGGGTCCAGGATGAGCTCCCTTGAGCAGAAATTCCAGGAGTGCACCGTTGGAACACCGTCATCGGGTACTCTGATCACCTGGACATCGTTTGTGTCCAGGGTAAGCTACTTCAACGGAAAATAACAGGAGTGCACCGTTGGAACACCGTCATCGGGTACCCTGACTACCTATACATCGTTCGGGTCCAGGATGAGCTCCCTTGAGCAGAAATTCCAGGAGTGCACCGTTGAAAGACCGTCATCAGGTACCCTGACTACCTGGACATCGTTCGGGTCCAGAGTGAGCTTCCCTAAAGGAAAATTGTAGTGTGCACCCTTGAAACACCCTCATTAGGTACCCTGACTACCTGGACATCGTTCGTGTCCAGGGTCAGCTACTACATCGAAAAAGTCCAGGAGCGCACCCTTGGAACACCGTCATCGGGTACCCTGACTACCTGGACATCGTTCGGGTCCAGGATGAGCTTCCCTGAGCAGAAATTCCAAGAGCGCACCGTTGGAACACCGTCATCGGGTACTCTGACCACCTGGACATCGTTCGTGTCCAGAGTAAGCTACTTCAACGGAAAATAACAGGAGCGCACCCTTTGAACACCGTCATCGGGTACCCTGACTACCTGTACATCGTTCGGGTCCAGGATGAGCTTCCCGAAGTAGAAATTCCAGGAGCGCACCCTCGGGACTGTGCCATCGGTGACCCTAGCCACCTGGACATTGTCGGGTATTAGGGTATATCCTTCCTTATTCAAATAAAATTTCAGTCGACACGTCAACATCGGCATTCTAAATCACAATTTGCCCATGTAAAATTAATTAAATTTAAAAAAAAATCATGCAATAAATCCTGATGTCTTGTTTTATCTTATGTGAGTTTGAAAAAATCTGCAGTACTTTTCGTGGAATGTATGGGACACGACTAACAGTTTTCCCATATTCTTTCTAATTACACATTAACAATTTACTTCCAGAAATTTTCTTATGGTTCCATTTCTACGCGGAAGCAAGAGTATGTAAACGTTGTTACGTTGGCGTTCTGGTCCACATATGTACCTCTTACTATGCGTGAACATAGCTGATTCATCAGGCTACCGCGGCGAACTTCATGGTAAGAAGAAAAAAAACTACTGAAGAAAAATCTGGTCGGGAGAAAAAAGTAGTAGATCGCTTGACACGGTACTCCAATTTCATTATTGCAAACGAGTTTTTGGGTATTTCTTTTTGTTAATCACTCAATTGGGTTGCTAGATGATCATGAAATCCTGTTTAGCATCCAAAAAAAGTCGTTTCGGCTAAATGAATGCCGATGTAAAAATCGAGCGTGCGATATCAAACATTGTATAGTTGCGGTGTCTTCTGCTTGACGCATGGAACACCACCGTGTTCCGTGATTTTGGTCTTCTCGCTGCATTCCAAATTTCTTTATCATGCAGTCTAATCTGACATCTTTTATGAATACGAACTTAATCTCCCCAGAATTTGAATGTGGGAATGAAAAACTCAATAAATATATCTTGTATATTCGTATTTTCTATCTAACATTGTTACACAATCATAGCATCTACATAGTAATTGGCATTTATCATGAAATTCCAGTATTTACTTGTCTCACCATTATGGAAATGAATCGGAATGTATTAACTTAGTCAGTTGAAATAACCCTTGGCTTGAGAATTCTGACTCATTCTGTAGTCGTAGAGAAAAACAAATATCATCAACATAAGCAACATTAAATTTTTCTCACTCATTTTCTCTTTGCTGGCAAGAGAGGAAGAGAATCCTAGAAATAGGAACGAATTTAACTACTCTCTAATCCCCCAAGACTGTGATTGGTACTAATTGATGCCAGATTATTCAAGATATGATTAAAAAACGCATCTTGAAATACGTGAACTTATAAATATAATTGTAAGTAGCGTAACAGGTGAATTGTACTTGAAATTGCCAGGACAAATATAAATTAATTTCTTCACTTTCATTTGCTCAGATTTGGGTAGCTCTATATTTATACATACTTTCATGGTACCATTTTTTATCTGTCAGGAAGTTGAAGCCTGCTGACATTTCATTATTGGAAATGAAAAGGAATACTAAGTACTACTATAGTTCATTATTTTATCAAGTTTAGAACTTTTATTATCGTTTTCAACAAGAATATAGAGTTTAACAAAAATATTTTCGGATTTTCATATCTGAATTCACGATCATCCAAAGAGAATACAAATAGAAATTGCTAAGAAAAGGGAGTTCTGCCCGAACTGCACAGTTTTGGAGGGTGCTAATTCCACGATTATTTTTGAATGAATCATGAAGAATTCAATAAATTCTCTATTTCTTGTTTCTCCATGTCTTTCATTTTTTCACATGATTATTCCGATTTTTCCAGGTTCATAATAAGTATACAGCAGAAGATTTCGATGAAGATTTGCGACAAGTTCTTAGAAGATCTGGTTGTAAGGATGAAAAAATAGCTTTTATTCTTGATGAATCTAACGTTTTGGACTCTAGTTTTTTGGAAAGAATGAATACTCTTCTTGCCAATGGTGAAGTGCCTGGCCTTTTCGAAGGAGATGAGTATACAACTTTAATGACACAGTGCAAAGAAGGAGCTCAACGCGAAGGATTGATGCTTGATTCTAACGAAGAATTATATAAATGGTTCACTGGTCAAGTAATGCAAAACCTACACGTTGTTTTCACAATGAATCCAAGTACTGACGAACTGAAGAGTAGAGCAGCTACATCACCAGCATTATTCAATCGCTGCGTTTTGAATTGGTTCGGAGATTGGTCAGACAATGCTCTATTTCAAGTTGGGAAAGAATTCACTAGCAGAGTAGATCTAGATAATCCGAATTGGAAATATCCAGACTTTTTCCCATCTTCGTGCTCAATGCTTGCAGGGCAAATCACACATCGTGATGCTATCATAAATGCTTGTGTTTATGTTCATCAAACACTGCATAAGGCGAATTCAAGATTAGTCAAAAGAGGGTCTCGGACTATGGCTATAACTCCACGCCATTACTTAGATTTTATTAATCATTTTGTTAAATTATATCAAGAAAAACGGAGTGATTTGGAAGAGCAACAATTACACCTAAATGTTGGTCTTAGTAAGATAGCTGAAACTGTCGAGCAAGTAGAAGAAATGCAGAAGAGTTTAGCTGTTAAATCACAAGTAAGTTGACACTGTCACATACATTTTCTTCACAAAAATTAGCATATCCTATGGTGGGAAATAGTCAATCTCATTTAATAATTTCCAATGATTCGATTCGAGAAAACCTGATTTAAGGGTATGCATACATTTTAGTACAGGACTCATCTGTTTTTGATGTGTCTTTTCATACGCCCTCTCTGGGAATTCTTTCATTTTCTTCGGAAAATGATTTAGAATGATATGAGACATACGTGGACAAATGAAAAGTATGGCTTCATATTTTTTTTTTATAATAATGTTAATAAATTGAGCATTTTTCTCTTTTACTTTTGAGATAACATGGAAACTATCAGTCCTAGAGTAAAATGCAAGAGGAAAAAAGTTTCGTTATGAAATTTTGCATAAGGATTGAGTATTCCAAAACACTAATCTCGAATATTGTTGTTGCAAAATAGGTGAAAAGGGAAAAATAACCACAAAAATCAAGTCATTTTTTGTGATTTTTTTTCAAGTTTCCAAATCATACCTTCGATAATGAGATTGTTATTCAGAGTACCGTATACAGTAATGAAAATACAAACAAATTTCATCTCGATATCTCTGATAGCTTTTCCACAATCTATATTTTAAGTTAGCCAGATTCAAAATATCGCTAAATTTTACAACTGTAATTCAGTATTTTTTGAGCCTCTCAGAAACCTGCCAATTTTTTTACGTACTCTCATAGATACTAACTATCGATCCCCCACAGAAAAATATTGAATTTAGACGCTCATTTTCAGTTTTCATTTACTCAAATCTGATTTGTGAATCCCGAGATATAGAGGTTCAAAGGTGAGGTAATTTTCCGGCAAAAGTATACGCAGTAGAATAATAGTCAAAACGGTTTCTGGTAGCTTAAACATTGTTTCACTTAAGTATTAATTATTATGTACGTGAGTGATGTTCTTGATACTTGATAGTCGGGCGGAAGCGACGAATAAATTCGGGCTTGGTGGACTATCCCAAAGTGATATTGCGAGAAAAAAATTCCACGCTCCCCGGGCTGGATTTGAACCGGGACGGGGGGGATGGAGGGGAAAATAGGTAAACAGAGAATCTGTAACAAATACGATCGGACCTTGATCGTACATATTCAAGCGATCGAATTTGATCGTGTATATAGGTGATATTGCGAGAGAATGAATTCGTGCTCCAGGGATGTGGAGAGCTGCCGTCTTCCCGGTGGCGTAGTGGATAACGCAACTGACCGGAGATCAGGAGGTCGCTGGTTCAAATCCAGCCCGGGGAGCGTGGAATTTTTTTCTCGCAATATCACTTTGGGATAGTCTACCAATACCGAATTTATTCGTCGTTTGGAATATGTGGACGTTAAAAAATAATTAGTCGGGCGGAAGGTTGGTGGAAATCATTGAAACGCAGCACTTTCGGTGCAGAGGCAGTGGAGGGGGTAGGGAAAAAGACGCGACGATAAGTCGAACGCTCAGGATCAAAATGAACGTTTGATTTTTCACTGACAATATCTCAGCTTCTATATGAGACAATTTGATGATGAAATGTTCCATGATATAACGTTTATTTAACATTACATTCACAATTAAGTAGTTGAGAATTATTTGTTATCCAAAATACGTATATCTTGAATGTAATCCATTGTTGTTAACAATATAAGACCACAGCAATGGATTACATTCGAGATATACGGATTTAGAATTTGAGTTTATGTATTTTGTAGATGTAATGTTAAATAAACATCTTAACCCATTAGCGCCTGAACGGACACTTTTCGATGCCAAAGTTCAGAGACTCACTGTAAGATGCATTTGATCGGGAAAAAATCTGGAACCACAGTTTCCTATGGTTTAAAAGGTGTTCTTTCGAATGGTGGTGGTTAGAAAATCCAAAAATGAGTTTTTGTACAAAAAAATAGCAATTTAAAAAAAAAATTCCGAAATTTTGTGGTAAAATATTTTTTGTGAGGAATTTTTTCTGCCTTTGCATTTTTTCACATACTAAAAACTAATGAATATCGCGTCCATGGGTCCTTAGCTAAATGTTAGTATCCTTACATAATCAAAAAAAAATTTTCATAAAGCCAAAATGGCGACCGGAAAAAAAATCGTAGTTTCGAACTTCAGCAATTTTTTTCTCGAAAACGATGGACTTAATCGAAAAATTTTTAGATACAAAAATGTCTTAGAATTAGTCAAAGAATACCCTCGAATTTTTTGAGAACCGTAAAAGAAAATTTTTGATTTTTCATCAAATGTGAAAACTGAAATTTTCAAAAAATCGTTTGAAAAATCTGAAAAAATTTGAAAGTTTTCTCTGACTAATACTAAGACTTTTTTGTCTTGAGAAAAATTGTTGTCAAGCTCATAGTTATCGAGGAAAAAATTGCTGAAGTTTGAAACTACGATTTTTTCTTCCGGTCGCCATTTTGGCTTTATGAAAAATTTTTTTTGATTATGTAAGAAAACTAACATTTAGCTAAGGACCCATGGACGCGATATTCATTAGTTTTTAGTATGTGAAAAAATGCAAAGGCAGAAAAAAATTCCTCACAAAAAAAATTTTACCACGAAATTTCGGAATTTTTTTCTTAAACTGCTATTTTTCTGTACAAAAACTCATTTTTGGATTTTCTAACCACCACCATTCGAAAGAACACCTTTTGAACCATAGGAAACTGTGGTTCCAGATTTTTTTCCGATCAAATGCATCTTACAGTGAGTCTCTGAACTTTGGCATTGAAAAGTGTCCGTTCAGGCGCTAATGGGTTAATGAACGTCTTATCAAGGTATTTTATTGTGCTGTCCTATTCGAAACCTTCACAAACTATATTTATTGATCAGAATAGATTAAAAAAAAATGTTCATTATAGATTTTCATAATAAAAATCGAAAAATATAATTTGAACGGCTCTACAAATATTCATTATTCTATTTTTTATATGTAAATCGTCACCAATAATTTTGACGGTACTTTAACATGCATATCAAACTAGCCAATATCAAGCTGACATAAACACTTTCAACACTCACTCTGATCAATTTTTCATACTTCAAGATTCGCTTTGATCTTTTACATATTTTATTATTTTCTAATAATAATATACGATATAACAATTGAAACGAATTTAATAGTATTTCCGTAAATAAATTCCAACTTGAAGAGTATCAAACCTTTCTAATACCTTCTACCCTCGAAATTAGATCTTATCAATTGCTCAGTGAATTATCCAGTACGTATCAATCAATTTCAACTTGTACGCCATGATATTTTTGGGCCGAACAACATTTATTTGATTCTACTGACAAAGAGCTCTAAAATGATCTACTCGTAGTTATTGGCAAACCGATACAACCCTAAGAAAATTAAACTTTTCCCTAAATAGTTTCACACGTATGGACTTACTATAGGGGACAGCTTGGGTTTCAAATCTCCAATCGTGACTGAAACTTTCTTTGATGTTTGTTCGAGTCAAGGGTAGTATGTCCCAGGGTCCAATGCTCCCAAACTTCCAAGATATTGATTAATGTATCTTGGTTGGAGCTGGCTTTAGTGTCCCAAACGACAATATGTCGTCTGAGATATATTTTCACTCATTGCACTGTACTCATTTCACTCTTGGCAATGGATGTTACATTACACTCAATTCTGGAAGATACATGGAAAGCCAAACATGTATATTCATCAAAATTGACTTTTATATTCCACCACATAGAGTAAAACTTGCAATACATGAAAGAAAGTCACGGTCCTCGACTTTCCACTCTGTGCTTGGATACTGAAGCAGTAACATCATGTATCCAAGCACAAGTGTCATAAATACAATGCAATTGTACAACGATTCAGTGTCAGAAATGAATTTCTAGTATAAAAACTTCAATTTTAAACACTTATTGTCCAAAGTCACAGTATGTATTGTAATAGTGAATTTTCTTTACTTACAGTTATTCGCTGATTCCAACAAAATTCCTGGCCCTGTATAGCTTACCTGAAATGTAAAATTGCCAACGTAGAATCACATTCTTTCATAATATAGATATTGGCAAGTATAGGTTAAGAGTGTACTTATCTGAATACTGTTGCATCTCGATTGAAACTTAATTAGATGAACACGATTATGTTCCAAAACCATTTTCACTCTGGGGAACACTCTGGTGATATCGATGCAAAAACTAATATCGCAATTTCTCAAACTGTGAGTAAGTGACAGTGTACCAGGTAGAATGACTGTACTAATAGTCACGGTCTAGAAATGTAAACAGAAAGATACTGCGCACTGCGGGTTACCATTGGCGTCGATAGTAACACACACACACACACACACACACACACACACACACACACACACACACACACACACACACACACACACGCTAGATCTACTTGGAATTCGGAAAAACACAACGAAAAAAATTATACCTGGAATCGACCTTTCTATGAACTTGCTGAAGTCGCCCTCTCTTTAAAACTCATTGTGAGATGGGTTTCCTATAGCGCTCGATTGGAAATAGCCCTCTCTTTGCAGTTCATTTCGAAATTAATCTTCATCTAGCGCGGTTTTCAAATAGATGCTTTTTCCTTCCAGGCGACGGTCTAGAAGTGATGCTTTGAAAGAATAGCTGAATACTCTGATAGCAGATGTTGAAATAAATATAGTTTTATATTCAATTCATCAATAACATGTATCACCGCCGTATTTTTAATAATTAATTAATACAATGGCCATAGGGCCTAGAGCATGATGACAAATGCGCGCACGAGGTGGTGAAGCTCGTGTGCGCGGGAATGGGATCTTAGGCAAGAATGACGTGTCAAAGAAATAGACAGGTCGGTTCTGACGAACACAAAGTTTATTAATTCAAGACATAAAGGGAGATTCTACACAAGAGGCGGCGAGCCTCGGGTCGCGTCTCGCGGGCCGGAGCGAGAGAGAGCGTGGACGCGTGTTGGCTGGGAGAGAGAGAGAGAGAGAGAGAGAGAGAGATGGTGATCGTGCGGCATTTACTCGGCGACGCGGTGATATGCTCCGGCGGTTGGCGATGCTCGTCCTCGGCTCGTCCTCGGCGTGCGGTAGCGAGTTCGATGTTGTGGGGAAAGGTCCGCTGTCGTCCTCGGGGTCGCGATAGCCCGGGCGGTCTCGTGGTTTCGAGGGCACGTGGTATCGCGCGCAAGGGCCGGCAATAAACTGATTTACTTCCGCCGCGCGCTCAGCCGGCCGAGCTCACTTCGGCCGTCTTCGGCTGACGTAACGCGGCGCGAGGCTTGAATTGCGTACGCGGCGCGGTCTCTCTCTTTCTCTCTCTCTTACCTTGTCTGTAGAGCTGGCTCTCTCGCTGGGCGCTGAAACATGACTTAATATTTAAGTATTATTTAATATTGTGGAGATCACAGGGCCTGTCAATGGTCATTATCCTCCCGTGACACATGTTACGATAACTAATTACACAGCTCCACAGAAACCAGGGGTTTGGATCACTTCCCCGTTTATATTTACTTGAATTGTGAAAAAACACTTGACGAAAAAAAAATTTATAAAATCAGTTCCCTCAGAACCAATTGGAAAAATGTCACCTATAATCTAAACGAGTCATATTCCAAATTTTTTGAGTCCGAATTCGAACAGTTAGCTCCGAGTAAGAAATATGAATGCTTTGTACAAATGATCAGCGATTTTATAGTTTCTAATACTCTGAAGAAAAAAAGAGTACAGTCCAACAAACATTGAAATCCTGTACTTTGGCTAGATGCAGAATGTCTTGATCTATTCTAAAGAAGGACTGAAGAGTTTAGGGAATGGGAAAGCACAAAAGAATTGAGACACTGCATCAATTATAACGAATTAGTAGATCAGTGCAAAAAAATGGTAAAATATAAGAAAAGGAACAATTTCAAGACATCAGGTGGCGCGTCAGTGCCACCGACGACAAGTATGCGCAGCAAGCGAGGAGACGCGACAAGCCATTATATACAGCTCGTTTGCGGTTTAACCTCGCACCTGCAGGTTAAAAAAAAAAATAACAAAAATAAAAAACAAATACAGTGCTCATCGAGAATCTGTAAAAAACGGGCCCGTGGCAAGTATGTATTTATTAATTCCATTGACTGAAAAAAATGAAAAAAAGAAGTGAAACAAAATGAATACATTTAAATTGAAGAATGAAAATAATATCATGATGTACAATTGTAACATCCAAACATTAAGAATTGTGATGTAAAAATTCCATTCATGTAGTTATCATTGGGATTTGAGATTCTAGTAGAATAACGTCAGTTGTACTATGAGAAAGATAATTTCGATTATCGAGTATTTTATTTGATTTAAAATTATTATGAATTCAATACTGAAACCTTACAAAGTGGTACTACTTGACATAGAATTGTAATTTTAGTACTTTTTATTTCAACATTGGTAGATGTATTTGAAATGTATATAACTAGTTGACATGGATTTTTGATTTCAGTATATTCTATCGGAACATGGATGAATTGATCTGGAGTGCATTGATAACAGGTCGTGCAACAATTGCTTTTAGGTATACTTTGAAAAAATATTAGTTCTGTATAAGGCTAATCACATTAGTTGGATACTTGTCAGTTGACACTACTTTCTCATATCATCATTGAAAAAATGAACTGGAATATATAACGATAGTGTTTTGGTAAATATGTTTATTGAAGTAATGGATCTGTATTTCCAAAAAATATATTAGATTTGAATCATATTAATTAATCTTTTATGCATTTGGATGAACTGAGATTAAACAGACATTTCCAAATTTCTTTTTACATGGAAAAATTTAGTCTCCTAAGAATTTATTCAATACTATCTTATATGCATTTGAATGGACTGAAATTGCAGACATTTTCAAAATTCTTTCTATTTAAAGGAATTGAATAGAATTAAAGTTCATCCGACTATGAACCAAAGGATACGGAACATACTTGTCGTCCACGTATACCTTTTTCAAAGGTCTATTTTTCACTATAAAAAAGAAAAATTGCTCGAGGAGTATTTTAATTGATTTCAACCATCTATAATTTTTCTACTAAACTTATACAAAATTATATGAGTTAAGTACTTGACATGCATTTGTGATTTCAGTACTTTCTTATCTTAACATTATCAAATTGATCAGCATTGTCATTTTCAATGGTGGCAAGGATCAAGTGTACATTGAAAAAATATTCATTGTGTAGTCGGATGAATAATCATACTAGTTGGATACTTGGCATTTGATGCTATATTTCAGTGCTTTCTTGTATTACCAATGACAAAATAAACTGGAATGTATAATTCGATTTCATATTACTGTATTTAATATTCAGGTTATTAGTTCAAAATCCGTAACAGAAAAACATGAGGTAGAAAGAAGGCTTCAAATTTTGTGAATACTATCTTATATGCATTTAGCCCAGTGCTCATCTGTTTTCGCGGCGACTTCACATACACCCTCTCTAAAAATTATTGGATCCCCTCCGGAAAAGCATTCTAGATCGAATGAGAGTTGTGCGGAATTCCAAAAAGTATGGCTTCATATTTTTTTTCGAAAATATGCATTTTTCTCTTTTTATTTTGAGTTAGTATAAAAACTATCCATCCTAGAGTAAAATGGAAGAGGAAAAAAAGTTTTCTTATAAAAGTTTGCATGAGGATTAAGTATTCCGAAACTTTAATCTCGATTATTGTTATTGCAAAATAGTCATAAAAGAAAAAGTGACCTCTAAAAAGGAGCCATTTTTGAATTTTTTTTCAAGTTTCCAAATCATAGCTACGATCATGACAATTTAATTTAAAGTACCTTATATAGTAATGAAAAAACAAAAAAAAATTCATCATGATATCTCTGATTGTTTTCGCAGAATCCTAAGGCAATTTCGAAAAATTTTTAAATTTTGCAATTGTTATTTAGTCCTTCATGAGCGTCTCTGAGACCTGACAATTTTTTTACGTACTCTCTTAGATACTACCTATCTATCCCCCACGGAAGAGTATAGATTTTATCAATTTTAACCACTTTTATGATTTTTTGAAAATTTTTTTTTTTAAAAAAATGCAACTGCAACGCGGTTTTTCTATATATTTGAAATTTGAAATGCATATGATAGAAGATAAACAAACGCTCATTTTGAATTTCCATTCACTCGAATCTGATTTGTGAATCCCGAGATATACAGGTTGAAAGTTAAGGTACCTTTCCGGCAAAAGTATACGCAGTAGAACAATAATTGAAACGGTTTCTGGTAGATTGAATATTGTTTTACTCAAGTATCAATTATTATGTTCGTGAGTGATGTTCTTTATACTTAATAGTCGAGCGGAAGGTTGATGGAAATCACTGAAACGCAGCGCTTTCGGTGCAGCGGCAGTGGCGGGCAGTGGAGGGGGTAGGGAAAAAGACGCGACGAAAAGTCGGACGCTCGGGATGAAAATGGACGTTGAATTTTTTCCCGACAATATCTCGGCTTCTATATAAGATAATTTGATGATTCTTTTTTTAATTTAACTAGGGGGGTACCCCCCTGCTCGCTTCGCTCGCCAACCCCCCGTGTGTTCTTTAGGAATCAATAATTTCGATAATAAGTGTAGTAATAATTAAAAGGAAATTACATTCAAAACAATAAAACTTTAAACTTGATCTTTCGATTTTGTTCGATTGAAAAGAATACTGAATGAACGATTCGAATCAAAATAAAAGATTAATGTCAGCTATATTCATGTTAAACGTTTGTTTTTGCTTTCTCAAAGAGAAAGCTTTGTGATGGGGAGAAAATCGACCCACCGAATCAGACCTCGGGACCTCGATTTTCGTAATCTACGGGTCGAAAAACATGGAAATCCAAAAGTGTCTGTATGTATGTGTGTATATATGTATGTATGTATGTATGTATGTATGCATGTGTGTAACGTTTTTTTTCGTCTACGATAACTCTCGAAGAAATGGTCCGATCTTCTTGAAATTTTGCACCGGTTAGTCGCGGCAAAATCTCGGCCGAGTTCAATTTTCAGCAAAATCCGTTGTTTATTTCTCTAGCAACCGTTGCTAAGGTGTAGAATTTTTCGTTTCTTTTGTCTAGGATAACTTTCGAAGGAATTGTCCGATCTTGCTGAAACCGTTTCTAACGTGTTTTCTCACAAATCCTTATGAGTGCTCATTGGAGCAAGCCGGAAAATCAGTTTTAAGTCACACTCGATGGCCAAGGACACTGAATTGTTCTATTTTCTTCATAGCAACCGTTGTTTACTTCCCTAGCAACGGTTATGAAGGTTGGAAATTAATAATTTAAGACCTATTTCCATCATTTTCGACGGCAAAGAACAAAATCTTCCCAATTAGCTCCTTAGCAACCGTTGTTAACCGCCCTAGCAACCGTTGCTAAAGGGGAAAAAAATTGATGTAAGTTTCGTTTCCAGTATTTTCAACGTACTATAGAGAAGATTGGGAAAATTTGGTGTCTTTTGCCGTCGAAAATGATCAAAATGAGTCTTCAAGTGTGCTAAATACGGACTTAAGGGCAGTGCGGATCGATTTTGACCGCCATTTAACCGTATGACAGTCACAACATGAACTGATCGAAAAATTATGCAGGTCCAAATGTCTCGCATCGTGTAGAACCTAGAACAGTTTGCTTTGTTGCATTTGATCAAATAATAAGAGAGCCCGGTCAGACATCAACACTCGCAACATAGTTTAGTCAATTGAAAAAGAACGACACTTTACACAGTCACAAAGATACGAATTGAATTGATTAAATAATTTTATTGTAATTTTTTAAAAATAGATGATAGTATCTACGCTAGTGGAAAGGTGAAAATACAGGTTCGGGACGCGTTTGTGGGTGATGTTGAAGCCTCTTTGAGAAAGCATACTGCTAAGGCACTTGGCAGCGGTTTTCAGATTAATAGTGGGTTTAACTTTAGTTGCTATGGGTAAAATGGAGATTTTGTATCCTGTGCAGTTGAAAATACTGGAAACGGAAACTTACGTGAATTTTTCTTTCCCTTAGCAACGGTTGCTAGGGCGGTAAACAACGGTTACTGAAAAGCTAATTGGGAAGATTTTGTGTCCTTTTCCGTAGAGAATGATGGAAATAGGTCATAAATTGATAATTTCCAACCTTCGTAATGGTTGCTAGGGAGGTAAAAAACGATTGCTATGGAACAAATATAACAATTTAGTGCCTCTGGCCATCGAGTGTGACTTGAAACTGTTTTTCCAGCTTCCAAAACAACGGTTGCTAGGGATGTGTGAAAAAAAGGTGGAAAAATGGATGGAAAAAGAGGGTGAAAAATGGGGTGAAAAAAAGGTGAAAAAATGGGTGGAAAAAGAGGGTAAAAAACCGCTGCCAAGTGCCTTAGCAGTATGCTTTCTCAAAGAGGCTTCAATATCACCCACAAACGCTTCCCAAACCTGTATTTTCACCTGTCCACTACCGTAGATACTATCATTTATTTTTCAAAAATTACAAAAAAATTATCTTATCAATTCAATTCGTATCTTTGTGACTGTGTAAAGTGTCGTTCTTTTTCAATTGACCAAACTATGTTGCGAGTGTTGATGTCTGCCTCTCTTATTATTTGATCAAATGCAACAAAGCAAACGGTTCTAGGTTATACACGATGCGAGACATTTGGACCTGCATAATTTTTCGATCAATTCATCTTGTGACTGTCATACGGTTTAATGGCGGTCAAAATCGATCCGCCCTGCCCTTAAGTCCGTATTTAGCACACTTGAAGACTATTTTGATCTTTTCGACGGCTGAGGTTGGGAATGATCGGCAAAAGACACCAAATTCTCAATTTTCTCTAAATTACGTTGAAAATACTGGAAACGAAACTTACTCAATTTTTTTCCCCATTAGCAACGGTTGCTAGGGCGGTAAACAACGGTTGCTGAAGGAGCTAATTGGGAAGATTTTGTGTCCTTTTCCGTCGAAAATGATGGAAATGGGTCATAAATTAAAATTTCCAACCTTCGTAATGTTGCTAGGGAGGTAAAAAACGATTGCTATGGAGCAAATATAACAATTTAGTGCCTCTGGCCATCGAGTGTGACTTGAAACTGTTTTTCCAGCTTCCAAAACAACGGTTGCTAGGGATGTGTTAGAAAAAAAGGTGGAAAAATGGATGGAAAAAGAGGGTGAAAAATGGGGTGAAAAAAAGGTGAAAAAATGGGTGGAAAAAGAGGGTAAAAAACCGCTGCCAAGTGCCTTAGCAGTATGCTTTCTCAAAGAGGCTTCAATATCACCCACAAACGCTTCCCAAACCTGTATTTTCACCTGTCCACTACCGTAGATACTATCATTTATTTTTCAAAAATTACAAAAAAATTATCTTATCAATTCAATTCGTATCTTTGTGACTGTGTAAAGTGTCGTTCTTTTTCAATTGACCAAACTATGTTGCGAGTGTTGATGTCTGCCTCTCTTATTATTTGATCAAATGCAACAAAGCAAACGGTTCTAGGTTATACACGATGCGAGACATTTGGACCTGCATAATTTTTCGATCAATTCATCTTGTGACTGTCATACGGTTTAATGGCGGTCAAAATCGATCCGCCCTGCCCTTAAGTCCGTATTTAGCACACTTGAAGACTCATTTTGATCATTTTCGACGGCTGAGGTTGGGAATGATCAATTCAAAATCTATTTTTATCGGCAAAAGACACCAAATTCTCAATTTTCTCTAAATTACGTTGAAAATACTGGAAACGAAACTTACATCAATTTTTTCCCCCATTAGCAACGGTTGCTAGGGCGGTAAACAACGGTTGCTAAGGAGCTAATTGGGAAGATTTTGTGTCCTTTGCCGTCGAAAATGATGGAAATGGGTCATAAATTAAAGATTTCCAACCTTCGTAACTATTGCTCGGGAGGTAAACAACCGTTGTTATGGAGCAAATACAACAATTCAGTGTCCTTGGCCATCGAGTGTGATTTAAAACTGATTTTCCGGCTTGCCCCAATGAGCACTCATAAGGATTTGTGAGAAAACACGTTAGGAATGGTTGCTAGGGAAATAACCAACGGGTTTTGCTGAAAATTTAACTCGGGCTAGATCTTGTCACAACTAACCGGTGTGCAAAATTTCAGGACGATCGGACCATTCCTTCGAGAGTTATCCTAGACGAAAGAAACGAAAAAATAGACACCTTAACAACGGTTGCTAAGGAAATAAACAACGGATTTCGCTGAAAATTGAACTCGCCCGAGATTTTGCCGCGATTAACCTGTGTGCAAAATTTCAGGACGATCGGACCATTCCTTCGAGAGTTATCGTGGACGAAAAAAAAACGGGACGCACACACACACACACACACACACACACACACACACACACACACACACACACACACACACACACACACACACACACACACACACACACACACACACACACACACACACACACACACACACACACACACACACACACACACATACATACAGACACTTTTGGATTTCCATGTTTTTCGACCCGTAGATCACGAAAATCGAGGTCCCGAGGTCTGATTCGGTGGGTCGATTTTTGCCCCATTACAAAGCTTTCCCTTTGAGAAAGCAAAATGGGGAGCAACTTGGGGGAGCAACTTGGGGGAGCAACTTGGGGGAGCAACTTGGGGGAGCAACTTTGGGGAGCAACTTGGGGGAGCAACTTGGGGGTCAAAATTTCCCACGGCGGCGGCGGCGGCGGTGGTCTGGCTTTTAATATAGAGAGATATAGCAAATCGAGAGATGATTAAATATATAGGTTAAAGTACCGGTAGCATTATTGATAACGATATATGCGTGAAAAATGTAATAATGAATATTTTTCCATTCTACTCGAGGATGGATAGTTTTTATACTAACTCAAAATCAAAAGTGGAAAATGCATATTTTCGAAAAAAAATATGAAGCCATACTTTTTGGAATTCCGCACAACTCTCATTCGATCTAGAATGCTTTTCCGGAGGGGATCCAATAATTTTTAGAGAGGTTGTATGAAAAGTCCGAGATAGCCTTTTTTTGAACAGATGCGCACTGGGCTAATTTGAATGGACTGAAATTGACGAGACATTTTCAACTTTCTTTCTACTTAAAGAAATTGGGTAGAATAAAAGTTTATCCAACAGCGAACCAAAGGATACGGAACATACTTGTCGTCCACATATCTATCTATCACGCTATTTAAAACCTTAATAATCTGATATTGGTTGACATATATAATGAGATATATAGAAACTTCGATTTTCCTCTAGATTGGAAAAAAGCCTATATTCACCTTATAACAAAATCTGACGGTATAAATTACGGTCCTATCGTACTTACCTCTGCATTATGCAAACTATTCGAAACAATGCTAAAAAGTAGATTACATTACTGGATTGAAACGCAAAATATTCTACCTAAAAACCAAAGTGGTTTCAGACAAGGGCAATCGTGTGCGGATAATTCACTAAATTTAACGATCAACGTTCAGAATTCATTCAACAATAAGAAAGATGTTCATGCAACATTTCTCGACGTTAGTGGAGCCTTTGACAACGTTAACGCAGACATACTGATTGAAAAACTAGCCAGCATAGGTTGCCCGCTGCAATATATAAAATTCACTAGATTCATTACCCATGAAAGACTTATATACTTGGATATAATTGGCTGTTTTCTAACCACTTGAAAGAGTATGCAACAAGGTGATGTACTTAGTCCGTCTCATTACATTATTCACAAACATTATTCGCAAAAATTGTACAGAATATACCCAAAACCGTACACATCTCACAATTTGCGGATGGTATTGGAATATACTCCCAAAATGAAAATTCTCTAGTAAAAGCAATAGATCTTGTCAAATGTAACTTAGCTAATTTACGCCTTGACCTGGCGCCTCACAAAACAATTTATATTCACTTCAATAATAGAAAGGTCTCTCTTGGAGAGAATGAAATCGCTGTAGATAACCATATCATAAAGCCTAGTGGAACGGCAAGATTTCTAGGTTTGTATTTTGATTGTAAATTATCCTTCAATCAGCATATCAAGCATGTACAAAATAGAGTATGGCATTCACATCTATTTTCCGACTAGACAGGATATCGCTAGGCTTTCATAAGTCAACCCCTACTAACATCGTTCTTGCCGAATCAAAACTGCCACTGATCTCAGAAAGAGCTAAATATCTATGCTTTAGAAATATTCCAAAAATATTTTCTAACACGAACTTATTGATAAAGAAAACTGTTGCAAGCACAATCAAGAAAAAAAGAAAGAAGAAAAAGAGGATCAGTTTATATGAAGAATGCATTCTTGAATTGAAGGAAAATATGGAATCTCTTATATGCTCTAGTAGATACATTAAGTATGAGTACAGTTTCAAAACATTAATGACTTGCATCCCCTTTGACTCGCCAACCACCAAAGATCGAGATTTCAGAAAGAATGCAAATATACAAATTGACAAGCTCATTAAAGATCAGGATTTTACTGCGATTATCACTGATGGTGTCAAGCTGAAAAACGAAAACTCAGTTGAAGCGACCCTAGTTTGTTTAAATCCACAAAATGTATACATCTTCGATATGCATAAAGAGACCTCAAATTTCACAGCTGAGTCTATATTGATTAATAAAGCTCTGGAGTATGCGCTTCTAGACCTAGATTCAAAATACTTCATATATGTAAAGTTACAAAGCGTTCTTCAAAACATGAGCAAAATCAGTTTAAAAGGCAATTCCAATCCGTACATACTGGACATAAAAGAAAAATACAATAATTTCTTAGAAACTAAAGGTGAAGCAGAAAGTATTGCTTTTCTCTATTTACCGAATAATAAAACTTTTGAAAACAAAACTGAAATAGCCACAAATGAAACATTTACATCGATAACTTCAAATCAAATACAAAAAATTCCTCTCACTGATTTTTACCACTCAATTAGAAACAGCATGAATAGAAACACTAGAAGTTACTTGGAAAAATTTTCGAAAGAAAAGGGAATCTATTACTTACAATACTATTATCAAGCAAATAAAAATAAACCTTGATTTTAAAATAAAAAAACTCCCAAGAGACTTAATTATTTTGATCAACCGATTACGTTCTAATCACTATAATTTAGCTTCGTCACTTGCTAGAGTTAAAAAAATATCAGATCTAAACTGCCCATGCAAAGAAGGAAAGCAAGATATTGATCAGGTACTGTGGCGCTCATTGTTTGATAAACAAAGGGAAACGATGCTAAAAAAACTGAGTTGCATCCATCTCCCTACAAAAACCAGTCTTCACCTAATTGAACCTGATATTAAAGTTTTTACACAAATTCTAGCGTTTCTCAAAGATTGTAGTATTAATATGTAAGTTACATTTGTAAGATAATATCGTATCAAACGAACGAGAAAACTATATGTAAGGGCATAATTGTATAACTGTATGCTGTATAAATCTCTACAGAGATTTCAAAGCTTGAAATGGAAAAAAAAAATTCTACATAAAAATAAAAGAAAACTGCCCCTAGCAATTTTTCGGTTCGTCGCATAGTATTTGAGTAAAAAAGTCAGAAAGTTTGACGGCAAGTAGGCCGGATTCAAAATTCATAATTTCATGAATTTCTCACTCGTGAACTATGCAACAAATTGGAAAAACACTTGAAACAGTTTCTATTTAATTTTTCACATAAAATTTGAAAAAAATGTTTGTTTTGCAAAATGATGATTTATACATTTTTTTTTGAGGTTATATCTAAACGCAGATTTGATGGAACTGAACGGACCTCAGATTCTGATTCAGCAGCCAAAAATTCATAGAAGTAGGGTCATTCATAGGAATAAGGTGGTCCAGTCTCTGGTTCAATTTTTTTATATTTTTTGTGGAGCTGTGTTATCTACGCTGATTCGAGGAAAAGTATCTAACACTTCAAGAATTCCGCTGAAAAAGTTGTCAGCATGAATGTACTCAGATGATGACGACATCGAATCCATATTATTCCTAACATTCCTTCTTTTCTATAGGCGCACTTAGAGACCTTCGAGAGGACTTTTTTCATTCCTCATTTTCATGCGCGGAGCCACCGCGGCTTTTTACTCTCGCAGCTACAGCAACGGAAATTTTGAATCGAGCCACGAAAGGATCGCAACCTATCAGAGGCGCTCGTCAGCCCAGCAGCCGCAAAATTTACTGTCCCCTGAGCAAAATCAGTCCGTGGAACACGCACTTTCGGTCAAGGGATTGAGAAAACATAATTTTTCATGCACCTGGGCGATCTTCGCCCGTTACCCGCTTCGCTAAATCTTAAAAGTGAATGATTCTGTGTTTGGAACGAGTAGCTCTCTATATATTCTAGTGCATATTTGCGCGATATCATGTTAACACATTTCTCTCTGTCTTCTTCACTATTATTCACTAAAAACTCAACAATACGCTTCTATATATTTTATCTTTATTTGATTCTCATTTGTCAAATTATCTCGTCTATAATCGATATGATTCAATATTTCTCATTGTTTCTCTAGTCATTTATAGACGTATTCTTACGTAATTTGTTAACGCCGTAATCTATTTAATAATAATTGAAGCTATAATAAGATCTGTGTTTATTCGACGATTGATAGTATTCATAGATGTCTAATGTAGAGTTCTTTTGTTATTCAATAATTAGCAATAGTCTCTCATTCACTCGAGTATTTCATGGGATTTCGAAATCAGAAATTTTGAAAGAATGCATATATATCGATTGAAAAAATTATATCCATAGGAAAATATAAATCCGATTTTGGATATGCGCCTCACCAATACGTCCTCGTCGTGAAAGTCGGGCAACATTCACAACTAAAGTAGAATGGCAAACATTGGGTGGCTTAACCTCTTATGAACTTAACCCAGTATGATTTCTCAAAGATATTTCATGCGAGAAACAAAGATTCCGTATAGTTTAGAATAATTTATTATATTCCATGCTCACGCATCATTTTTTTAAAAACTTTAACCAAGGAATACAGCCAAAAAACATTCACTTTCTCCGACAAATATAATATGAAATCTGCATTGTGACATCAATCCATGGATTTTCTCGATAATTTCGAATGAACATAACAATTTAAATATATTATTTCGCACTTCGCGCCAAGGCATTGATTTTTTCAAAATTTTCACCATGAAATATGAAAGCGGTTTCCATGATCATTCGATTAGTGAGACTTAAAATCGCACCAAGCCATAATCTCGTGGTTTCTTTACAATCCTACGATTTCCCCATTATACATGAGAATACCATATTTCTTCCAAAAATAACACGTCCACTCATCATATTTTCAAAATTTTTCCCACGGAATATGAAAACCTCTTCAAAAATCTATCAATTGGCCAGACTCAAATTTGCATAATACCATTATTTTGTGGTTTTTCCACGATTTCCCCATAATACTTGAGAACATCAAATTTCTTTCGCAAATTTTATTGTCACACATCAACATTTTTGTCTTTTCACGATAGTAAATGAAAGGGTCCCGGCAGCTTCATCGATTTGTCACGTCAAAATATTTATCTAGACATTACAGTTTTTTTCCAATGATTTACGGGATGCAGGGTATTATGAAGGATTTTTTTCTCATGTCAAGCCCACCATCAATCTCTACGAAATCTTCCCCATGGAATTTGGAAGCCTTCTCAACCCATTTACGCCGAAGCATACCGTTTTTTAGTAAACTTTCAACGCGATTATTTCCCATGTTATCGGAGCTAAAATTATTCTATTTGTTCATATTCCGACGTAGAATTTTGATTCGACATTGAGAAAAGCATATGGCCGATTTAAACATAAAAAACTCGAAAATTTTCGAAAAAAAAAATTCTTGATTTTTTTTCGAAATGTTACCGCTAAAAATCCATGCTCGAATTGTGATCAGAGGTGATCACGATTGTTGAAGTTTATCGGAGAATTTTCGTGTAATCATTGAACCACTTGTTTCCATAATATGGCGGCAAGAACCTAAATATTTTACAAAAACCTGAGCTAATTTTTTTCTCGGAAACTGTTGAGTTGAACATAAAATATCTAGTTACAAAAACATCTTAGAATCGGTCGAAGAGTACACTCAAATTTTTTCATAACCTTTAGAGATGATTTTTGGTTTTTCAAAATGTCAAAAAAATAACGATTTTCCGAAAATTCGGTTTTTTTTTAAATTTCAGGATAACCTTTGATCTATTATCAGACATTTTTATTCCTGAAAAATTTTGTACCCAACTCAATAGTTTCCGAAAAAAATTATTCAAGTTAACATATTCTACTCTTTGCATTTCATAGTTTATTCAATTGTCTTCCCATCACAAGAGATAACATAATTTCCATCATAACACTATTTTATATTCCGTTTTGATCACTATCGCATTACAAATTATCACAACTTGATTTTTTTTCACTTTACACGCCCACGCATAAATTTTTAAAAATGTTCAGCATGATATTGGGATTGGTCAGATTCAAATAAGCACTGCACTGCCTATTGGATAATTGGTCAGATTCAAATAAGCACTGCACTACTATTTCCACATTTCACGTCGACGCATCATTTTTTCGAAGTTTCAACCGTGAAATATGGAAGCTTGTTCGATAATCTTTCGATCAGTCATACCTGAAATCGTAACATACCATAATGTAACGTATTTTTCTCAACGCATAAAAATTAAAATTTACAACACCAATTTTCAAGAACGAATTTCTCGTCCACCCGTCGGCATTATTCAATTTTTCATGGTGAAAAATGGGAGCGCTCAGGCAGCTCTATCGATTTATCTGCTCAGAATCTTCATCATAGCGCAGATTCATTCATTCATTCAACGATTTATTCTGTAAATATTTCAAAATAATTTTTGTTTCACATTTCACGCCCACGTATCAATTTTTTTAAAGTTTGAACAAGGAATATGAAAGCCCTTCAAATAACCTATCAATTGGTCAGGCTTACATTTGCACCATAACGTCATTCAATGGCTTTTTCCCATGCATTGAATTGCTTCTTACCATAGGTGAGTTCAATAACTTTTACAAAAACAGCATGCATTTTCTTTCGTCAATACCCGAATGCGCTTCGACAGTTTTGAATTTTCACGATCAAAAGACGAAGCGCTCAATTGCTATGTCAATTATATCTAATCAGAATTTTCATGGTCACGCAGACTGATTAATTTTTTTAACGATATATCTTCTACATCTTTCTGAAAATGAGTTTTTTCCACATTTTACGCCCACACATCGGTTTTTCAAAGATTCAACCATGAAATATGAATGCTTGTTCAATGACGTTTTGATCAGTCATACCTGAAATTGCACCATACCGTTAATTCACGTATTTTTCTCAACGCATAAAAATAAAGAATCGAAACATCATTTTTCGAGTACGTACCACACGCCCACGCATCCACATTTTTCAACTTTTCACGATGAAAAATGAAAACGCTCAAGCAGCTCTATCGATCCGTATTATCAGAATTTCCATCACGACGCTGATTCATGGATTTTTTTAATGATGTATGAGACACAACTTGCTAATCATCAGTTTTTTCCGCATTTCACGCCCACGCGTCAATTTTTTGAAAGTTTTAATTATGGATATGGAAGCTCATCCGATGATCTTTCGATCAAACATATCCAAAATCGCACCAGATCATAAGCTCACGTATTTATCTGAAAGCATAAAAAGAACCACCAATTTTCAAGTACATACTTCGCGCCCACGCATTAATTTTTTCCAATTTTTCGCGATGAATAATTAAAGCGCTCAATGAGCTCTATCGATTCCTCCAATAAGTATAATCATCACGATGCTGTCTCATAGATTTTTTAACGGTTTCTGCGGCATAACTTGAAAAAAGTCAGTTTTTTCCATATTTCGCACCCACGCATTAACTTTCCCCAAATTCTCACTATAGAATAGAAAAGCTCTTTGATTGATCTATGAATCGGTGAAAATCAAATTCGCACCATACAACTATTTCACAGTTTTTTTCAATTGTTTATCGGATACCAAAAAGAACGCAACTTGAATCTTACCATTTTTAACGCCCACGCAACAATTTTTTCGTGGATTTCAATACGGAACATGAAACCGCAGGCAATTTCCTTTCGATCCATCTTATTCGTTTTCATGGAAGTCAACTCCTTCATTGAAATATCTTCACATGGAATTTCCGGGAGGATTAACTTTATAGTATAGTATAGATTTCTAACAATTCAGCTTTATTCATATGAATCAAGTCATAACTTTAGAACTTTTCATAATTTTTGGAGTAGCTCTACATTTAACAGTCGCCACCAATTCCAATGGAACATTTGCTATCACATGTTACATTTTCCCAGAAAACGTGTCATCATATTTATACTGTATACTATGAATTCTCCTACTTTAAGGTAGCGAATCCATGGCTATCGGACTCAAATGAGCATCCAAATTTTTTTCATTCCAAATCATCATTATTCATACTTAAAATCGCTTCTAAATTATTATCTCGATTTTTTATTATGGTCGAACCTTGTTTGAAAGTAAATATTGAAGAATCAAAGGCTAAAAAACGCACGGAAAAATTTCTAAAGAATAATTTCATTATGTTTTTCTCAAAAACTATAGATCAAATCAAAAAGATTATACGAACAAAAAGTCTTAAAATTACTCAAAGAACATTTTCAAATTTTTTCAGAAGTTTTTAAGCAATTTGCGTTTTTTTGAGAATTTGAAGAATCAAAATTTTGAGAAATTTCATCAAAAAATTCAAGAGTGTTCTTCAGGTGATTCTAAGACTTTTTTATTCCTAAGAATTTTTTGATTTGACCCATAGTTTTAGAGAAAAACAATTCCAAGTTGAGAGCTACAATTTTTTCGGTCGGCCGCCATTTTGGGTCTTCCAACAATAAATTTGAACAATTACAACTATGCCAACTTTTAGTTTGAGGTCCATGGACGCTCGAAATTCACATTCCGGGGTTAGTTGAGACCGGTTTCTATGTTTTACGGTTGACACAAAACAAAATTTTGACTCGAAATTTCGTGTTTTTTCGCAATCAATTGTTTATAACAATGAGGGCGTTTATTTAATCGAGATAAAAATAACGGAATCGGGAAGCTGACAAAATTCTGCACAAGAAAATGTTCTTCCCAAATTTTTTGAACCATTACAACCATATGAAATCTATCGCTCAAAAAAACGGCCGTCGAGCGGCATAATGGGTTAAACAATAATTCTTATAGGTCCCATCACGATTTTTCAGGCTCGTATCTTTACGTATCCTTATATGCTATAATTTATTTATACATTCTGTATCTTCTTCATTTTTTCTCATCCTTTTCCAATTTATAATTCATTTCATAAGGTCGTGTTTCAATATCTCTATGATTCATTCAAGATTTCGATCAAAACAATAGATATGAGCCTTGTTCTGTATATGCGTTCGTACTGCAAAATGATAGAAAAGTAATGAATGAAGAAACTTGGCTCCATCGATGAAGAGTTATGTTGACGATTGATACTATTGATGATCATAATCTTCATAATTTTCCTAGGAATTACAAGCTAAAAATGAAGCTGCCAATGCAAAGTTAAGACAAATGGTCAAGGATCAACAAGAGGCGGAAAAAAAGAAAGTTCAAAGTCAAGAAATTCAACAACAATTAGCTATACAAACAGTAACGATAAACCAGAAGCGTGATGATGTTATGGCAGATCTAGCTCAAGTAGAACCAGCTGTTATCGATGCTCAAAATGGTAAGATAGATTCGAATATCCATGAATGTTCATGTATAGCAATTACCATCCACAAACATACTCTCACTCAAAAAAAGAAAACAGACTTTGAATCATGCAACCTCTGTCTCTGTCTATGAAATAAAATCATTGAATTGTAAGCTTCTCTCGACAATTTTGTTCACGATGGTCTTGAAAAATGAAAAGATTCCATGAATCAAAAATATTTTTCCGGGGGAATGATGAATTATTCTTACTAGATTCAAGAAAGGCGAGTTGATTTGTTGGCAAAAGTAAATAAATAGTATTCATATTCAGAAAAGTAACCCCACTTCGAAAAAGTGAAGTGAGATGTTTGAATAAAATTTATCTTAACATGAAAGAGAAACTTTTGTATCTTTGTGATCCCAATTGACACTGTATGGTTTTGTAACGTAGTCGCCAGGTTTACGGAATTCCCATTGAGTTGATCTGAACATATGTGTACTTTCTTATTAATAAATTGACAAAGTCCGACCTTAAATCTTAGAAGATTCTCACATTTTCATTTCTTTTGTTTTTGTTTATCTATTAATCTAATTCTTCTTTCTGCAAACCTCATTTCCAAAAAATGGATATACTTACATTGTTTAGTAATCATAGCACCGGAAGTTATTTGGAAGTGTTATGATTGGAATCGTTCTTGTGTGTTTCTTATACAAGAAGACATTGTATGTATCTCCATGTACGAAATCATATCTTGTCAAAACAAAGGTAGGGAAAATGAGAACTCTGGGTTTTCTCGGTAAATTGTATTCATTCAAATAGTGCAGGGCAAGGTGAGAAATAGATTGTGACAGCTGGTCGACGATGAAGTCAACAAATGCGGTGAAGTCGGAGCGCAAGAGCACAGAGGACCTTGTAATACAGGGGTCCGTAATCGATAGCGATAATACTGTAAGCAATAAGTATTTTTGTTCTTTTTGTGTAAAGCGATTTGGTCTCTATCAAAGACTGGTGATTGCTAGGCTAACCTGAGCGGAACTGCCGTTGACGCTCGCTAATCACGCTGTCTCGCTACTGTACCACGCATGCATGTAAAACATCGCGATCTGCGGGACCTCACTGCTCCCCCCCCCCACTTCAAATGCGGCTGCCGGTCATAGTATTGAGAAAATACATTACAGACGCATTCACATTATCTACAGCCGTGTGCTGTTTACAAATCAAAACTATGGCAAGACAGGTGTCCGCAAGTGAGTGGTTTTTTATAAAATCGGAAGTTCTGAGGTGCGCACAAGTACAGTTTCTAAACAATTCATATTAAACATAATTAGATTATTTCGCGTAAAAATCTTATGAAATATTCGCGCCAACGCTAATCACGAAATTGGCTAAACCACTGTCTCTAAAGTTACAGCACATCACTAGTCTCTGTCAATTATTCAACATAAGCGTTCAATTAAGATAGAATGGAGTAACCTTTCGCGAGAACATCTTGAATGTTAATTGGTTGTCCTGGGTCATGCGTGATCATATAATATCCAGTCTCTTTGGATTAAGAAAGATTCGATTTTAGCGCAAGCTCTGGAGTGAACTTGAAAGAATTTCAGTTTCAACGGAAGCTCTGAAGGGAGCTTTATCAAAGTGAACAATAAGAAATTACATGGGTCGAGACTCCCCTTGGAAAAAGAAGTTCTAACACGACTGGTGCATAGTTCTGAAATGTATTCCATGTATTTTCTCGGTGTTTGAATGCCGAGTGTAAAACCTTTTCCCAACTTTTACATTCATACTACTTACTAGGAGAATGCTGACCCTTTGGGTCACCGATTACGATGAAACTTCATGAGATGTTTCATGGGTATTCTAATAACTTATATCTCAAGCCATGAAGTCTAACGTTCTAATTTGCAGGAGATATTCTGTCAATTTAATCGATTTTATACATTTACAGTATATCTATATTTATATATCTATATTTATGGATTTTTGTATTTATGTATTACTTAAGCATGAACAGATATACTGTTCATGCTCAAGCTCCAACATGTTTGACAGGATAACTTCGGGAAAACAGAACGTTAGACTAAATAGATTAAAATATACGCTATTAATATACTCTAGAACCATCTCAAAAAGTTTCATCTTGATTGGTTTCCCAAAAGTTGTGCCCACTCTTAGTCAGTATCTAGCAAATCTGCTCACAATATCAACGAAACTCAAATAGTTCACTTAAAACTGACTTTCTTTGACTAGAACTCTTTCCAGGACGATCTTGGTGTAAGAATGCGCAGATTTTGGAGAGTAAACTCTTTCATTTTCACGAATAAAATCTGTAAAGCGTATGATGTTTCCAATGAATTATTACTTCAATCTAAGCTGAGGTACACGCTTCTAGTATATTTGAGTTCCCCTTATTCACATCCAGGTCTACATCTACGTCAAAGTTACTATCCATACTCTGTGAAGAGTACTCAGAGTTTAGGTTAGAATTGTATCTGTTTGCAAGATTTATTGATAGCGTATCTGTGTCAGTGTCGTTGGGGTAAATTTCGGAATCATGTCTGGCCAGTGTAAAATCTGCAGTGGGGCTATCAACCGATTCCAATATAGTATGACGAAGTACATTCACTTCATCATCATTCAGCTGCAAACTCGCAGATTGATCAGATCTACATTTCACTATTTCCTGAGATATTTTCTCCAAAATAAATCGGATGTAGCAAGCTGTATCGAAGATTTCATCAAGAAGAATGAAAAACACTGTATTCGGGGAATCGGAATACTGAGAACTGATAATGGTTTAGAATTTGTTAATCAAAAGGTAACTGATCTATTGAATCGATTTGGAATACAAAGCACAGTCGATTACTGTCCAGAGCAGGATAAAAAAGCGGAAAGAGAGAATAGAACAATCATGGAAGCAGCACGTACGATCCTTAATGCTAAAAATTTTGAGCATAAATTTTGGGCTGAAGCAGTTAATACTGTGGTTCACGTTTTGAATTGCACTGGAACAAGTACCATCGCAGATTTGACTCCTTATGAAATTTGGTATGAAAAGGAACCGAAAATGAAAGATTTGCATATTTTTGGAGAGGAAGTGTATGTTTACATACTTGATCAAAGGAGGCGTAAGCTAGACCCAAAAGCTACAAAAGGATTATTTCCAGGTTATCAAACTGATGTAAAAGGTTTTCGCATTTGGATCATACAAGAAAAGAGAATAACTATTGCCAGAAATGTAATTTTTTCGGGTGAAAATTCTTTATTTCAAAAGAAAGATGAAGAAAGTGATCAAACTTTATTACATTTACCTAACGGAATTGAACCGAAACAACAAAACTATTCTACCTGAAATAGAAGACGAGAGGATAGAATACTTACCTGGAGAACCTGAAGGAGAAAAAGAAATACCTAGGAACATAATAAGTGGAAAAGAAAGAGAAAACTAACCTGAAAATGTAATGAAAGAAAACTTATCAAGTCATGGAATTTTACCTGTTGAAAATGAAACTCTACCTTTGAATAAGATTGATCAAATTCAAGAAGAAAGATAACTAAGGGATAGAAGTAAATTACAAAAGCCTGGTCGCTATATGTTTTTAGTGCTTGGCAAAGAACCTTTTACGTATGAAGAAGCTATAAAGGGTGAAAATGCTCATGAATGGGAAAAAGCTATGGAAGAATAAAATGGGTTCATAAAATCAAGACAAATGCTGATGGTAACGTTCAAAAATACAAAGTAAGACTGGTTGCAAAAGAATTCACCCAGAGACAGGGAATCCACTCCAATGAAACATCCAGTCCTATCGCAATCGATAGGACGATAGGTTCGATTCTATAAGATTGATTTTAATAATGGCCGTACAATAAAATTTAATTATCAAGCCATTTGACTTGGGGACTGCATTTCTTAATGGAGTAATTGAAGAATCTATATATATGAAGCAGCCTAATGGATTTCAAGATGGAACAAACAGAGTATGTAAACTTCTTAAGAGTTTATATGGACTTCGACAATTATCTAGATGTTGGAATAAGAAATTCAAAATATTTCTATTGAAACATGGCTTCAAGAAATCTAAAGGAGATCCATGTTTATTTATATTAATCAAAGCTAATTAGAAATTGATTACAGGTCTTCATGTTGACGATCGAATAGTAGCGGTGAATCTATGAATCAATTTTTATACGAACTACAAGAACAATTTCAGGTGACGCATCATGATATTGGTACTTATCTTGGTCTACAAGTAGGAAAGAGAAATGATGGATCAATTTTTCTACATCAATCTGCTTATACAAAGAAAATACTGGACAAATTTAGAATGAATAATACAAATGCTGTAACAATACTTGCAGATACACATCAACAATTACATCATGTAGATGAATTATTAGAGCCTCATGTACCTTACAGAGAAGCTGTTGGTAGTTTGTTATACTTGTGTATTGGAACTAGACCAGATATTGCTTTTGCAGTGAATAAGGTTAGTCGTTATCTGGAAAAACCATCGAAACTCCATTGGCAAGCTGTGAAAAGAATCATGAAATAGTTGAAGGGGACTATACATTATGGTTTACTCTGTAAGAAAAGCAATAATCTTCTACGGGCATTTAGTGACGTAGATTACGCTGGAGAAGTAGAAACTCGTCGTTCAACTACAGGCTACATAATCGTATGGAGCGATTGCATTATTTCATGGAATTCGAAAAGACAATCATCAGTTGTAACATCTACGACAAAATATGAATACATGGCTGCGTGTGAAACAGTGAAAGAAGTCATCTGGTTACGCAAGGTGATTGAGGAACTATATAATTAAAACAAAGTTGAAACAACACTTTTTGTAGATAACCAGAGTGCAATTGAATTGATAAAAAATCCTACTTTTCACAAACGAACTAAACACATTGGCATACAATACCACTATGTTCGAGAAAAGTACGAAGAAGATTTGTTCAAGCTGCAGTATATAAGTACAAAACTCCAATTAGCAGACATTATGACTAAACCACTATCAAAGGGAACATTTGAATTACATCGAGACAATCTTTGCTGTGATCCTGACAATGATTAGATGTGACCAGTTGTTATTTAAATGATATCTATGTATTCAAAAAAAGTAAGGAAGAAGAAAGAAGAAAAGAATAACGTTCGAATTGAATTATGTGAAGCAGGCTATGCAACATGTTATTTTTGTTTAAGAAGCTAACCCTCTTTTACTTTTGTTTCATTATCCTTCTTGCACGCAGTATCAGTATTTATATGATTCAATGAAAAGTATTAAATTGAATCTATGAAAACTCATTCATAGAAGTTAATCAAAAATGTTCAATATCAAAAACAAGTAGCTGTATTTTGTAGCAGACCTGTAAGAGTATGGGCAGCGTTGTCCGTCTCTTCCCCTCCTCCGCGCGACACACCTATTTGCGCGTGAATCGTGTTGCTGAGACGACAGGGAAATGCGGGATGTGATCGCGCGTGCGAGTTTTGGCGCGGCAATTGATCGCAGGAAGCCAACCCACCCGAACGGTTCCCACATCCCCAAGAGCACCGCCTACAATCCAAAAAGGGTTAAGTTTCACTGTAAAGATTACCAAAAATATTGCTGCTTGTCCGTAGCCTAATATAAGCGCGCGTTTATGGACTAGTTTCAGTGCCTATCCGGTTCTCGCCCTTCGCCACGACCCCATCTTGATAGCGGAGCTCACAGACCCGATCATCGCCGTGGAGCGGGCCACAATGCCCCAAGTGAAGTACCTGCAGGTCGACGACTAGCCTTACAAGAGACAAGGTGAGTGATTGCGTGTGTGAGTGCGTAAAATATATCACTCAATCTCTTCTGTTGTGCTACGTTTGTAACAGTAAAATCAACTACTTCGGCTCTTTATCAAATAGGGTAAAAGTGCTGAAAAAGTCTGTGAAAATTCAGAGGACATTATGGGATGCCCAAGAACACAGAAAAGAAGTTTGAACAGGATCAGAGTACGAGTACGTGAATGTGACGACAGTATGTACAAATTATCTCGTATTTGCGAGATATCTCTGTTTTGATAAGGTAAGAGACACCTCATAAGCCTCTTCCACCCTATAGAATACATGTAGAGAAGATACTCAAACTAACTTCTTATTTGATAGACATAGTGAAGAAAGAAATGCTCGTATGGTTTCGTTTGTCAATTACAATTGTTTATTCAGAATTCTTTCAACAAATTGTTCCGTAATTGATTATTTTAAGGAAATAAGAACAACAATTAATTAATTCTACATGAGAACCTCAGCACAAATTACGCAGAGCACTTTTTTGTCAGGATCAAATTTTGTTAGTGTCAAACGTTATAAACAAATTATCTCTGTTGAGTCTCAAACCGAATCCATATGAGAGTGCCATGAAAATTAATGAATTCTCAAGCATATTTGAAATTGAGATACCTATGTTTATCCTTCTGCCAATTGCAGTTGCTTATTGAAAGTTCAAGAGAACTTTCCGAAAACACTTTAGCAACGGTTGCTAGAGAAGAAAAACAATGAATTTTGCTGAACAACGAACTCTGGCTACATCTTTCCACGACTGACCTGTGTTAAAAATTTCAGAGAGATCTGACAATTTCTTCAAAAGTTATCGTGCGCCAAAATTGCATAATGTTCTATAAACAATTGCGATTGGGAGAAGAAAAAAAGAGGGGTATCTCAATTTCAAATATGCTTAAGGGGGGATATACAGTTAGAACGAGAAAAAAAACTCATTTTCGAAAGTCGTTTTTCAAGGGTAGTTTTTAATCAAATCAATTGAAACTTTTTTACAATTATAAGTGTATACATAAATATTTTTTTTTTATTTTTTTTTACAAAATGGCGGTCGTTAGATAGCGTTGAAATAGTACTTCTATTTTGCTTGTGCCGGCTCTTCTGATCACAATTTTGATCGGAAATCGAAAAGTTAAAAAAATTTACATTAATTACATTCACAGTTAGTAGATGAATTACCAAAAAAAGTGAAAAAAAAAATTTGCGTAACTTTTTCGAAAAACTCCATTTTTTTCAATTTTTTTCTCGCCATTTTCTCACATTTTTCCATATTTAATAATAAAATATTACAATAATTTTTAATTCATCCGATAGGTAATACTATAATAAAGAAATCCTGTAAGTTTCAGCTCAATCGGATTATTAGTTTTCGAGTTATCACCGGCATAAACTCCAAAAATGCAGTTTTAAGAAAAAAGCATTGGAAGTTTTAAATTACCGTTAAATCGTACTTACACTTCAATCAGCAATCCCTTGGAAAAACCAATTGGAGTTCGAATTTCGAAAAAAGGGTTTCAGGAGCTTATTCTACGGGAAATTTACTAACTTTTTATGAAAAAAAAATCGAATTTTTTTTTCATTCTAACTGTATATCCCCCCTCAAGAATCCATTAGTTCTTAAGGCACTCTAATCTGGATTCGGCTTCAGACTTGACTGAGATAATTTGTTTACAATAATTAGTTATTACAAGTTAGATCCTGACAAAAAAGTGCTGCATAATTAGCAAAAGAAAAGAGACGGTTATTTTATTTTGAAATATGCCTAAGAATCTTATTAGTTTTTTTGGCACTATCTCGCCTTGCGAATTGACATGATCAAATTGTTTGACTATGTCAATATTGAAAATTTTACATTAATCAATACTACAACTAACAAATTGGGTCCTGGCAAAAAACTGCTCTGCATATATTGCACATATAACTCTGCATATATTACTGCATATATCACCAAAAGTCGACTAGTGATGCTATGTTTCTGGAGTTTAGTGTTATGGCCCGACCGCCTGTGCCCCCCTTATTAATTTTGCCCTCTGCCCAGATCTAACATCAACGAAGATCAACCTCGACCTTCGTGGAGATTCAGGTTCATCACGTCGCTGCTCCACACGAATATCAACAAGGGTGCGAACAGCCCAGCTGCTCGCCAGTGTAGAGACGATAATTGTATGAATGAGTATACGAGTAGTGGAGACACGGCGAACGGTAATTAACGCGCACTGCGTCATCATCTGTTGGCGATGACTGCGTTACCCTCCGACGTGCATCTCGAGAGCGAAGCATGGTCAGGGCGTGTCGTATTATGTAATCACTTCTCTGAATTTGTCTTTACTAGAAACTCACATTTAATCATGCTAATACATATCCTGAGTTATCAATATCATATTTATAGAGATCAAGCATTACTAATACTTGACGCCACCTAACTTTCAGTAGTTACATGTATTGATGGTCAATATATTGTCTCTGTCGTGCAAAAATTTACTAGAAACTATTAGTGAAGTACATGTGTCATGGATTGCATTTACTCGTAACATGGTAGACGATCTCGTTCGCAGGGTAAAAAATATATTGTAACAGATGTAGCGTTACAATGAGTTCGGGTTGATACATATATTCCACGGGTAACGGATTCTACAAATTTCAAAGTTTCTTTCCATATATTTTCTTCCAAGGCATTGATTTATTAGATCATTCCATTTTATCAGAGAATGTCTGTGCTCCATGTAGGTTACAATAGCTACATGTTAAAGTTCGCGACTTCGAATGCAAATATCTTTGTTAGGAGCACGGATACCGCTGTTTTTTTTTATTCCATTCAGAAGAGCGAATTGAGAACTATTATATATTTCAACGTGAGCAACAGTTTGAGTTGGAGAGGGTGATGGAATTTCCACCTTAAGGGTCACGCGCAAAACTGTTTTGATTGAACGAATTGAACGCTCCCAAATTCTACCCATATGTGGTGACCCGGGAGGGGAGGGTTAAATTTCCAATCGAAGCCGTTTTTGATGCCGAATTTGCGTAATCTTTCTTATCGATTCCCGTAATTGCTCAATTTATGACTCATTTCCATCATTCTCGACGGCAGAGGAGACAAAATCTCCCCAATTAGCTCCTCGACAACCGTTGTTTACCGGTCGCTGGAGAAGTGATACGATTGGAACTGGTTAAATAATTTTTTTGTGATTTTTGAAAAATAAATGATGGTATCTACGCTAGTGGAATGGTGAAAATATAGGTTTGGGACATGTTTATGGGTGATGTTGAAGCCTCTTTGAGAAAGCCAACCTCTGAGGCACTTGGCAGCAGTTTTTTGAGTTCTCGTTCAGTGCCTCTAATATTAGTTCCCATTGTCTGAGTAGATCACTTTCGGGGAAACGTCGCCATGCGGCCATGCGTTTAACGGCCGTTATGGCTGAGTTTGTATCTAAGCTGTGTGCAATTTCAATGTGGATAGCTCTAACGGTCAAGCAGGTAAATATGACCCCCCATTTTTTTGCGTACATCTCCCTATTTATAATGAGATTGAGCCAAAATAGTTTATACCGCAATTCAAAAAATTTTCACACCTAAGGCCTGTCGTCGTGTAGGGAAATTTGACATCAATGCAGCATGCAGCGCCACCAAATCTCGGTTGATGTGAGGGTCAGTTTGTCTCTCTCTCAACAGAGCACATAAAAAATTAAAATACTTCAAAATCCATCAATTTTGATGTCTCATTTCAATTCTCTATCAACTTTCAATTGAAGCATGTAGTCTTATACACATGAGTACCTATTGTTTTGAATTTTTTCAGTCTCTTTCTGTTTTTTTAATTCAGATTAGCAAGGAATTATCAAGTCTTGCTGGCATTTTATCACCCAGAAACAAGTCACGCTATTGAATTATTACTTGATTCAAATTCTCTAAAACAGAGGCCAAAAAGGGGGGCTATCAAGGAGGACCATAAAGGGAGGACTGAATAGGTGGGCTAAAAAGGGGACTAAAATAGGGGACTGAAGGGAGGGACCAAAAAGGGGACTGAAGAGAGGGGCCAAAAAGAGGGCTGAAAAGGGAAGTGGAAATGGGGAGCAAAAACCGCTGCCAAGTGCCTTCGCAGTATGCTTTCTCAAAGAGGCTTCAACATCAACCACAAACGCGTTCCAAACCTGTATTTTCACCTTTCCACTAGCAAAGATACAATCATCTATTTTTCAAAAATTACAAAAAAAATATTTAATCAGTTCAATTCGTATCTTTGTGACTGAGTAAAGTGTCGTTCTTTTTCAATTGACTAAACTTTGTCGCGAGTGTTAATGTCTGCCCGGGCTCTCTTATTATTCGATCAGATGCAACAAAGCAAACGGTTCTAGGTTCTACACGATGCGAGACATTTTGACCTGCATAATTTTTCGATCAATTCATCTTGTGACTCTCATGCGGTTTAATAGCGGTCAAAATCGATCCGGTCCGTATTTAGCACACTTGAAGACTCATTTTGATCATTTTCGACGGCTGAGGTTGGAAATGATCAATTCAAAATCTACTTTGATCATTTTTGACAGCAAAAGATACCAATTTTTCCCAATTTTCTCTATAGCACGTTGAAAATACTGGAAACGGAACTTACATGAATTTTTTTCCCCTTAGCAATGGTTGCTAGGGCGGTGAACAACGGTTGCTAAGGAGCTAATTGGGAAGATTTTGTATCCATTGCCGTCAAAAATGATGGAAATAATTCATAAATGAATAATTTCCAACCTTCGTAACGGTTGCTAGGGAGGTAAACAATGGTTGCTAAGGAGAAAATAGAACAATTCAGTGTCCTTAGCCATCGAGTGTGACTTAAACTGATTGTCCAGCTTGCTCCAATGAGCACTCATAAGGATTCGTGAGAAAACATGTTAGGAACGGTTGCTAAGGAAATAACCAACGGATTTTGCTAAAAATTGATCTCGGGCTAGATCTTGCCACAACAAACCGATGTGCAAAAATTTCAGCAAGATTGTACCATTTCTCCGAAAGTTATCATCGATGGGAGAAACGAAAAAACACACACCTTAGCAACGGTTGCGGAGGAAATAACCAACGAGATTTTGCCGCGACTAACCTGTGTGCAAAATTTCAAAAAGATCGGACCATTTCTTCGAGAGTTATCGTGGACGACAAAAAAGTTACACATGCATACATACATACATACACACACACACACACACACACACACACACACAGACATACATACAGACACTTTTGGATTTCCATGTTTTTGACCCGTAGATCACGAAAATCGAGGTCTCGAGGTCTGATTCGGTGGGTCGATTTTTGCCCCATTACATAGCTTTCTCTTTGAGAAAGCAAAAAGGGGAGTTAAAAAGTGGGGTAAGAAAAGGGGGCAAAAAGGGGAACAAAAAAGAGGACAAAAATATCATGAGAAAAACTCTCAAAGTTATGTGCGAAATTCTCAAATTTCATCAATATTATCACTATTGAGATGTATATTTTATTCTTATCTTCTCTATCTAGGAACATGAGCATTCCATGAGGCGCATTCATGATTAGTTGCAAATTAATAAAAATAATGGTTGAAATCGGTTGTTAGAACCAGAGAAATAGACGATTTTCTGCGCGGTCACGATTTGGAGCGCGCGATCGAGCTACTGGTGATTTGCTATCTGCCGCTTCCCGTCTCCTCCAACTACACCGCACCGCGACTGCGCTGACCGGGCTTCTGCATAAGCGTTACTTCCTTCAATGATTACGTTGACTTCTCATTGATTGAGTACATACCACGATTTTCTCTATGTATAGTATCACTTATTACTTCGAACATTGGTCAAGTTCAGTGTTCAATGTTGCAGAATGAGCGAGTTTCTAAAAACTAAGTTCTGATTTTCTAAAAACTAAAACCTTTCTCGGTACCTTTAATGACATTGATCTTTTTTTATTAATTCGTAGAGAAATAAGTGAGTAGTACCGAATACACTATGGCGCGCCATAACATGACCTCTCGTGACCCCACCAGGCTGCTGACGCAGCATGGAGTATACATCACTGACCTCTGTCCACTAGTAGAAATGTGAAAAGAGTCAGCATATCAAATCTCCAGCCCGATGTAGATTTCAACTTCATAAAACTCGTTGAAAAATGTTAGAAAAATGGCAATTTTGTTTTCATGCAGCAATGAAATATATTCAATGACTCAGGACGGCTCATATCCAAAATCTTGAAGTTTGCTAATTACTTTTAAAAATTAAACTTTCGATAATTATTCCAGTATTCGAGTGAAGCTCTTGTGTGAGAATGAATTTTCGATATTGAGGATAGGTTATTGATATACAAAATATTCAAATACATATTTTTCATGGTGATATTGAATAACATTTATTGACAAATCTTAACTTACAATACATGTTTATAGGGGTACATTGTTCAATGCTTGTAGAATATTCCCCATGTGTAAAGCTTAGAATTCCGAGGTTAAATTCTTATATCTATAGCGCTTAACATAGTTTGATTTTCGAGTGCTTTTATTTTCTCCACTACCTTCAATATAATCATTTTTACATCGTCATCGGGACTCGCTATTTCAGAAATTCTCTCTATAATACTGAGATCAAATGTTTGAGCCTGCGACTCAAAGACAGAGGCCGAGCTACTTCTCAAAAGATCTATATACTCGTTCACGATACAACTGACAAAACCTTTTACAGTATTAAGATATTCGATACGAGCATTCACATATTGACACAATCTGAACAAGTTGTCGAAACTCACTTTTTTCAAAACCACACTGTGTCTGAATTTTTCCGCTGTCGTACAATGGGCGTCAGATCTGTGGTCGTCATCTTGCTCAATCTCGATGGCTCTATCCTTATGAGCAGTCGTGAAAAATGAATGCCAGCCATGTCCAGCGAGCGATGTACCGTAGGGGTAAATATTCTGCCCTTCCAAATACTTGGTGACATCTTCAAAGGTGCCAATGAAGTTGCGCCACTCATCTTCTGCAAATGCGACGCCATTGTAGTCCTTGCCGAAGATTCGGACCGTTGGCGTGTAGTCCTGGTCCTCGATCTTGTCATACTCAAGACCAATCAACAACTTCTTCGACATTGACTTATTCAGCCTATGCACAGTGTTCAAAGTCGATTGAGCCCGATACTTTGGCAACGACGGTTCAGTTGGCTGACTGATTATCTTATAAGTAACCATATTCTCCAGAGTATGGAAAAGGTAGATGCTATAATTCAGTTATCTGTAGCAGCGACTGAGTTAAACGTCGTTTCTTGGGTAGTCTTTATAATGATATTTTTCGAAATTGAAAGGGTTGAGCGATCGATCATCGTTGAACGCTTTATTCTCGACGAAACCCACGATGATTCTTTTAGGTAATTGACCCAGTATTATATTGTCCAAAATTTCTCCACGAATGTCACTGTGCAAAGTCACAGCTTTGACTCCTACTCTCGTCATAGGGTATTTAGCGGTTGTCTTTGAGAGCGCTTTTGCTTGGGCCAATAAAACGCCCGGATTAATTTTAACGCGTCTTACGAGTAGATTGGCTTCCTCGATATATATATTTACGATGCCTGATGGATCTATTTTTGCAAATTCATCTCGGGATCTCACAAAACGTAGTCTTATTTCTACACCGTTCAACAGTAATTTTTCTTGGTTAAACACATTGCAGTGGATATAACCGATCATATCGAAAGATATCCGATCATTTAGGTATTTGCGTCTCTTTTCAAATCCTTTGTTCGAATCACAACTGTTCATCCGACCTGCTGTGTCATTGGCCCACAGTATACTGGTCAAGTGAGAGTTTTTGGCAGCTGGCTCATGATTTAGTAGACTCTCGATATACGCTCTATAAGCGTAAGCGTTATTAGAAGGCGTCACAGGCTTTTGATCGGACGACACGTCGACTTGATGAATATTGATTCATTCATTCAGTTACAGATTAAATATCACTATCATGAGACACACTACAGAAAAATATATTATATGAATTATAATTTTATGTATTTATTTCTTACAACTGTTGTACATTGATTCAAGAACAGGCGAAATCACACTGCCAGCCGCGATAATACGTCTCTGGAATCGTATACGATCACGAGCCATATGCACCCATTCCGTACCTTTTCAGGCTTCTGTACTTTCATCAGGCCACTCTGTTATAGCGTGAAAAATATTTTAGCTCTCGTCGAATCGCATGTTTCTTTCTACTTTTTGATTTCTCTTGATAAGAAACAGAAGAAAAAAATTATCACTCGAAAATATTTGCACGCTTAAATCCGTATGGGTAACTTTTTCTATCATCCACGAACCATCTTTTTCTGTAAACAAGTTTGCATGTTTTTGTTTCTTGCAACGTAACAACAACGTAAAAAGTTGTTCGTCTTATAGCCATTGACGATACCTCTATTTTAGGGTATTCATCGAGCACCAACTTACGCACCGAATCAAAATTAATTTTATCGTTGGTGAAATAATTCAAACGAATGCCTCTAACTTTGATTACTGATTTCACGATAGCATCCGGTGTCACGTATTCGTAACCGTATAATTTTGAGCCAGTCGAAACGAATCGTCTTATATATGTACCCTTGCCCAAGCTCGTCGGTTATTTCACCTAGCATGGAACCAATAGGTAGTTCATGTTAATTAATCGTGCTATTGTAAAAAATCGAATCAGTGTCATAATAGAGGATTCTGTCACTTAATGCGTGTAAGCAATCGAAAAGTTTCAACTGCGCTTGTGCTGCCGTGAAAGCAGCAACGACTACACTGGTTGTTCTTGAGGTTGCCAATGACGATGCATCTTCTATGTAACACCAATGAACATACAATGGATTGTCGTTTACAGGTGAAATACCGTTTACTACCGTTTCAGCACATGATAAAGGCTCCATCAACCTCGATGGTTCGGTAACTATTTTGGTTCTACCCATATTTTCACGCTGGCAAAATTTCCCCCATAACGAATTCAAACATAGCTCCATAACTGATCTGAATCCTGCGTTACAATTGATATCGTCTCGTTTCAAACAAAGGCCTTCCGTTTCCTCAATTTTTTGGACAAACAGCTTTTGTTCTTCCACGCTGGTGCAATAGTCTGGAAAACCGGATGCTGCAATTTTCTGAGTAAAATATTTATTGATATATTCCGCGAACAACCGCCCGTGTGCGTTTCTGGATCGTACTGTGTCATCTCGTACTGCCATATCTCGTATACAGGTCCAACTTTGTAACCTACATCGATAGCTTTTTTAACTTGTTCGGAAATCCAAACCCCTGAAAGAGATCGTTGGTCTGGATTGTCATGTGGACAGTCATTGCTCACACTATTTTTTGCACAGGAACGACGTAAGGGGAATATCAACTTGCCATGCATCCGAACTGGTAAAACGGGGTGAAGCATATCGCATGGCGGCAGTATCTCGCATTTTATAAGACCGTTCACGTTGTCAATGTTATCGTTAATGAAGTTTTTGCAGGCTTCCGTCCCAACATGTATTTCAGGATGTCCTACAGGATATTTTCCACGTTTACAAATATATGGGTAAAGCGTACAGAAATCCACATATCGTATCTTCTCACCTTTCTCGCAATCAAAAATTTCTACATTGTTATCGGTGCGCCCGCCAAAAAAAGCTTCACGAGGATCTAACGGTTTTCTTCGGAAAATTTCATCGTATTCGTCGATGAAAATGCGCATCTCGTCGTTGGTTTTCAACTATTCATGAAAGTCACATTCCCACATAACGTTCAAACAATAGTTCATTGCTAATATTCTCTCGTCGCTCGCATGCCTGTTTTCGAACTTCTCATCCATTGATTTGTCGTCGGGTGTACACGTATCCCGATCTCAGGGCAGCCGTGTCAATAACAACCGTGAAATTTAAGAACTATACCCTCGTGGCTTTGACCGTCCATGGGATCGCAAAAATTGTGTACAGGAATTTTATTGACAAGTCTTTTTTGCGACAGATACTCGCGTGCATCACTGGCCTACTCAACACTTTTTCAGACATACAGTAAAGCCACTGAATTGCTTTATGCGACTGATTGTCAGCCATTCTTTAGCCACCCTTTGGAATAATCCTTATTAAATTATTCTTCAAAAAGTTCTTACAATAAACGCGCATACACGACGAAGAAGTGGTACCGTTTGTTGCGTTTCGAGATCATAAAACGAGAATTAAACCGGAGCTGGTATTTCGCTACCTCTAATGGGCTGTATTAAACACAAATGTGTAATTAGTAAGTTCTTTCTCCTGTGACGTGGATATATCAGCGAGACAACCTCGCGCCCCGTATCCGTCACGTGTTCTCGATCCTCACAAACGATCTCAAGAGAGGGGGCTCGCCGGGCTTGTTTCCACTGGGGTGTGGAAATGCGAATTGAATCGAGCGACTATACTCGAGCACACACACCTCAATCTACTTACATACCTCGCACATACACAAGTCTTCAGAAAAATCCGATGAGCGCGCGCTCGCATGAGGGGAGTGGGCGAACGGCTCTTGGAGTTACCGAGAACTGCATCCGCTGGCTTACCAGCTCGCGCGCGATTGCCAACAACAGCGCGACGCTGATGCACCGCGGTGCCACCACTGGCCGCGTATCCGCCAAAATTGCCTAGTGTTGGATGGATATTCAACCCACGAGGAACGCGTGCTCGGTGCCGATGCACCGGGAGTCCGCCTCTGACTCACGCCAATATAGTGGCGGTCCGACCAACGGCCGTTTACGCCGCTTCCCGCGAGTTGCCAACCGGCCCGCGACTCGATTCGCGCGACCCGCACTCACTCGTACTACACACACCAGATACCAGCCGTCTCTCTCTCTCTCTCACATACACACGCACACACATACACGTGCCGGTCCGCACCCAATAAGTTCTCTCTCTCACACACGCGCGCGAGCGGCACCGCCGCGCCACCGAGACGACGAGTCGCCGTGCACGTTGCCAACGGCTCAGCATGCAGGTCCGCGTCCAAAAGCTCTCTGTCTCTCTCTTCCACACACTCACGCGCTAGTGCGGCACCGCTGCGCCGCGGAGTCGACGAGTCGTCGCGCCCGTCGCCAACGGCTCGGCGTGCCGGTCCGCGCCCAATAAGCTCTCTGTCTCTCTCTTCCACACACACACGCGCGAGTGCGGCACCGCTGCGCCGCGGAGTCGACGAGTCGTCGCGCCCGTCGCCAACGGCTCGGCGTGCCGGTCCGCGCCCAATAAGCTCTCTTTCTCTCTTTTACACACACACACATGCGGCACCGCTGCGCCGCAGCCGCCACTGGCTTCACACGCGAATATGGCCGATACGTCGCGCGTCGACCGCAGACCGGCGATTCCTCACCACACCTACACACACACACACACACACACACACACACACACACACACACACACACACACACACACACACCACAACACTCGCTCTCTCTCGCTCGTACTACCCCGACACGCACGCGGCGAGTCCACCATTAACACGCGTCGCGTAGCCGAGAATCTCGCCACGTCCGCGGAGAAGCGTGCCCCGTCTGGCACCGGGGTGTGATGGTCGTTGTCGGACGATTCCACCAACCACGGCCTGCCTTTCGCGGCCCCGGTCCTTCGTTCGCGTCGCTTCTCCCGTCCGCGCGCCACCGACTTCGCTCTAACCGCCGCGTTCCACGAACTGCAACAAAGCGCGCGAGCTCGCCGGGCAACGGACCTGCCGCGACGCGCAAGCGAGTATTCCTCGCGGCCGCCAACTGCCTCGCCTCCAACCGCCGCGCACTCCGTACGTCGTCGCTGTTCCACCGCTGCTTCGCTGATCCGCTGATCAGGAAGCCGATTTGCCCGCACCGCGCGTCCGCGATTAGCCGACTCGAGAGCACTCGCCGCTTCGATCACTGCTCCCACCTGACTCAAACGCTCGACCTGAACTGCAGTGGGCTCGTCCTCTCGTACGTCTGCGGTGCTCTTCCCTCTCGTACTGCTCGTCCTCTCGTGGCTGCTTGGCACCAGGTCTCGTGGACGTCACGTTCGGCGGGCTGGTCGTGTGGGAAGCGAACTGCTCGGCTGGCTCGTCAAACACCGAATGCGTCCGCGCGCGCTCTCGCTCGCCGCGCGCTCTCACTCGCCGGCTTGCTCCGCGCGATGCGCGCGCACCCTCCACTACAACCGTCCGCCGCGATACGGCCGCTCGCGACTTGACGACACGCGACAACCCGATTTCTTGCGCCCGCGGGCCCCTTCGTAATTCTCACGTTACACTACAATTTCCGCGAAAAGTAGTACCGCATTCGTGTGGTTCGCCGCGATTAGTGGAACGCACTGTTTTGCAACAATTTTGGCAAATTTTTATGCTTTCGCATACACTTGCTGCGTTATTGAAAGAACCGCGCTTCGGGTGATGTTCGAAACATACATCCTCGAAAAAATATCTGAAACAGTCGTTACATCTTTTTGCTTCTATATTGTATTGACAAGGTGGCTGTTGCATACATTTGTAACATCTACTCGAGCATCTATGATCTTAGATCAGTACTTGGGAGTTGTAGATTTAGATTCTAGGATAGTTTTAGAACGATTTAAGCCAAAAAAAAATGAAAAGAAAAAAATTTGCCGGATATTACCCCTTAATGTATGATTAACTGATTTACCGGACTGAACGACAAAAGACGTACCATCGTAAATAGGATGTTCACCTTCCTCAAAACCTCTCCACGAGTATACCACTATAGCAGTATCATATTGTTTAAAAAAAACTCTGAAAAATACGTATTTCGGGTAGCCCGCAACCTGATACAGGTATAGACACGTTTGCGTATTTTATCAGATCAAGAGCAACTTTTCTATGTGTGACACCTCTACTTTGACAAACAGCGTTCCAATAAGCGTATAGCGACCCGGTCCGTAGCTGCCCTCTCATAGCGTGCGCAAATGCGGTAACTAATGCTCTAGTCAGACACATATTGTCGTCATTCGCAATAGTCAATATGGATTTTTTACTCACACTGTTCTCAATCAGTTTCACGCGGCCTGCGCCATTCAAGCGTCTTACGATATCATATTTTATTTACAATATGTTATCTACATTGATGGCATTTGGGCTCTGAGCTGCATTATAAAAAAGGCGCCTTAACTCGCCAATTTGGAAATCCGCAAGAGGTCAAAAAGACATCCACAAAGGTTTGAACGCTGGTTCATCTCGGGAATCACCTGTACTGATGGTTACGCCAATGTAGTCTGTTTCAGCCACATCTCTCGTTTAATGAGCATGCGTATGTTCCATGGACCTTTCCAACCATTCCATGGTATTATAGCCCGAAGCTGGTGGTGTAAAATAGCATTTGATTTTCCTGCTATTCAGTCCAAAACGTTGATATTCGTATATTAAAACGTCGAGTTTCGATATTTCGTTGTCGATGATGAAGGTTTCACTGTGCTTGCTCTCTCCTCGTCCCGTTTGCACGCCTCTGAAATGATAATTATCAAACTATGCATTGTGACAGTGGTCTAATCACATAATCAAGAAAGAAGTTTGGTCAAAGATAAGATTATACCTGAAGAACATGAAGTTTGTGAGTCATCGTTGCTTGTAGCATAAACGGTTGAGGTGGAATTAGAGCTAAAGCTAGAGCTACTGCTACAGCTACAGCTACTATTGGACCGTCATTATCCGAAAAAATCTTTCGGTTTTCTGATGAAACAGGATTGACATCTTTGTTCTGCCCTGATATTGATGGCATGGGTTCTTCTGTAATAAATGAGTGATAAATTATACTATATCACATATTATCACATATTCTTTGACAAATACCATATGTGTATATACACTGCATGATGATATCATCAGTACTCGTATCGTTTAGCATCTCTTGGTAACCTAGTGAGAAAAAAGATTGAATTTTTTCATTGTTTTTGATAATGTAACTCCAGCCAATGTACAACCCCTGAGGATTTTTTCGCGATTTTGACTGTAATAAACTTGAAATTTTTCAATCTTGCGAATGGCATTTTAAAGGTTAGATCGGTACCAACCAAAAACCATCTCTATAGTTATCGCCCGATTATTTTAACCTATCAAAAATCTTAATTTGGCACGATTTCATAATGATTCGTTACAATCTCTATACGCTGACATCAAACCGAAAAATACGTGTCTGAATTATTACAATATGTCTATAAAAACTGAACATGCATTCCTTAAATATTGATTCGTGACCCGAACGTCTATATGCACTGCTAGAACGCTTGAAAAAGAAAATATCAAAAATCGTACCGAATTGGTTTCACTTAATTTTTATGCAAGGAAAAGGGCATTTTGAGATTTTTTATCCGACGAAAAAGAGTAATCACACGTCGAGAAATGAAAATTATTACACTTGATTTTTTTCGGTTGAGCGAGAATAGTGAAATAAGAAAAAACGGAAAAATCAGTAAGTAAAACTTCAAACTTTTGTAAAAGTATGTATCTAAATTATTACAACATCTCTATGAAAAATTGCCTAATTGACTTTAATTATTTTTATGCGAAAAAGGGCATTTTGAGTAGGATATAGAACAGTTTCGTGAAAACTGATGTGACCAATCGAAAGATTAGACACTTTTATATGAAAAAATCAGTGAATGGCACTCCAAACTTTTGTAAAAGTACATATCTACTTTTTTACAACATGCCTATAAAAATCGCCAAATTGGTTTCACTCATTTTTCATGCGTAAAAAAGCATTTTGAGCAGGATGTAAAATAGTTTCGTTAAAACTGAGGTGACTATTAGAAAGATGAGATGCTTTTGCATTAATAAGAGTAATCGCACGTTAAGAGATGGAAATCATTCACACCTGAATTTTTTAGATTGAGTGAGAGTAGTGAAATAAGATAAGGAGAAAAAAACCAGTAAGTGAAACTTCAAACTGTTGTAAAAGAGTGTGGAAGGGCTCAAAAGTTCTCTTTTGACAATCGTGATAAATTGGCTGCAGTTACCTCAATATTTCATATGATACAAAATGCTTTATGAAATGAGAATTCTTCATCGACTTACATTGTTTTTTGTTGTGGTCGGCAAGTAGTACACGAATTTTATCTTTGCCAATCAAATTCTTTTGCGTCAGTACTTTGATAAAAATATCCACAATATGATTTTTCTGTAGTAAACCACACTTGTATAAGTGTATCAAAGTATTCGGACTACAATGTAGTAACAAAAAATGTAGTTTCCTTTCTAACACACGCAGCGGTAAAATGTTCAAATCTTTGAACCACCAAGGACCACACATGGTTTTTATATGCACATCGTGTGTGTTTGCATAACGCAAAACACGCATAATCACGATAATTAAAAGCTATTTCACACTGTTATTCTCCATGATTTATCGTTCTTACGTTGTGAGACACTACTGAGATTGATACGAGCTAACTAGTCTTTTAAAATGTCAAAATTGGTACACCGCGAAGGCAGTGAATTAGACTCAGTATTATAAAGCTTCGAATGGATGATCGTCTCTATTTTGACTCATGCGATGCGATTTTATTTGTCGCTGTAGTGCGATTTAAGTTAAGGCACATCTCTGTAGTTAAGTAAAGTAAGTAAGTTAAGGCACACTTCTGACGCTGTTTCCAAAATACGTATGCATCACAATTTCCCATCGGTCGATATGATATTGCTTACTCGTTTAGAAGTGCTAACTTAGACAATGAAAGCTGTGGTAAGATCTTACAGCGCAAAATCTCATGTGACACTTGATGTTTAATACACTGTATGAAAGAATTACTGAAATTCGCGTTTTAACTCGAAAAAATAACACTCAGAAATATTGGGGTAATGCTATCATGAGTTTCGATATCACGTCAGCTCATGTACACGTGGGAGGCTTGATATTGATATAGTCTCGGGTGAATCGTTTGTAGTACAATTTCGTAGTACAAATATGTATAAGAAGAGAAAGGCTGATGAATACGAGTTGCACATTCCTGATGTGCTACTCTCTTCTTCTCTTTACCGAGTAACAATATACTCCTGAAACATCGAAGCATTTCAAACATTCTCAATCTGCAAGCTTTCCATTTTATGTGTGTGAGATAGTCATTCGTACATTCGTCAAACAGCGCACTCGGAAATTTATCCAGTTTTCATCCATATCTCGAGGATCAACGATTGTGATCGCGACAATGCGCTAAGCTGTAATTGAAAAACATCTACACCCTGGCGATATTGCCGTAGCGTGGCTTCTGCGTGTGCGTGTGTGATGCTCCCTCAGGAGTCTGAAGTCCCCAAGAGCGAGGTACCTTCAGACCTACTTCTGGTCCCACAGGACTCTGCGCGAATCCCTGAATTATTGGCTGCAGAAGTTCTTGCAGAGCAACGACAAAACAGGATCTACTACCTGCAGAAACTTGACCAGGGAAAGTGATCTGTTTTGTTTGTTTTCTGCTGTTCCAAAAGTATTTCGTTACTTGGAGCTACGAATACTGTACACTGGAAAGTGTTCGTGAAAGATACAACTTCACGCTTAAGTGGCGTAGAATTGGTAAAAAAGAGATCCGATTGCGTTCATACCAGGTTACAAGACACGTGTTAGTATATGAGACGTTCCACGTCAAGTGAGCATGGTCAAAATTTTGTTCGCAATTCTGCATTGACAAATTGATTGGTATCCATCACCAGTATACTCAAAAATTTTTTCAGATTTTTATGTGCATGTATGTGGAAGTTAGTACATGCACTCAAAGCCTAAATTATTCAGAATTTGACCTTTTTCCCAATTTTCAGAGCCCAAATAATCTTGTCTATATCGGCAATTCTCCGTGGGATCGAACATGAAAAAATTTGATTTGGCTCAAAATTTTTTTGTGAGTTCTAGGGCATCATGCCGAATTCGGCATGATGCCTTAGAACTTTTGCCCTGAATTCCCAGTTGTCCCAACTCATACCACATACAGCCTACACAGTGAAAAAATGGGCCTAGGCTCTGGAAGCTCCCAAAAAATTCATATATTAACTAAAATAGGGGTAAAAATAGGCTAAAATGACTATTCAAGGGGAGCCTTGTACCGCCAACACTTCCAAATTTTGCAAACACTTGTCTGTGGTATTATTACAATTATCCACTGTAAAAACTCACATTCTATCATGCTAATACATATCCTGAGTTATCAACATCATATATTTATATAGATCAAGCATTACTAATACTTGACGCCACCTAACTTTGAGTGGTTACACGTATTGATGGTCAATATATTGTTTCTATTGTGCAAAAATTTACAAGAAACTGTCAATAAGATACATGTGTCATGAATTGAGTCACTCGATAAGAAAGATTAATCCAAAAAGTAAATTATAAGCTGTGCATTACACCTACATCTCATAACACACTAGGCAGTGCATAGATATCATATGATTTTTTCAATATCAACAAGAAAATGTTGAAATTCACTAAAATTCACTATTCATGAATATTGGACTCATGAAATCCACTCATATTGTATAAACTGCATAGCATAGGTCCTAGCAGCTGTTGCCGGATAGGCTCAGACTACAACCTCAAGTTATTTACTCATGGAATTAGCTAATGTGAATCAATGCACTTGATAGTATGATCACTAGATGCGCAATTCGATAACGAATTCAAATATATATAGTTTGCCTGTGGTTAAATGACTTTATAAACCACTTTGTGAACGTTATACTTGCCTATACTGGACACTTATATGACCCATGTATGGCAAAGGTTAGGTTACCGACCATAGACTTCTAGACATTCAAAGCCACTTTGGAAGCTCCCAACTCATTTCCGAACTGGCAAGTTTATAGTGGATGATTGTAATAATACCACAGACAAGTGTTTGCAAAATTTGGAAGTGTTGGCGGTACAAGGCTCCCCTTGAATAGTCATTTTAGCCTATTTTTACCCCTATTTTAGTTAATATATGAATTTTTTGGGAGCTTCCAGAGCCTAGGCCCATTTTTTCACTGTGTAGGCTGTATGTGGTATGAGTTGGGACAACTGGGAATTCAGGGCAAAAGTTCTAAGGCATCATGCCGAATTCGGCATGATGCCCTAGAACTCACAAAAAAATTTTGAGCCAAATCAAATTTTTTCATGTTCGATCCCACAGAGAATTGCCCATATGATGAATAAAATATTCTCCTTCAGAATTCCACAACAATTTTCAGTGTAGGACTTCCCATGATTTTCGAAATTACACTCGAATATGGACATATTCTGATAAATGAATGAATTTACAAGATAACTATGGCAGCGACAAATCTCACAAGATTCGTACTATCTAAAAATCACTAAGTACTCTCTTCCCGATGGGACATTATTTTTTCAATGGTAAATAGAGGGAAACGGAGAATATAAAAGGATAAATACTTATTTATCGGGCTTTGTGGACAATTCCCAAATTGATTGGGAAGTCAGATTGCGAGAGAAAAAATTCGCAGGTTGTCACGTGATGTCACACTCACAATTCTCATCATAGTTCAATTTCTCATTTCCAAAATATTGACCTGAAAGATTTTCTAGTCAGATACTTGTCCCAACTCGATAAAATTATTCGTTTAAGTTTTAGAGATATCCAAACTATATATAATGATCTGCTATTCAATTTTTTTCCAGCGGTTAAATCCATTAAAAAGCAACATTTGGTTGAGGTCAGATCGATGGCGAATCCGCCAGCTATAGTCAAAGTGGCCCTTGAATCAATCTGTCTCTTACTAGGAGAAAATGCTAGTGATTGGAAATCAATTCGAGCTGTTATAATGAGAGATAATTTCATCAATAGTATTGTAACAAATTTCAGTACTGAAAATATAACGTGAGTATTAATGGTCCATTGCTTTTTATTAACATGCATTCTTCCATTCCACCTAAAGACCAATAAACATCTAAGGTACATGTACCCGATATGCGCTACCTAAGCGAGAAAGGTCACTACACCGCGTCAAATGGAAATTTTAAATTCTAACGTAATTGGTGTCAAATGGAAAGTCTACTCAACACCTTCAAAATGAGCTAAGTTTCACTGAATTTGAGAAGTTTTACGCGTTTTGAAAAAAAAAAAAATTTTGGGAAAAAATTTTGAGTGTACCCAATATGGCGCTGCCCTGAAAATACTTCTTTTCATTCAGTTTGAAGCGTAAAGCATTCCTGAATTGAATAAAATACAAACAAAAGAGTATATTTCTGATATAATTTTATTGAAAAATACCTTCTAACAACCTAAATCAAATTAAGTTTTCAGTTGAAATTTATGAAAAAACGTTGTTTTTGAATCAACAAAATTAACTCATGCAATATTTAATTCCAATATTCATCTCTCAAACGAATGAACATTCTTTTAGTGTAATTTCAAATATAAGTAACATGTACTCACTGAAATGTAAGAGTTCAATTTTAAAAATGTCTGTGCCCATTTGGGACTAGCTATTGTCTTGATGGTAGAAAAATTCTGTCTGATGTTTTTTCCGTAAACAGTCCATCAACATTTTTCTCGTTATAGTATAGCCAGTATCTGCTAAGCGTTTAATTTGACTACACAATTCGTCGTTCTGTATTGTCGTTAACGCATATGATCGACTCATTTTCCTTTTTTAGGATATGTTTTGTTTGACATATCGTTGAAATGTTCGACGAGGTATCTTATATATAGTCGCAGCCATTCTCTGCGATATCTTACCTTTCTTGACCTGCTCCAGAGCTTGAACTTAATTTTCTGTCGTCCATGTTTGCCTGATATTTACCATCAACTAGAAGCTGTTTAGCACGCGTACCGCGCGCGTGAAGTGGTATTCCATAGGAGGATTTTTTTTGTTCTGAAAATTTAGTTTATAAGAATTTACTAAAAGCATAATATAATGTAATGTGAATATTAGTTATAACATGTTCAAAGATTATTACACTGATGCAGTAATATAGAAACACTATATGATGAATACGAAATGCATGATCATATGACTCAGAAACGTTGGGATATGTAATAGAATAATTTCAAAACACGTCCACAGTGTGTATGTGTGTGGAGGAGAATGGTTTCTCATTTTTTTTCTCTATTCTCCTAATATGTAAAAAGCTCTGCTTTATGAGAGGTGCAGAAAGTATATCTGGTAAATGATATGTGGACTTCGTACAAATTATTCAATACATTACATGAAAAATCATTAAATTGTTAAGATTATCGTTCTGTAGATCATATAAGATATAACAATGTGTCTAAATACATTTCAACATAAAACTCATTTATGTTGAAATTATGTTTGAAACTCATTTCAAACATAATTTCTTATACTTTTTTTATCAGGACATACTCCATAAATTTTTATTGAATCCTAAGGAGGTACTTTCAAGAAGGCCACATATAGTTGTCCATGGTTAGAAACATTTTTTCTTGAATAAATACCAATTAAATCAAATTTCTGTCCTTGTGCTTTATTTACAGTCATGGCAAAAGTTATTTTGATAGGAAACTGTTTTCTTTTAAATGTAAGAGGATTATGTAGTCTCTGATGAGTATATCGCAATTCGATTCAAAAATACTATTTCACCTTCTTCATCCCTAGTAAGTATATCGAATTTCAACAAATTATTGCATAAAGCCAAAATGAGATAATCTACTTGCGTTGAATAAACCATCGCTAATGTTGAGATTTCGAACGAAAATCGTTGACGGATTGAAGTACCTGATGTAGTTGTGTATATTCATCTAAATTGCAGCCTTCAATTCTAAATAATGAATGAATATCACGTTTAGCTTAAGCATAACGTACAAAATCTTCAGACGTCACATCTTTAAAATTTTCCCATGGTTTTCTCGGTAAATAGGGTTACGATGAATAATAAGTCTAACAAACAATCGTTGTAGTTGCTTTGGCATCATCAATTATGTAGCTTCTCTCATTTCATTTGTCCACTCTTCATCGCTTCCAATAATTATATGTATGTATCTATATAGCTACATAGATAGAGCTAAATCTAGGCCTAGATAGTGATTTTAAAAAGGTTTGAGCACTCAGGTCAATTCAGAACTACTTATGATTGATTTTAGTATGAAATATTAAACATTTAATCGATTATTACAAAAACTGTATAAAAATGAGTCAGTGCTTGATGTGAAATTACTGTTTTCTCTTGTAATATACATACCCAAGTATATAAAAGTTGCCAATCCTCTCAGTGCTAACTTATTTTTCTATGATTTTCTTATTAATTGATTATAAGTAGAATATTCAATTGGAAAATCAATAATGAGAACATTTGTGGAACATATTCATAAGTCGGTTTTTATTACTTATTCACTTCACACTTATTCATCGATTAATTTGTCTCATTTGTGACAGAGTGAATGCCGGGTCCAGCTTGTCGTGGATCTGTCATCCACTCCTTCCCCTACCTACCCGCCTAGAGCTAATGTTGCCCCCCCCCCCCCCCCCAGGAAGTTGATGTTGGGGGCAGAGCTCTTCACGCTCTGGAGGAGAGTCATGTGGTCAATATGCTTTCTTCCGCCCAGCCCTGTAATATATATATATATATATATATATAGGCCCCACTTAGAAGATGTACACACTTTGTTTACTTACCAGGGCGATGAGGCTATGCTCACCGCCAAGTCCCTGCAGAGGCTCGTTGCTGGGCCCTGGTCCTGGGTGGTCGATCCAGCCATGGAGCAGACCACTAATCCCTATTTTCCCCTGTCCTGAAGGTGCTGCGGGTCCTGGAGAGCAGCCCAGAGGAGGAGGCTGCAGGCTGCATGTCAGCCACCGCTGCACCTGGAAAAAGAAGCACCAATCACTTGAAGGAACACACAACACCGGCGACTTCCTGACGGTCGCCCCCAGGACCCAGGAAAGCCACCCTGGAGACGACTTTCCCCGGAGATCCGGAGTGGGGGCAGCCAGCACGCCGCCATGACACGAGGGCCGGCGAGCGATCCGCGCGCCCCGGCCTGGGCCCGAATCGCCCATACGCGTGTACTCGCGGGTACTCGCCGAAGCTTCAGACGGGGAGTTCGGCTCGAGGATGCGCATAGCTATGTTCACGCATAGTAAGAGGTACACATATTGTCTAGAACGCCAACGTGACAACGTTCACATGCTCTTGATTCCCGCGTAGATTAGAAACCATGGGAAAGTTATTGAAAATAAATTGTTGATTTATAATTAGAAAGAATATGGGAAAACGATTAGCCTTTTCCCATATATTCCACGAAAAGTACTGCAGATTTTTTCAAACTCACAGAAGATAAGACGAGACATATCAGTATCTATTCCATGATTTTCTTATAATTTAATTGATTTTACATGGGCAAATGGTGATTTAGGATGCCGATTTCGGCGTATCGACTGAAGTTTTATTTGAATAAGTATAAGGATGAGGACCCTAATATTCGATAATGTCCAGGTGGCTAGGGTTACCGGTGGCAGTGTCCTGAGGGTGCGCTTCTCGTATTTTTGCTTAGGGAAGCTCACCCTGGACCCGAACGATGTCCAGGTAGTCAGGTTACCCGATGACGGTGTTCCAAGGGTGCGCTCCTGCTATTTTTCGTTGAAGTAGCTTACCCTGGATCCAAACGATGTCCAGGTAGTTAGGGTACCCAATGACGGTGTTCCAAGGGTGCGCTCCTGCTATTATTGGTTGGAGTACCTGACCCTGAACCCGAACTATGACCAGGTAGTCAGGGTACCCAATGAGGGTGTTCCAAGGGTGCACACCTGGAATTTTTATTTGGGGAAGCTCACCCTGGTCCCAAACGATGTTCAGGTAGTCAAGGTAGTCAGCCTCCTCAAACAAAAATATCAGGAGTGCACCCTTGGAACACCGGCGTTGGGTACCCTGACTACCTGGACATCGTTCGGGTCCAGGGCCGATGTTCCCAGGCAAAAATAATAGGAGAGCACCCTTAAAACATCACCATCGGTAACGCTGATTACCTGGACATCGTTCGGGTCCAGGATCAGCTTCTCTAAGTTAAAATACCAGTATCGCACCCTCAGGACACTTCATCGGCGACCCTAGGTAATTTATATTTTTTTCATGTAACGCTCATGCATACAAATATTTTGGAAAAATATCTACTGAATCTTATTACTGACGCTAATGTGTGAGTCCTTAGTGCATATAGATTGACGCCACTTGGTAGGCATTTTCAACGTCTTAAGAATCACAATATTCAAATTCCAAAATTAACTTTACAATTTCGTTAATCTTACTGATTTGAGAACGTGAAATTTGTCCATAAGGCTGACAAAATATACACATGAATTATCTTTATGATGAAACCTTAGTTTTGAATTCAATAATAGAAGAATATATGAAGTCTATCTCAATTATAGGGTTAACTGAACCTGCAATTCTAATACAAAAATATATTTGGAATAAATTAAACGATCGGGGAGAGGTTGTGAAACTGTGTGAACTAGAAATAATTAGATGGTGAAGAATATTATATCTCAGTTTAAAAACTTATTCGAAGATATTCGATCCTACCAAGTGGCGTCAATTTGGTTCGTCATTAGTTCGTCAAATAATTGATGAGGTACTTAACAAGCATTTCGGTGAGTTTTTTCGTGATTGGTTAGTTAGAGTTGACAACGTCTCTTATAGTATGTAAACTGTAATAAGAATACGTGATACTCTAACAATATGAGAACTAATCAGAATGAATACTGATGAAATTATATATTGACTCATGTGTCTATTATGGATTTCATTTTTTTTGAGCAATATAAGATATAAACTAATTCTACCACATGCTTGACGCTACATTTTACTTTTTCTCAAAATGGTTTTTTTGAGGATAATACTATTTTCAATTGTAACTAGTAGCATGTAAGGTTCGCCGCGTGTATATATGGGTGATTCTCTGTCAAGTGAGAGAGTGAGAATGGAAAAAAATTTTGAAATTTTTTTTATGAATTCTAGGAGACTCCATCATGTCCCCTGAATTTTTTCAGAATGTTTTGGACCATATGTTCTGTCCTGTCAGAGGCTCAAAGTAATGAAGTTTATGGTGAGCAGCTGATCAGATTTCAATGTGATAAATATGCATCAAAATTCAGATAAGTATACTTTTAACCTGTACTTTCTTACCCCATCTATTTTCTCTAAGAATATGTTACTTTGTTGTTCATGTTTTTGTTATAGGTGATGCTCTATAAACAGGACACGAATTGAATTGAAAATAGAATCAGGCGCAAATTAGATGTAAGTAGAATATTGTTGTTTTAGGTTGCCACTGTGATTTTGGACAAGAAATTAGAATTGATGTTTTTACAATTGGAATTCAATTCTGACACAGAATTGTTATAGAATTTGATTGTATACGTGCCACTGGTTCCTGGATACTTTACTATTCAAGCCTAGAAAAGAAAGTCGTGGACCGTGTTTTTTTTCATCTATCTATTTTATAATTCACTCTCTTCGAGTGGAATAAATTTGTAAATTAACGTAACCAAAGTAAGTAATTCATTCTACCTTGCAGGATAACATGCAGTAGGAATCGCCAAGTGGAAGTGATGGTGAAGTTCATCTAGAGGAAATACGCCTCATGAGGGACATATTGATTCAAGGCAAGAACTGCGCCTCCAACCAAGGTATAATAATTAATATTTTGGGAGTACTGGAGTATTACATCCTGGGACTCTGGATATCACCTATTCTTGACTCAAACAAATATGAAAAAAAGTTTGGTCATGATCGGTAACTCAAATCTGTAGTGGTTCTGTTGATGAGTAAAAAACACTTGATAAAATAACCATTTCTCAGTTGGCGACAAGTGTGATACTCGAGTATAGGATCAAATTGAGTGAAAATTCCAGTCAACCAATACAGTGAATTAAAAGTATGAAGAGAAAACCAGAGTAACATGCATACACATAAGTGACGTATATGGACACCCATTCTTAGACGATTTTCATTAATTCTCATGATATATTGTTTGATTAAAAAGAAGAGATCAAATGCAGCACTCTGGGACTAGTCAGGACATTTTGGTAATGAAGTAAGCTTTCTTTTGGTATGTATCACATTATGGTCCGGGTGATCGAAACCACTTTTTGCTCTGTTTTAAGCCTGGAAATGAATTAGGTGATAGCTATATGTTCACCAATGACCCTGAAACTATTTTTTTATAAAAATTTGGCATTTTGCCAAAAAAAAAGTTATCTTGAGTTTTTACTCTAAAACATCTCTAGATAGCTCAAAATTGAGGTCAAAAGTCCTCATGAAATGTCTAATATAGCAAACTTCATCACTTTGAGCCTCTGACAGGACAGAACATATGGTCCAAAAAATTCTAAAAAAATTCAGGGGATATGATGGAGTCTCCTAGAATTCATAAAAAAAATTTCAAAATTTTTTTCCATTCTCACTCTCTCACTTGACAGAGAATCACATATATGTATATGTTGCGCATTTGAATGTCGCGGGCGATTGCGACTGCGGCGCTCGCATCAACCGGCGACAAATCAAGGAAATTAGCGAGGTGCGCGGGTACTTGTATATTGTATAATTGGTCGGGAGAGACTTTGGCAGCGTCAGGAACGCAATTACTGGACCTTATGCAAATGAGGCAAGGTAGGGATAGATAAATAGATAGATAGATAGATAGATGTGTTATTGTATCAAAGTACAAAATTGGTATTATACAGAGTATCAGTCCTTTTCTTAAAATCGTACGTCGTTCACATAAAATATCTTATATATCATCCTTGTCAGCATATATATATATATATATATAAAGTACAGCCATGAAATATTGCCTCCTTATATCCGTGCGCATCCAGCCCAACTTGGCCCTATAAGGTGTGATGTGTTCGTCCCTCTTCACACCAAAAACATATCTCACACATGAATTCTGCAGTACCTGTATTTTCTATTTTTGTTCTTGAGATGCGTCAAGGTACACCGCAGAACAGTAATCAAGATGAGGGAACAGCAGTGCCATTGATAAGCGTCTATGCAAGATCTCGGTGGTGAATCTATGAAAGAATCGCAAGCAATACATAGTTCTATTGAATTTCTTCGTGACTGCGTCGGTGTTTTGACGCCACGATAGAGATTCATCAAGCACCACGCCGAGATCCTTGATCGTGTCAGAGAATGGAACACGAGCCCCTCCGATCCCAATGCCAGATGCATAGAGTGCCTCCTTGTGCAGGAGATTGATGTAATATCCTGAACCAAACGCAATGGCCTAAGTTTTTCCAGCATTGGGTACCAGCGAAGCAGCATCAGCCCACCCCGACACAGCCGCGGCCGCTCTCTCAAGCAGTGCTATACCCTCAGCCAGTCTGTCCAGAGGGACTTGTGCATAGATTTGTGAGTCGTCTGCATAAAGCACACGCTTAACGCCCTCAATGTCAAGTACGTCACGTAGGTCATTAATGTAAATGCAGAAAAGAAGCGACCCGAGGACTGACCCCTGTGGTACCCCAAGATTCGTGGCGAGCCACGATGAATTGCCATAACTCTTAGTTATGACTATTTGCTGTCTATCAGTGAGATTTGAGTGAAACAACGAGAGTGCAGTCCTGGCGAAGCCAACATCCTTCAACCGCTGCAGCATTCTAGAGTGCCAAATTTTGTCAAAGGCTTTACTGAAATCAAACAGCAGAAGCAACTTCAGTTTCTTTTTGTCCATACCTAATCTTATATCCTCTGTCAATCTCAACACTGCAGTTTGAGTGAAAACTGGTGGAATGGTTCGGATGAAAACCGGCGTGTCTAGGATCAAGGATGTTGTTGATTGTGAGATAGTTCATGACTTGGTCGTGAACTATCTTCTCAAGTACCTTAGACAGGAATCTCAAGAGGGTAATAGGACGAAAGTCTGACTCTTCTTTAGCGCAAGAACATGATTCTTTTTCCAGGATGACGGAAAGATTCCTTTGCGCAGGGAGGAGTTGAACAGGTTCATGATTTTATCTCCGATTACAGGCAGAGCATCAAGAATGATACTCTGAGGTATACCATCATCACCAACTGATTGCGAAGTAAAATGAGAAATGCTCAGGATAACATCATTGATATCAATTTTCTGTAAACGAAAGCCGTCTTTCTCGGAAGCAGAAGAGATGATATCCCGGTAGACCGAAGCACTCTCATTGTGCGAGATGGACACCTTAGCCAAGTGAGTGTTCAGATCCTCCGGCGTGATCCCATTCAAGTCCTCCCTTTGCTTAGGTAGGAGATGAAGGTTGCCTAATTCTTTCCAAACCGTGCTAGTGTTGAGTACCTCTGACAGCTTACTCGAAAGAAACTCTGTACGAGCCTGAGTCGTTTTGCCATCGGAGAGATCGCAGCATCTGAAATTCGACGAGCAGGTTCTCGTCCCCTGTTCTAGTGTAGCGTTTGTGAGTCGCGTCCGTTTTTTTGTATAGCAGTGTTAACTCAGCATCAATCCACGGCAATTTATTCTTTCTTGGCTTAAACTCTTCATGAGGTGCCACCTCATCAATGGCCTTCGTGAGATTGCTGCTGAGACAGTCAAGTGCAGAGTCGATGTCGTCTACGTCTTCATGGTTAAGCAGCCGCCAATTACATAGTTTTAGGGTAGAGATCAGGTCTTCCTGCCGAACACCTTTGAAATTTCTGTATTTGAAGGAGCTCGGCCTCTCCCTGGGTTATTGAATGTTGAGTTCAACGTCAATAATGTGATGTTTACCGCGAAAGGGAGCTGAAAAGTTACGCTCGTCCGTAATTATGTCATTGTCGTCCACCAGCATGACGTCAATCCATGTGCAAGACGTAGAGGTCATATGCGTAGCCCCGTGCTGGATCAGACGCAACTACAGTTCATCAGTTAATTTGCGAACAAATTTTGAATCATCACTGTCTGAAAGAAGATCGATATTCAGATTACCCATTACAAATTTGTGGCTGAAGTCAAAGCATTGTGTTTTTAAGTCGTTAATCAGCGAAGGATTTCTTGTAAAGGCAATGTGTGGAGGCCTGTTGATGACCGCAGCAAGAATTGGTTAGGAGTTGCCGCGCTGCAATAAGCAAAAAAGGTACTCAGGTGTGTCGAGCTTACCCTTTCCAGTGTTATTCGACGAAGCTAGTAGCTTCGTAGCTAGTAGCTAGTAACAACGTCAGAAACTGACGGACTTGATCAATGTGAGCTCTAAGCGAGTTGACATTGTGAAAGCCCGCTCTCAGTTTCCCAGAGGCAACGACGGGATCCCGCTCCTCATTCAAGAGTCAATTTTCAATCGTGCGGGAGCCTCCATCTTAAGGTGTTTCGGCAATGACTTCAAAGTCTGCCGCGTTTTCAACTGGAAACACTTTATCTCTCACCGCTCGACTTGCAAGAAACCTGCAAGTCCAAGTCGCTGGGTGTTTAGGCCTGTTCTCTTGTGTTTCTCAAGTAGAATTTTTCTCTTGAGGTCAGTACCTCTTAATAGAACAATAATGGCCGGAATCCTGTGCTTATTACTATTCTTACTACTATGACTAGGACTATCTAATTTTTTGGTTTGACTGACTAACATCGATATTATCACTATTATCATTACTACTAGATTTGATCTGGTGGGCCTTAACGATATCGTCCTCGCACAGGTCTGGACAGACAGCGCTGAGAACGACAAATGCTGCCGTCGGCTGAAATATTGTGTTTTGCACAATCCACTATCCCGGTGACAAACAATTTGTCACTCTCAGCCCCGTCCATCCGTTCACTGGCCTGCGGCAGCAAACCAGTGTTGCGTGCAGGAACGGTAGCGCGGCCCACGGTAGAGCATCACCGTCATTGTCAGCCATTGTCAGCCCAGAGTTATTGTATCTGCATTGTGTAATGACTGTGTGTTGAGTTTGGGATTCTATGTTTTCTATTTTTTGTATTATCGTAGTGTTTTGTGCGGTTGTGTTCTTGACGTATTCAAGTAGTGTGTTGTTTTGAGCGAGAAGCACAGAGATAGATTTTGCAGAATCATCCAGTACTAGATTCTGCTTTCCCACGAGCCACTCAAGCTCTGACACACGTGAACTCAGCTGCGTAACACTTTCACTCAGTAACGGGATGAGATTCAGCGACGCTTTAAGCGAGTCAATTCCGTCAGAGATGAGCGATCGTTGTCCCGCACATTCTCGCTCAATCAGTTCCTGAGTACCGTCAGTGAGGCTGACAATGGCTGAGAGCATCGTACCTGTCGCGGTCGACGCTTCCACCAATTTCGACAAGCTGTAGCCAGCTGAGCTTGCGTCTGAACTGTCAATATTACAGAATTATCTACACTATCACTATTACATTTGGATGCGCTAAAATTATTACTATTACTATTATCATTAATGTTATTGCTTAACCTAATGTTAATGTTGCGGCTGTTTCCTGCAGAGGCGTCTTTGCTGTTGCGCGGTGATGTTCTCAGTGGCGAGTTCCAAAGCAGATTCGAATTTGCCGCGCTCTGTTTCGAGGTGCGGGGAGACACCGTTGGCTACGCTCGCTTGAGCGAGTGAACGGGTGGGGAGGGTACGATAGAAAAAAAAAATTGGATGATGTAGATGGGATATCAAGGAATCGGATGATCTGTCGCTCAATTTTTTCGGCCCAGTTTAAGAGTGTTGAAAAAATTCGCACTTACCTGAGCAAAATTAAATCGACAATTAAAATTGGTGAAAAAATAGAGGAAACCAGCTCTCGCAAGTTGGTGTAAGGGTTCCCGAACGGCGAAATTGTTTTTTCCCCCCATCATTTCGACAAGATCCTGTGTCGCGGCGATGCTCTAGACACGCGTATATATGAAATATGAGTGGTGGCGCATATTGGGTACACCTACCTCATTTCATGAATTCTCTTAAATACCTGTGAAATTTTTAAGTATTTCTTATTCACCTCGACTAGTTGAATATCTGTTCAAGATACTCCAAATTATTCAAAATGTATGAACAGACTCATATAATAGAGTTTAATAGAATGCTTCGATTTATACAGTTGGTCAGCTACGTATTTTCGAAATTCAACTAACTGCTCAATTGTTTACAATGTGAAGGTCGTAATACAGAAGTATCTGTTAGACCCACTGAGAAGAGACCTTGAATATTGTTATGTTGACAACCTGTAATCTTATATATAGATATATATAGGAAGGCACAATCACGAGACAAAATCCATTCACATTAGAAGGATTAAAAACCCACGATCAGTGCAAAAGCACATGCCTCAAAACTCAAAATTTTCCAGTACAAAAAATCGAATCGCAATCTATGTAAAATTATGAATAGAAACTGTTTGTGGCGTTTTCTCGATTGTTCGGATGGTTTCCGAGTGAGAAAATCGTATAGAGGAAACCTCATGGCTATAATTTCTAGTATGCTTCGGTTGGATAACTGAGAGAAGAATAGGTTTTATAAAAATTACGGAATCTATAAGATTTTTTCACTCGAAAACCATGCGGTGAATCCAGAAAACTTCACAGATAATTTCTATTTGTAATTGTCCATGGAATGGAATACGATTCTATGTTTTGGAAAATCTCGAGTTTTTTGACATTTCAGTCGTTATATTGGATTCGCCATCTCAAATTTTCGTTTTCTTATCCCGGATTCGGATTCAGCGATGATCGAGACCCTTCAAAGCAGTAATGGCTGCCCAGCAACATGACTGGGACTTTTCTGCCTGGAAGAAGGTTTAACTGCAGAAAAATGTATTTTAACAATATTTCTGGATGTTTCTGGTACAACACCAAACTCTCCATTGATTTTTATTTGAATATAATACGATTCGTCTTCGTAAGTTATTGCTTTGACTTCTTGCTGAGAAAATATAAATATCTGTTTTAGAAGGTTCGTTTTCGTGTAAATAGAAGTAATAATATTTTCAACCTGTAGGGGAATGATTGAATGTTTTACATCATTGAACCCGGAATGATCAAATCTAACATCAGCAGAATTTTGTTGTAAATTCAAAAAAACATAGCACATTTCATTGCTAACAATACGATCTTCAAAAAAATCTCAATGAGACTCGTAAAGCAGAAGAACAGGACTCACTGAACTCTCCACGAATTACTTGACTCACTGATCTTCTCCTCCATTGATACTCTATGAACATTCATATTCTAACACACAAGTAACTTATTTATATTCATAGATATAATAGAAATCGAATGTACTGACGAAGAAAATCAATAATAACTATAATCATTATTCAAAATTTTACGTTGAACATTGATTTACGAAATTAATTTTCAAATTTTATTAGTATAACGATGAAATAAAACTAAGGCTCCATTTTAGGTGAGGTACTTCCCCTTCCACTTGCTCGTCGGTCTATAATTGAGACGCATATTCATTCATCATCTGTTAAACGCTGTACATTTATTTTGAAAAGAAAACTTACATTTTATTTAATTTATTACATGGGATGGCTCTAGATCATTCACAAGCTGAAGGTGCTATGTATATCACGCCTCCCAAGGATTTAGCCAGGGGAGGAGCAACATACTTCCAACCAGAGGTATGACCACTAACCCTAACCCGGCATGGCAAGGATCGCCGGACAGTCTATTTGTCCGATCACTTCCTTGACGCTTTAACTAAGGTGAGCGCCGAACACACCTTGGTTCGTTCGATTCCCACAGAGTTCCCCAAGTATCTGTGCCAAAAAATTACTCTACTGACCCAGTGGGCCTATATACTCTTGGCTTGTCGCTCCAGGAATTTCTTCCTTGATTTACATTTGTTGTGTCTGGTGTTCTTATTTGACTTGGCTATTGTAGTTGGTACATCGCTTATCGACAGTAGGAAGAAGTGGGGGCCATGTAAACTCTACCTTAGAAGGTGATCCACAGCGGAAGTGAGAAACAGAAGTAATTGAACTGTACGAAAATTCGGAGTATACCAGCTCCTCAAGGTGGTTCCTGCGAGTTTCAATTACTTACGGAAAAAGATTGAAAATTTAGTACGAAACACCTTGAATACTCACGAATAGATTGCCATGATAAAATATACAACATTTCATACATCAAAAAGAGTACAATTTATGCAGTTTATGTTATTTTTTCTTCCTGTTTTAGTTTTCCTTGCTTTTTCTCACCCTTACATATGTATTGTCTCCTGTCTCTACATTTCCTCTGCTCTTTGTTACACGTCCTATTTTTCAAAAGGCTATTTTGATCACTCTCTGAAAAAATCTCTTTTGGCATGAAAATAAAAAATTCCCGGATAACTGAGAAAGAACTACTTCGGAATAGCTTGTAATCCCGAGACATATCTATATGTATTATTCAAAATCAAAGAAAACGAAACAGTATGCACACTAGCATATTTATTTGCATGAACTGAGAATGACAGAAGATTGATCGAAGCTTCGGTCTGCGCGAAAAAGGACGAACCGGAATATAGAATGGCGTAGTATATATCAATGACGTTCAATTTATTTGATAATTGTTTAAAAAGGACAACATCATGCATACGTTAGCACGTTAATTTATACAATCAGTTTACGTAATTTCTTTGTGTGCGGGTAAATTTAGTGAAAAATCGCGAACAAGAATCATAGCGATGGAAAACATGAGAATACACGTTGTTTTCGATTTTCGATCGATAAAAATCATCCGCGTCGCAAAAAACAAACTTTCTTTAACAACAAGGAGAAAAATTTATTTTTCATCTGCAAACAGACAGGCGAAACGATCTTCAAGATTTTAGGTACACGTATATGACTGCTAAAACCGGGTTGCATGGCACGAAAGAAAATGGTCAAACTCGTAGCTTCACGCATCATAACCACCGTTTCTTCTTTACACATATTAAAAGCACGACCCTTGATATAAACACGATATTGAACGGGACAGGGTTCAAAACGGCAAAATACGTGAATAAAATAATCGACAACACTAAAACGTCGCATGGAGTTAACGGAGGCACAAATATACACGCTCAGATATTAAAAAAGGGTAGTGATTTTCATGAAATAGTAGAAAAAGCATGAAGCATTGGCGAAAATAAAGCCATATCGAATAAGTTAGTAAGCCTCCAAAGTACCGTCGCAGTGCCAAGCACTTCTAAAATAATAAGATTGTCAACAAAAAAATCTAAACGGACCAGTCCCGGACTGAAGGGGGACATCGGCATACGGTAGCAACGAAACCAAGGGGTAATCATGATGCAACCGCAGCCACATTTTGTAGGGACGATGTCACCAGCGTTGAGCCTTCCTGCTGTAAATTATACCTTGAGAAGAGACGACCATCAAAATACAGTCACCCTGCTGTTAAGGAGAGACCTTGGAAGTATTTCCTCGTTGAAAAATTTGGAAACGTAGTTCAAGACAGATAACAAATGGATTGATATGAAGATAAAAATACATGACATTAAGGATAGAAATTGGAAGAGCCACTTTGGGTTAGACTAATGTATTAGGGGTTACATATACACATCACATCATTACACTCACACACATCCATGAATTTATATACTGACATGTAGTAAAACAATTTTACTATCACTACGTACTATAATCATACGATTATATAGGTATAAAAATTCCTTTGTGAAGACAATCATTCCTTTCACTAAAATCAAATTAAAGGGACACTGTGATACCCTGTTTGATATACAGGCCAAAAATGGATTGATTTCAGAACTTTGATATGCTCAGATTTGGGTAGTTCTAGTCCATAATGAATTGATATATATCTAAAAGAAAATACAATTTGACGGAAGAACAATGGAGGAAAAACGTGTGCCTGAATATTGAAGATAAAATCAAAAAACGCATACTATAATATATGAATTTAGAAAAATTATTTTAAGAAGCCAAGAGGGTGAAATATATGGATCTTGACAAGACAAACATGACAGCATTCCTGTACTTTAACATGCCCCGATTTGGGATGCACAGGTATTCAATATATACCCATACAGAACTAATTTTTACTCGTCAGGAAAGGTCGTCGTCCTTAGAAAGGTTTAATACTCTTCAATCTTAAATACACTATGAAAGTAATATAATTTCGTTTTAGTTGTATTTGACTTGGGATTTCATAGAATTTGTGAGCTCATCAAAGTATTTGTAAGAATCTAAAATGGTAAAATGTATTTAAACTTGTCAGGAGGAATAGGGATTGATTTCTTCACTTTCATATATTCAAATCAATTTATATCTTCTGGAAATAATTCTTTGCTCGTCAAAAAGTTGTACCTTTTTTTGAAAGGTTCCATACTCTCTAATCTGGAATGCATCTATTTAAATGCTATTGTTTGATGAAGAATTTGAAATCACACCTGAGAACCCATGAAGTTATCAGGGTTATTGTAGTAACCAAATATAAACGCAAATACTGAAAGAGAATCAATATGAACTTGCCAGAAAATGAATTGATCTCGATACTCTCATTGCTTGGATTAGGAACCCGTGTGTATATGGTGAAAATATTTTGTAACGTGTCAGATTTGCACGTTATAAATTTTCAAGTTCTTTTCCTTCCAATGTGTTCAAATATAAGTAGATAGAATTACGTTTCCAAGAAGCGCACTACAACCCAGACAACGAGTTCTATCAATGACAGTCTTCTCCAAGAAGCGCAATGCAACCCGGTCTCAGAACCATGCCAATCCCAGTTCGGGCAGAGCTCTCGCTTGTCCGATCGCTACCAGAGTAACGATGAATGTTGTTCGTTCTCAGGGCTAATTATACTGGAGATTGGCATAGGGCGTCAATGTGTTAGAGAGAGAGAGAAAGTCATCGTAGCTCTCACTTGCACGTTGTAGGCATAGGAAAGCGCGCGAATCTGTCTAATTTATTAGTACAGAATTTGAAAAAGAGTTTTAGAGTATTTTCCGTGTTAATATTTCATAAACCATCTTACTTCTGAAATATGGCATATCATCCTGACTGAAATTCAAGTTTCTATTTGCACTGATGAATTCAGCAAACTCTCATCCAAGAAATATTGTTTCAATGCCTCCATGAATCTGGTATTGGGCGCACCCATGCTGTCATAACAACAAATGAATTTTTCCCTAAAATCTATGATGGACATACACCAATCAACTCCAAGATGAATTGGAACAATCACTGAATCTTTTGAAAATATATCCATTTTCCTAGTCCACCCTTTTAGTATTGAGTATCCACTAGGTACAAGTTTTGGATAGGAGAATGTATTTAATGCGTGAACATTTGGATACTTATCATTTTTCCCTCGACTTATCAACACGTTCATTTGATACTTTATTACTTCATTATTCCACCAATTCAGACCTGCTAGTGTCTACATGTCTCTTCTCCTCACTGTCATTCCAAATCCTTCAGCAAGAACTTCATCAGCTGGACCTCTTTTTGATAATGCTGCCCTGACTAGTTTTATTATATTGTCATCCAATTGTGGAAGTTCAACTTCTTCTACTTCTGTTTCATCTGCAGAACTGCTTCGCAAAGGCGCATGGACTTAGTAATTCTCATCTTATACTGGTTGTCGTTGAATTTGATTGTGTCTTGATGAACCATAAGCTATCCTCTTCAACCCTTCAGCTTGTCTGTTTTTCTGTTCGTAACGTTCGTATAAATTTTTGGTGATCTGAAAACTACAATCGTTCCTGGGACTAGCCAATTGGGACAGAAGATTCATCCCAGCCCTATCAAACACAACACGGCCACTAGAGAATCTTCTCAGTGACAAGATGAAATTCACGTGGGGAGAAGAGCAGAACAAAGCGGTGAATGCGGTGAAGCAATGCTTTAAGGAAGCAAAAGAGCTAATTGTTATAAAGGCAAGTTGGAAAATAGGCATGGAAACGGATGCATCCAGCATTGGAATAGAAGCACGAATGTTCCAGACCAAACCAAACGGCGGAAAGGAAGGAACAGTAGCTTACTTGAACCGAGCGTTAAAACCGGCCGAAAGAAAATACATGGTAACCGAACTCGAAGGTTTAGCAGTAGTATATGCATTAAAAAAAAACCGATCACAAGGCATTAATATTCATACAGACAACTGAATTGACCAACAATAGAATAGCAAGATGGATCATGAATTCACAACAATACGATATCACGTGGAAACTCATTGAAGGGTAAGATAACAAACACGCAGACGCTCTATCAAGGTATTTGCCAAAGAAAGAAACAAACAAAAATAAAGAAATACAAATTAGAACGGTACAGATGGAAGAGAATGAATGGAAAAAATAAGAAAATCACTGATAACAGAACAACTAGAGGACGAATACGTAAAGAAAGTAATGGAAAAATATGACACGATGGAAAAGACAAGTGAAGGGATTATTCGAGTACTACATGACAACACATGGAAAATACCCATCCCAGAAGAAATGTCATACCAGGTATCTATGGCCACACACCAGCTAATTATGCACTTCGGGACGGACAAATTGTTCAAATTCTTAGGAGAAAACTACATTATGAAAGGGGCATACAACGTGGCAAGAGACGTTGCATCTACATGCGATCACTGCCAAAAGATGATGTACTATAATTGTAATGTAGAAGGGGAAAGATACTTCGAACTGCCTAAACGGATTAAGGAAACAGTGGCCATAGACATATTTGGTCCCTACCAACATCGAGGCTAAATAACAAATACGCATTAGTAATTGAAGATCTGTTCTCAAAATACGTGAAGATTTATCCAATGAGAAGAATTACAGCAAGCGTAGTATGCAACACAATAGAGAACAAATACCTAAAGACAGAAGGAGTACCGAATACGGTACTAACCGATCAAGCTAAACAATTTGTGGGAAAACAATGGAAGGTACTAGGTGAGAAATACAACATAAAAATGACGACCACGTCACCATACAATCCACAGTCGAATCCAGTGGAGAGAGTAATGAGAGAAATTGGACGACTATTAAGATCATGCTGTGACAAAAAACAAACAACATGGGAACTAATGCTACAACCAATAGAATTGTGCATAAACTCAACCAGCCATCGCGCAACAGGGATAGCTCCCGCCGAAATAGAAGGAAGAAAAAGAATAGAAATCCCACTCCAATTGGGTGGAAGAATAAATAACTCAAACATCAAACAGATAAGCAACGAGGAAATCAGACGAAGAATGTCGCTTGAATCTGAAAGAAGAAATGCCAGACACAACTTGCCAAACAAAGCAATAAATTACAAACCAGGAGACAAGGTACTCAAGAAAATACACAAACTATCTAAAAACTCAAAAAATTCACAAAGAAAATGGGACCAATATACGACGGACCCTACGTGATACATGAAATATAACACAAGAAAAGCTATGTATTAAAAAATGAAAAAACAGACAAGATAATTGGAAAATACAATACAAGACAAATCAAATCATACAAGGAGAGAGGAATCACTCGAATAAAGATAGCAACTATTCAACAGAGTCTAAGAGTAACGGTGAAAATTGGGATTTCGGACTCTACAGCGATGATCGACACAGGAGGGTCATCATCGGCGATATCATCATACACAATCGTTTTTTCAAACAGCCAAGGATGCAACATTACTCCACAGAAAATAGACATACGTGAAGTGCAGGGAATTCAAAACATCAATAGATAAAGCAGCTGATATCAAAATGAAGATATTGGGACGCACGATCAACACAAAATTGATGATTCTATAAAATATTGGGAATGGACATAATAAAACAACTAGGAATGACAATAGACGCGAGAGAAGAAGAAATAACCATCACATGCGAAAACACGGAAGGCGGACCTACGGTCAAAGCAAACGGCAAGGTGAAGGTCAAACCAAATCCAGAAACAGCATAAATAGAGGAGCGAATCAATTCAAGGATCAGTTTCTCCTCTGGTGTAACGCTATAGTTCACACCTGTAACAATAGTATCAATAAATTAGAGTATCAATGAATTAGTGAAAGTGTAAACCATAAATATAAACCCGTAACCAAAAACCGTAATCAAATCAAATCAATTGCAAAAAATATACTTATCTGACGTTTTCTTCTTCACTGCTAGAGGTTATATTATGTTTGGTATTCCGCTGGACACCGTGAACTAAGCATCATATACTACTTATAACTCGATGAGACGATATTGCTTCACTGGAGAGCGTACATACGCAGTCGACCGGCCGCAGTGATAACCAACCTTACCGCGGTCACCCTCTCACCACTGGACACCGCTGGCGCTCGCTCGCTCGCTTGTATATCTACAGCGTACTCTTGAAGACTTGAAATGTTGAAATTTTCAAGCGCTCTGGCGCACTCCGTCTGCTAGTCGACTCAATCTTCTATGCTCAAATGTAACCAGAGCGATTTCGATGAAACTTTTTCGACAAAAGTAATCGTAAGTGGCCGTAGTTCTTACTTATAACTGTTACAAGACTGCGGGTCAGCGGTAAAACAAAAATAATTGAAAAAGTGAGGTTGAACACGACATTGGGCTGTATATAATGATGACTAGTCGCGTTCCTATGAGCGCTTGCTGCACATAGATATCGTGTGGTAAATTAAGGGGTAAAACTCAAAATTGCATTGGAATCATTTCTAGAATATCTATCAGAAGAGGAAACTACCTCCGGGTCACCAATCTTGACCGAACTCAGAGATTAGCTTCCCTTGCATCTGAAATGAACATATTCCATGGTCTTAGGGTCCAAAGCTCAATCATTCTGAAAATATGTCACCTATAATAATTCAAGGTAGTTTATTTCATATGAAGCTATATTGAATATTGAACAAAACATCAAGCATTAATCAACATCAAGAATCAATTGAATATTAAGGGAATCGCTTATTTTCTCTTGTTCTTGAACAACCAATCCTATCTCTCTCATCCCGATCCTTTCGTCTTTGAGCCGTTAGCTTTGCACAACGACGCTATTCTAACAGTTTCGCCTCACATTATCGTTGGTGAATTATTACGAACTACCTTTGAATTTATTCTTGGAAATATTTGTTGATATATCTAGTCTATCTCATTTGAATATGATCGATTGATTTCATTGATGCATAATTTTTTTTTTCCAGGGATGATGTCCGAGAAAAAATGAAAAGCCGTTACCTATGCAATCCCGAATACAACTTCGAGAAAGTGAATAGAGCAAGTATGGCATGTGGACCAATGGTTAAATGGGCTATAGCGCAGGTGATGTACATATAATTTTCATTCTGCTTATGCCTTTCTAATATCCATGACTCGATCCTAAGGGATTTTTGTTACACAGTTTCTTTTCAAATGTGCTATCCGAATCAATATAGTTACCTTCCCTTGGTACATATTCAGTGTTTCACGTCAAATACGAAATACAGGTGACATAACACCAAATCTTCAACTTTCGCTAAAGATCGTCAGTTTCCAGTAATGATCAACAGATGAATGCAACGTGAGAATACTAGTGTAACGTGCTTCCACTTTAACAGAGTTGGGATTCTAATCATGGGGCTACTATAACATTGTCCAACAATGTAGAGTAATACTTTCCCAAATGCCTATTTAGAAGTATTATGGAACTATTCATCTCCATCATAAGATTATCTGGGAGAAGACGATCGACTGCGACATACCTTGCATTAAACTCGTTTATGTGTGGTATGGGACAATTCTACTAACTAGGTTGATCTTATGTGATATGGTTTTCTTGAATACCCAAATGCTGGGAATTGAAGATAAAAACAATACATATGGGTGATTCTCTGTCGAGTGAGTGAGGAAAAAAAAATCTAGAACTGAAAATTTTGTTGGAGACTCTTTGGGGTCCTATGATGTCACCAGGATTTTCTCAGATTTCTTCAGGCCCCATAACCCATGCTGCCAGAGACCCAAAGTCGCTATTTTGCCAATATTCGCCATATTATAACTATCTTCAAATATTATTTACACCCATTAGATAACCTCTCGGCAAAAAGGTCATAATAACATTCTTCCCTGGTAATTACTTGAAGTTTTCGGAAAAAATATGTCCAAGATCATAGGTGGTCATATGACTATCATGATGGTCTTTACTCTAAATTAAGCAAAAGTTGTTCTCGATCACCCGGATCAGGATCTCATATCCACCAAAAGTTAGCTTATCATGTTAACAAAGTATCCAGCGTAATCCCAGAGAGAGCAGATTCCTTGATTGCTCATAGTAAATTAATATATGGGCAAATTTCACAACTAGGGCGAATTAATGTCCCTTGGTCTTTAAACTAAATTATCAAATTTTTTTAAACGTCCCAGAGCGTGGATTCTTCTCGGACATGTTAGGAATACATAGAAAGTCGAAAAATTCACAAGGGATCATAGGAAAAAAAGTTACATGTCGATCAATGTTGAAAAATGGCCAAGAATCACAAATTAAAGTTGTCCCGTCTAATCACGGAACACGGTTTGTAGACTCCATAGCCTTCAGCATATCTCTCTTCAACCTTTGCCTTTCTTCATATATTTTTTGTAATATGTTGCTTTGTGATAATTTCTGTGTTCCAGGTAAGCTGAACAGAGCTAGAAATTCTATTGGAGCGAGAAGAAAACTTTGAGTAGTTGATTTTTGATATAATTGGTTATAGTATGATATTGATCGACACATGCTCAGAATTGAAGTTTTTATGAGTGAAAGTCAATTTTGATACTGAATTGTCGTCCAATGATACTACATTTGTTGTCTTTGTGCTTGGATACATGTTGTTATTGCTTCAGTATCCAAGCACAGAGTGAAAAGTCGATTATCGTTGATTTTTCTATATATTTGATGTTTTACTCTATGTGAGTAAGACATGAAAATAAGATTCGTTAAGTATATACGTAATTTACTCCTTCTGTATATATTTTAGAATGAAATGTGATGTGGTATTTAGTGAGAACAGAGAAAGTACAGAGCAGTGAAAGAAATACGTCTCAATGACATATTGTCATTTTTTTGGTTATTTTAATCACTTTTGGGTACTCTTAATAAATCATAGTAGTGTGGATCAATCGTAATCGCATGGATTATGTCGTTTCCAGTGTTTTTAGGGTATATGAAGAGATGCGTGAAGATAGATATGCTGTGGAAGGAGTGGAAAACCAAAATAGCTTTCTCGTGCCAATAATGGGAAAAATAGTGTTATAGCCAGGCTCGCATAGAGCCATAAGTCAAGTTATTGGGAGCGTTAGACTGAATGGCTGCACCGGGTATCTCATAATATACCCAGGAACAAGTTCTGGCAGTTCGGTCAAGATTGGGCACCCGAAGATGACAACCTCTCCTAGTAAAAAAATTCCAGTTAACCAAAGACCCTCATTTTTGTGTCCCTCATTTTTTCCATGGGTATAATTTTCTGTTTTGACCGAATAGAGAAGTTTCGGCGAGTCGCTAATCACGATTGATAGCCATCTTGCCACGAGAGTTGTACAGGAAAATTCTTCTCAACCCAAGAAGTATTCCTTCTTGAGTCAAGAGGAACTCTGAGCAGGAATAGTTATTGTGACATATAGTAATTGCAGATTTGAAGAAGTTCACACGATGTTCTATGTTACTTAAAAGGCCTTCATTATCGTCATTTTCAGTCGAGAATTTGTTAGAAGTTAAATAATTGATGCGACTGTATGTACTGTGCAGGAGTTAGACATAACCTATATAAATTCATGAGATTTCATCACACAATTCTTATTTTTGGTAATAATTGGGTCGTAATCAATCATAAATCATGACTCTATGCTATTCTAGAGATCGAAAATGAACACCGACTAGCCTGTTAAGTCTCTGAATTCAGCTTCTATTTGGGTAACGGAGCACGAACTCACTGCTACTGATGCTAGCGGTGATGTCTGTTTATCAGTGGCTTGTCTAGCTGCATCGTATCCCTGTGAGGTTCATCGACAGCAGATCGATATGTACTTATTTGAAGTGAAATGTTGAGATAAGAAATCAACTAAGCCTGCCGAGGCGTAGAGTCATGATTTATAATTATTTACGACCCAATTGTTAACAAAAGTAAGGATCGTGTGATGGAATCATAAATCGATATTATAGGTTATGTGTAGTTGCTGCACAGTACATACAGTTACGTTAATTATCTAACTCCTAACGAATTCTGTATTGCAAATGACGATGATGGAGGCCTTCTGGTAACATATTGCAGCAATGTTATTATTCATGTATAGAATATGTAGTGGGTATGCTGCACTTCTTATGAATTTTCTTTGTATGGACAAATGCAGGATTGTGAGAGAAGGAGAACAAAAAATCAACAATTCAAGAATATCAAATTTTATTCAAAACTTCCCTATTGCATGAGAGTAATGCGCTCGCGATCGCGCCTACTGATCCGAATGACCGTTAATCTACCCGTTTTCACGGGCTTTCACGGTTCTTCTTCCGGAAGAAAGAAAAAAAATTGAAGGACACGCAGGCGAGGGTAAGGCCAAAGCCTCAGAGCTGACCCACTTGCGAGCGGTTTCGCCTGTTGGCTATTTCCGCCGCTTGGTACTACCTTTGAATTTCTTTGTTGCGCTGCACGTGTGCTGGAGTCGTTCCAGGTCGCCACCACGAGGTCGATTTCCGGGCTCCGAATTGAGCTGCTGCTGGAGCTTCCTAGCTGTGCGGCGGGCGAGACGAAAATGTTCACCACGCGGCCGGCCGCTCGCGTCTGGCCGCGTGCGGTCAAAGAGAAGAACTGCGCACAACGCCATGTGCAGCTGCTGGCTTATGAACGCCGTAGTTTCAATCCGCTCAATAGGTGGCTACACGCGAAGGCTCGTTCGCGTGAATAGGGAATATCTGTGCGCGTGATCGTTGCAATATAGCATATCTTGTAAACGCTTTTAAATCTGCAATAACTACATTTCACAATAACTATTCCTACTCAGGGAGTTATTTTGTTTAATTTTGTTATGGAGTATTCTTGTTATAGATTACCGTAGTTGGGGGTGAGCTGCATTCCCCTTACCGTAAAAAAAATCCTCTCACAGCAAGAGGGACTCCTCTTGTGGCGAAAGAAATTACTTTTGTCATGAGAGGATTTTCCTCTCGGTGGAAGGGAGCACGAGGATTGATCCATTTACAGCAACAAAAGGAATTCCTCTTGCCGCGAGGGGAATCCCTCTTACCATGAGAGGATTTTCTTTTTTCGGTGAGGGGAATGCAGCTTTTCCCTACCTACGGTGCTCCATAAAAATACATGATCTTGTAAGAAATAAAATACTAAATTGAACAAAATAATAGTTTTGATCTCCATTATAAAATACAATTTTTAGAATAATTTCTATCCTAATAGTAACAAAAACTTACAGTGAGACCACTTGGGATACGGGTCACCTATCTTGACCAAGAATAGAGTGTATCCAGTTTCCGGGTCCAGAGCTCCCAAACTTCCAAGATGTTAATTAATGTATCCTGGTTGGAGCCGTTGGTCTTGTCCCATATGACAGTTATCATCTGAGACGCATTTCCACTCACTACACTGCACTTTAAATTTCAATCACTGGATACAGCAGCTTAATTAATCCTGAAACAAATGCACGTAGAGTAAATACATGTGTAATTGTCAATATTTACTTGAATCACATGGAGTAAAACATGAAAAAAATGAAAGTAAGGCACGGTTTGTGACTTTTCATTGTGGGCTTAGATACTAAAGCAATGACAACATGTATCCAAGCACAAGAGATACACAATATACACTAAAATTATATGATAATTGAGTATCAGAACTAAATTTTAACTACAAGAAATTTAATTTTGAACACTTGTTTGTCCAAAAAGAGGCAAAAAGAATTATAATAATAAAATTCTCTACTCACAGTTATTCGCTATTTCCAATGAAATTTCTGTCCCTGTGCAGCTTACCTGATATATAGATTAACAACAAAGAATTAAATTTTCTTTTGGATATACACAGTAAGAACGATTACTTAAAAGTGTTGCATTACTGAAAATCTATCTTACTTGAAATAAGTTCGAAAAATCCGAATTTTCTTAATTCCAGTAATTATTACTCTTATCAATATTTTTTTAAATTCAGTATAAATTTACTGAAATTAAGCTTCGTGATTCCTAAAATCGATTCTGAACTAAATTGACAGGTTATTGTATAAAGGTCAGTGTTTGACTAGTATTTTTGTGAGCATTCGGATCAAAACTAGACAACTTTACGAGTTGTTCCACATTCTGAGAACCTGATTAAAACAATAGAGAAAATAAAATGATATAAATAAACATACGATAAAAAAAAATAAACAATGACATGAAAAATGACTGTTGAGAGTTGTACAGAAAAATTTTTCTTGTCCCAAGAGGAATTTCCTCTTGAGTCAAGAGGAACTCTCTGAGCAGGAATAGTTATTGTAAAATGTAGTTATTGCAGGTTTGAAAACGTTTACACCATACGCTATATTACCAAGTGGCCTTAATAATCGTTATTTGCAATATAAAATTCGTTAGAAATTAGATAATTAACGTGACTGCATGTACTGTGCAGCAGCTACACATAACCTATATCAATTCATGAGATTACATCACATGATTCTTACTTTTGGTACCAATTGGGTCTCAAACAATTATAAATCATGACTCTGTGCTCTTCTGGAGATCAAAAGTAAACACCGACTCACCTGATGAGTCTTCAAATTCAGCTACTAAGGTAGGTGTACCCAATATGCGCCACAACCCAATATGCGCCACCCTTCGTATTTCATATATACGCGCGTCTAGAGCATCGCCGCGGCACAGAATCTTGTCGGCAATGCTAAATAATGAGGAAAGAAAATATTTTCACCGATCGGGAACCCTTATACCAACTTGTTACAGCTCGTTTTATCAATTTTTTCGCCAATTTTCATTCTCGATCTAATTTTGCTCAGGTAAGTGCGAATTTTTTTAACACCCTTAAACTGGGCCAAAAAAATCGAGCGATATATCGTTCGATTCCTTGACATCCCATCTACATCATCCAATTTTTTTTTTTCATCTTAAGCCCTTTTTATCAACCGTTTCAATAGCTCTTCGTTATTTTTATTAAATGTACCCAATATGCGCCACCCCTATTTTCTTGTTCTAGCTGCTACAATCAACCCATTGATGGTAAATATCCGCCAAACATGGTCGAAAGAAAATTTAGTTCAAGCTTTGGAGCAGGTCAAGAAAGGTGAGATATCGCAGAGGATGGCTTCGACTATATATAAGATACCTCGTCGAACATTTCAACGATATGTCAAACAAAACATCCGAAAAAAGGAAAATGAATTGACCTTATGCGTTAACGACAGAACAGAACGAAGAATTGTGTAGTCGAACTAAACGCTTAACAGATATTGGCTATCCTAAAACGAGAGAAATTTTGAGGTTATGCGTTTATAAGTGCTGTCTTGGAAAAAACATCAAACAGAATTTTTCTACCATCATGACAATAGCTAGTCTCAAATAGGCTGGGACATTTTTTAAATTGAACTCTTCCATTTCAGTGAGAACATCTCAATTATATTTAAAATTACACTAAAAAGAATGTTCATCAATTTGAGAGATTAATATTGGAATTAGATGTTGCATAAGTTATTTTTGTTGATTCAAAAACAACGGTTTTTCATGAATTTTAACTGAAAACTTGATTTGATTTAGGTTGTTAGAAGTTCATATAATCTATGTACTATGGTTCAATCAAAGACAAAATGTATTTTTCAATAAAATTATATCAGAAATATACTTTTTTGTTTGTATTTTATTCATTTCAGACATGCTTCATGCTTCAAATTGGATGGAAAGAAGTATTTTCAGGGTGGCGCCACATTGGGTACACTAAAAATTTTTTCCCGAAATTTTTTTTTCTTTTCAAAACGCTGTGGCTCAGCGTGAAACTGTTCAAATTAAATGAGACTCAGCTCATTATGAAGGTATTGAGTAGACCTTTCATTTGACACCAATTACGTTAGAAAATTTTCATTTGACGCGGTGTAGTGACCTTTCTCGCTTAGGTGGCGCATATTGGGTACAGGTACCTTATTTAGATTATCACGGAGCACGAACTCACTGCTACTGATGCCGGCGGTGAACTGACGCGCGACGCCTGTCTTGGCAGACTTGTTTGATTTTTCTTTTCAACATTTTACATCAAATAAGCACATATCGACTGCTATCGATGAACCTCAGAGGGATACGATGGAGCTATAGCATAGCTTCTGCAATTACACTATTTTTTCAGTGGAAATCGGAGATCCAGGCACGTTCAGTAGTCGATTTGTACGCAGTGGTCGCAAATTCACAGCTGCTGCTGCTGTAACAACACTTGTTATTTCGGCGTACACTGTTTCTCCTCAAAAATCAAAGATCCGGACACGCTTAGTCGTCAATTCAAACGCAGCGATCACAAGCCCACAGCGTATGCTGCAGAGGCTGTTTTTTTGTGTATACACCAGTTTCTCCGTGGAAATCGAAGATCCGGTCACGTACAGTCGTCAATTCGTACGGAACGAATGCAAGCTCACAGCGTATGCTTCAATTCTGCATGTCATTTTAGCGTATACTATTTCTCCGTAAAAATCGAAGATCCTGTCACGTTCAGTCATCAATTCAAATGCAGCAATCGCAAGCTCACTAGGTAGGCTGTATTTGTGGATTATTTTGGCTTATAAACTATTCATTCTGTAAAAATCGAAGATCCAGACACGTTCAGTCGTTGATTTGAACGCAGTGGTGGCAAGTCCACAGCGAACGCTGTAACAGCGCACTCTGTTTTTGCGTAGTCTGTTTCTCTGTACAAATCGAAGATTCAGACACGTTCAGTCGTCATATCAAACGCAGCGATTCGCAAATTCACATTGTACGCTGCAACAGCTCACGTTGTTTTTCCGTACACGTTTTCGTTCGTGAGATTTAAAGATCTAGGAACATCCAGTCCTCAATTCCAACGCATTACAAAAGTTGAAAATAGTGATTTCTATTAATATCATGACGGTGTCAAAGGGCGGCTGACTTTGAATATAATAACTTTCAACTATTTGAGAATATTACGCTAAGCTACGCATGGGACGTCCATTGTTCTGTCAAAAATCTGGAAGTGAATTGATTTCCTTCTCATACCCAGCTAATTCTGGTCTCATTTTTTCAGTTATAATTTTAGCTCATGCAGAATGCAAAATGACAAGAGCTCACTATCCAACCCCGTACCAGGGCAATCCACCACTCCATATGTCACTCGATCTAACCCTCCGTAACCTCTATTTTCTGCGACTTTGGAGCTTTTTTTCTCAAAAACTGTTCATTTTCAGATGGTCGGCCCATTTGAACTTCTGATCAGAGAGGAATGAACTATATTATGGCAAAGTTTGAGCCAATTCAACCGGGAGCCAAATCCTTAAGGAGGCCTAGGTCAGCCTGCTTCTCAGGTATTGATCGGTTTCGAGTGAGGGATTTAGAGGACCGAGCAATAAATGTGACTTGATTAGAAAACTGAATGAAGAAAAAGAGAATACGGTCGGTTTTGTCGCGTCACAATTTTCGCGTGGTTAGAACGTTCGTCGCCTTGAAAAAAAGGGAAAGAGAACGGCTGATCACGCGTTGTGGAAAGCAAGTCACCGTTATTAATAATAAAAAAAACTCAATTATTCGTGGCGATTGGAGTCATGCATCAAGAGGGACGCGTGCGCTCGAAGAGACAAACGCGGATGTGTGTGTGTGTAAGTATGTAGGAGATGAGAAACGGCTGTTCGCACTAACAATGTAAGTTATGGTAGAGGCTAGCCATACAGCATTGCACTTAACCCTCACAGAGAGAATTGGAACCTATGCCGATTCAGTGTGGAGTATTGCTACTCCAAGTATCGCTCGAAGCTATCACTCAAGAGTAGACACTTACCTCGGTTCTCACCATCTGCGTCTCTGGAGCGCCTCTGCTAGCGGTTTCTAGAAGTGGTGGGGCATGCAGGCACCGCGGCGTGATGTGCCTAAGACTAAAGAGAGGAGCTGCTGCTGCTAGTAGGGCTGGAGTTGAACTGACGCTCCAAGAGCTGCGTCTGGAGTGGGAGCGCGTGAGTGTGGACACGCTTGGGGACCCGGGCGCGCGGTGCGGGCTGCACGCGTAGTCGGGGGATCCCTCCGCACGATGTGGGCGGCCGCCGGCTCACTGCGCAGTACTGCCGTATTACAGGAGTAAAAAGGGCCAGGTGAGGTTGTCGGTGCACAGAGGCAAAGCATGGGAACGGTACGATGAGGAAAACTGTAAATTTTACGCGAGCGCGTCAGGCATTGACTGAATCAGATCCAAAAACGATAAGAAGGTAGAAAACTCTCGTCAACTAGATTCTTATCAAGACACTTGATAAGAATCTAGTTGACGAAAGTTTTCTGGAAGGATACACAAGTGGAAAGCAGAGCGCAGTTTTGAGAATACTTATATCGCAACCATCTATAGAAGCGAAATGACGATGACAACGAACGGGATTTTATGGAAGCATTTGGAAGAATTGAGTATCTAGTATCATTTGAAGCAGAACTTTTAGAAGCAAAAGATGTCGAAGTTTTGGTAGAATCAAAGAAAACCATACGTCGTCAAATTCGGGAGAAACAAATTCAGCGTAAACGAGAACAGAAAGATAGGCGAGCTAGAGAGTTGCAGGAACTGAGAGATCGCGAAGTGGCAAACAAAATATTGCTACCAAATATCGCGGAAAATCATAAGGCAACTGCCAAAACCATACAGGGAAATGAACAAGAACAGAGCGACGATGACTAATATCAAGAAAAATATTTGAATGGAGAGACAAACCCGAACAATACGATGGAGTTTCGTAATTTCGTTCCAAACTTGGAGAAATTCGCGATGGGGAAAGAGGGAAGAGAGGAGATAGCAAAAACAAAAGCGAGATTCAGTCAGGGGTACGCCAATTTGCAGGAGGAACAGCAGTATGTGTCAAAAAATAAGCAAGAATAGATGTCACAGTTAATGTCAGAATATAACTACGGAATAGTATACCCAAATCGGAAAAACGACTATGAAGTACAAAATCTGAAAGGGGACAGCTAGATATGGTCAATTACGGACAGGACAAGTCTCACGGCAATCAAGCATATTTATCAACTAGCAAGAATCTCTCGCTCGCTATCGCTCGCTCGAGTCTTTCGTGTGGAATTTAATTAAAACTTTCCCAAAATATTCTATAATCTTTAATATTCAATTCAATTTTAGTAAGTTGTACTTGAAAATTATTGTAAATAAATGTCAGTCGACATCATCATGCATATTATAGTTTGTTAAGTCGATAAAATTATCTAGTGCTCACATTTTCCATTGTAGAAAAATTTAAAAAAGTGAACGTGTAGGAGCAAAATGAATAAAACGAGAATAGCGTCATCGTTTGTAAGAAAAGATAGGATCAAATGTTTGAATAGAATAATATTGAGTGCACAACAATATGAAGTATCACCTTTCGATCCGCAATACCAAACATACCTCGAAACTGTATCATTTTTGTTTGGCGTCATTAAGAAAATTGACGAAAATTTTTTTTTTTATCGATCTGCTTGAACAAAATTCTGAAAAATCAACCCTTTGTACGTTATTAAAGGGGATCTTACACAAAATTTGTTATATCATCCATACGCCCACCACAAATCGAATTTTTCAAATTTATTTTCTATAGAAATATAGTTCTCGATCCCACCTTTCAATCCGCAATACCAAACATACCTTGAAACTGTATCATTTTTGTTTTGTGTCATTAAGAAAATTGACGAAAATTTTTTTCTATCACCACACTATTTTCGTCAACAGAGATTACGTCCACGCATCAATGTTTTCAAATTTTCCAGCATGAATTATGAAAGCTCTTCTTACGATCTGCTTGAATAAAATTCCGAAAAATCAACCCTCTGTACGTTTTTAAAGGGGATTTCACGGAGACATCGGGAAAAAATTTGTTAAATCATTCATACGCCCACCACAAATCGAATTTTTCAATTTTTTTTTTTAGAAATGTAGTCCTCAATCCCACCTTTACATCCGTCATACTAGATCTACCTCTAAACTGTCTCATTATTGTTTCCAAAAGCAAGAAAGGTGGACCAGGAAAATATACGGATCCATCTTATTATAATGTAGAAGATTAAGCAGGAACAGATGTAACAATTAGAGCCGGAATATCATACCCAAGTCAGAAAAACGACTACGAAGTACAAAATCTGAACGAGGGACAGCTGGTTATGATCAATCATGGATAGGACCAATTTCACGGCAATCGAGCATATTTATCAAGACTTGAACAAGAAAGAATAACACATTCAACTCCCAAACGAGAGGTTAAACACAGAGACTGACAATGGATTATTACGATACTCATGGAGTCTAGATCATGACGATACACTCACGAATATTAAGCAGAAACCAAGCGCAACAGTAACGGGAAGATGCCCCGAGAGAACATGCGAATTATCAAGAGAATCCCGGGAAACAAAAATGGGTTCTTAGGACCATCGCGTCAGGAGCAACAATCGATCATCACATACCCACTGTCGAAAGCATCGGTCAGATTTAATGAGGGAAGGAATAGGCTTTTAGAAGGGAATAGGGGATTTGTAGAGAGATGGAGCGAGCGACGACAACACAAGCTGATGGAAAAAGAAGAGGATTTACGCAACATTAGCATATGGGAAATTAAACCGCAGGACAGAGGAAACAGCGAGGATAGAAAGATATATGAAGAAATTGAAAACAACCCATGAAGAGCAGAATATCAGCATAGGACCGAGGCAGATCCTCAGAGCGTCAGAATGACAGCTTAGAAGGAATAGACAGGAAATGGACCATATTATGAACCAAATATACGAATTACCTTGAATCAGTCTTCTAATAGCATCCCGGAATTTGCTGGCAACCCCGATTCGCTACCTTTATCTAGAGACGCACTGAGGAACGTAGTTAAACAAATTGGCAAAATGACGAACGGACAATTTTATTTTCATTGGCAAGCAAATTAAAAGGAAATCTAAAAGGAATAATGCAAGCACCATATGGGAGAATATGAAGTTACAATAATTGTATAACCGAAAGAGAATCAGGGTAAAATTGATGAGAAATAAGAGTAATAGCCGGGATAACAATTTGATCATGAGAACGATAGGTAAAGATTAACGTCAGGGTGGGAAAATTCTTTTTGGGTGCGTCTAGATGGGTAATATCTCGATAAACAGAAGACCACGAATTCATTATCACAACGCGAAAGGCATATAAGAATACACAATCTCTTATATTAAGTGTAATCGAGGAACGGCGATGATGGCATATAATATAATAACTATATAAGACCTCGTGGGGGAATTCGCGAGGAATCCCCAATAGTAGTTTGGAGAGTTGTAAAATCCGTGACGTCAGCATGCCGCGGAGCGACGCGCTAACCGAGCAAGTCATTTGCGGATCCAAACAATGGATGAAACCCTGGCGAAAATGGCAGAGCTGGCAATGGCCAATCAGGAACCGAATACGGGCAATAGAGCGCGTTGGAATATGGATCAACAGCACATCGTGAAACGACGGAGGCAGGCGAATTACCGAACAACATTTCGATTAAATATCATACCCGGAGAAAAGCACTAAAATTACAGTCAATATCGATATTCAATTCGATTTTTTTCAGAAGTGGAGGCAGATCGCCAAAAATCGATTATTTTTTATCGTGGAAGTAATCGACCTCATAAGGGAATTTGAAGATTCTGAAGATTTTTGAAATTTTGAGCAAGTCGAGGCTGCAGCGACTCCGGGGCGGGCTCGCCAGCAAGTCACCGATGAAGGTGCGGGCTCGCAAGCAAGTCACTGCCGCACCGACATGAGTGCGGGTGCGCCAAGGAGTGCGCCATTAGGCCACCGCCGTAACGGCATGAGTGCGGGCGCGCCAAGGAGTGCGCTCGCTGTCGCTAGCTCCAATTGTCAACTTACCTCCAGTGGGAGTACATTGTCAACAATTTCTGAGCTCAGTATAATCATTTATTTATGGAAAATTAATTCATATATCGTAAATTTGAAAAGCGCTATGTACTCGTGAGAGCAAGTACTATCATATAGCAAACTTTTATATTTGCTATATTCCATTTTTCTTCAGGAAAAACGATATTTTGCAAAAACTATCGATTATACAAAAATCTGCTTATCTGCCCCTCTCTCCCCTACTGAGTTATGGATAACCTGATTCGACACAATAGAACCATACCAAGTAAAACGCCTATGGTCAATACCACAGCAGAGTTCTAAACCCAGCGTATAAAGGATCACGCCGCGAAACACTCGGCTACCTTGAAGAAAAAAATTATTATGCATTAAAGATTTAATACTTATCTCTATCCATATAAGCATTTGAACTCCTGTTTGAATTAGGTCAACATCTTTTGAGTTTCTTATTACACTTTATATTTACTGCTGAAATTTTGATTAACCCATCAACGCCGAAGCGTACCGTTTTTTTAGTGAACTTTTAACGCGATTATTTCCCATGTTATCGGAGCTAAAATCATCCATATCATCCGTATATATTCCGACGTGAAATTTTATGCTCTTTCTTTTATGCTCTTCTTTTATTTAAACATAAGAAACTCGAAAATTTTCGAAAGAAAAAAATTCTTAATTCTTTTTTGCATTGTTACCGCTAAAAATTCATGCTCTAATTGTGATCATAGGTGATCACGATTGTTGAAGTTTATCGAAGAATTTTCGTGTAATCATTGAACCACTTCTTACAATATGGAGGTAAGAACGTAAATATTTAACAAAAATCTAAGCTAATTTTTTCCCGGAAACTATCGAGTTGAGCACAAAATATCTAGGAACAAAAACATCTTAGAATCGGTCGAAGAGTACACTCAAATTTTTTCATAACCTTTAGAGATGATTTTTGTTTTTTTAAATAGCAAGAAGTAGAATATGTTAACTTGAATAATTTTTTTCCCGGAAACTATTGAGTTGGGTAAACATTTTCATCGAATAAAAATGTCTTATAATCGATCAAAGAATATCCTAAAATTTTTCTAGAAGAAAAAACGAATATTTGGAAAATTGCCATTTTTTTGACACTTTGAAAAAACAAAAATCATCTCAGGGTTATGAAAAAATTTGAGTGTACTCTTCGACCGATCCGAAGTTTGAATCCAGTTTGAAGCATGAAGCATGTCTGAAATGAATAAAATACAAACAAAAGAGTATATTTCTGATATAATTTTATTGAAAAATACATTTTGTCTTTGATTGAACAAAGACAAAATGTATTTTTCAATAAAATTATATCAAAATTACATAGACTATATGAACTTTCAACAAGCTAAATCAAATCAAATTTTCAGTCAAAATTCATGAAAAAACGTTGTTTTTGAATAAAAAGAATTAACTTATGCAACATTTAATTCCAATATTAATCTCTAAAATTAATGAACATTCTTTTTAGTGTAATTTCGAATATGATTGAGATGTTCTCACTGAAATAGAAGAGTTTAATTTCAAAAATGTCAGAGCCCATTTGGGACTAGCTTTGTCTTGATGGTGGAAAAATTCTGTCTGATGTTTTGCTTTCTCAAAGAGAAAGCTTTGTAACGGGGTAAAAATCGACCCACCGAATCGGACTTTGGGACCTCGATTTTCGTAATCTACGGGTCGAAAAACATGGAAATCCGAAAATGTCTGTATGTATGTACGTACGTACGTACGTACGTACGTACGTGCACTTTTTTTTGTCGTACGATAACTCTCGAAGGAATTGTCCGATCGTCCTGAAATTTTGCACACAGGTTAGTCACCGCAAAATCTCGGTCGAGTTCAATTTTCAGCCAATTCCGTTGTTTATTTCTCTAGCAACCGTTGCTAACGTGTTTTTGATAAAAGCTCCAAAAATCATCATCAATGCACGATGGGTCTCCAATTTTTTCGATGATCGATGAGAATCGATAAGACATTCATTTTGGAACAACCATTGTTTATTCTCTTAGCAACCGTTGCTATGGAGATACAAAATTCAGCTTCAGACTGACTTTTTTTTGTCGTACGATGTCTTTGGAAGGAATAGTCCGATCGTCCTGAAATTTTGCACTCAGGTCGGTCTCCGAAAGATGTAAACGTGTTTAGCAGCATCCGTTGTTTATTTCCATGGCAATTGTTGCTATCGTGTTTTTGATAAGTTCCCATATAATTCATGATAAATGATCATTTGGGTTCGTATATTTATGGGATTCTATAAGAATCAAAGAGAGATTTCCCGTAGAAACCATTGTTGATGTCTTTAGCAACCGTTGTTTATATCCCTTGCAACCGTAACTAGGGAATGGAAAAAAAGTCAGTTGGAGTTTCATTTTCGGAACTGTTGATGACTAAGAAGTAAGAACATCGAAGCTCAGACATTTACCATAGCAACCGTTGTTTACGTCCTTAGCAACCGTTACTATGGAGTGTGAGAAGTCAGTTGGAGTTTCATTTTCGGAACTGTTGATGACTAAGAAGTAAGAACATCGAAGCTCAGACATTTACCATAGCAACCGTTGTTTACGTCCTTAGCAACCGTTACTATGGAGTGTGAAAAGTCAGTTGGAGTTTCATTTTCGGAACTGTTGATGACTAAGAAGTAAGAACGTCGAAGCTGCGACATTTACCATAGCAACCGTTGTTTACGGCCTTAGCAACCGTTACTATGGAGTGTGAAACGTCAGTTGGAGGTCCATTTTCGGAACTGTTGATGACTAAGAAGTAATAACGTCGAAGCTCCGACATTTACCATAGCAACCGTTGTTTACGGCCTTAGCAACCGTTACTACGGAGTGTGAAAAGTCAGTTGGAGTTTCATTTTCGGAACTGTTGATGACTAAGAAGTAATAACGTCGAAGCTCCGACATTTACCATAGCAACCGTTGTTTACGTTCTTAGCAATCGTTACTATGGAGTGGGAAAAGTCAGTTTGAAGTCCATTTTTGGAACTGTTGGTGACTAAGAAGTAATAACATCGAAGTTCCGACATTTACCATAGCAACCATTGTTTACATCCTTAGCAACTGTTACTATGGAGTGGGAAAAGTCAGTTAGAGGTCCATTTTCGGAACTGTTGACGACTAAGAAGTAAGAACACCGAAGCTCGGATATTTACCATAGCAACCGTTACTATGGAGTGGGAGAAATGAGTTAGAGGTTCATTTTGCTTTCTCAAAGAGTGGTGATTAATGTAAGTTGAGGTTCGATTGCAATATTTTGAGAAAGCATACTGCTGAGGCACTTGGCAGCGGTTTTTTCCTTGACAGTACTTATGAACGCATAACCTCAGAATTTTTCTCGTTATAGGATCGCCAATATCGGCTAAGCGTTTAATTCGACTACACAATTCTTCGTTCTGTACTGTCGTTAACGCATATCGTCGACTCATTTGCCTTTTTTCGGATATGTTTTGTTTGACATATCGTTGAAATGTTCGACCAGGTATTTTATATATAGTCGCAGCCATTCTCTGCGACATTTCATCTTTCTTGACCTGCTCCAGAGCTTGAACTAAAATTTCTTTCGACCATGTTTGGCGGATATTTACCATCAATGGGTTGATTGTAGCAGCTAGAGCAAGAAAATAGGGGTGGCGCATATTGGATACATTTGATAAAAATAACGGAGACCTATTGAAACAGTTCATAAAAAGGGCGTAAGATGGAAAAAAAATTGGGCGATGTAGATGAGATGTCAAGAAATCGAACGATATGTCGCTCGATTTTTTTGGCCCAGTTTAAGGGTATTGAAAAAATTTGCACTTACCTGAGTAAAATTAGATCGAGAATCAAAATTGATGGAAAAATAGAGAAAACGAGCTCTAACAAGTTAGTGTAAGCGTTCCCGATCGGAAAAAAATTTTTCTTCCCTCATTATTTAGTATTGGTGACAATATTCTGTGCCGCGGATATGCTCTAGACGCGCATATATATGAAATACGAAAGGTGGCGCATATTGAGTATACCTACCTTATATAGCATCTTCAAATTTTGAGTAGAAACCAAGAAATTGATAATGCATTTTTCTGCATGTATAAGGTATAGCACGGCGCTCACTCGCAAGAAAGTCGGCATTTTATCGGCTATAGAAGACAGCTTGAAAATCAGGAAAGCCGCATCACAGGATCGTTTGTATCAGCCTTCTAATTGTTCCTCACTGGAGCATACTTCTGTGATCAATATGTCGTGACTCGAAAGTTATATTGGTCGGTATACAATTAGAGCCTGGCGAATCCAAATCTTCCAATCCATCAGAATGGATCCATCCAAACTAGCAGAAAATTATGCTAGTATAGAAGTTATTGTAGCTGGGGCAATGAATAAAATTCGTGACAAGTGCCAATCCAATAAATAGTTTCTTAGGCAGAATTATGAGTTACCGTTCACATGTTGGAGCTCTGGATTGCACTTTACGTGATTTCAAATCTAATAACAAACCTATGGTTGGGAATAAATTTTGTTTTGCTTGTTGTCCATTTTCTTTCTGAAGTAGTAAACTCCTGTAGCGTGGTATAGTCTTCAGTAATATAATTCAATCTCGGTCAATATATGTACGCCTCCTAGATTCTTCCATTAATTCAATTCGTTCTTTCAGTAACTGCTTCTGTCCATCAGGTTCTTATATTTATTACTTATGCTTATACTGTAACGGATAGAGAACAATGGAAGTTTATTTCCCTGAATGTACTTACTAGGATACCACTTGGGTCACCAATCTTAACCAACATTTTTTTTGGTGTTTCCTTTTACCAAGATAAGAGTGTATCCACAGTTTCAGGGTCCAACCTTCCCAAACTTCCAAGATATCAATTAATGTATCCTGGTTGGAGCCGATGGTCTCGTCCCAAACGACAGTATGTCATCTGAGATGTATTTCCCTCACTGCACTTCACTTTCACTGTTCTTACTGAATACTACACCACGATTACCTGGAAAACATATAGAATAAGTAAAGAACGTGTATATTCAATACATCGTACATCCATGTCTTACTCATATGGAGTATTCAAGCGCATAGGCCATAAATGAAGTAATATTAGATGACAATTCAGTGTCAGAATTGAGTTCCATCCATAAGAATTTCAATTCTGAACACTTAGTGTCCATAATCAGACCATTTGAAAATAATGGCAAGAATTCTCTACTCACAGTTACTCGCAATTTTCAATCAAATCTCTAGCCTTGTACAGATCACCTGGAAAATAAATCAACAACAAAGAATCAAATTCTTAGAGAATATATCAACCCAAAAGGATAGGTTAAAAGAGTACTTATCTGAATCTGGTTGTGTCTCCATCCAGTTGTAATTTAATCAGCTGCACACGATGAAGCTGCCTATCTATTCCTGCTCTGGTTAGAAATATGATGAGATTGATGCAAAATATTTCACTTCCAATCTCTCAGACTGTGAGTTATTGGCAGTGCTAACAGTGTACCATATTGGACTGATTATTTTGTTTATTAAAGACGCACATGGTAACCGCAGAAATACGTCCCAGATGACATGATATTATCATTTGGGAGCGTTGGACCCTGAAACTGTAGATATACTCTATCCTTGGTATAAGGAAACACCAAGAATATGTTGGTCTAGATTGGTGACTAACATCCCAAGTGGTCTCCTAATAAGTATTCAGGAAATTAAACTTCCATTGTTCCCTAGTCGTTGAAGTTGCAGATAAGTATAAGAATAAGTAATAAGTTCAAGAACCTGACAGACAGAATCAGTTATTAGAAGAACGAATTGAATTAATGGAAGAATCTAGGAGGCTTAGATATATTGACACATTGCAGACAGAATTTTATGGGTGTTGCTCTGTCTACGAACAAACATTTTCTATTCTATTCCTGATCGTACTGGCACATTTAATGTGCCAGATGGTCAGCGGACACGTGAGCGAGTCGAAAATTCTTCTCCATTTTACGTTTATGAGTGGAGTGAGAAGCGAGCACTCTGAATGAGTTCAGTTTCGAAACAGTAATATGCGAAAATCATACTTGAAAGATGAGAAAGATCAGTAGGACTAGTCATCGCTCCTCTTTTATCTCTGACCAGGTGGCATGGTTAATGTGCCCTTTCTAAAATCGAGTCCTGAGTCTATTTCAAATATTTTATAATATAGTTGCTTTCATGCCACAGGTTGATCATTATATTGACATTGAACATAAACTCTAAACTCATATATTTTACAGATTGAATACGCAGATATGCTGAAACGCGTTGAGCCTTTGAGAGAGGAACTTCATTCTTTAGAACAACAGGCTGAAACTAATAAACGGAAAGGTGAAGAAGTAAAAGATCTTATTTCTCAGTTGGAATTGAGTATCGCTTCTTATAAAGAAGAATACGCTCAATTGATTTCTCAAGCTCAAGCTATAAAAGCAGATCTAGAGAATGTACAGGGGAAAGTTGATCGATCCATAGCTTTACTGAAATCTCTAGTGATTGAAAGGGAAAGATGGGAGTCAACAAGCGAAACTTTCCGAAGTCACATGTCTACAATCATCGGTGACGTTTTATTATCATCGGCATTCCTAGCTTATGCAGGGTATTTTGATCAACATGTGAGTATGCATATACACTGAATGTCTTTTATGAAAAATCGTTCTTGAATCATAGTTCAATCGTGTATCTTCTCTCTGACACATAAAAATGAATAGACATTTACCTGAATATACTCACTACCCATTAGAAACTAACTATTCTGGTATTGATATCAAAAATCGTTTGCATACAGTGGTGTAGTTATCTGATACAAATGTTAATGAATGTAACGCAAATGGAAGCAGAGGGATAGAAAGTTCATTATATTTCAAGCTGGACTTTATCTGTTAGCTATTTCTTAGTATCGGTAAAAAAATTGATCTGAAGGACAAGAAAATTTTCTCCGAGTGGAGAAATAAACCATGTTCCATCGTTAAATTTCGGTAAATGATGCTGACTTTTATTCTTGTACAATTATAGGATGAAAATCATCTCAAACTCCCGCTTGGAGCTATTTTAATATTTTATACAGCTCAGAACATTTTGATCATTCAAAGTTTTTAAGAACATAACTTCATGTGAATTCTTGCTCGATATTTCGTTTCATTGTGTATTGTCACTATAACCGTGTAATACTCGAGTCACATCTTATAAACAAAAGAATGACATCTATAACAGTAAAACTAACGCGCAAATTGCCGTTTGATCAATATTCCAAAATGATAAATACTGACTGAATCTTCTTAGATGGATCTTCTTCTTCTCAGAGGAAATCAAGAACAAGTAAGAAGTTCAAGAGAGAGAGAATGAGAGAGAGAGAGAGAGAGAGAGAGAGAGAGAGAGAGAGAGAGAGAGAGAGAGAGAGAGAGAGAGAGAGAGAGAAGAGAGAGAGAGAGAGAGAGAGAGAGAGAGAGAGAGAGAGAGAGAGAGAGAGAGAGAGAGAGAGAGAGAGAGAGAGAGAGAGAGAGAGAGAGAGAGAGAAGAGAGAGAGAGAGAGAGAGAGAGTGAGAGTGAGAGAGAGAGAGATATGTTTTATTGTATAAATTATACAAAATTCATATTTACAAAAATATCAGTCTTCTTTTTTGAAAATAACGGTCACTTAACTGAAACATGTTTTACATATCATCCTTGTCAATCATAGTATAATTCGTAGAACTAATCCTTAACCGTGCTCGAAAACGGCACGCGAGCTCCGCCGATCCTAATGCCGGATGCATAGAGTGCTTCTTTTGTGCAGAAGATTATATGTCATTCATGTATATGCAAAAGAGAAGCGGTCCAAGGACTGATCCCTGTGGTACCCCAAGATTTGTGGTAAGCCACGATGATTTGCCAAAACTCTTAGTTATGACTATTTCATCGCCTGGGGGGAAAAAGCAACGATCTCAGAAACGCGCTAAAGAAAGATCTAATTCGAGTTAAGCGAAATAGAAAGATCTATTTCGAATTGAGCGAAATGAAAAGATCTATCTCGAATCGAGCGGAATAAAAAGATCTATTCCGAATCGAGCAGTATAGAAAGATCGTTTTCAAATCAACTTTTAAAGAAAGATCTAACTCAGATTTTACATTATAGAAAAATCTATCTCAGGTTTAATTTTATTTTGCGGCGTTTTTTCGAGTTCGGAGTTGATGCGGTACGTGCGCACTTGAGTGCGATTACTTATGTGCGTGTGTGTGTATGTAAATATGTGTGTATGTGTGTGTGTAAGGACACATCTGGATGTAATATGCCAAGTTAACTATTTACGTTAAACAGTTTTTGCCTGGATGGTTTCTCGTAGAAATTTATATACATGTGTTTTTGAGGTCGCTGATAACGAATCCCGCCTCAAATTTTGAAAATAAAAATTAGAGCCTCTAAGATCACCTGACAACATTTTGGAAAAAAATTGAATTTTTTTAAAAATCGATATTTATGGGTTTTTGAGGTCACTGATTACGAATCCGGCCTCAGATTTTGAAAATTCAAATTAGAGCCTCTAAGATCACTTGATATTTGGAAAAATTGAACTTTGTTGAAATTCGTATACATGGGTTGTTGAGGTCGCTGATAACGAATCCCGCCTCAAATTTTGAAAATAAAAATTAGAGCCTCTAAGATCACCTGACAACATTTTGGAAAAAAATTGAATTTTTTTAAAAATCGGTATTTATGGGTTTTTGAGGTCACTGATTACGAATCCGGCCTCAGATTTTGAAAATTCAAATTAGAGCCTCTAAGATCACTTGATATTTGGAAAAATTGAACTTTGTTGAAAATTCGTATGCATGGGTTGTTGAGGTCGCTTATCACGAATCCCGCCTCAAATTTTGAAAATAAAAATTAGAGCCTCTAAGATCACCTGACAACATTTTGGAAAAAAATTGAATTTTTTTAAAAATCGGTATTTATGGGTTTTTGAGGTCACTGATTACGAATCCGGCCTCAAATTTTGAAAATAAAAATTAGAGCCTCTAGGATCACTTGATATTTGGAAAAATTGAACTTTGTTGAAAATTCGTATACATGGGTTGTTGAGGTCGCTTATCACGAATCCCGCCTCAAATTTTGAAAATAAAAATTAGAGCCTCTAAGATCACCTGACAACATTTTGGAAAAAAATTTAATTTTTTCAAAAATCGGTATTTATGGGTTTTTTAGGTCACTGATTACGAATCCGGCCTCAGACTTTGAAAATTCAAATTGTTGAAAACATCATGTTGGTTATACGTTTAATATGACTCTCGTCTCTACGTGCTCAAGGTTAAGGCTGATTTCAGTCTGAGGCCGGATTCGTAATCAGCGACCTAAAAAACCAGTGAATACCGATTTTTAAAAAAATTCAATTTTTTTCCAAAATTTTGTCAGGTGATCTTAGAGGCTCTAATTTGAATTTTTTTAATTTGAGGCCGGATTCGTTATCAGCGACCTCAAAAACACATGTATACCAATTTCTACGAGAAACCATCGAGGCAACAACTGTTTAACGTAAATAGTTAACTTGGCATATTACATTCAGTTGTGTCCTTACACACACATACACACATATTTACATACACACACACGCACATAAGCAATCGCACTCAAGTGCGCGCGTACCGCATCAACTCCGAACTCGAAAAAACGCCGCAAAATAAAATTAAACCTGAGATAGATTTTTCTATAATGTAAAATCTGAGTTAGATCTTTCTTTAAAAGTCGATTTGGAAACGATCTTTCTATACTGCTCGATTCGAAATAGATCTTTTTATTCCGCTCGATTCGAGATAGATCTTTTTATTCCGCTCGATTCGAGATAGATCTTTTTATTTCGCTCAATTCGAAATAGATCTTTTTATTTCGCTTAACTCGAAATAGATCTTTCTTTAGCGCGTTTCTGAGATCGTTGCTTTTGCCCCCAGGCGACGATTTGTTGTCTATCAGTAAGATATGAATGAAACCACGAGAGAGCAGTCCTGGTAAAGCCGATACCTCTCAGACGCTTCAGCATTCTAGAGTTGGAAATTTTGTCAAAGGCTTCACTAAAGTCAAGAAGCAAAAGTAACGTCAGTTTCTTTTTGTCCATTCCCAGTCTAATGTCCTCTGTTAGTCTCAACAGTGCCGTTCGAGTGATGTGGTTTGGACGGAAACCAGCCTGTCTAGAATCGAGGATATTTTTGGTAGTAAGATAGGTCACGACTTGGTCATGAACTATCTTCTCTAGGACCTTAGACAGGAAATTCAAGAGGGCAATGGGACCAAACGACGGCGACGACGGGAGAGCGGTCTTCTTCAGCGGAAGAACGTGAACCTTCTTCCATGATGATGGAAAGATGCCTTCGCGAAGGGAGGAGTTGAACAGGTTCACGATTTTACCTACTGACTGAGAAATATAATGAGAAATGCTCAGGACAACATCATTAATATCAATTTTCTGTAAACAAAAGCTATCTTCCTCGGAAGTTGAAGATATTATATCCAGGTAGACCGAAGTACTCTTATTGTGGGTAATGGACACCTTAGCGGGATGAGTGTTCAGATCCTCCGGCGTGATCCCATTCAAGTCCTCCTTCTGTTTGGGCAAGAGATCAAGGTTGCGCAATTCCCTCCAAACCGTGTTTGTATCGAGTGCTTCTGACAGTTTACTCGAGCGGAACTCGGTACGAGCATAGCGTTTATACATTGCGTCCGTTTTCTTGTATAGCAGTTATCAGCATCAACCCACGGCAGCCTATTCTTCCTAGGTTTGAACTCCTTGAGAGGTGCAAGCTCGTCAATGGCCTTCGTGAGGATGCGGCTGAGACAGTCAAGTGCGGAATCGATTTCATCTACGTCCTCCTAGTTGAGCGGCTCCCAATCGCATAGTTCCAAGGTAGAGGCTAGGTCTTCCTGCCAAATACCCTTGAAATTTTTAAATTTGAAAGAGCCTGGCCTCTTCTTAGGTTGTTGAATAGTGAGTTCAACGTCAATTATATGATGTTTACTGCGAAAGGGAGCGGAAAAGTTGCGTTCGTCTAAAATTACGTCATTGTCGTCTACCAAGACGACAATCCACGCGCGAGAATGCGGTGTTATATGCGTGGTTCCATGTTGCATCAGACGCAATGACAGTTCTTCAGTTAATTAGTACTATAGCCGGAAGTGCTGAGATTGTTGCTACAGTCATTATTGTTACTAAAACTAACATTAATATTATTACTATTGCTGCTGTGTTCCGCAGAAGAATCTTCGGTATTGAAGCGCGGCGTTTCCAATTGAGCGATTGAATTCAAATTTGAATTTGCTGCGCTTCGTGTTGTGGTGCAGGGCGACGGGTGCGACGCAGCCGGCGTTGACGAGCGTAGAAGGGCCCCGCGCGCCGCTGCGCCAGCACTGGCCGGCAGCGCGCGCGAAGCTGGTGGGCACTTGGTGTGGCAAATATCGCAAGACCCCTCTCCTTTCTTATTCGCGTATTTTGAGTGCCGAGGTTTTTTACACTCGGGGCACTGTTTGAGGGGGCGGTCAGATGACACTTTGTACACAGCGCAGGTATTTAGATAGCCTGGTGCCATGTGGACCGCCCGCGTGAAATAAGTTTGAAGAGGGGACGTACCTGCTCTCTCTCTCTCTCTCTCTCTCTCTCTCTCTCTCTCTCTCTCTCTCTCTCTCTCTCTCTCTCTCTCTCACTCTGTCGCGATCAGCTGTTGTTGCTGCTGCTCCGCTATGGCTCCGTGCTCTTGCCGCATTCGCTCTTTGCGCTTCTAACTTCACTACCTGGATGTTGTGTGATTGAGGCTGGAGAAATCGCTGCGAGCCAAATTATACAGCAACTATGAGAAATGCTGCTACGACTTGCATCAGGGCGCTTGCAAGGAGAGAGAGAGAGAGAGAGAGAGAGAGAGAGAGAGAGAGAGAGAGAGAGAGAGATTTTCTTATCGCTCAATTCGACTAGATTCACGTTTTGGATCCCCCTCATTCCCGTTAATTTTGAGTGCGAAATAGCTAAGGGCTCATTGCTTGTGGTGATTAACACGGAGCTCCAACAATTGGCGTGAGCCGCATCGTTGGATCGCGAGCGCCCGGACGATCCCTCCAGAATCCCTTCCTCCCGCTCTTCCCAGTACCGGGGAAGCGTCCACTACGCGAGCAGCGACGGTCCGCAACTATGTACGGGCGGCTCGGGGTCACTCTCGAGACCCTTGGCGCGGCGTCTGCTCGTGGGAGCTGGTTGACTGACCTGGCCGCTGAGCGAGTAGCGCGGCTGTAAATTATTAGTTCGAGGTACGTTTTCTGCACTACGATAAGTGCGGAATTCACCCCATTGCATCGTATACAAAAAATTCATTGAATTATCTTCTTCTAATTCGTGAGTGAAGTCAAAATTTTTATTGTATTCATTGAAAACTTTAATGACTATTTCAACATGTTCTTCTTTCATACATGAAATAGTGTCATCAACATATCTCTGGTAAAGTAACGGTTCACAATTGTATACTGACTTGTTTAAACATTCTATTTATAAATCGTTCATGGTAAGGTCTGCGAACAATGGAGAAATAGGAAAACCCATGTTCATCATTCTTCAACTCGTCATATAAGATTTTTGCTGAAAAATGTGTCGGTGAATTTACTAATGAAATGATAGGTCTCAATGGGTAATCGGCTTCATGTATCTTAGGCAAACCATATGCTTCAGCCAGAGTGGTATTGGTTTGTCAGTTGAATGTTGTGGAAGCGTTTATTTAGGAAATTTTGGTCATTAAAACTGGACAGATTTTTATGAACTTTGGTTTGTAATGATTTGAGTTGGTTTCTTCTAACTATTTTGTAAGTATCTTCAGTCTCTAGAAGTGTATCCATTTTTCCTCTACATTCACTAGTATTCATACACACTGTCAAGTTAACAATATCATTTATCGGAATATCATATTCATATATCATGTTGGTACTATATGGTGTATGGTGTAATAATTGTATAGTGCAAATTCGGGTCAGACTGATCGCAGGATCCTTGGAAGGGTTTTCATGTTTTATGATTAAAACTTAGAAGAAATCGATGCGTGGGCGTGAAATGCGGGAAAAATCCATTTTCAGAAAGATGTACAAGATATATCGTTGAAAAAATCCATGAATCAGCGTCGTAATGGAAATTCTGATAATATGGATCGATAGAGCTGCTTGAACATTTTCATTTTTCGTGAAAAACTGAAATATGTCAATGCGGGGGCGTGAAATACGAACGTGAAAATTGGTGTTGTAATTTTTTTTTTAATGCGTTAAGAAAAATACGTGAAATTATGGTGCGATTTCAAGTGTGACCGATCAAAAGATCATCGGGTGGGCTTTCTTATTCATAATTGAAACTCTAAAAAAATCCACGCGTGGGCTCGAAATACGGAAAAAAACTGATTTCTAGTAAGTTGTACGAAGTAAATCGTTATGAAAATCTATAAATCAGCGTCCTAATAAAAATTCTGATAGAACGGTTCAATAGAGCTGCTTGAGCACTTTCAGTTATCATTGTGAAAACTTGTGTTGCGTTATAATTTTGAAAGAAATATGGTGTTATCATGTGTAATGGGATTTGTAAAAAAACCACGAAATTATGGCTATTTCGTGTCTGACCAATCGAATTATCTTTGAAAGCGCTTTCATATTTCATAGTAAAAATTTTGAAGAAATTAATGTCTCGGCATCAAGTGTGAAGAAATATATCTAAATTCTTATATTCATTCGAAATTATCGAGAAAATCCATTAACTGATATCACAGTGCAAATTTTTAATTGATATATATTATGTCAGTGAAAATTTCAGTTTTTTGAGCGAGAATCTTCAAATTAACTCATTAAGTCCCAGATTGCAGAAATTTTATTGGTACTTTCGAGCTCAAATATTTTGATGAATAGGACGGAAGGTTGATTGTAAAATAGTCATTCCTGCTATTTTCGGGTGTGCTCTACACGATACAATGGTTAAAAAGACTAGAAAATATGATTTTCAATAAATTATTAACAAATTAAAATAAAAAATGCGATTTTTTGGAGCACTTTTTTATACTATTGTATTCTCTACGAAGTCGCTTACGGTGTACTCGCCCATCAGTCTGCGCATTAGCCGCTGCATCATTTTGCGCTCTGTTCCCATTCTGTGTAGTTCGAGCCGTTGGAGCGCTTCCTCAAAGCCCTCGTGACTTAACTTGGTGATCCATGTCGTCAGATCAACGTATTCGCTGTTGAAATCGATGCTGCTCGCCATTTTCTTCCGGTTTTGCTTTTGTCGAACTTAAGAAAGACAGTCGCACGCTGGTACGCCAAATTCGCTTTACGGTGGCTTTGGATTCGCTGTCGCTTGTCTCGATTTCTTATTCTAATGCGCAATCGCCAGCAGTCGTATATTCAAATCCGCAATATATCTATATAATTCGTTCAATATTGTCTTAATTCTATTTTATCACGCTCCTTTCGGCAGTGATGTACGAGCTGAACGAACAACGAACAAACAAACGCGACAACACAAGCGGCACCGACCAACGCTGCGAGTGCGCCTGCGAATATTCCGACAGTGGCGCGCCAACAAAATGTCAGCGACTCGACGTTACGCCCAGCTTGGGAGGGGGGGGATCCCAATGCGCACGCATACGGTTGGCCTTTAGGCTCCCGGCGGACGTTCGCGAACGGCACGGTCGTGGACGTCGGTCGAACGGTTCGCGCGTGGAAGCTCCGATTTTCGGGCGAGCTAAACGAGATGAGCATCGAAGAGTTCATCCAACGCGTCGAGGAGTGTAATGGCTCGGCGAATCTTAATGACACCGAGTTGCTCAACGGGTTGACGGAGCTGCTGTCAGGTGTTGCGCTACAGTGGGCACGACGTACGAGGCACAAGTGGCGTACGTGGCCAGATTTTTGCGACTCGGCAAGATTGTGCTATGGCATTGATCAGCACTTTCAGCACAGACTTGTGCGCGAGGCGGAACGTCGCATGCAAGGCCCCGATGAGCCAGCGCGCGATTACATCTTTCGGCTGCTGACAATTTTGGACAAGTTGAATCCGCAGTGGCCACTGGAACAGCAGTTTGACCTGCTGTACCGAAACCTGTTGCCGGCGCTACACAGACTCATACCACGAGGAGAGATCGTGGATGTGGACTCTTTGTTACTAGAAGCACGCCGCGCAGAATATCTACTGGACGCGGAACGGACGAACAGACCGCCGCCCCCGCCAGATCAATGCTTGCTGCCCGAGGCTGCGTACAAGCCCGCAGCCAAAGAGCAAAGCTCAAGCGCCGCGATGAGGCCAGAGCAAAAACAGAAAATCGCGGCCTTCGAAACGCCGCGTGGCTTGTCGGCTGAAGACATCACGCGTCTCGTGACGCAGGCTGTGCAACAGCAGCTGAAGAGCCTCAAGGTCGCACACGAGGGTGAGACCAGGAGCAGCAGCACGCCGCCGCCGCCGCCGTCGACGAATGCGCACCCGCCAAAAGCGAACGGGAACGCGCAAAATGCCGGCTCACGAAACGGCCAACAAAAGAAGTCAAGCCGGAAAAACGACGGTGAGCGTTTAGTGCCCATGAAGCCTCTCTTAGGCCCGGACCGTCGGAATGCGGGCAAAGAACCAGGCCCGCGACAGGACTGCACATGCTGGAGCTGTGCGTGGCCGGGCTACTACACCAGGACTTGTCCGGAATGCAAATTGCATGACGCGCCGGCCCCAAAAGAATAGGGGGTCGAGTAAGTGAGGTCACACTCGATACCCCCGCCACCCCTCAGACCTCCGAGGAGCCAATGTACCCGGCGGGCACCATCGTGGGCCCGCTGCTCTTTACGGATACGCCGGAAGGAGCACTTCCCGTGGACGATCTGACCCGGCCAATCAGCCCCTGCGGGCGATATTGGATCCCGAATGTCGACGTGGGAGGGTATCGCATCCGAGGCCTCGATGACTCGGGGGCGACACGTACCGCAATGGGACCGCTCGGGTTGCAGATTGCGACGGAAATCGGCGCGAAAATCTTTCCATACGATGAATTGCCAGCTGATTGCCGGCAATCAGCTGGCGTCAATTGGCCTTGCCGATCTCTCAGAGATCCAGGACCGAGCGCTGGCGAACCTGATCGGGAAGTATCGTGTGGTGAATGACCACGAATCGGCTGCACAGACTTAATCGAGCATAATATCGAGCTCACGTCGTGAAAGCCGATCAAAAAAAAATTCTACCCGGTCTCAAAGAAGATCGAGGAGGAGATGCACGAACAAGTGCGTGATCTCCTTAACGAAGGTATCGTCGAGCCTTCGAACAGCAGCTGGGCAAGCCCTATTGTAATGATGCGTAAAGCCAACGGCGAGTTCCGCATGTGCGTAGACAACCACGAGCTAAACTCTGTCACACAGACGAGCGCTTACCCTTTGCCATGCATGGATGCGATCCTGCGAAAGCTGCGTGGGGCCCGCTACATTAGCACCATCGATCTGAAGATGGCTTACCATCAGATCAAGATGGCCGCTGGGGCCAAGTCGATGACGACGTTCACTGTGTCAGGTATGGGACTCTTCCAGTTCACCAGATTACCATATGGGGTGTCTGGTGGCCCGACCACATTCCAGGAGCTTATCGACGGTCTCATAGGGCCTGAGTTAGAGCCCTATGCGTTCGCATACCTCGACGACGTGATCATATGCACGGAGACCTTCGAGAAGCATCTGGAATGGCTCGAGCATAGCTTAAAAAAGATATTGGGAGCAGGCCTGGTAATCAACTGGGAGAAGAGCCACTTCTGTAAGTCAGAAGTGAAGTACCTTGGCGTGCCGGTCAACCGTGACGGATTTAGACCGGATCCGGAGAAGATTCGGCCGATCATGGAGTATCCGGCGCCCCAGAGACGGAAGGCGCTGCAGAGGTTTCTCGGAATGGCCACGTGGTACCGCAAGTTTGTAGATAACTTCGCGACCATCGCCGAACCTCTGACGCGACTGACGTCAAAGAACATTCCATACGTATGGGGGGAGGAACAAGAGAAAGCCTTCGGCATCCTCAAAGGCATGCTGGCGACAGCGCCAGTACTGTACCGGCCCTCGTACGAACATCAATTCGTACTGCAAACACGCCAGCGATACAGGCCTCGGCGCCGTGCTCACGCAGACGATTGATGGCGTGGAACGACCCCTCGAATTTGCGAGCCCTATCTTAAGTTCGGCAGAACGCAACTACACGACTACCGAGCGGGAGTGTCTTGCCGTCGTGTGGGCGAACCAGAAATTTCGAGCTTATATCGAAGGATATAAGTTCAAAGTGATCACGGATGACAACAGCTTGAAGTGGTTGCGCACCTGCAAGAAGCTTGCGGGCCGACTCGCGCGCTGGACGCTAGAGCTGCAGGACCACAACTTCGAGATCGAGTATCGGAGAGGATCGGAGAACGTCGTCCCCGATGCGCTCTCCAGAATGTATCAACCGGACGAGGACGACTGCCCAATAAAGATTGCCGCCATCGAGCTGGAAGATACCGCCGACGAATGGTATAACAGCCGGCGGAAAGATGTGCTGGAGCGGCCGGGCGAATTCCCGTTCTACAAAGTGGTGGGCGAGAAGATGTATCATTTCGACGCAAACGCCGACCTCGACGACCTGATCGAGGACGACGATGCGTGGAAATTGGTACTCCCGGAGGAAAACGCCTCACAGCGCTGAAAGAATGCCACGAGTCGGCATGCGTAGGTCACCCCGGCCGATACAAAACGTTCATGCGCGTGAAGCGGTATTACTTTTAGCCAAAAATGAACAAAGATGTCGTCAAATTCGTACACGGTCGTCGAAAAAATGGGTGCCAACGTGTACAAAATCGCCGACGAATCGGGAAAGGACGAATCGGTGGTCCCCGTGAAGTTCCTCGAACCGCAGGTCAGCAACGAGCAAGAGAACGATCAGGCAACGGAAATAGCAGCCGCGACTGGTAGCACAGAGGTGAGTGCGCACGACCCTCTGACTACCATACGACTACTACGAACGCCAACGACAGAAGGCGCGATCGAAGAACAGCCGACGCCAGTCATCGAACCGGAATCAAGTCCGGAAGAGCCGCCGACAGATAGCGTACAAGCGCTGGTAGGAACAGCCGCCAACAAAAAAAAGAAGCGCGGACGCCCGAAAGGCGCCAAGAATAAGGAATTGGATAACGAGCCAGTGATCCTGGAAAGCCGCACGCGAGCTCAGCATAAATAACTGCATGCGCAAGCAGGAAAATTTGTTTTTACATGAAATTTTTTTTTTATTTTTGTTACTCCCCTAGTGGATTGACGATAGAAATGTCAAGGGACAGTACTTACAATAAGATTTTACAGATGGACCAAGAAAGCAACAACAAAGCCAACCAGACGCCGGCAGAGGAACTGCTGCCACCGCACCCGGAACCGCTCAGGTGCCCAAGGAGCGCGAGCGCACCCGCCGTCACCCCATTCGGAACGTGGTACGACGTGAGAGTACCACGAGGTATACGAGAGAGAGAGAGAGAGAGAGAGAGAGAGAGAGAGAGAGAGAGAGAGAGAGAGATTTGATTGATTGATTGATTGATTGGGCCTTTATTATTAAAAAATTGACCAGGGACTCAAGGTCCAAGTTGGTCAGTGCGCATACAATGTAGTTACGAAGTAAAAAATAATAACGCCTCACAAGATTGATGGTACGCCATCAGATTAAAAAATTACTGCGCAAAGAGAAAAAAAAGAAGAAAAAAGAATAAAAAATAAAAATAGGAAAGAAAAGAACAAAAACACATAAAATACTTAAAACTAATGAACAATATGTTATATCCTAACGTATAAAACAATGACAACGACGTATGTCGTTGAGAGAGAGAGAGAGAGAGAGAGATTAGATTAGATTAGATTGGTTTTATTTCCTGTACATTATGTTGTACAATATAATCAGAGGTACATATGGTTGCTTATATCTAACTTAACAGTATGAATCTAGTTGGCTTAGTTCGAATTACGTGAGGTATGGAAAACGAAAGAAAACAAGAAAATACAAGAAAACAAGAAGTGAACTATTGATTTAGTGACTTAAGAGCAGTGCAAGCTCTCTCCACGGTCGCAGGCAAGGAGGTGAATAAATAAGAGTTTTTTGAAAACAGGGAGAGATGAGGCATTAGTTATGATAGCGGGGAGCGAGTTCCAGAGATATGTTGCACTGACATGAAACGACCTGCGGAGGAAGTCCTGGCGGTAGCTGGGAACAACCAGCTGCGGTCGATATCCACCCCTACAGGGACGAGCACTGGTATTCATGAGGAAATACTCAGCAAGATACGACGGGCTGCCATACCTGAGGATCTTATACACCATGCAGGCTATGAAATAGCTGCGCCGTGTAGATGTCATTAGCCAGTTTAGCTCCTCCCTGTAGGGAGAGATATGCTCGCTCCTTCTCACCCCATAGACGTATCTTATGCCGGTATTAATAAGCCGTTGGAGAACCAGGTTTCTCTCCCCAGAGAGATCGCAGTACACAGCAGAACAGTAGTCAATGATGGGGAAGAGGAGCGATTTGATGAGGTGACACCTGAGCTTCTGGTTCGTACTCCTCCGGAATTTATGTAGGCGGTACATTAGGGCATAGGATCTGGCAGTAATTGAAGCAATATGCTCCCTCCATGAAAAGATAGAGTCGAGGACCACTCCCAGGCTCTTCACCGAAGACTCAAGTTTGATAGGCGAACCATCAATGACGAGTCGGGCCGATGCATCCGCGGGAAGCCGAGCAATGAAATGCTCGCTTCCGAAAACAATAGCCTTAGTTTTAGCCGCATTAAGGACAAGTTTGTTTGTCAGGGCCCATTGAGCGATCCTGGCAGCGACCTCCCCCAGCATGTCGAGCGTACGTAATAGGTCATCTAGGTAACAGTGCATGTAGATTTGAAGGTCGTCAGCATATAGTAAGTAGTGCACGTCGGGGCCAAAGCATAGTGCGACATCACCGATATAGAGGGCAAACAGCAAAGGGCCCAGGATGGAGCCCTGGGGTACTCCCCTACTGAGACCGCAAAAACCAGTGAACGTCCCGTCCTCACGCCTAACACACTGCTCCCTTCCCGTCAGATATGAGGCTATCCATTTCAGCGAGTTCATTGAGAAACCAAGTTTTGAGAGTTTGCGTAGCAGCGTTGAGTGGCAGACCGTGTCAAATGCCTTGCTAAAATCAAACAGGAGAAGAGCAGTCAGCATTCTCATGTCCTTGGCCCGACGGACGTCGTCAGTCAGTCTGAGTAAGGCAGTCTGTGTGCTGTGACCCCGCCTAAAACCCGTCTGTCGGCCATCCAGTAATCCTTCCGATTCAACAAAGGCACTGATTTGGTTAAAAACTAGTCGCTCCAGAATTTTGGAGAGAAAATTGAGAAGAGAGATAGGGCGAAAATCGCCAAGACAACTGGGAGAGGGGATCTTGTTAAGGGCAAGGACTACAGCTTCTTTCCAGCAGGAAGGAAAGTGAGATTGAGTGAGGGAGGAGTTGCAAACTTTCACTAGGATGGGAGCTATGACAGGGAGTGCCTTGGAGATGAAGTTCTGAGGAAGGCCATCAGTTCCCACAGACTGTGAGTGGGCCCGACCTATGGCCAACTTCACTTCGTTTACTGTGACGTTCACAAAGTGGAATTTGGGATTATAGGTCGGTTCACCTTGCAGGAGGTCAAGTGTGTTGACCAAGTTAGGGGCTGCGGGATCAGTGGTGATCCTAGCAAAGTGAGAGTTGATCTCCTCCTCATCAAATCCCCCAAGGTTGTTAGTAGATTCAGGAACCAGTCCCAGATGTCTGAGCTCTCTCCATATCTCACCACTATCAGACAGGCCTTCCAGTCTGCGCTTGTAAAAATCTAGCTTCGCATTCCTGGTATTTTCATAGAGGAGGTCACGGGCAGCTCTGTAGGCGTATAGGTCAGTGTCGAGTCGGGTCCGCTTGAACCGTTTGTAGAGTCTAGTTTTGTTGCACTCAAGGCCATCCAGGCGACTGTCGAACCACGGTTGTTTTTTAGTGTTGACCTTAAAGGTTCGGGGAGGGGCAAATTTATCAGCAGCCGCCCGGAGGTGCACATAGAGTTGGTCCACGTCAGTTTCAGTAGTGCGGGCCTCACCCTCAAGCCACGCCCAGTCGCGTCCGGTGAGAAAGTCGCAGAGTTCTTCAGGCTTGATAGCTTTGAAGTTTCTGTAGGTGAAAGTCCGTTCCTCGGGTCTTCCAACCTTCAAGTCAATGGTCGCGGTAATGAGGTCATGTCCGTCAGCAAAAGGTGTTTCAGTTTTCCAGTAGTCAAGTACAGTGTCCAGCGCATCAACTATGCAGAGGTCGAGCCAGGTATCTGCATTGTTACGGTGAAAAGTAGCACCATGGGGCACGAGACGGAGCGATTCCTGCTCAAGTAGGGCTCTGAGGAAGAGAGCATCAGGCGAGTTCGACAGCTGGTTCGCATTAAAGTCACCCAACAGTACCTTGGTGCTATAGTCTGGTAGGTGAAGAGTGAGCCTGGGGATGAGGTCGGTCCCATCCCTGAATGGAGCATGAGGCGGCCTATACACAACACCAGCAAAGAAACTGTCATACTTAGAATTCATTTCACGAAAGAGGAACTCCGGAAGAGCCCTGCCATCAGCCCAGTCATGTGTGGAGGTACAGAGAACCGTCGCGGTTAGGGTCCGATGGACATACATCGCTACACCTCCGCCCCTCGTACTACGATCATGTCTGAGGAGAGAATAGCCCTCCAAGGTGACTTCAGGGTCATTATTCAGAACGTGTGGGCTAAGCTTAGTTTTAGATACGGCTATGATTTGGATGAGTGGACGCGAAAGCAGAAAGCGTCTGATGTCCTGTATGTGCGCTCTGATCGAGTTAGCATTAATGTGGCAGACTCTCAGGCTGTCCACAGCGCCCACAGGCTCCGCCCGAGCAGAATATGGCAGTGCACGCAAGTTAGGAACAGCGGGGATGAAAGAGCAAGTGAGAGAGAGATTGCACTGTTCTTGTACAGTAGAGTTGTCGTAGACTATTGTGCCAGACGGGCTAAAAAACCATCCACATCCTCCGGGGAGCCGATGAGTACCGGCGCCTCCCCCCTACGTCTAACAAAAACCTTGCCATCCATGTGAAATACGCTCGGTCTAGGCACGAGGTTACGCGTTTTGAGGCGCGTGGTCTGGTATAGCTTGAACACATGCGATGGAAGGAATTCGTTGACGTTGATGAAGTCGGGGGGATGGGGTGATTTGGCACCAGCTCCACGGAGTAATGTCGGGTCCATCGCATTGGTATGTACTTTGCGCAAGCTAATTTTCCTCTTTATAATTACACCTACAAGGGCAGGGAGAAATCAGGGTCACAACGATCGTTGTGCGGCTGGGGGCTGAAGGTGGGACGGTTGCAACGGTTGGGGTGGCAGTGGGAGCAGCAGCTCCCGCTAAGGCTCCAGCAGTTGTAGGGAGAGTAGAAAGTGTTGACGATGGGCCAGGGCGATCAGACGAGCCACGCGGCCTCAGTATTCGCGCCGATACTACGTCATGCTGCTGAAGCTTGTCGTAAATGGAGCGCAGTGCAGCGAAGGCCAACTTGCGCAAGTCGGTGGCGGGGTCAGGAGAGAGCCCAGTTAGCACTATATCGGCTGAGACCGATTTGGCCGCCACCGAGAGCGACTGGACCCTCGCCGCGAGTGCGGCATTCATAGAGTGAAACTGCTGGAAACGAGCCTCATCAGCAGGCGCGGACGGCCCTGCGCAAGCCTGGATGTGAGCATCCAATTTCCGCGTCAGTGCGTTAGAGAGAGAGAGAGAGCACCGTGAAATAAAGGTCTAAAAAAGTAGAATAAAGTGTAGAATCATTTCCTCATTACACATTGCCTATTGCTAATGAATTTTTTTTGTTTTTTGTTTCTCCTGGAGTTGATCGAATTGGATCATATTGACCTTTATAAGGAAGACCAATTCACCGGCGCTTTCTTTTGAGATAAAGCGCGCCTGGGAGGGGGGTGTCACGGGTACTTTGTACCGTGAGGTCTCCCTGTCCCAGCAAACACCCCTATGTGTATAGCGGCCGCCATACAAGGTAAGAGAGAGACAGAGAGAGCGCGAGAGAGAGACAACAGCAGCGCGACATCACCGCCGCGCCGCGGCAGCTACAGGTGCCGGGCGGAAGCGGGCAGTGTGTGCCCAAGCGCGAGCGCGGAAGCAGCGATTCGGCCCTTTACCCCTTCGCGACTTTTCTGTGCCTTGTGCTACGTGCCACGTGCTGTGCGAGTGCTGTGCACGCGTGCCCCGTGTTCGGTGTCAGCGCCGACACCCCGAGCAGCTCTTCCACGCTACGGCCGAGTCGAGGCCCCCGTGCTCAGCGCCAGCTTCTCCGGCTCCCGAACGCCGGCATCTTCCCCGAGCGCCGACTCAACACCTCTCGCCGCCAGCCGTCACGCGCAGCGAGCAACTCAAAGGTTGGTCTCCACGTGTTGCTCTCTCTCTCTCTCTACATCAACCGCACCGCGTCCCCCCCTTTTATTTGTACCCCGTAATTGCTAATAAAGCACTATCCCTTTTACGTGTGTGCGTTTCTGTGGCCCCGATTCACCACCTATATTCCCGAAACACGACTCTGAGAACTCGCCCAGCATCAGCGCCGGGCGAGATTGCACTCTCTCGTGTCCCCGTCTTGTTATTAATAATTATCATCGTTATTAATGGGCATGAGCCAGTGACAATATATATATATATATGAGAGAGAGAGAGAGAGAGAGAGAGAGAGAAATCAAACATTTGATACTGATTCTATGTATGCAATGCACTTTTACATCCATGGATTCGAGAAAATATTCGATGAGAGCAAATCTCAAAGATTTATAATTGAATGAATATAGAAATCACGAGAATATCAATGGGTGCAAAATATCATGGATCATCACAACGGACGCTAAGAGTACAGAGTGAAATACTGAAAATATATTAATTTATATGGGTAATCTTCTGTGAAATCAAAAATCGAAAAATTTGATCCTGTTCAAAATTGTTTCTCACGTTCTAGGGCATCATATTTTCATGAGTACTCTAACCCTTCTCAATGGACGGGCGTGGTTTTTTATTTCACTGTTTTCGCATTTTCAGAGTCATTTTTCAAACTTAATTTACACTCTGAAAATGACCTTTGAAAAAAAATTAATAGGACATTCTTGTCTACATATCACCAGAATTATACAGGAAAGCTATTTCTAAGGTCACGACAATCAGCAAAGTGTTTCAAGGATACTTATCTACGCTTCCTTCCCACCGTGAAGATTACTTGAGAGTATATCATGCGACTAGTGCCTAAAATGCGACTTCACGCACTAGTGTGACAAGCCTGCTCGAGTCGCCGGCGAACGAGTGCTAGGCGGTCTCACGAGTACTTGGAATCGTATTTCACGAGTTGCATACGATATTTTATGTTGTAAGTGATCAAACGCGAATTTCACGCATCGATTTGAGTGCGTGAAATAAGCGTTTATGATCACGCATAACATAAAAAAATTATCAGGTTCGGGAAGGCTTTGTACCGGTCCGTAAAAATTTTGGGAAATCATAGATGGTCGAGTTTTTAGTTAATTAATATATTTTATCAGTTAACTAACCGATTGCACGGAAGCTATTGTACTTGACGAGATTAAATTATGGTGATTATCCCATCGAAATATAAGGTATTCTGACCTGCAATTCCATATTCATATGTACAATTTGGATACTCATAAAAAATTCACAAAAAAAAACAAATTTTAAGCTGGAATTTTTTTTCATATCAATATTTTAGCAACAATAGTTCAAATATAAAAAATAGTTCAAACGATTCAAACTCATCCATTCTTATAGCAAATTTTATATCACAACTTTTTTTCTTCAATTTTGATCTAAAATCGATAGTTCCGTGCTATATCGAAATAAAAGAAAAAATTGCAATTTTGTTCAGTATTTCTTCACATTTCAATAACTAGCAAATTTCCCTATGGTTTGTTGATCCGGACACGCTAACGATTATGATTAGGATGATAATCCGGAGCCATTCCAAAAGCTAGTTTGGGCGAGCACCTAAAATACAGATCCAATCTGGGCTGTATCAGGTCAAGAATGCCCCTACAAGATGCGCGCACTCCCGGCAACCAACTCGATTCGCCCCTGCGACTTCGTTCTGTCCCGTTGTCAACCTTATCTCAGTTTATTAGGTGACAACTCGTTGAATATAAATGAAAAAAAAATTATCATTTCAAATATGTTGTATCGTACTCGATCTCCCTCGATTCTGTTTGATTTTCACATACAATAAAATCCACCCTTCATATTGGTTATTCTAAGTAGCCCATCGATCATCACAATATGGAGCATTATTTATTGAGCCAAAATTATTCCCAGAACCATCTAAGTAACTCTTCAATTTACTTGTTCAACCATAATTCATCGAATTTCATTTTACTTTTTGTTTTTCAGTATCGGCAGAATTTATTTACAACCTGGTGTCAACATTTACAGTCTGCTAATATACAGTTTCGACCAGATATCGCTAGAACAGAGTATTTATCGAATCCTGATGAACGATTGAGATGGCAAGCCAATGCTCTACCTGCAGATGAATTGTGCACTGAAAATGCGATAATGTTGAAACGTTTCAACAGATACCCATTAATTATCGACCCTTCAGGACAAGCCACTGAATTCTTAGTTAATGAATTCAAAGATAGAAAAATAACTAAAACTAGTTTTCTTGATGATTCATTCAGAAAAAATCTAGAAAGCGCACTGAGATTCGGTAATCCATTACTTGTACAAGATGTGGAAAACTACGACCCTATTCTCAATCCAGTATTGAATCGAGAATTAAGACGCACAGGTGGTCGAGTTCTCATCACTTTAGGAGATCAAGACATAGATTTATCCCCTTCATTTGTTATTTTTTTGTCAACAAGGGATCCTACAGTTGAATTTCCTCCCGATATTTGTTCGAGAGTAACTTTTGTAAACTTTACTGTTACTAGAAGCTCGTTACAAAGCCAGTGCTTGAATCAAGTCTTGAAAGTTGAACGTCCAGACATTGATGAAAAACGTTCTGACCTATTGAAATTACAAGGAGAGTTTCATCTAAGACTGAGACAGTTAGAGAAGTCATTATTACAAGCTTTGAATGATGCTAAAGGAAAAATATTAGACGATGATTCTGTTATCACAACTCTCGAAACACTTAAACAAGAAGCAGCTGACATCAGTAGCAAGGTTGAAGAAACTGACAAAGTTATAGCAGAGATAGAGACAGTATCTCAACAATACCTTCCATTGTCTCAAGCATGCTCGAATATCTATTTCACGATGGACAGTTTGAATCAAATTCATTTTCTATATCAATATTCATTGAAAATGTTTTTAGATATATTCACTTCTGTATTGACCCAGAATTCAAAATTGTCAGGAATTACCGATTATACTCAGCGACTCTTATGCATCACAAATGACCTATTCTCTGTCTGTTATGAACGAGTTGCTCGTGGAATGTTACATAACGATAGACTGACTTTTGCCTTACTATTGTGTCGTATTCATCTGAAAGGAATCGCTTCTGAAAATACATATGACAATGAACTAACATTCTTCTTGAGGGGCAAAGAAGGTGTCTTGAATGTTTGTATACCTCACATACCTAATCTTGGTTTCGAACAACAAGAAGCACTGTTGAGATTGAGTTCAAGATTACCCGCGTTCCGAAAACTGGCCGATAGAGTTCAAAGTGCTAAAGAATTCAATACATGGTTACAATCACCTACCCCTGAAACATGTGTTCCAAAACTATGGGATGAAGAAAAGCCTTGTACCAACATTGGGATTGCTATGAATCAATTATTAACTATCCAGGCATTCAGGTACTACTTATTTCCTAATTTAACTATGATAAAAATTTTTCTATTGCATGATGATATCATAAGAGTTTCAACAATCAGAATCCAAATCCTTCAATAATTCTCTTCTGAATCACGTAATCTTCCATAACACCAGCTAGAAATTTAATAAAAAACTGTTACCCTATACAGTCAACATTCCAATATATATACCTTTTTTGAATCTAACTTTTTGGAGTGATTTTCATTGCGGAACGTGGAAGTGTTCCATGCATCAAGCTATAAATACATCGCCTATTTAATACTCTGACTACACCGCACGAATCCTGATTTTATCCTGATCGATATAAAATGACTTACCTAAACTGCTGAAACTATTTAATTTCGCTCATGTCATGAAATTTCATTCTCTGCTATCGTTTCAGTCATTAACCATCACATTAGTGAGTGATTATGGAGTGATAATAATTTTACTGCATTTTCTCGACATGTTTTCTTCACCTTTTGAGATCGCACGCGCGATATCAAACATATACGTTTATGGCTGGTGATGAGCGTCTTCAATAAAAACGTTCTACTTCTACCTGACAACACTTCTTAGGAGTATCAGAAGAACATCATAATCTATTGACCACAGGCGCTCATCGGCTAAAATAAGATATTGAATTCGTTAGAAAAAACCGCTGCCAAGTGCCTTAGCAGTATGCTTTCTCAAAGAGGCTTCAACATCACCCACAAACGCGTCCCAAACCTATATTTTCACCTTTCCACTAGCGTATACGCTAGTACTATCATCTATTTTTAAAAAATTACAAAATAATTATTTAATCAATTCAATTTGTATCTTTGTGACTGTGTAAAGTGTCGTTCTTTTTCAATTGACCAAACTATGTTGCGAGTATTCATGTCTGCCTGGGCTCTCTTATTATTTGATCAAATGCAACAAAGCAAACGGTTCTAGGTTCTACACGATGCGAGACATTTGAACCTGCATAATTTTTCGATCAATTCATCTTGTGACTGTCATACGGTTTAATGGCGGTCAAAATCGATCCGCCCTGCCCTTAAGTCCGTATTTAGCACACTTGAAGACTCATTTTGACGGCTGAGGTTGGAAATGATTAATTCAAAATCTATTTTGATCATTTTCGACGGCAAAAGAAACCAAATTTTTCCAATTTTCTCTATAGTACGTTGAAAATACTGGAAACAAAACTTACATCAATTTTTTTCCCCATTAGCAACGGTTGCTAGGGCGGTAAACAACGTTTGCTATGGAGCTAATTGGGAAGATTTTGTCCTTTGCCATCAAAAATGATGGAAATAATTCTTAAGTTATTAATTTCCAACCTTCATAACGGTTGCTATGAAGAAAATAGAACAATTCAGTGTCCTTGGGCATCGAGTGTGACTTAAAACTGATTTTCCGGCTTGCTCCAATGAGCACTCATAAGGATTTGTGAGAAAACACGTTAGAAACGGTTGCTAAGGAAATAACCAACTGATTTTGCTGAAAATTGAACTCGTGATAGATCTTGCCACAACTAACCGGTGTGCGAAATTTCAGCAAGATCAGACGATTCCTTCGAAAGTTATCCTAGACAAAAAAAATGAAAAATTTTACACCTTAGCAACGGTTGCTAGAGAAATAAACAACGGATTCTGCTGAAAATTGAACTCGGCCGAGATTTTGCCGCGACTAACCTGTGTGCAAAATTTCAAGAAGATCGGACCATTTCTTCGAGAGTTATCGTGGACGAAAAAAAACGTTACATATATACATACATACATATATACATACATACATACACACACACACACACACACACACACACACACACACACACACATACATACACACACTTTTGGATTTCCATGTTTCTCGAGCCGTGGATTACGAAAATCGAGGTCCTGGGGTCCGACTCGGTGGGTCGATTTTTGCCCCATTACAAAGCTTTCTCTCCGAGGAAACAAAATGAATAATTACTAGAAATAAATTATTTATTCAAAGGAGGTGGAAATAGAGGGTGGGAAAATGGGGTGAAAAAGAGGTGGAAAAAAGAGGTGAAAAAGAGGGTGAAAAAAGGGGGTGAAAAGACGGATGAAAATGAGGGATAAAAATGAGGGATGAAAATGGGGGGTTATAAAGGAGTGCTGGAAAGGGGGGTTAAGAGAGGGCAAAAAAGGGGGCAAAGATTCTGACGGCGGTGGTGGTTTGGCTTTTTAATATAGAGAGATCATTTTTTTGGGGAGGAGGGTTGTAAAGAAAAATATAACCCTCGAGAACTACAGGGATTGCTTGTTTCATAGTAAAATCATTGGATACTTACAGGATATTATTCGTTCTAGAAAACATAATGTTCGAATAGGAAAGCAGGAGAAAGTATCATTGAGTTCTTAAGAGAATAAGCGCTATTCATTGCCAAACGAGACAGATACCTTACCATGGTGGCATTACAGTATTCAGAATCAGAGTTTGGAAAGAGTTGAAGAATCATCCATATTTTAACCTTAAATAGGAAGAATACAATACAGAAGAGATTTAGGATTTGTTGGGAGGGTGGTTATCAACAACAATGAAGACAAATTGTGAGGATTCAAATAGCAGTGGAAGGACATCAAGAAATTCAAGATATATATCTGGCGGTGAAGATCCTCTCGAGGATTTTGCTCTAACAAGGATTCAATTGAAAAAGTGGGGAGAGGTATACTTAAGCGGGACGTTTCTAGCGGAGAAAACAGTCATTCTATCGTCGACCCAGAAGAGAGACCGTCTACCAGCAAGAAAGCTAGATTCTCCGATACTATCACATGAAGTTGTATATACTTGATTATTGATAATTAAATAACAATAATCTAATCAACTTTCATATTTTTAGTTTCAGAAATGGATTTTTCAATGCTAAATCGTATTGCCGGTGCTGCAAACCTCCTAGCAGTAGAAGTCAAGGATCTGGAACGGAAAAGACATACGCAGTCACTAAAATGAGAAAAGTGATTACTAGATTTGGATCAAAGATCCTTGTAACATCGGGTCAAAACTTCCAGATCTTGTTACCAAATCGAGTTTGCAAGGCACTTATATCCAACGAGAATTTGTTTGATCAAATGGTCATAAGAGTTAATTAATAGAGAGAGATAGATAGATAGATGAAATTTATTAACCTGTACATTATGTTGTACAACTTAGAGAGAGAGAGTGAGAGAGAGAGAGAGAGAGAGAGAGAGAGAGAGAGAGAGAGAGAGAGAGAGAGAGAGAGAGAGCGAGGGAGAGATTCGGATGTGATTTATTTTCTGTACATTATGTTGTACAATTATTGATGAATGTGTCATTGAATTATATACATTATATAATACATAAATACTTAGATTGAGCTAGTGCAAGTAGGTATGAGTAGAGCATTAGTTTGAATGATTGAGATGAGAGGGCATTGATGATGTTAACAGGGAGCGTCTTACAGAGATAGGCTGATAATATATGAAATGATGTTTTGAAGGACTCGGTACGTAATTTCGAGAGAAGAGTAGCCTTGAAATAGTCACGTCTTGACTCAGCAGTGAGCCAGCCAAGTTTCCGCCTGTGAGGGGTGATATGCTCGCCCCTTCTTACTCCACAGACATACCTCATCCTAGCGTTGACAAGGCGCTGTAGGATGAAATTCTGCTCATTAGAGAGATCGCAATAGACCAAAGAGCAGTAGTCAATTATTGGGAACAGCAGAGCCTTGATGAGGTGTCTCCTGAGAGCCAGATTTGCACAGCAGCGAAACCGATGAAGCCTGTACATCAAGGCCTTTTTACACATCGCTACTACATGGTCCTTCCAAGAGAGAACCGAGTCAAGAGTGACCCCAAGACTGACCACGGAGGACTCAAGTCGGATCCATCAAGATACAATATCTGATCAGCCTAGTCATTGATACCACTGGTGTGGTATCGACTGCCGATCACCTTGGTTTTAGAGGCGGGAAGAGATAGGCACACGTTAGATAGGCACAGGAGGCTTGAGCATCAATATCTTTGAAATTTCTATAGCTGAATGAACGCAACTCCGGCTTATTTACAGTGGCATTGACAGATACCTCATTTTGAGTTTCCATTTATTCAAATCTGATTTGTATGTCATTGTCATTAAAGGTACTCTAAATCAAATCGTCATAATCGAAGCTATGATTTGGAAACTTGAAAAAAAAATCACAAAAATGGCTTGTTTTTAGGGGTCATTTTTTCGTTCATAACTATTTTGCAACAACAATAATCGATATTAATGTTTCGGAATACTTAATCCTCATGCAAAATTTCATAAGGAAACTTTTTTCCCCCTTCTATTTTACTCTAGGATTGATAGTTTTCATACTATCTCAAAATTAAAAAGAAAATGTTAATTTTTCAACATTTTCATAAATAAAAATATGAAACCATACTTTTCAAATTTCCTCATATGTCTCATTCGATTTAGAATCATTTCCTGGAGGGAACCCGATAGTTTCTAGAGAGGGTGTATGAAAAGTCTCAGCAAACACAGATGAGCAATGGGCTAGATGATCAGTCCAAGTTGTAGAAGAGGCACAGTGAGTGACAGTGAGAGAATTGTAAATGTAGAGGGCTACGCACCCGCCAGTGGCATTGCGGTCCCTCCTGAGTAAAACATCGTCATCCAGTGTGATCATAGGATCATTATCCAGGACATCTGAGCTCAGCTTGGTCTCTGATACGCCAATTATATGAAACAAGGGGTGAGAGGCCACGAAGTGTCTGATCACTTCAATGTGAGCCCTTCTAGAGCTCCCATTGAAGTGGCAGACCCTGAGATCATCCACTCTCCGTGACCGAGTTATAGCCCGGTGCGCATCTGTTCGAAAATTTGCTATCTCGGACTTTTCATACACTGTCGATAACAATTATTGGGTTCCCTCCGGAAAATGATTCTAAATCGAATGATACATGTGCGTCAAACTGAAAAGTGTGGCTTCATGTTTTTACTTTTGAAAATGTTCAAAAATCTGCATTTTTTTTTTCATTTTGAGTTTGTATGAAAACTATCAATCCTAGAGTAAAATGGAGGAGAGGTAAAAGTTTCGTTATTAAATTTACGAGCCTCCCCGAAACCCGCCAATTTTTTCACGTATTTTTATAGATACTAGCTATCGATCTCCCACGGAATGGGTCAATTTTATCAATTTTAACAACTTTTATGATTTTTTGAAAATTTGTCAAAAAAAATTTCTTCGAAAAAAATGCAACTGCAACGCGGTTTTTATATCTATTCGAAATTGAAAAGTTGCATATGATAGAAGAGTAACAGACGCTCATTTTGAGTTTTCATTTACTCAAATCTGATTTGTGAATCCCGAGATATAAAAGCTCAAAGTTGAGGTAACTTTCCGGCAAAAGTATACGCAGTAGATAAGAATTGAAACGGTTTCTGGTAGCTTGAACATTGTTTTACTTAAATATAAATTATTATGTACGTGAGTAATATTCTTCATACTTAATAGTCGGGTGGAAGGTTGGTGGAAGTCATTGAAACGCGGCACTTTCGGCGCAGCGGCAGTGGCGGGCAGTGGAGGGGGTAGCGAAAAAGACGCGACGAAAAGTCGAACGCTCAGGATCAAAATGAACGTTTGATTTTTTATCGACAATATCTCAGCTTCTATATGAGAAAATTTGATGATTCTTTTTTTAATTTAGTATAGCAAGTCAAAATATGATTATATATGTCGGTTAAAGTACCGTAAATATTATTGGTAACGAGAGAATGAGAAATGTATTCATATTTTTCAGTTCTCATTATAAAGATGTACGTCACGCTGACTAATAAATGTTTTTTAATTGATATTGTATATGAATATATTTTTTCGAGGTTTCGAATAGAAAAGCACAGTATGTATATATACCATAATGATATGATCGATTCGATAATTTGATTCATTTAATGAATCGATGATCATTGGTTGTATCATTTTCAAAGTTCTTTTTGAAAAAATAGTCCAGTTGGCAAAAACATTGTATGAAAGAACAGTATTATTTATATGTAAAAATGATTTTTAAATAGAGGGGTTCATCTTTCACGTAAAATTTTCTGCAAAACAATTTTCTTATTTCAATCTATTGAGTGAATTTTACCCTATTTAACCAGTTAGGGATAACAACATGCGATCAAGATAGTTCACTATGTATGTTATGAATTACCAAAATATATTGCAATGTTGCGCCAGCTAGATTTACTGGCCTCATCAGGTTGTTCTTATTCAGAAAACGCATAAATAAATAATACTATAACAAGGCATTCAATGATAGTTTCTCTCACCAGTCATCTAACTGGTTACATAATATTAGGCAGTAAAAACAGAAGTTCCCATCCGTGCAGTCAAGATAGAAAGGAGAAGCATCAAAAATGTGACAACAAATCATTATATCTCTCCACATTGCCAAAAACAGCACGCACACTTTTTATTGGAAGAACGTAAAAATTCTTGACAAGGAAAACAATATTATGAGAAACAATTAATCTCTGAATTGCTGCACACCGATTTGTTAGCACACTCCTAATAGAAAACACTTTTACATACAAGACGAAAGTCGCCTACTGCGTAATCAAGACATTCGAATTTGGTTCTGCAAGCTATTTTCTATTTTGAGTGCATATGATTCTGGTCAGCACAAACATTTTCAAAACTCATAATACTTATTGACTATTTACCAAGGGATAAAAAATGTCTATAGATCAATTATACTATAAGAACATGAATTTTGAAGATACTTGTACATATCAACCAGAAGTAAATACATCCCAAGTACAAAACAGCTTGCGAAACCTGATTGACATAGGTATTATAGGGAGTTTTGACCTTACTGTAAGCAAATTTCAAATCACTAATTCAAAATTTCTGTATACGCTTAGAACCTGTTAGCCCGGTGCGCATCAATGTCTGGGCATACTTTTCGCAGTTGTCTACGACGTCTCTCAGCCATTTTCGTACTTCTATCTGAAACGTCGGGATATCCATGGAAAATAATATAACTTCCTATTGAATAATAATGCACATTGTTCTAATTAAATTTGTCAGGGTTATGTATGTACATTGTCGAAAAATATGATTTGAACGGCTCTATAAGTATTTATTATTACATTTCTCATAAATACATCGTTACCAATAATATTTACGGTACTTTAACCGACATATATAATCATATTTTGACTTGCTATACTAAATTAAAAAAAGAATCATCAAATTTTCTCATATAGAAGCTGAGATATTGTCGATAAAAAATCAAACGTTCATTTTGATCCTGAGCGTTCGACTTTTCGTCGCGTCTTTTTCGCTACCCCCTCCACTGCCCGTCACTGCCGCTGCGCCGAAAGTGCCGCGTTTCAATGACTTCCACCAACCTTCCACCCGACTATTAAGTATGAAGAATATTACTCACGTACATAATAATTTATATTTAAGTAAAACAATGTTCAAGCTACCAGAAACCGTTTCAATTCTTATCTACTGCGTATACTTTTGCCGGAAAGTTACCTCAACTTTGAGCTTTTATATCTCGGGATTCACAAATCAGATTTGAGTAAATGAAAACTCAAAATGAGCGTCTGTTACTTTTCTATCGTATGCAACTTTTCAATTTCGAATAGATATAAAAACCGCGTTGCAGTTGCATTTTTTTCGAAGACATTTTTTTAGACAAATTTTCAAAGAATCATAAAAGTTGTTAAAATTGATAAAATTGACCCATTCCATGGGGGATCGATAGCTAGTATCTATAAAAATACGTGAAAAAATTGGCGGGTTTCGGGGAGGCTCGTAAAGAACTAAATTACAATTTTTCATTTTCACTAAAAAAATAGATTTTGCGAAAACTATCAGATATATCAAAATGAATTTTTTTTTGTATTTTCATTACTGTATAAGGTACTCTAAATTAAATTCTCATCATCGTAGGTATGATTTGAAAACTTGAAAAAAATCGCATATTTTTGGGGTCATGTTTTTCTTTGTATCTATTTTGCAACAACAATTTTCAAGATTGATGTTTCGGAATACTTAATCCTCATGCAAAATTTAATAACGAAACTTTTACCTCTCTTCCATTTTACTCTAGGATTGATAGTTTTCATAAAAACTCAAAATGAAAAAAGAAAAAAGCAGATTTTTGAACATTTTCGAAGATAAAAACATGAAGCCATACTTTTCAGACAGTGTATGGAAAGTCGCAGTAAAAACAGATGATTACTGTGCTATTACAGATGATTTTGAAAAGTATGTATGATTTACGGTGTGTAGGTAGGATAGGGTCAAGGAAATTAGTTGGGTTGTGCACTGTACTCATGCGGCCGTTAAAAAAGCCTCTAGTTCATCTTCTGATCCAATGTAGACCGCTGCTTCTCCTCTTCTTCTTACGAAGATTTGTTCGCCCTGTACAAAAGTGACTGGACGTGGTTCAAATTCGCGGTATTTTGCTCAAACCAGTCGATGTAGATGAGAGAGCTCTCCTGGTAAGAACTCGTTGACGTTGAGCAGAGTAGACAGTGTCGCAGGTGGGTTGGGTAGTCCAGCTTCAATTAGGAGTTGAGGATTGATTGAAGAGGAGTGCACTCTACCTTTTTTCACTTTGCTTCTTATGATTAGCGAGACGAGCGCAGGTGAGGCCAAGGTCACTATCAGTGACGTACGAGGTGCCTTATTGAGAGGCTCACAGCGTAGTGCACCAGTAAAGGCTGATATCTCAGCTGATAAAGAAGCATATGCTGAAGGCTTGGGATGACAGGTCAGTTCACCGTGCAGAAGGTTAAGTGTATCATCCAGCTCGGGGGCCAGGGGATCAGTAGCAATCCGGGAAAAGTGAGAGTTGATCTCCGCCTCATCAAATCCCCTCAGGATTCAGGAACCAGTCCCAGGTGTAAGTACGCTGTTTTGAGTACTCTACATAAATAAGTCGATGGGAGGATGGTGATGATCCAATGGTTGAATATCAGTTCTGGGGTAGTCGATGTCGTTTCATACGCAAGTTACCTTGCGGTAATGTGCTGATCGGAGTCGATCAATTCACCATTCCTCATCCAATAGCTAATGTTAATTATGGACTCAATCATGCACCAACTACTGTGCTTGATACACAAGCAGAATCATTTATTCAGCCTGGACGTTTACCACACGATTCGAGAATACTACGGCAGTAGCTTCATTACTCTTCATTATAAGAAATTTCAAAATGAATTATTTGTCGTAAAGTTATCAGATCGACAGTCCGTGCTTATTTATCTTAATAATTGTATTGATATTGATATGATTGATGGATATTAATAAATAGTGTAGAAAAAAATAATTACAACTCTGATTTATTCATTCAACTATTATGTAAAGTATCAAAACCTAACCATTTAACATAAAATTGATCTCCACGTTTTCAATGACTTTTCCAAATATAAATTCGGGTAATTAAATTCCAAAAGTTCTTGTTCGTAAAAACCGCTATCAGCTGGCTGATTTTGATAGTCTTTGAGATGATAAGTAGTTGTATTTGTAGTACACATTTCATCAATTGTGAATATTTCGCTTGACCAGTTTGGTGTATAATCTTTCTCAAATACTTATTTAATTTTACCAACTTGAACATCATTATTCACTTAGAATTTTGAAGGTTTCAACGAACCACATCTTAATGGAAATCTCACATTCAATATTTGAGATTGATTTGCCAGGGTAACATCAATTGGTTTTATTCCAATCGTACGGTGATTTGTGCTGTTGTAATTTTTAATCGAATCGTCGAAAGTATAAATCCATTTGTTCTTGGAGACTAAATTTTTTCCGCATTCTACTTTTTAATGTCAATTGAATCTTTCGCATATAGCATCCTTGAGATTACTATACGTAGAATGTAAATTAATTTCATACTTTTTCGTGAGTGATTGAAAGTGTTTATTATAAAATTCTTTGCCCATATCTATCTGTAAATTCTTCGGTTTTCTTCCTTGATTGAAAATATATTTCATAGCTACAGTTACATTGTCACCAGGTTTTGTCTTGAGAGGAACGGCCAAAGCATATTTGGAGAATATATTGCAGCGTTCTTAGTTGTTATTATGTATACCGAGGTAGTGGGTATGCTGCGAACTTTACATATGAATTTTAATTGTATGGACACATGCAGGAATGTGAGAGGAATAGAAGAGAAAATCAACAATTCAAGAATACCAAACTTTATTCAAAATTTCCCTATTGCTTGAGAGCAATACACGCTAACGCGAACGAGATTCGTGTTAATGAAATATAAATTAATTTGTCCTTCAATGACGCTAGAGAGGGTGGTGGACAAAAACCCCGCTTCTCCGTCCTAGCTCCTAACTCTCGTTTAAATTTATTGAATAGGTTGCGACGCCGCCTGATTGGTTGATCGCTGTGAATTCCTATAACATAGAAAAACCCGTAATCTCCAAATCTGGCGCGTTTTGATACACGAAATAAATTGAATATTAATGCAGTTAAAATTGAATTTTTTACTTCGGACAATTTGAATTAAAACTAAGCGAATTTACCATTGAATCACTCGATCGACTGAACAACAATTCCAACGACTGAATTTTCACGCACGCGAAATTCCGACATGTACTAACGACGTGGAATTAATAATTGACACGAGTCCTTGACGAGGGGTACGAACCACAATCCCGTCCGCACACGATCGCAATCGATTCTATGATTTCAATATGGCTGTCGCGAGAACAATGGGAAATTTTGAAACTAACACTCGCGGCACTTTGAAACACTCCGACGCGTCCACGACCGCGATCGCGCCTACAAATCCGGATAACCGCTAATCTACCTGTTTCTCACGGGCTTTCACGGTACTTCTTCCGGAAGAAGGAAAAGAAAATTGAAGGACACGCAGGCGACGGTAAGGCCGAAGCCTCAGAGCTGACCACTCGCGAACGGTTTCGCCTGCTGGCTATTTCCGCCGCTTGTTACTACCTTAAGGGGGGATATACAGTTCGAATGAAAAAAAAATTCGATTTTTTTTTTTTTCATAAAAAGTTAGTAAATTTCCCGTAGAATTTGCTCCTGAAACCCTTTCTTCGAAATTCGAACTCCAAGTGTTTTTTTCAAGGGATTGCTGATTGAAGTGTAAGTACGATTTAACGGTAATTTAAAACTTTCAACGCGTTTTTCTCAAAACTGCATTTTTGGAGTTTATGCCGGTGATAACTCGAAAACTAACTATCCGATTGAGCTGAAACTTATAGGGTTTCTTTATTATAGTATTACCTATCAGATGAATTAAAAATTATTGTAATATTTTATTATTAAATATGGAAAAATGTAAGAAAATGGCGGGAAAAAAATTGAGTTTTTCGAAAAAGATACGCCAAAAGTGCAAATTTTTTTTTTAATTTTTTTTTGATAATTCATCTACTAACTGTGAATGTAATTAATGTAAATTTTTTTAATTTTTTGATTTCCGATCAAAATTGCGACCAGGAGAGCCGGCACAAGCAAAATAGAGGTACTTTTTCAACGCTATATAACGGCCGCCATTTTGTTAGAAAAAATTTAAAAAAAATATTTATGTATACTACATGGATCAACTTATAACTGTCAAAAATTTTCGATAGATTTCATTAAAAACTACCCTTGAAAAACGATTTTCAAAAATGAGTTTTTTTTCTCGTTAGACCTGTATATCCCCCCTTAATTAACCCATTAAGTCCCAAATTGCAGAAATTTTATTGGTACATTCGAGCTGAAATATTTTGATGAATAAGACGGAAGATTTATTGCAAAATAGTCATTCCTACTATTTTCGGGTATGCTCTACACGATAGAATGGTTAAAAAGACTGAAAAAATTGATTTTCAATAAATAATTAACAAATTAAAATAAAAAATGCAATTTTTTGGGGCACTTTTTTTTTTTAATCCAAAATCAGAGGAAGAAGGAATTTTATTTTTACGGTCGGAAATATGCACAAAAGTGCACAAAATATTCGAACTTTTCAATTACGTCGAGTTTTTTTGACTATGATTTTTTTTAACAAAATGGCGGCAAAAAAACGGGCATCAATATTTTGGATTTTCATTTTATCAATATTTTAAGGGATACATCTTCATATTCGATATATTCCTTTGGAATTCGATGTACGGGGGTTTTCAATGTCGCTGATAACGCCTCTGACATCAAATTCTCAAAATTCTGGTTCCAAGATGGCGGATTCAAGATGGCGACTGGCGATTTTCCACATTTTTAGTCAGAGAATCGTGAAAATTTGGAATAATGAGTTTTCGGGGGCGCTGATGATGAATCTGACATCAGATTTTCGAAATTCCGTATCCAAGATGGCGGTTTCAAGATGGCGGCTGACGATTTTCCACATTTTTAGTCGGAGAATCGTGAAAATTTGGACTAATGGGTTTTTGGGGGCGCTGATGATAAATCTGACATCAGATTTTCAAAATTCCGTATCCAAGATGGCGGTTTCAAGATGGCGGCTCATGATTTTGTACATTTTTAGTCGGTGAATCGTGAAAATTTGGACTAATGGGTTCTTGGGGGCGCTGATGATAAATCTGACATCAGATTTTCGAAATTCCGTATCCAAGATGGCGGTTTCAAGATGGCGGCTCATGAATTTGTACATTTTTAGTCGGAGAATCGTGAAAATTTGGACTAATGGGTTAATCTTAAAACCGCCATCTTGGATACAGAATTTCGAAAATCTGATGTCAGATTTATCATCAGCGCCCCCGAAAACCCATTATTTCAAATTTTCACGAATCTCCGACTAAAAATGTGGAAAATCGTTAGCCACCATCTTGAAACCGCCATCTTGGATACGTAATTCCGAAAATCTGATGTCAGATTCATCATCAGCGCCCCCGAAAACTCATTATTCCAAATTTTTACGATTCTCCGACTAAAAATGTGGAAAATCGTCAGCCGCCATCTTGAAACCGCCATCTTGGATACGGAATTTTGAAAATCTGATGTCAGATTTATCATCAGCGCCCCCGAAAACCCATTAGTCCAAATTTTCACGATTCTCCGACTAAAAATGTGGAAAATCGTCAGCCGCCATCTTGAAACCGCCATCTTGGATAGGGAATTTCGAAAATCTGATGTCAGATTCATCATCAGCGCCCCCGAAAACTCATTATTCCAAATTTTCACGATTCTCTGACTAAAAATGTGGAAAATCGCCAGTCGCCATCTTGAAACCGCCATCTTGGAACCAGAATTTTGAGAATTTGATGTCAGAGGCGTTATCAGCGACATTGAAAACCCCCGTACATCGAATTCCAAAGGAATATATCGAAAATGAAGATGTATGCCTTAAAATATTGATAAAATGAAAATCCAAAATATTGATGCCCGTTTTTTTGCCGCCATTTTGTTAAAAAAAATCATAGTCAAAAAAACTCGACGAATTTGAAAAGTTCAAATATTTTGTGCACTTTTGTGCATATTTTCGACAGTAAAAATAGAATTCCTTCTTCCTCTGATTTTGGATTGAAAAAAAAAGTGCCCCAAAAAATTGCATTTTTTATTTTAATTTGTTAATTATTTATTGAAAATCAATTTTTTCAGTCTTTTTAACCATCCTATCGTGTAGAGCATACCCGAAAATAGTAGGAATGACTATTTTGCAATAAATCTTCCGTCTTATTCATCAAAATATTTCAGCTCGAATGTACCAATAAAATTTCTGCAATTTGGGACTTAATGGGTTAACTTGGTTGCGCTGCACGTGTGCTGGAGTCGTTCCCAGTTGCCACCACGAGATCGATTTCAAGGCTCCGGATTGAGCTGCTGCTGGAGCTTCCTAGCTGTGTGGCGGGCGAGACGAGAATGTTCCACACGCGGCCGGCCGCTCGCGTCCGCGGTGAAAAGAACGAGAGAGAAGAACTGCGCACAACTCCATGCGCAGCTGCAGGCTTGTGAACGCCGTAGTTCCAATGCTCTCAATAGGTGGCTACGCGCGAAGGCTCGTTCGTGTGAATAGGGATTCGATCGCGTGATCGTTGCAATATTGTAACATTGCATTTTGCAATGATACAAATTAGCATGCTAAGATTCAAATTGGGGGGGGGGGGATAGACCATGCGAGCGTTCCAGGTCGGTTCGAAAACGTGTTGAATTCTCAGTTAGAGAATTCAACACGTTTCGTCTTGTTTTTTTGATTCACGCGCGTCAAGTGGAGGCTCCCAACGGTGCTCAGCCGAGCCGAGCATAAAGGAGAAAGAATGCGGCGCCATGACGGTTACGGAGGAAAGGCGAATGACGCTTACCCTGCCAGGCTAAAGCGAGAAGGATGTTGATGCATCGGACTACGAGATCCCGCACGGAAAATTCAGAGGATATTTTACAGTGCATCGGGGATACTGATGCATTGCCAGGAAGCCGGCGAGAAGAAACTGCGTAGAAGCGACTGGGTAGGCGCGCGCATATTGGTGCGGAGAGTGCGTAGCGGGCCACTGAAAGCGCGCGGTAACAGGGCTCAGTGCAAACGACGGGCGAGCGCGGCGAGTGCGGCACTTCTCTACCAAGCGTGCAAGCGAGAGGAAGCAAGCCAAAGAGCACAGCGACGCGAGGAGCCCGGACGACCTTCCTGAGAAAGCGGCCACGAGGTGCAGCCAAGTTCAGAGAGGATCTGCGCTACTAGTTAGCGAGGTGGGTGGTTCTCCCCCGCGAGCGCATACGGCTCGAGCAAGTTGGGACGCAGCGAGGGTCCAACGGCCGGCTCACGCGTCCAAAATGGAGCGCGACCGTTAGCGGGACGAGCGAACGGCTCGGGCGAGTTGATTAGAAGGAAATCACCTAACAGATACGCTTCAAAAGGTCAGCCTAAACCTCAAATGCTCAAAATTTTTTTGTTCTAGGAATATTCAAAAGAAACGACTTCTGTAGAAATAATTATTTTCTAACGTCCACATATTTCAAACGACGAATAAATTCGGGCTTGGTGAACTATCTCAGAGTGATATTGCGAGAAAAAAATTCCCGCTCTCCGGGCTGGATTTGAACCAGCGACCTCCTGATCTCCGGTCAGTTGCGTTATCCACTACGCCACCGGGAAGACGGCAGCTCTCCACATCCCTGGAGCATGAATTCATTTTCTCGCAATATCACCTATATACACGATCAAATTCGATCGCTTGAATCTCTCAAATTGAATCGCTTGAAAAAAGCGGAAACAAGAGTTGTAATCCGCAGAGAAAAACCAGTACAGAGATATGAGCTCGCATTCGCGCTCCCATACCATCGATAGCGTTGATTTATTTTTCCAAACTGACGGAATGTTGCACAGAGGGAAATTTTTACCAATTTTCATGTTGAAAAAATTAATATGTTAACTCGATCTTCCTACAAAAGTCAGGCCATAGTATGACCATGAGATAGAACTAGAGTCAACATCCAAAATCACGTTCATTTTTCTCCGTATTATTTTAGTTTGGGAACAATATTCCTTTGAATTTTCAGACTGTTATACTACAGTCATTTACATAATTTTTCTAAAGATGTTCATCATGAACTATGCTTTCTGACTATAAAAGAATTTTCATACATTTCAGACCTGATCGAGTAATAGCAGCTACGTCACTGGTAGTAATTTCAGCTCTTGGTGAATCGTTCATGAGTGCAGCAGAAACTGAACTAGAACTTTCACGTGTCGTTGAAAATGAATTAAAATCATCCGTTCCCGCTCTCTTGTGTTCTGTTCCTGGATACGATGCATCAAGCCGAGTAGATGATTTGGCGGCAGAACTAGGAAAACCAATTGTCAGTATAGCTATTGGATCAGCTGAAGGTTTCAGTCAAGCTGAAAGAGCAATCAATGTAGCTGTGAAAGCTGGTCGATGGGTTCTACTCAAGAATGTCCATTTAGCTCCCCAATGGCTTGTTCAACTAGAAAAAAAACTTCACAGCTTACAGCCTCATACGAATTTCAGATTATTTTTGACTATGGAAATAAATTCCAAAGTACCAGTGAATTTACTTAGAGCTGGACGTATATTTGTTTTTGAACCCCCTCCTGGTATCAGAGCAAATTTATTAAGAACATTCAGTACAGTACCAGCTTCAAGAATGATGAAATCACCTAATGAAAGAGCTAGATTATATTTCCTTTTAGCTTGGTTCCATGCTATTGTACAAGAACGATTACGTTACGTACCTTTAGGCTGGGCGAAATACTATGAATTTAATGAGAGTGATTTGAGAGTTGCATGTGATACTCTTGATACTTGGATCGAAACTACAGCCATGGGGAGGACAAATTTACCCCCTGAGAAGGTAATTTGAAAACATATTATATTATACTTCATACTGATCTTAATACATTAAAATAGTGTTATAGAAATTCCATTTGATTAGGACATAGATATTACGATACATTGTAATATTGTAGTACTACAGAATCTATGGTGCAACAGTAGCAGTGTGAAATGCGTATCTTGAATAAGTTGGCATCAATTATTATTGATTACAGTCTTGGAGCATTGGGACATATTTCATTTTATTCCCGTTTTTTGTATTCTATTCCGTACTCGCCGGCGAGGAGAGATTTCATATCACTCATGTTGCATCAGAATCGCCCACCAGCTTCATAAATTTCAGTTAATTTTCACATTGGTAAATCATTTAAGTACTGAAATTTAATATTGAATATCATTCACCATCTAGATAGTATAGTTGTGTAACAATTCAACTTGAAAGATAGAAACATACAAATTTAATAGTTGAGTTTGCCATTTTCACATTCACATTCTGGGAATACGAAGTTCATATTCATAAAAAATAGAAAATTAGACTGCATGAAGAGATTCAAAATGACTACCATAGGTAAAAATAAAATTTTTCTATCTAAATTTCCACTTGCCAGCAAGTGAGGAATAGAATTCAAAGAATGGGAACAAATCGAACTATTTTCCAATGTTCCAAGACCGTATTCTGTAATAACTGATACCAAAATATTGAAGATAAAATAGCAAAACACATCTTATGTCACGTAAACTTTATCATGGATACTTTGGACCGTGAAATCTCTCTTTTTCCCAGCGAACAACATCTATATTAATTTAGCGCTGGGAAAGCAACAGCTGCAGAGCTCAGCAGTCGATCGGCCAAAGGTGAGGGTAAAAAGTGACAGGGAGATCGCAAAAGAGACAGAGAGAGCGCGACATCACCGCCGCCGCCGCGGTGCGACAGCTACTGGTGCTGCACGTGAACCGACAGTGCGTGTCCACGCGTGATCGGCCGAACAGCTAGCTCCAGCCCTGCGACCTTCTTGTGCCTTCGTGCTCTTACCATAACCATTGTGAGCCGCGACTTAGCTCAACTGCGCCGGGCTCTCCTTATTTGTTGTACTCCGCTAACGATTAAAGTAGATTATATCTTACTCGAGTGTTACCATTGCGGCTCCGATTGACTACCCTTCCCTTCAAACGCACGTATCAGCACTGGGCGATTCTGCACTCCCTCGTGCGCGTCATCTCAATAATTAATATAGTTATTATTGATGGGCATTAGCCAGTGATATCTTCTAGAAATGATTGTACGTAGAAAAAAGATTGAAATGTACTTGGATTTGCCAGGACAAATATGAATTAATTTCTGTACATTTATCCGCTCAAATTTGGATAGTTACATAATAATTGATGTATTCAAAATTTTACGTAAGAGCAATGAAGAAGAAAAATGTGTCTGAATATTAAAGATAAATTTATAAAACGCATTATGTAATTCGTGAACATATGACAACAATTTTATAAAGCTGTAATGTACTTGAACTTGAAAGGACAGGTATAAATTGATCGATTTAGGTAGTTCTGGCATTTAATATCATCCCCCACAGAATTACTCTTTAATCGTCGGATACAGTGGCACGCTAGCGCCACCACCTGGTGAGTGAAGACAGCTGGTGACACTATATAGATTGAAATTAGGTCATGGATTTTTCAATCTTACAAAATAATCTAGACAGACTCAATTCGGTCTGACTCAAAACGGAGTCGGGATAGGTGCTTGAATAGTGAAGCACGTGGTGGACGTCGCCTGAGATGTTTTAACAGATTTCTCATTATTCATGTCATGAGAAGTTTGGGTTGATGAAAAATAGTATGACCAACTTGCACGGGACAGTTGCCAATAGCATAGTTTGGTGACATGTCGAACTCGCTGTGCTCGTGCTCAATTGGCAACGTTCCACGCTCGTTACACAATGTACTAATTTAGTAGGCTTAAGAATATTGAAAGTGGTATGGTTTTCGTTATATAACGGCTGATTATTGATGAATGCTACTTTGCTAATTCACGGACAAAATAGTTTGACCATGTCTGAATCAATGTCACGTCAAGTTTGCCGTTATCCTCACGCAATGTGGGAAAGAATGTTCTCTTAGAGTAATATCTGAATTTCTGCTGTCTGTAATTTTAAATGTATATCGTGGTTATTTATTATAAATAGTGGCAAGAATGTATCTGTTAATTCCATTGACTGGAAAAAATGGAAAAAAGAAGGGTAACAAAATAAATACATTTCAATTAAAGAATAAAAATATTATCATGATGTAGAATTGTAACATTCAAACGTTAAAAATTGTAATGTAAAAGTTCCATTTATGTAGTTATCATTGGGATTTGAGATTTTAGTGAAAAATTGTTAGTTGTACTATGAGAACGATAATTTCGATTATGGAGTATTTCATTCGATTTCAAATTATTATGAATTTAATACTGAGCTTTTACAAACTGGTACTAGTTTTTTAACTACTTGACATAGAATTGTGATTTTAGTACTTTCTATCTCAACATTGGTAAATGTATTTGAAATGTATGTAACTACTTGACATAGATTTTGGATTTCAGTACATTCAATCACGCTAGTTGGATATTTGTCAGTTGATGCTAGATTTCGCTACTTTCTCATGTCATCATTGAAAAAATAATCTGGGATATATAACGATAGTGCATTGGTAAAAGTGTTTATTGAATCATATTATTATCGTTCATGCATTTGGATGGACTGAGACTTAACAGACATTTTCAAATTTCTATTTACATAAAAAATTTTAGTCGCATAAGAATTTATTCAACAACGAACTATAGGGATACGGAACATACTTGTCGTCAACGTATACCTTTTTCACAGATAAATTTTTCACTATCGAAGAGAAATTGCTTATGTTGTATTTTATTTTATTTCCACAATTTATATAATTTTTTCTTCCCAGCGGCAGTAGAGTGCCTACTTTGCGTCCTGACGTTTGCAAAGAATGGCACTTTTCTGCCTCGGGGTACGAAAAATAGTATATGCACCTCGCTCATCTAGGCTATTTCGGCACGCGCAAACTTGCAATCCTCGCTGCGCTCGGATCGCAAACGTTTTTCGTGCCGAAATCGCCTAACCTCGCTCGGGTGCATAATATACTATACTTGATATTACTTAATATGAAATCAATCAGTTTGAAATCCTTAGCAGAGAAACATGAAGCAGAAAGGAGGCTTCATATTCTGTAATTATTATCTTCAATGCATTGAAATAGGAAAAAAATGAAAATACATCTTGCGATTATTACCCACTCAAGAAAATTTAGTCGCTCAAGCATTTACTCAACAACGAACCACAGAATACGGAACATACTTGTCGTCAACATGGACCTTTTTCAAAGGTGAACTTTTAATCATGAAAAAGAAATCTGCTTATGGTGTATTTCATCTAATTTAAACCATTTATGATGTGAATTTTTGATTTGAGTACTCTCTCATCTTGAGAAATTGTTCTGGATTAAAATTTGATAACAGCTCAAATAATTAAGTGTACATTTAAAAGTATTAATTTTGTAGAATTTTCATACTAGTTAGATACTTGGCATTTAATAATTTCTCATATCACCATTGACAAAATCATCCGGATTGTTTAACTGGATTCAAAATTGCTTTATATGCAACTTATACTAAATACTACTAAAATGGAACGATATTGCTTTGATAATATCACGATGATTTAGATATATATGGGGCGAATCACGTCAACTCTGTTTTCGACTCTATTCGGCCAATATCTAAATGATGTCGGATATGATATCAATGTAGTTTTTTGTCAGCTTTCCGATAGTGAATTTTGTTTTCCAAAATTTTTACGTTTTCCCAGAAAAAAAAACATAAAACATGCCATATCTCAAAACCCTGATTTTTCAGATTTTTTTTAATAGTTTAAATCGAAAGGTAACCTATTTTTACATTGATATAGCCTCTAAAAAAATAGGACTATTTCGTTATTCTCGAGGAATTGAGTAGTTAAGGGGTTACATACACCTTAAAATTCCGATAGTGAATTTTGTTTTCCAAAATTTTTACGTTTTCCCAGAAAAAAAAACATAAAACATGCCATATCTCAAAACCCTGATTTTTCAGATTTTTTTTAATAGTTTAAATCGAAAGCTAACCTATTTTTACATTGATATAGCCTCTAAAAAAATAGGACTATTTCGTTATTCTCGAGGAATTGAGTAGTTAAGGGGTTACATACACCTTAAAATAAATTATTTTATTTCACGAGAAAAAAAATTTTATCCTGCAACATTTTAATGAAAAAATTTTTTGTCCATTTTATATACATATATTTACATATTTTTGGCAAAAAAAATATTCAAGAAGTTTATTGTAATATTTCATAAAGCTACATGTCACATTTAACACTAATATCACACTGTCCGTCAGATTCCAATAGTTGAGATTTGCGTAGACAACTTTTTCAAAGTGGATTGTGTTCCTGATATCAATACTTATCTTCGGAACCTCAGCCGCCAAAATCCAACCAATTCTGACCTCTTTAGCATAGATGTTTATCGGATACAACCATTCAAAAATCAAAAAACAGCAATATTACTTATTTGGTCACACGCGTCTGCGCTGTAGCACAGAAATGCCATTCCGCGAGAATGCCAAAATCTTTTTGATGATAAGCAAGATTAGAAAAACTTTTCTGATTTTTAAAGTGCTGACCTGATCCATCGGTACCATAATAAATTTTCTTAGGTTTGAACTCTTTTTTCAGATATCTTACGATCATTTCTTGGTACACATGGACTGCAACTGTATCGTGAGCTATATTATTTGAGATAATGGTCATGCTCTTGTGCTGAAGTTCTTCAAGTTTGTTGCTTGATTGTTATTCCAGTGGAATGATTGAGCTGAATTTGGCACAAAAAACGCATAATTTAAAAAAATCAGGGTTTTGAGATATGGCATGTTTTATGTTTTTTTTCTGGGAAAACGTGAAAATTTTGGAAAACTAAATTCACTATCGGAAAGCTGACAAAAAACTACATTTGGAAATATATGAGCTGGCGGATAAGGAGCTGGTAATGTCAACAGTCTTGAGTTACCGGATACTGAAATCACTCACAGAAATATCAATGAAGCTAACACTTATAACATATTTAGACGTCTTCTCCTGTGGACTTGCGGATATTTATATAAGATGTTATTGTCGAAGAAGATCATCATCCACTGAAATATGTTGTGCTGTAGAAGTCTTCTTCTTGCTGATTCATATTCACATAAAAAGGTATTTTGTCGCTGAAGATCTGTGTACTGAATATGTGTACTGAAACAGGTTGTGTTGAAGAAGTTTTCTACTTGCATATTCATGTGTATATTGTGACAATCTGTTAGTGCCAAGGAGTTATTCTTTCATCCTGTACGATAATACGTAAAAGCACCAGTTGCCATTTTAACATCACTTGTCTTGTACTGAGTATTTATCTGAAAAGTCCAAGACGTCCACTAAAATATGTGGTGCTGTAGGCTTGCTGATTCATATTCATATCGTCGCTTGGGAGGAAGAACGTTCCATTTCAGAAACTTGCTATAAAAAGTTCCATTTCAGAAACTTTCTATAAACAGTGCCGTTTCAGATTGACAGGTATAGAAAGTGCCATTTCAGAAAAAATCTATAAAAAGTGCCATTTCGGAAAATTTCTATAAAAAGTGCCGTTTCAGGAGAAATTTTTTCCCTCGGAGTTTTTCTGACTTCGGGGATGATGTCGTATGCATGTCTCTGTATGTACATGTGTGTATGCGTGTGTACACGTCTGAGAATGACAACTTGATCCCACGTCGAGACGTGATACTCTGAAAGTAAACTATTTCCATTACATATTCTCTTCATCGATGGATTTGGATGAAAATTGGTATCTATACGTTTTTGAGGTCGCTGATTACGAATCCGACCTCAGATTTGAAAAATTCGAATTAGAGCCTCTAAGATCACCTAAAAAAAATTTGAAAAGGTACTGGATTTTGATGAAAAATGATATGCATGAGTTTTTGAGCTTGCTGATCACGAATCTGGCCTCAGATTTTAAGAATCAAAATTAGAGCCTCTAAGATCACCTGACAAAAATTTGAAAAGGTACTGGATTTTGATGAAAAATGATATGCATGAGTTTTTGAGCTTGCTGATCACGAATCTGGCCTCAAATTTTAAGAATCTAAATTAGAGCCTCTAAGATCACCTGACAAAAATTTGAAAAGATACTGGATTTTGATGAAAATTAGTATACGTGGGTTTTTGAGGTCACTGATTAAGAATCCGGCCTTAGATTTTAAAAATTCGAATTTAGCCTCTAAGACCACCTGACAAAAATTTGAAAAGATACTGGATTTTGAAGAAAATTAGTATACGTGGGTTTTTGAGGTCACTGATTACGAATCCGACCTCAGATTTTGAAAATTCAAATTAGATCGAGCCTCTAAGATCACCTGACGAAAATTTGGAAAAAAATGGAACTTTGTTGAAAATTAGTATATATCGGATTTCGAGGCCGCTGATTACGAATCCGGCCTCAGATTCTAAAAATTCGAATTTAGCCTCTAATATTGCCTACCGAAAATTTGGAAAGATACTGGATTTTAATAAAAAATGGAATCCATGGGTTTTTGAGATCGCTGATTACGAATCCTGCCTCAGATTTCCAAGACCCAATATAGACCATTCGAGAAAATACACTGGGTCTTGATGAATATTATTATGTGAGGGAATTTTGGGGAGTCAATCAATGGTTAACAGTATAATACAGTAGAATTCGAATGTTTTTCTGGCTTTGTCATATGGTGTTCAGATGCTGATTCGCATCTTACGGAAACGATATTATCCAATTTTTGAAGATTTATAATAAATTCTCGTCATTTCAAACTGCAACAGGTGGCTGTTAAACTTGAAGTAGTAAAACGTTGTGAAAATTATTGCTCACTAGTCAAAATCACTCACTCACTATCGCTCGCTCGTGTCTTTCCATTGAAAACATTGAAATTTTTAATTGTATCATCGGTAAATAATTTAAATAAAAACCAAAATTTTTTATCTCCCCACCATTTTCTTTCACAGAGAATACGCCCACGCATGAATATTATCAAATTTGTCGATTCGAATGTAGGATGCGCCCCGGCTTCTCTATCGATCTGCTCGAACATACTTTCAAAAAATCAACCCTTCGTATGTTTTAAAAGGGGTCCCATCCGGACATCGATAACAATTTTTTAAATTCTCCATACGCCCACCATAACTTGAATTTTTCAAAATTTTTTTCTTATGGAAATGTAGTCCTCGATCCTACCTTTCGATCTGCAGTACCAAAGATACCTCGAAAGTGTATAATTTTGGTTTAGCATGAATAAGAAAATTGACGAAAATTTTTAATTGTCACCACACCATTTTCTTCCACAAAGAATACGTCCACGCATCGATGTTTCCAAATTTTCCAACATTAACTATGAAAGCGTTCAAGCTCCTCTAACGATCTGCTCGAGAAAAATTTTGAAGAATTAACCCTCTGTACGTTTTTAAAGAGGATAATACAGGAACATCGGTAAAATATTTTCGATTGTCACCACACCATTTTCGTTAACAGAGATTACGCCCACGCATCAATGCTTTCAAATTTTGCAACATGAATTATGAAAGCGCTCAAGCTCATCTAACGATCGGTTTGAACAAAATTTCGAAAATCAACCCCTTGTACGTTTTTAAAGGGGTTAGTACGGGAACATCGGTTAAAACTTTTTTTAAATTTTCTATACGCCCACCACAAATCGAATTTTTCAAATTTTTTTTCTCAGAAAATGTAGTCCTCGACCCAACCTTTCGATCCGTCATACTAAATCTACCTATAAATTGTCATATCATTGTTTCCGAGAACAAGAAAGGTGGACTAGAAAAATGTACGGATCCATCTTATTATTATGTAGATCATGCGAATCAGCTTCTGAACACCATATGACAATACGAATGTTTAAAATCTGAGGCCGGATTCGTAATCAGTGACCTCAAAAAAAATCCATGGATACCGATTTTTATTAGAATCCAGTATCTTTTCAAATTTTCGGTAGGCAATCTTAGAGGCGAAATTCAAATTTTTGAAATCTGAGGCCGGATTCGTAATCAGCGACCTCAAAAACCCATGGATACTAATTTTTATTAATAATCCAATATCTTTTCAAACTTTTGTCAGGTGATCTTAGAGGCTCTTATTTCAATTTTTAAAATTCGATGCCAGATTCGTAATCAGCGACCTCGAAACACCATGCATATAAAATTTCATCAAAATACAGCGTCTTTTAAAATTTTTGTTAGGTTATCTCAGAGGCTCGATCTAATTTGAATTTTCAAAATCTGAGGTCGGACTCGTAATCAGTGACCTCAAAAACCCACGTATACTAATTTTCTTCAAAATCCAGTATCTTTTCAAATTTTTGTCAGGTGATCTTAGAGGCTCTTATTTTAATTTTTAAAATATGATGCCGGATTCATAATCAGTGACCTCAAAAACCCACGTATACTAATTTTCATCAAAATCCAGTATCTTTTCAGATTTTTGTCAGGTGGTCTTAGAGGCTAAATTCGAATTTTTAAAATCTAAGGCCGGATTCATAATCAGTGACCTCAAAAACCCACGTATACTAATTTTCATCAAAATCCAGTACCTTTTCAAATTTTTGTCAGGTGATCTTAGAGGCTCTAATTCTGATTCTTAAAATCTGAGGCCAGATTCGTGATCAGCAAGCTCAAAAACTCATGCATATCATTTTCCATCAAAATCCAGTACCTTTTCAAATTTTTTTTTAGGTGATCTTAGAGGCTCTTATTTTAATTTTTAAAATTTGATGCCGGATTCATAATCAGTGACCTCAAAAACCCACGTATACTAATTTTCATCAAAATCCAGTATCTTTTCAGATTTTTGTCAGGTGGTCTTAGAGGCTAAATTCGAATTTTTAAAATCTAAGGCCGGATTCATAATCAGTGACCTCAAAAACCCACGTATACTAATTTTCATCAAAATCCAGTACCTTTTCAAATTTTTGTCAGGTGATCTTAGAGGCTCTAATTCGAATTTTTCAAATCTGAGGTCGGATTCGTAATCAGCGACCTCAAAAACGTATAGATACCAATTTTCATCCAAATCCATCGATGAAGAGAATATGTAATGGAAATAGTTTACTTTCAGAGTATCACGTCTCGACGTGGGATCAAGTTGTCATTCTCAGACGTGTACACACGCATACACACATGTACATACGACATCATCCCCGAAGTCAGAAAAACTCCGAGGGAAAAAATTTCTCCTGAAATGGCACTTTTTATAGAAATTTTCCGAAATGGCACTTTTTATAGATTTTTTCTGAAATGGCACTTTCTATACCTGTCAATCTGAAACGGCACTGTTTATAGAAAGTTTCTGAAATGGAACTTTTTATAGCAAGTTTCTGAAATGGAACGTTCTTCCTCCCAAGCGACGATATAGAATGCTATTGTCGCTAAAGATCCAACACATCTACTGGAACTTGTTGTGCTGTAGCAGTCTTCTACTTGCTCATTCGTATGTATATTATGACAATCTGTTATTGCCGAGAAGTTATTTTCTCATCCTCTATGATGAGTCTTGCTAGTTCCTGTAACCCGTATGCAAAATCGAACAGTTGTAGCCATCTAACTTCATGCACATCTATTTTTGAACTGCAAAAAAATTAATTGATTAGGTTTGTCAATCAATAACTAACTCCAAATCTATCCAAAAATAAATCAACTAATTTACCTTGATTTGGTCACCTTCACTGTGTGAGATGTTTCTAAACGAAAAAGAAAACGATTCAAGAATAACAGACGAAAAGTGGATAATTGTCTCGTCGTTCAACATCGATTTTGCGGCCCGGAGCGCTTACATTTCAAGGAATAAAAAATCCCATTTCAATCATTTCTGATCGAGAATCTCTTGAGTCATTGGGGGATTTATTGGTAAACTTAAGGTAGTTCATGCCATATAAAGCTCACGTACACACACACGGTACATGTACACGGCACACGCACGGGCGAACACAAGCTCGCCCATGCTCTGTCTCACTTGCTCTCGCTGCGCTCACGCGTTCGCGACGTGAAATCATCAACTTTGCATTAAAATAACTCAGAAACGGTGCGGTTTAACATGCTACACTAAGCGAGGGAAGTTTTCGTTACTATGTCCTCTATAACATACTATTTTTTTGTCAACATTTAAAGAAGCATTTTCGAGATATCGATGGAAACGTCTTTTTGAGCATCCCCTGAGAGGCTCGGTATAGGACTTCACGTGTTAAAAAGTGAAAATTTGACATTCAATATTTCATGATTGGCACGGCTGAGCCCGCTCAAATTTTGACAGCTGGTGTAAAATATTGTTATTAATGAGTGGCTAAAATTTCAAGACAATTGTAAGAAAACGCATTTTGGCATGAACTACCTTAAAACCATCCGTCTCTTTCCAATTCATTGAATCAGAAAATAACGATTCAAGAATAACTTATGAAAAGTGTATTATCGTTTCGTCGATCAACATCGCCTATTTCGTTGTAAACTTGAGCGATTTCATGAGACTGACTTTGCGAATCGATCAACCTCTGTTCTTTCGAGATTAAACTCCTTTGATCGCAAATCATGGAACGTTGAACGTGATCGGATACGGCTTGCGGCCCGCCGGGCTCACGTTTTTTTCGAAGTAAAAATCCAATGTTCATCAGTTTCGATTGAAAATTTTGCGAGTCATTGAAGAATTCATGAGGGAATTGCAAATCATTCGCCTATAGTTCCACCACCCGCTCGGACCGCGAGCTCATTGGTCCAATGATTCACTTTTCTTCAATCAATAACACGGTAAATTCGCATTTCATTGAAAAATTTCACAGAGTTTCTTCACTCGTGACATATCCAGCTATACAGTAATGAATACCATATGCAGCGTTTTAGAACCAGCCTGTATATATTAACATGATTACTCCTTAAAACTCATTTTGTGAATAATGACACGAGAAAGTACTTAAATCTAACATCAAATGCCAAGTTATCAACTACCATGTTCCTTTCTTTGATTCATTGTTGAAAAATTTTGTTTTTGAATTACTTTTTCTCAAGTTGAAGGAATTATGACAATGTTTCTTCAATCTCTATTAATCAAGATGTATTCGATGGGTATTTTCCATCATATATACTAATATGGCAATACATCTCGATTCATTTTGTCAGTATTTAGTCGTCCCAATTACAGATGTATGACTTCAATAGACATTTTTACTCGTACACTATCGTTATATATTGCAGTCCATTTTGTCAATTATGACTCAAGAAAGTAATGAAATCTAAAATCAAAAGCCAAGTATCCTACTACTAAACATATATTTTTGCAAATTACATTCACAATCAATTGTATGTCAAGTAAAAATCTAAATGGTGGAAAACAAATAAAATACTCCTTGAGCAATTTTTCTTGTTCATAGAAAATAATAGACCTTTTAAAAAGGTATAAGTGGACGACAAGTATGTTCCGTATCCTTTGGTTCGTAGTCGAATAAACTTTTATTCTACTCAATTTCTTTAAGTAGAAAGAAATCTAAAAATATCTCGTCAATTTCAGTCCATTCAAATGCATATAAAATAATATAGAATAAATTCTTACGAGACTAAATTTTTCCATGCATAAAGAAATTTGGAAATGTCTGTTTAATCTCAGTCCATCAAAATGCATGTAAGATTGATTAATATGATTCAAATCTAATATATTTTTTGGAAATACAGATCCATCACTTCAATAAACATATTTACCAAAACACTATCGTTATATATTCCAGTTCATTTTTTCAATGATGACATGAGAAATTACTGAAATCTAACATTGAATACCAAGTATTCAACTCTTATGATTATCTACTACAGAATAAATACTCATGTTATTGTTGTAGTTGTTATCAAATGTCAAAGCACTTCAGATCAATTTACTAACGTGAAGATGAGAAAGTGGTGAAATTACAAATCTGGGGCGTTTTACGTCAACTCTCCAGAGCCGGCACGCGGACGCTAAAATCTCACGTTTTCGACGCTTGTTTTTGACTCTATATGACCAATATCTAAATAATCTTAGATATGCTATCAATGTAGTTTTGTTTCAGTTTTTCGATGGTGAATTTAGTTTTCCAATGTTTTTAGGTTTCAAAAAAAAAGCATAAAACAGGCAATATCTCAGGAACAAGCGTCGAAAACGTGAGGTTTTAACGTCCGCTCGCCGACTCAGGAGAATTGACGTTAAACGCCCCATCTATAAAATTCTAGTGAGATGATGAACATTATTTCACTAGAATCTCAAATCACAACTTAAAAACTATATGACGGTTACATACATACTGCCCAGGGGATCGTTATTTCACAGTTTATTGATGGGCAGTACACTTGTTCTCTTTCAATCTTACCTTTTAACGAGAGTAGACTCTGCAAAGATAAACTAGATTGATCTCTCTGGTGTATTTGGGTAAATCTCACAACTGGGCCGGATTTGTGTCCCTCGGTTTTACAAATTAAATTATCAATTTTTTTTAAACGTCCCAGAATGTAAATTCTTCTTCAACATGTTAGGAATACATAGAAATCCGAAAAATTCATGATGGATTATGGGAAGAAAAGTTACACGTCGATCAATGTTGAAAAATGGCCAAAAATCTTAAATTTGATTTGTCCCTCCTAATTACGGAACATGGTTTGTTGGCTCCATAGCTTTCAGCATATCTCCGAAAAATTAAAAAAAAATATAATAGTTGCCTTAGGTGACCAGAACTGCAATGTAGTCATTCACATTGATGTGCAACCAATACTAAGAAAATTCCAGTCAACCAAAGACATGTCTCTCATTTTTCCCGTAGGAATAACTTCCAGTTTTGACCCAATAGAAAAGTTTCAGCGAGTCGCTAATCACAAATTATAGCCATCTAATGCATAGTGTTTCCAATGAAGAATAAAACAAACTTGAGCATAATCAGGTGCTCCGACAATTGAAGGAATACGACTGGTACCAATCTTGATATATGAAGTGAGAGTATTATCCTTAGCACACATTTTAGAGACATGCTGATCCCTTGATAATGATTGTTCCCCATTATAATGGAGAGCGCTAAAGTTGTAGTAGCAGATCGAATGTAAAAAAAATCATGAATAAAAAATAACTGAAAATTTTCAAAAAATTTTCAGTGATTTTTCAGATACATTTCAGATCCATTTCATTAATATGATCTTTTTGTTGTTTATTCTTTAATTTAGTTGATTTATTAGTGGCATTGCTATTTGTTCAAGATTATATTTTTTGTTGAACGAAATATAAGGTAACTGCAGGCAATTTGGCACGGCAGGCACCTTGGCACGTTTGTCATATCTCGTATTTCCGGTGCTCTCTGAGCATCAGTCGCCCTTGGGTCATGTTGCGGGTATGAAAAGAAAATTTTCGGTACTTTCCCCGTTTATTTAGGACTTAAAGGGACTTCTTCATTAGATTATCTAGTGAAGTACACATCATTATATTTTTAGAATTTTTTTTTTCGACAACAAAATCGACTTTAATCGTGTATAACTTTTGTTTTGTTAATCAATCGCTAAAATCGTGCCAAGTTGACTGCACGAGTAGTACAGTTGGCTCTTTTGCTTTTTTTCATAAATTGCGATTTCTAATAGGTTAAAGTCGTTGAATAATAACTTTAGAAATAGTTTCTGATAGCTATTGAGCTAAGGTTTAAGATACTGTTTGCAGAATTTCAAAATTCTGAGTCTGCCATAGTCAAATTCGCAAAATCCCTTAGGGGGTGGCGCATTGGCTGCAGTTACTTTATATTGTGACTACGGTAATAACGCAAAATTAGGCCACATCGTTAAAAAGATATACTGAACTAAGTAGTGCTGCTCGGTTATCATAGCAACGGTCTAGGGCGTAAAACTAAACTTTACGCCCAAAAAACATGACCAAAAACGGCTACTTTACGCCTACTATGGCGAAAAACTATTTTCTTAATGTGAATGTAAGTAAAACTCTAAGAAAAACTTATGATTCCAGAGAAAAATTTTTTTCTTTGTCTCACCTCCAGCTTTTTCAGCGGTGCAAAAACATGAAGGGCGCGATGAGATCTCGAATAAAAAAAATAAATTTACCTGTCACGATTCGCCCTAGTTGTGAGATTTACCCATACATTCGAAAATCAGAGATAAGAAATTGTTGGTATGATTTTTGACTTTCGATTTTCAATTGAATCCCATTCAGATTTGTTATCTCTGGAAACAACAGCAGTTTCCGGTGGGAAAATTGCATAAATAGTCGTGCTTTGAGGGCCAATCCAGTGTGAAGAGGAACAAAATAATCACCAAATCCACCACATAATTAGTTGTTGCGACGTTTCGCTAGTAGAGTTTACTGGCCTCATCAAGCTACAAATCTATTACAAAAAACACGTAATTAATGATACAATCCTCGTACAAAACAATCGACGAAATAACAAAAAAACTATTCTTTCTTACCAGTTTTGAATAAATACATATTATAAAATTCAGCAGTAGAAGCAGCTGATTCCTAGGAAGGATTGATTTACCTGATAGCGCATGCAAGTATCAGCTGTGACTAAAATTTTATTTATTAACCTCTTCCTTAATGTTTGCTGGAATAAAACTGCTGACCTTGTGGTAATCTTGATTTTTCCGTAGCAGAATCAATTGAAGTTGTCACGAATACTCTCTTAATTTCGTTTGTTTTTGTGTGAGTGTGTGTGTGTGTGTGTGTGTGTGTGTGTGTGTGTGTGTGTGTGTGTGTGTGTGTGTGTGCGCGCGCGCGCACCACTCTTTGTACAGTCTCAGCCGTCGTTAAATTCCACTAGCTACAGTCAATATTCACGGTAACTACAGTAAATATTCGTATGTAACTCTAGTTATCGATTTTCACTGTAAGTCACAGTGAATGTTTGGTAGTCGAACTTCTCACATGTATGAAAAAATAACAAAACACTTGAACAAATTGATTGTACTATGAGAAAAAAATGAATCTCCACTATTTTTCGCATAAATCTTTCACGTTCTTGTTCAGGTTGATTCAATCGTTGATACAATCTATGGACATAGAGAAAAAAGATATAAATTCCCTCATAAGTAATGAATATTTTTCGCAGGTTATCAGGTGCGTCGTGAAATTTTTCATCAAATGATATTATTTGAATAGATGCACTTCAAAATAAAGAGTATCAGACTCAAACTTTTAATGACATGAAAAATAAAAAATCAACTAATGATCCACTATGAATGGATGAGTTGAAGAGATAGCAAAATGACTTGCCTATTTCAATCAAATTTTCAAAATCAGAGAAATCTGTTAAAACGGCTCAGGCGTTCACCACGTTTGCTTCACTATTCAAGCACCTATCCCGACTTCGCTTTGGGTCAGACCGGATTGAGTTTATTTGGATTATTTCGTGAGATTAAAAAATCCGTGACCTAATTTCAATCTATATAGTGTCACGCTGCCACCAGGTGGTGGCACTAGAGTGCCACTGGATCCGACGAGTGAAAAGTAGTTCTGTGGAGGTAAATATTGAGTACCAGAGCATCCCAAATCCGGGCATGTTAAAGTACAGGAATCCATTCATATTTGTCCTGTCAAGATCCATAGATTTCACCCTTCTTGCTTCTTAATATAATTCTTATAAATTCACATGTTATGCGTTTTGTAATTTTATCTTCAATATTCAAACACGCGTTCTTCGGTTGTTTATTTCCCCGGCAACCGTTGTTACGGGGTATTAAAATTGGGCTGCGGTAATTTTCAGAGAGATCTTACGTTCTTTTCAAAATTTTGCACACAAGTGAGTCGTGGCGAAGAATTATATTTCCATAGCATTCAGGTTTAATTGCAATACTTTGAGAAAGCATACTGCTGAGGCACTTGGCAGCGTTCTTTTTTTTCAATATGCATCAATTCATTGTGGACTAGACCTTCTCAAATCTGAGTGAATGGGAGTTCTGAAATCAATCCATATTTGTCCTGTCAAGTTCAAATACATTTCATCCTCTTTGCTACTTACAATTATTTCTATAAGTGCACGTATCATGAGATACGTCTCGTAATTTCATCTTCAATATTTCGGCATCAATTAATACTGATTACAGTCTCGGAGCATTGAGGGATAGTTCATTTAATTTACATTTCTTGTATCATATTGTTCACTCGCCGGAGCTAGGAGAAATTCAGTGAAAATTTATTTTCATCGATGACGCCGCGCCAAACTTGAGCCCAAGCGCGTGAAGGCAGGGCGGAGCGGCCCGAAGCGGCGCATTTTCTCATGTTCGCTACTCAATCACTCGAATACAAAAAAAGGCTCATTTCACAAGGGCTATATCAACGTAAAAAGACTCAGCATTCGATTCAGACTACTCAAGAAAATTTAAAAAAAATTGGTTTTGAAGATATGGCCTGTTTTATAATTCTTTTTTCTATGGAAACGTGAAAACTTTGGAAAACTAAATTCATCATCGGAAAACTGAGGAAAAACTACTTTGATATATCCAACATTATTTAGATGGTCATAGAGTCTAAAACAAGCGTCGAAAACGTGAGGTTATAGCATCCGCGCGCCGGCTCTGAAAAGTTGTCGTAAAACTCCCTGTTCCGTCAAATCGTATTCGTCGTCAGTCATATTTGTGACGTTGCAAGGCCGTACGCCTCTCCGGAGAAGCGCGCGTGCCTTCCTCTATATAAGTGCGGGCTCACGGGGTGTCGGTCGGATTTTTCGCGCCCGCTAATGAAATCGCCGCTTCCGTCTTAGGGGTGGGGGACAAAAAGAATACGCGTGAGGGCCGCGCGCGCAGTCATTTTCGTCAGTATATCGAGTCCACTTGAACGATCATCACCTATAACCGGCGCGCATCATTAACCTCTTGTCGCGATAGTTCTCCTCAGTGTTTCTTTTCTCCTTTTATCTATCCGCATAAAATAGAGCAACGCGTTGGACGCGATCCGATCTCTCGGGTTTGTCGCGAACGGATCTTAGTCGGCAATTCCACACGCACACGATCTGCGATCCTACGTGATCTGCGGAGTGTTTTCCACAGCGAAAACACTCCATTACGATTTCACGCGGCTAGCTACCGCACACCCACGAAAACACACACTCATACACATTTCCTAACTCACACCTTCATTTGTGAATATTCATTTTCATTTTTTTTCTAGGAGTTTTGGCCGCAAGGTCTTTCTTCTCTGGGTCTAATATATATTTATATATTACGACCCTAACATTGTGCCTTTTTCATTTAACCCTATTCTCTATCCTATCCATCTAATCAATTTTTGAAACACGAAATCCAGCGTAAGGTTGGATTTCGACCGTACACCCCCTATATATGCGTTTTCCTTTTTTTCATCTTACTACGGAATAGGTATTTTTTCAATATATACTCAATTCTCTGTTGCGGATTTCAAACTGATTAATTTCATATGAAGTTATATCAAATATGATCATATGAATCCAGTTACACTTTTCAGATTATTTTGTTAATGGTGAGATGAGAAAGCATTGAAATCAAGCATCCATTTACTCTTGGAAAAGGTATATGTTGACGACAAGTATGTTCCATATCTTGTTATTTGTTGTTGGATGAATTCTCATGTTACTGAATTTTTTCATGTAGTAAGACAGTTGAAAATGTCCGTTTAATCTCAGTTCATTCAAATGCATGTAAGATAATAATATGATCCAAATCTAATATGTTTTTTGGAAATACAGATGTATCACTTCAATAGAGATTTTTACCAATACACTATCGTTGTATATTCCAGTTCATTTTATAAATTATGACCCAGGAAAGTAATGAAATCTAGAATCAGATGCCAAATATCCTACTAGTTTGATCATATTCTACTACTAAACAATTATTTTCACAAATTACACTCTCAATCAATGGGATGTCATGTAAAAATCTATAATAAGTATGTAAGAAAGTAATAGCAAATCATGATTCTTTTCACTTCTATAGAGATTTTGACCCAGACACTATCTTTATATATTCCACTTCATTTTGTCCATTGTGACATAAAAAAGTAACGAAATCTAGAGACCAACAGAACTTATATTTATCCAAAGTATACCTTAAAGCAATTTTTGCATGATCTATTATCAAATGTCCATGCACTCCAGATCAATTCACCCATGTCCGGATAAAATATACTGAAATTCAAAATCTGTGTCAAGCAGTAACATGGATTTCAGATATATCTGCCAACGTTGTGGTAGAAAGTACTTACATCACAGTTATATGTTAAGTAACTGAACCATTTTGTAGGGATTCAGTATTGAATTTATAAATGTATGAAATCGAATAAAATAGTCCACAATCAAAATTTTCTTTCTCTAGGTATAGCTAACATTATTTCACTAGAATCTCAAATCCCAATGAAAACAACTTCAATGATACTTTTACATTACAATATTTAACGTTCGTATGTTACAATTTTACATCACTATATTGTTTTTACTCCTGAATTGTAATGTATTTATTCGGTTTCACTTATTTTTTTCATTGTTTTCAGTCAATGGAATTAAAAAATACATATTTGCCAAGGGCCCATTGTTTCACAGTTTCCGATAAAATCATCCACGATACGATTCTTACATACAAATTCATTTCATGCGATAAACTAGCTACACTGCTTGGGAAATATGAAATGCTGATTGAAAACGGAAAGGAAAGCATGATAACTTTGAATAAAATGTGTTGTTCAATCTTTCTTGAATCTACATTTCTGCGAGTGAGAGAAACAATGAAATAGATTGAATCATCCAAATATGTCTCAAACGTCCCTTGGTAAAATCTTTAATTCTTTGTTCATTGTTTACATCGAGTACTTTCACTTTTATGAAAGAACGTCTAGAACCCTTTTGGTAACAGGATATTATTTTCTCAGTAATTTGCAAATTAGCATATTCTAGCAATGTACACACTTATCTCTGATTTGCAAATGCATTCTTCTGGGAGATCAATATTTCTTAGATACTAGTTTAATATTACAACCTTAGAAAAACACAATGAGTTTTATCCAAACTTGAGACTTAAGTATTTTGAGATAGAAAAATTATATTGATACATTGATGTATTGCAAGTTTACAGTATATACAAAGTAGCATCTTCAAAATAGAGAGTCAACTTTTGTTGGCATGTGAACTCAAAATAAAATATAAATAGACTGCCCATCGATTTTCTGTGGAACAACGGGCTCGTGGCAAGTATGTATTTGTTAATACCATCGACTGAAAATAATCAGAAAAATAAGTGAAACGATAGAAATACATTTCAATTGAGGAATGGAAGTAATATCATTGTTCGGGTACGAGGTGATCGTATGGAACCTCGGAGCCCGCAGATCAACTGTTCGGTGACGTGGGGAGAAGTGAAAGCGTGTTTGTGATTGAGTAAGAAAGAGTGAATGGAAGGTGCGAATGTTTGTTTGAATGTCTGTGTATTTTCCACCTGTGAATACAAGTGGAACAGAGGTGTTGCGGGCGCGAGAATAATTAAATATAAGAATTTGAATAATGTATGAGTAGGATGGGCATGACGCGGCGCGGGTCTCACGAGGAGCTGAGCCGATGGCGTGGATAGCTTGCGGACGCTGTTGCGTAACTGCCAGCTATAGGCGCCGCGCAGTCTGTTTCTGCCGTCGGCGATCGAGTCCACTGGTTGAATTTGAATGCTAGCCAATCTAAGGGCGACACGTGCTTGATCACGCAATCGACAGTGAGCTCGGTTACCGGCGGCGCACGTGTGTGAATGATCACACGCATTCACCCCAACAATCATGAAGTAGAATTGTAACATTCAAACATTAAAAATTATAATGTAAAAGTTTCATCCATGTAGTCATCATCGGGATTTTAGATTCTAGTGGAATAACGTTAGTTATACTATCAGAAAGAAATTTTGATCATGGCGTATTTTATTCTGTTTCAAATATTCATGAATTTAATACTGGATCCCTATGGAATGGTTCAACTACTTGACATAGAATTCTGATTTTAGTACTTTCTACCTCAGCATCGGCTTGTGCTTGAAATTTATATAACTACTTAACAAAATCGATTCATTGTTTAAGTACTTTCTATCGGATTATTAGCGAATTGATCTGGAGCGCAAATGTATTTGATAACAGATCATACAACACTTGGTTTTGAGTTTATTTTGATGAGATATTCGTTCTGTAGAAGGGATAAACACACTAGTTGAATATTTGGCAGTAAATGCTAGATTTCATTACTTTTTTTCTTACTTTCATTACTTTATTAGAGTTTTTTGCAGTTCTTCATCGCAATCTGTCTCTTCTCTGTCTCTCCTTTTTCGATTGGTAACTTGAGAGGTTTTTCATTTGCGTCTTTCTTTTCGGCGAATTTATCATGACTAAATTTCTCTAGAATTTTATCAACATAAAGTTCTTGGATTAACTCAATCAATTTATTTATTCTGTCTCTTTTAACTGATATGCCCAGGAACTGTTTAAGCTCACCTTGATCAGTTAACTTAATTTTTGTTCAAATTTCGTTCTAATTTCCAACAGTTTTGGTTTATGATTACCAGCCAATATAATATCATCAACGTACAGAAGCAAAATTATGAACTTCTCCAATTCTATCCAAGTGAAAATACAAAATTCACTCGCTTCGTATTTCAGTCCTATTGATATTGCTTCTTCAGTGAAATCAGTATTCCATCTTTTGGGGATGACAGGCAATCCATACAATGTCTTTTCCGGCAAGCAAATTATGTTCATTCTTTCTTGTTTGGAATGTACAGTTCCCTCTGGAATTTCCATCAGGACGTCTCTTCCCAGTGTACTATTCAAAAACGCTGTTTTCACATCCAATTGAATCACTTCTCAGTCCAGTCTATTTGTTATTGAAAACAGTGCCCGAACTAATAGGAGTCTAGATACTGGTGCATACGTCTCTCTAAGGTCGTAGTTTGTTCTGTAATCAGTAGTACATATAATTACTTATATCTAACTTAACAGTATGAATTAGGTTAACTTATTAGGTTAACGAGAAAAAGAAAAAACAGAAGTCAATTTAGAAAAAATGATAAAAAAAAAAAATGATCAAATGATTTAATGATTTAATGATTTAAGAGCAGTGCAAGCTCTCCCCACGGTCGCAGGCAAGGAGGTGAAGAAATAAGAGTTTTTTGAAAACAGGGAGAGATGAGGCATTAGTTATAATAGCGGGGAGCGAATTCCAGAGATAAGTTGCACTGACATGAAACGACCTGTGGAGGAAATCCTGGCGGTAGCCGGGAACAACCAGCTGCGGCCGATAGCCACCCCTACAGGGACGAGTACTGGTATTCATGAGGGAATACTCTGCGAGATACGACGGGCTGCCATACCTGAGGATCTTATACACCATACAGGCCATGAAATAGCTGCGCCGAGTAGATGTCATTAGCGAGTTTAGCTCCTCCCTGTAGGGAGAGATATGCTCACTCCTTCTCACCCCATAGACGTATCTTATGCCAGTATTCATAAGCCGTTGGAGAACCAGGTTTCTCTCCCCAGAGAGATCGCAGTACACAGCAGAGCAGTAGTCAATGATGGGGAAGAGGAGCGACTTGATGAGGTGACACCTGAGCCTCTGGTTCGTACTCCTCCGGAATTTATGTAGGTGGTACATTAGGGCGTGGGATCTGGCAGTAATCGAAGCAACATGCTCCCTCCAAGAGAAGATAGAGTCGAGGATCACTCCCAAGCTCTTCACCGAAGACTCAAGTTTGATAGGCGATCCATCAATGACGAGTCGGACCGATGCATCCGCGGGAAGCCGAGCAATGAAATGCTCGCTTCCGAAAACAATAGCCTTAGTTTTAGACGCGTTCAGGACAAGTTTATTTGTCAGGGCCCACTGAACGATCCTGGCAGCGACCTCCCCCAGCATGTCGAGCGTACGTAATAAGTCATCAAGGTGACAGTGCATGTAGATTTGGAGGTCGTCAGCATATAGTAAGTAGTGCACGTCGGGTCCAAAGCATAGTGAAACATCACCGATGTAGAGGGCGAACAGCAAAGGGCCCAGGACAGAGCCCTGGGGTACTCCCCTACTGAGACCGCAAAAACCATTTAGTGTTCCGTCCTCACGCCTAACACACTGCTCCCTTCCCGTCAGATATGAGGCTATCCACTTTAGCGAGTTCATTGAGAAACCAAGTTTTGAGAGTTTGCGCAGCAGCGTGGAATGGCAGACCGTATCAAATGCCTTGCTAAAATCAAACAGAAGGAGAGGAGTCAGCATTCTCATGTCCTTGGCCCGACGGACATCGTTAGTCAGTCTGAGTAAGGCAGTCTGCGTGCTGTGAACCTGTCTAAAGCCCGTCTGACGGCCATCCAGTAATCCTTCCGATTCAACAAAGGCACTGATTTGGTTGAAAGCAAGTCGCTCCAGGACTTTGGAGAGAAAATTGAGAAGAGGGATAGGGCGAAAATCACCAAGACAACTGGGAGAGGGGATCTTGTTAAGGGCGAGGACTACAGCATTTTCCAGCAGGAAGGAAAGTGTGATTGAGTGAGGGAGGAGTTGAAAACATCCACTAGGATGGGAGCTATGATAGGGAGTGCCTTGGAGATGAAGTTCTGAGGAAGGCCATCAGTTCCCACAGACTGTGAGTAGGCCCGACCTATGGCCAATTTCACTTCGTTTACTGTGACGTTCACAAAGTGAAATTTGGGATCATAGGTCGGTTCACCGTGCAGGAAGTCAAGTGCGTCGACCAAGTTAGGGGCTAAGGGATCAGTGGCGATCCTAGCAAAGTGAGAGTTGATCTCCTCCTCATCAAATCCCCCAAGGTTGTTAGTAGATTCAGGAACCAGTCCCAGATGTCTGAGCTCTCTCCATATCTCCCCACTATCAGACAGGCCTACCAGTCAGCGCTTGTAAAAATCTAGCTTGGCATTTTTGGTATTTTCATAGAGAAGGTCACGGGCAGTTCTGTAGGCGTATAGATCCGAGTCGAGTCGGGTTCGCTTGAACCGTCTGTAGAGTCTAGTTTTGTTGCACTCAAGGCCATCCAGGCGACTGTCGAACCACGGTTGTTTTTTGGTGTTGACCTTCAAGGTTCGGGGAGGGGCAAATTTATCAGCAGCCGCCTGGAGGTGCACGTAGAGTTGGTCCACGTCAGTAGTGCGGGCCTTACCTTCAAGCCACGCCCAGTCGCGTCCGGTGAGAAAGTTACAGAGCTTCTCAGGCTTGATCGCTTTGAAGTTTCTGTAGGTGAACGTTCGTTCCTCAGGCCTTCCAACCTTTAAGTCAATGGTCGCGGTAATGAGGTCATGTCCGTCAGCGAAAGGTGTCTGAGTTTTCCAGTAGTCTATTACAGTGTTCAGCGCATCAACTATGCAGAGGTCGAGCCAGGTATCTGCATTGTTACGGTGAAAAGTAGCACCATGGGGTACGAGACGGAGCGATTCCTGCTCAAGGAGGGCTCTGAGGAGGAGAGCATCAAACGAGTCCGAAAGCTGGTTCGCGTTAAAGTTATCTAACAGTACCTTGGTGCTATAGTCTGGTAGGTGAAGAGTGAGCTTGGGGATGAGGTCGGTCCCATCCCTGAATGGAGCATGAGGCGGCCTATACACAACACCAGCAAAGAAAGTGTCATACTTAGAATTCATTTCACGAAAGAGGAACTCCGGAAGAGCCCTGCCATCAGCCCAGTCATGTGTGGAGGTACAGAGAACCGTCGCGGTTAGGGTCCGATGGACATTCATCGCTACACCCCCGCCCCTCGTACTCCGATCATGTCTGAGGAGAGAATAGCCCTCCAAGGTGACTTCAGGGTCATTATTCAGAACATGTGGGCCAAGCTTAGTTTTAGATACGACTATGAGGTGAATGAGAGGTTGTGATAGCAGAAAGCGTCTGATGTCCTGTATGTGCGCTCTGATCAAGTTAGCATTAAGGTGGCAGACTCTCAGGCTGTCCACAGCGCCCACAGGTTCCGCCCGAGCAGAATATGGCAGTGCACGCAAGTTAGGTACAGCAGGGATGAAAGAGCAAGTGAGAGAGAGGTTGCACTGTTCTTGTACAGTAAAGTTGTTTGAGATTATTGTGCCGAACGGGCTAAAAAATTATCTACATCCTCCGGAGAGCCGATGAGTACCGGCGCCTCCCCCCTGCGTCTAACGATAACCTTGCCATCCATGTGAAATAGCATCGGTCTAGGCACGAGATTACGCGTTTTGAGGCGCGTGGTTTGATATAGCTTGAACACATGTGATGGAAGGAATTCGTTGACATTGATGAAGTCCGGGGGATGGGGCGATTTGGCACCAGCTCCCCGGAGTAATGTAGGCTCCATCGCCGTAGTATGAACCTTGCGCAAGCTGATTTTCCTCTTGATAATCACACCGACAAGGGCGGGAGAAATCAGGGTCACAACGATCGTTGTGTGGCTAGGGGTCGAGGGTGGAATGGTTGCAATGGTTGAGGTGGCGTTGGGAGTTGTGGCTCCCGCTTAGGCTCCAGCAGTTGCAGAGACGGTAGGGAGCATTGACGATGGGTCAGGGCGATTAGAAGAGCCACGCGGCCTAAGTATTCGTGCCGACACGACGTCATGCTGCTGAAGCTCGTCGTAGATGGAGCGCAGTGCAGCAAAGGCCAACTTGCGCAAGTCGGTGGCGGGCTCAGAAGAGAGTCCAGTTAGCTCTATATCAGCTGAGATCAGGCATACACGTATGCTTTAGTTCTGGCGGGCTGTTTACAGTGTGTGCATGTCGCACCCTCCAGTGGTAGGGCCGCCCTGCCACGCTTCAGTTTATTGGCTTCAGCCATGAAGTCTAAGGATGGTTAGACACAGAGAGAGAGAAAAAAAAACGAAAATGAACGAAAAAGCGAGAGGGATATAGCGCGACTGCAAAGTAGGCCTTATGCTGAGTAGCGAAAATGCTGTGCGAGACCGCAGCGATGTAGAATGGGCCGGTCGCAGCGCGCGAGCAGCGAGAAGCGGAGCGGGGGAGTGGGCGGAGCGTACGGCCGCGAGTGGAGCGCGCGATTGTAGAGTCCACGCGCCGGCTGTGGGATCCGAGGGGGACGGGAAGGGGGAGCGCTCAGCTGAGGAGCCAGAACTAGAGCCGCGAGCCGCGAGATGAGGAGCTGCTGCCACCACACGTGCTACGGATTAATTAGTGTGTGAGAAAATTTATCGGCTGAGTCGCGAAATTGTGTGGGTAGACGGAACAGGTAGATTGTATTTGCAACTACAAAAAATAGCAATATTCGAGAGTAAAATGCCTAACACAGTCTCGTACTCACGTTTGGCAGCAGCTTAGCAGACTGCTGTAATAGACTGCTCTAATCGACTTTTCACTTTGTGCTTGGATACTGAAACAATAACAACATGTATCCAACCACAAAGACAACAAATGTAGTATCATTGGACGACAATCCAGAATATCAGAATTGATTTTCACTCATAAGAACTTCAATTCTGAGCATGTGTCGACCAATATCATACTATAACCAATTATATCAAAAATCAACTACTCACAGTTTTCTTCTCGCTCCAATGTAATTTCTGGCTCTGTTCAGCTTACCTGGAACACAGAAATTATCACAAAGCAACATATTACAAAAAATATATATAAACAGGCAAAGGTTAAGTTGACTTATCTGAATTTCCTTGCGTCTAGATGAAATTCATCTCCATCAGCTGCACATGATGAAGCTTCAAACCTGCTGGAGAACACTGTGACGGAAATTCATCTATGAATTTTCATTACCTTTACTCAAACTGTTGTGAGTAAAAATAGTGCATGTCTACCTGAGTACACATCACATGTCTAACTGACTGTGTTCACAAACGACGCCTATGGTAACCTGCAGGGCGGAGTCGGTAACACAGGTACTGCGCTGCAGGTTACCATAAGCGTCGTTTGTAAACACCATGTTTAGTTAGACATGTGATGTGTACTCATCAAGTAGACATTGCTTACTCACAACAGTTTGAGTAAAGATAATGAAAATTCATAGATGAATTTCCGTCACAGTGTTCTCCAGCAGGTTTGAAGCTTCATCATGTGCAGCTGATGGAGATGAATTTCATCTAGACGCAAGGAAATTCAGATAAGTCAACTTAACCTTTGCCTGTTTATATATATTTTTTGTAATATGTTGCTTTGTGATAATTTCTGTGTTCCAGGTAAGCTGAACAGAGCCAGAAATTGCATTGGAGCGAGAAGAAAACTGTAAGTAGTTGATTTTTGATATAATTGGTTTTGGTATGATATTGGTCGACACATGGTCAGAATCGAAGTTTTTATGAGTGAAAATCAATTCTGATACTGAATTGTCGTCCAATGATACTACATTTGTTGTCTTTGTGGTTGGATACATGTTGTTATCGCTTCAGTATGCAAGCACAGAGTGAGGAGTCGATTATCGTTGATTTTTCCATATATTTGATGTTTTACTCTATGTGAGTAAGACATGAAAATAAGATTCGTTGAGTATATACGTAATTTACTCCTTCTGTATATTTTTTAGAATAAAATGTGATGTGGTGTTTAGTGAGAACAGTGAAAGTACAGAGCAGTAAAAGAAATACATCTCAATGACATATTGTCATTTTTTTGGTCATTTTGATCACTTTTGGGTACTCTTAATAAATCACAGTGGTGTGGATCAATCGTAATCACATGGATTATGTTGTTTCCAGTGTTTTCAGGGTATATGAAGAGATGCGCCAAGATAGATATGCTGTGGAAGGAGTGGAAAACCAAAATAGCTTGTACGTGCCAATAATGATAAAAATAGGGTTCTGCCAGGCTCGCATAGAGCCATATGTCAAGTTATTGGTAGCGTTAGACTGAATGGCTGCATCGGGTATCTCTTAATATACCCAGGAACAAGTTCTGGTAGTTCGGTCAAGATTGGGCACCCGAAGATGACCACCACTCCTAGTTAGTGTGAATCAAATGGATGTTTTCATGACGTTGCAGAATGAAGGTGGAAACGTGATGCAGGAGGAGGTGAATAATTGAGACATATTTTCAGCGGTTTGGGCTGAAAATTTTTTTGAGGAGCCGAACTCCTAGGAGCCGAGAAAAAAAATCCCAAGTACGTTCTAAAAATTTGAAAAAAATTTTTTCCGGGGTGGTCGATACGTCATTGAAACCGCCGTAAAAAAATGAATTAAAATATAAATTTACAGCCTCGTACAAATTTTTTTTAACCATGTTAAAATTTAGGTAGGCTACCCCGTTAACTTCACTTTCTGTCATCTTTCCTTAAAAGTCTTCATTGCTATTTTCAAAACTTATAATCTGTCATACTTTCTTACAGTCTAAGATCGACCATTTACACATTATTGGATTATAAAGGGTGCACATTACAATATATCCACAATGTTTCAAAACTATCGGGGGGTCGGATTATTACTGATCTTTTGTTATAATTTCAACAATGTAATAATCAATGCCAAACTTTTCTCTACACAAAATACAACTAACTACAAAAAGTTTATTAAGCTTTACATTCAACATTTCCATCAGAAGAGATTGATAATCTCTCGAAATGAATTAAAAAATAAATTTTATATTTGACCGATGAATGTCACCATTCATTATTCCAAAATCCAACACTACTAAATTCAAGTATATATTACCTATCCAATAATTATTCAATAATTCAGTAATATATACCTGGATGCTAATCCGTATCTTTGGTTAGTCCCAGTTTTTTTTTTGAAAGAACGATATTTTGACTTTGAAACCAAGTTTGTTTGAATTTTAATCTCTCCTCAACCCGAACACTCTTTTTATAATAACTTTCTTCTCAATCCTTGAATAATTTCGAAATCCATTATAGACATATTTGATACAAAGAATACATAAATAAATAGAATTAAATAACAAGTAAGTACTGCCACTTTGAAATGTATGAAAAGATATACTGGTAATTCGCTCAATGAACGTGGAAGAAAGACTAGTGAGGTAGCTTATCCACTTGAGTACTGCTACATTTCTGGCTCGCGTTTTTGCCTCAAACACGAAGAACTGTGGTAGGGGCTCTCCCCTTCTCAGCCGCCACCTCGCAAGCAAAACGCTCCATCCCTCTATACTACGTCCGTGATTCGTCCGAGTGGCTGGCCCTACGAATAACAGGTCTCCAAGCGTGGTGCGCGAGCGCCAAATCATAATGTTTTCAACTCGAGTTTCCGATGCCAAAATGCACTTGAGAAAATAATTCAATAGTCTATTCCAATGTAATTTTTTTCAGCTTTCCAACGGTGTTATCAGTTCCCTAAAAATCTTCAATTCTCATCACAGAAAAGTTTTTTTCGGAGAAAAATAAAAATATTTTTTTTGAAAAATATAACACAAATAGGTTTCTGAGACATGAGACATTTTACATGTTTTGGAAGTGAGAATGAAAAATTGCTAGAAAACTAATAGCACTGTTGCGAAGCTTAAAAAAAACTACATAGTCTATTGAGTTACTTTTTAAGGTACATTTTGTTATCGCAAACACGAGTCAAAAACAATGATTTGGCGTTCGTGTGTCGCGCTGGGAGAGTTGTATACATACGATCATTGTCGTGACACAGCGCTACAGCAGTTCCGAGTAAACAGCATTATGGCAACGCCGAGGGCTTATATCATTCTGCCGACTTGGTATTGTGGCAGTACTGGGTGCTTGGCACAATCAATTCCGCACTGCTGTAGTGGATAGAGGCACTGCTGTAGAGCCGAAAGTTTTTCAGTGTAAGAAGTCCACTCTTGAAGAAATAACTCATAAGAGACTCCTCAAGAAGAGAAGATATACTAAATGCGACAATTATAGTTGGCAAAAATATGTCAGAAACTCTAGTGATAGTAGAGAAAATGATCCTACAAATTAAGTATTGAAGAAATAGCTTCTAGAATGAGAGAAACAGAAGAAGCCGAACCAAATGCAACAATTAGTTGACACAAATATGTTAGAAGCTCAAGTGGTAGAAGAGAAAATGATCTTCCCAACTAAATAGTCACTTGGTCAAACAAATCAAGTAAAATTCTCATAATGATCACACGGGCTAATTTTTCATCGAAAGGTTAAGAGAAAGATATCAGACAAAAACCATTCAGAATTTATAGAAACTTGATTAAGTTCGACTGTAAGAGTCACGTCAAGCTACTTATCATGATAGTTGTGGTATATGTGTGAAAAGCGTAAATAAACGAGAGATTGAGTGAACGTAACGATCACGCGAGCAAGGGTTTTCATGTTCGAGCAGGATCAAAATAAATATGTGATGAATGCACAGTGAGCTCATTCTTACAATAGCTACGATTCAAGCTACACTACCTAGCTTGTCTCTCTGTAATAATAGTGATAATAAACCATAGTCAAAGTTCAACATCCTATCACTTCTTCTAAACATCCTCATCCCTGCCTACTAAATATTACAATTCAAAAACAAAACTGTCCAGATGAACTCAATTAGTTGAACCTAATTGGAGACACTAATTTGAGACGATGACAAAAAACTTGCCAAGGGTGGAGTTACAAATATCAGTACTCGCTTGAACTTTCCATGAGGGAGGTTATCAGGGAGCGCGCTAGAGCCCCCGACAAGTATGCGCAGCAAGCGAGGGAATGCAACAAGCCATTATATACAGCTCGTTTGCGATTTAACCTCGCACCTAGAAATATTTCACTTTTTAACGCTGTCGAGTAGTTTCGCAATGGTTATGAGCAGAAACTGCTTTTGGTTGCGGTTAATTACGTCAGGACAGTTTTACGAATATTGACCTGGTTATTTGAGTATAGGAGGTATGAGTCAACGAGCAGATCAGAGCGCCTCGATGCCTATTGCGAGTGTGGTTCGCAACGCAACGTATATGACGTCCAACACTCGTATGATAGAGAGTACGAGACTATATATATATATATATATATATATATATATATATATATATATGTATAGCTAACTGTATTATTAGAAATATTTAATCACACTTTTTTAATTTTAAATGAAAATAATTATAGGTATTTCATTCAATTAATCAGTATTTTTTATTTTAATTGTAAATAAAACCAAAATTTATTTTTATTTAAAAAAATGTGAATTAATAGCGTTTGAATTTTAAAAGCGAACGGTATCCAACAACGCCTATCAATAATAATCTAACAATACCTAATAGCTGGTTCTAAAATGGCTGACTATCCGCCCAACGAAATCGTTGATATGATTTTGGTTTTAGGCGGAAGCCAAAATAATTACCGTGCAGCTGCACGACTTTATGCTGAACGCTACCCTGACAGACGACATCCTAGCCATCAGGATATCAGTCGTTTAACTCAAAGAGCTCGTAATGGATACATGGTTCGTCAACGTAGGCGACGCGAGTATGATGAAAATGATAATCGAGTTATAACTATCCTTGCAGCAGTTCATCTAGATCCACACATTAGCGCTCGTCGAGTAGAAATGGAAATTAGTATTCCCAGAAATGCATTTTCAAGAATTATGAAAAGGCTTTAATACCACGCCTATCATATCACTTTGGTGCAAGAGCTACAGTTAGAGCATTTTCAACAGCGGATTGTGTTTTGCCAATGGGCTTTACAAATGATACAAAGCGATGGGGAATTGAATAGGCATAATTGTCATTACTGGTCAGATGTACATCCTCATTGGCATCGAACTGTAAATCATCAAAGACGTTGGAGTCTTATGACATGGTGCGGTATTGTCAACGGCTACTTGATTTGCCCTTATTTTTTTGAAGAAAACGTTAATCAACACACTTACTTGCGGCTCATAAGAGATGAATTACCTGGATTGCTGGAAGATGTGGACTTAGAAACGCGACAAAGAATGTGGTTGCAACAGGATGGCGCAACACCACTGCACCCGCAGCACCAATTTTGCTCGAATAGTAAGGAGTTTTTTGAACGAGCAGTATGGTAACAGGTGGATTGGGCGAGGAGGTCCGGTTAACTGGCCTGCTTGCTCACCCGACCTTACATCACCTGATTTCTATTTGTGGGGGTACTTAAAAAATGCCGTGTTTGAACGACGGCCCACTACCAGAGTTGATATAGTGGAAAGAATTCGTCGAGCATGCGCTGCCATTCCGAGGCAAACGTTGTTGGATACCGTTCGCCATTTTCAAAGGCGTTTAACAATGTGCCTTGAAGCAAATGGTCGTCAATTCGAACGCTTGATTCGAGGTTAGTGAGAGGCAAGGGGACTCACTTTAAACAAGCACTCCGAACAGTGAGAGGCAAGGGGACTCACTCCAATCAAGCACCCCAAAGGAAACAATCCTTACTACGTCCACGTCGTTGTTTCTGGGTAGCGCCAAACGTAAGGTTATAACATTTATAACAGAAGCTTTAACCAATTGAGCCTCTGGTTCATAGAAAAAAACTATTTTAAACGGTTTTTTCCGAGTTTGACCTTGACTTGACCTTATAATGACCTTGAAGGATATGTTCAGCATGGTTACCAATGTAAAATTTCCCGCTCTTCCCAATTCCGGGGTCAAAACTAGGGGTTTCCATATGAAAAATCTACTTTGACCTTGAAATAACCTTCAAGGTCAAATTCAAGGTCAAAGTTGATAGCCGTATTTTGTTGCCCCCTCTGCCCTCTACAACTTTTGTCCAAACCATTTTATCCTATCTTGCTGAGGCTCCGAGTAATACGGCTGGAATGATTAAAATGGGTCACCGTGTATATATATATATATATATATATATATAAGAGTGAAAATGAAAAAAAATTCTGAAAATTTTTTTAAGAATTCTAGAAGACTTCATCATGTCCCCTGAATTTTTTCAGAATTTTCTAGACCATATGTATCATCCTGACAGAGGCTCAAAGTGGTGGAGTTTGCAATATTAGACATTTTTCAGGGACTTTGACCTCAATTTTGAGCTATCTAGAGATGTTTTAGAGTAAAAAGTCAAGAGAACTTTTTTTCTGGAAAAATGCCAAATTTTTCAAAAAAATTAGTTTTAGGGTCATTGGTGAACATATAGCTATCACCTAACTCATTTCCAGGCTTAAAATAGAGCAAAAAGTGGTTTCGATCACCCGGACCATAATGTGATACATACCAAAAGGAAGCTCACTTTATTACCAAAATATCTTGACTAGTCCCAGAGTGCTGCATTTGATCTCTTTTTTTTTAATCAATCAATATATTATAGAAATTAATGAAAATACCCTAAAAATGGGTGACCGCATACGTCACTTATATGTATGCATGTTACTCTGGTTTTCTCTTCATACTTTTCATTCACTGTATTGGTTGGCTGAAATTCCCACTCAATTTGATCTCATACTCGAGTCTCACGCTTGTCGCTAACTCAGAAATGGTTATTTTATCAAGAGTTTTTCACTCACCAACAGATCCATTACACATTTGAATTACCAATCTTGACCAAACTTTTTTTCATGTTTGTTCGAGTCAAGAATAGGTGATATTCAGAGCCCCAGGGTGTAATAATCTAATTATACTCCCAAGATATTCATTATTACATCTTGGTTGGAGCCGTAGTTCTTGCCTTAAATCAGAATTTCTCTCATGAGGTGTATTTCCTTTGAATGAACTTCATATTCACTACCACTTGTCGGATTCTACTGCATTTAATATCCGGCAAGACGCATAGAATCACTTAGTTCAGTTACATTACTCAAATTCACAAAAACATTGCACTCGAATAGAATGAAATATAGAATAAATTGATGAAAAAAGACACGGTTCACGACTTCCCACTCTGGACTTGAATGATAAAGTAATAACAACTTTTATCAAAGTACAAGTGACACAAATACATTCAAATTCTATGATAATTCAGTGTCTGGATCGAATTTTAGTTATAAGCACTTCAAATCGCTTCATGTAACACACTGGTAACCTAAAATAATACTCTGCTTACATTTAATTAGCACCCAACTGACATTTCAATTTCAGTCCTGTTCAGCGCACCAGTAACAAAAAATATGAACAAAGAATCATATACTTAGAGAAAATAGATAGGGTGAGAAAGTACAGGTTGAAAGTATAAACTTATCTGAATCTTGCCGCAACTCCATCCCATGGAAAACTGATCAGCTACCTACGTTGAAGAAAATCTGCTTGTACAAAGGAGAACATTTCGTCGCTTGGGAGGAAGAACGTTCCATTTCAGAAACTTTCTATAAACAGTGCCGTTCCAGATTGACAAGTATAAAAAGTGCCATTTCAGAAAAAATCTATAAAAAGTGCCATTTCGGAAAATTTCTATAAAAAGTGCCGTTTCAGGAGAAATTTTTTCCCTCGGAGATTTTCTGACTTCGCACTGAAAAGTGGTTAGGCGCGTAGCGCTACGGTCGACTGGCGCGTACGCCGCCTCTAACCTTTGGTGCCGGTGGCGCCACTGTAGATGCACCAGCCACCAGTAGCCGTAGCTATGGATGCTTATTCTGTAGCTCAGTTGGCCAAACTGAACAGATGCGCTGCGCGCCAATGCGGTGGAGCGTGGAAGGACAGTAAACAATGACTTCTGTCACGCCTGACTTTATGACGAGCCCAACGCCTCTTTAGGAGCTCTGAGCTCCTAAAACTGGCCGCCCAAGTGACTGCAGCATCAAGTGTGAGCTGAGTCGCTGGGCTCGCATATATATATATATATATATTTGAATTCCTTATCAAATTGCGCATCTAGTGATCATACTTTCAAGTGGATTGATTCATATTATCTGTTTTCATGAGTAAATAACTTGAGGTTGTAGTTTGAGCCCATCCGGCGATAGCTGCTTGGACCTTAGCTATGCAGTTTATACAATATGAGTGGATTTCATGAGTCCCACATTCATGAATATTACCCATGTTTAGTGAACTTCAACATTTTCTTGTTGATATTAAAAAAATCATATGTTATCTATGCACTGCCTAGTGTGTTATAAGGTGTACGTGTAATGCACAGCTTACAATTTACTCTCTGGATTAATCTTTCTTATCGAGTGAATGCAATTCATGACAATGTACTTTATTAGTAGTTTCTTGTACATTTTAACACACTAGAGCTAATATATTGACCATCAATACATGTAACTACTGAAAGTAAGGTGGCGTCAAGTAGTATAGTAATGCTTGATCTATATAAATATGATATTGACAACTCAGGATATGTATTAGTATGATAGAATGTGAGTTTTTACAGTGGATAATTGTAATAATACCACAGACAAGTGTTTGCAAAAATTGGAAGTGTTGGCGGTACAAGGCTCCCCTTGAATTGTCATTTTAGCCTGTTTTTACCCCTATTTTAGTTAATATATTAATTTTTTGGGAGCTTCCAGAGTCCAGGCCCATTTTTTCACTATATAGGCTGTATGTGGTAGGAGTTGGGACAACTTTTAGTACCCATGTGGTGTGGGGCTTGACGAGCGAACTCCCAGGGTTCAAAAATAGAGGCTCCAATTGGTAATGTGGAGTACTTAATGTGCTCCAATGACCTTGGAGATAATTTTTCTATAAAATTCAGGCAATTTGCAGGAAAAAGTGTCCCATTCATTTTTTGCCTCAGAAGTCATTTTCAGGGTGTAAATTAAGGTTGAAAATGCCTCTGAAAATGCAAAAACAGCAAAATCAGCAACATTGCCTATTTATTAAACAGGGTCAAAGTGCTCGGAAAAATCTGAAAAAATTCTGGGAATTCGGCATGATGCCCTAGAACTTACAAAAAAATTTTGAGCCAAATCAAATTTTTTCATGTTCGATCCCACAGAGAAAGTTGCATACGATAGAAGAGAAACAGACGCTCATTTTGAGTTTTCATTTACTCAGATCTGATTTGTGAATTCTGAGATATAGAGGTTTTTAGTCGAGGTAACTTTCCGGCAAAAGTATACGCAGTAGAATAAAAATTGAAACGGTTTCTGGTAGCTTGAACATTGTTTTACTTAAGTATCAATTATTATGTAGGTAAGTAATGTTATTCATACTTGAAAGTCGGGCGGAAGGTTGGTGGAAATCATTGAAACGCAGCGCTCTATATAGCTATTGCAGCGCTTGACTCGCGGGGCGACAATTATAGGAGCTCAGAGCTCCTAAACACTGGATGCTCAGACGACGGTTACCACCAGAGCTGATCACGCTTACGCGTTTGGACTGCGCAGCGCCCCCTCAAGAGTCTCGCGCTACTAACCACTTTTCAGTGCGGGGATGATGTCGTATGCATGTGTCTGTATGTACATGTGTGTATGTGTGTGTACACGTCTGAAAATGACAACTTGATCCCACGTCGAGACGTGATACTCTGAAAGTAAACTATTTACATTACACATTTTCTTCATCAATGGATTCGGATGAAAATTGATATCTATACTTTTTTGAGGTCGCTGATTACGAATCTGACATCAAATTTTAAAAATTAAAATTAGAGCCTCTAAGATCACCTGACAAAAATTTGGAAAAAAATGGAATTTTGTTGAAAATTACTATACATGGGATTTCGAGGTCGCTGATTACGAATCCGGCATCAAATTTTAAAAATCAAAATTAGAGCCTCTAAGATCACCTGACAAAACTTTTAAAAGATACTGGATTTTGATGAAAATTAGTATACGCAAGTTTTTGAGGTCACTGATTATGAATCTGGCCTTAGATTTTAAAAATTCGAATTTAGCCTCTAAGATCACCTGACAAAAATTTGGAAAAAAATGTAATTTTATTGAAAGTTAGTATACATCCGATTTTGAGGTCGCTGATGACGAATCCGGCATCAAATTTTAAAAATTAAAATTAGAGCCTCTAAGATCACCTGACAAAAATTTGGAAAAAAATGGAATTTTGTTGAAAATTACTATACATGGGATTCCGAGGTCGCTGATTACGAATCCGGCATCAAATTTTAAAAATCAAAATTAGAGCCTCTAAGATCACCTGACAAAACTTTGAAAAGATACTGGATTTTGATGAAAATTAGTATACGCAAGTTTTTGAGGTCACTGATTATGAATCTGGCCTTAGATTTTGAATATTCGAATTAAGCCTCTAAGATCACCTGACAAAAATTTGGAAAAAAATGGAATTTTGTTGAAAGTTAGTATACATGGGATTCCGAGGTCGCTGATTACGAATCCGGCATCAAATATTAAAAATTAAAATCAGAGCCTCTAAGATCACCTGACAAAGTTTGGAAAGATACTGGATATTAATAAAAAATGGAATGCATGGGTTTTTGAGGACACTGATTACGAATCCTGCCTCAGATTTCCAAGATTCAATATAGACCATTCGAGAAAATACACTGGGTCTTGATGAAAATTATTATATGAGGGTTTTTTGGGATCCAATCAATGGTTAAAACAATATAATACAGTAGAATTCGTATGTTTTTCTGGCTTTGTCATATGGTATTTAGATGCTGATTCGCATCTTACGGAAACGATATTATCCAATTTTTGAAGATTTATAATAAATTCTCGTCATTTCAAACTGCAACAGGTAGTTGTTAAACTTAAAGTAGTAAAACGTTGTGAAAATTATTATTCACTAGTCAGAATCACTCACTCACTATCGCTCGCTCGTGTCTTTCATTTGCTCTATTATAAATATGGATGAACATTAAAATTTTTAATTGTATTATCGATAATGATTTTTTTAATTAAAAACCAAAATTTTCTATTTCCCCGCCATTTTCGTTCACAGAGAATACGCCCATGCATGAATATTATCAAATTTGTCGTTTCGAATGTAGGATGCGCCCGGCTTCTCTATCGATCTGCTCGAACATATTTTCAAAAAATCAACCCTTCGTACGTTCTTAAAAAGGGGTCCCACCCGGACATCGGTAAACAATTTTTTAAATTCTCCATACGCCCACCATAACTTGAATCTTTCAAAATTTTTTTCTTATGGAAATGTAGTCCTCGATCCCACCTTCCGATCTGCAATCCCAAAGATACCTCGAAACTGTATAATTTTGGTTTAGCATGAATAAGAAAATTGACGAAAATACTTGACTGTCACCACACCTTTTTCTTCCACAAAGAATACGCCCACGCATCGATGTTTTCAAAGTTTCCAACATTAACTATGAAAGCGTTCAAGCTCCTCTAACGATCTGCTCGAAAAAAAATTTAAAGAATCAACCCTTTGTACGTTATTAAAGAGGATAATACAGGAACATCGGGAAAAAATTTTCGATTGTCACCACACTATTTTCGTTAACAGAGATTACGCCCATGCATCAATACTTTCAAATTTTTCAACATGAGTTATGAAATCAGCGTGAGCCGTCATCTTGAAACCGCCATCTTGGATACGGAATTTCGAAAATCTGATGTCAGAGTTATCATCAGCGCCCCCAAGAACCCATTAATACAAATTTTTACGATTCTCTGACTAAAAATGTACAAAATCATGAGCCGCCATCTTGAAACCGCCATCTTGGATACGGAATTTCGAAAACCTGATGTCAGATTTATCATCAGCGCCCCCGAAAACCCATTATTCCAAATTTTCACGATTCTCCGACTAAAAATGTGGAAAATCGTCAGCCGCCATTTCGAAACCGCCATTTTGGATCCAGAATTCTGAGAATTTGATGTCAGAATCGTTATCAGCGACATTGAAAACCCCTGTAAATGGAATTTCAAAGGAATATATTGAATATGAAAATGAATGCTTTAAAATATTGATAAAATGGAAATCCAAAATATTGATCCCCGTTTTTTGGCCGCCATTTCGCTGGAAAAAATCATAGTCGAAAAAACTCAACGGATTTGGAAAGTTCAAATATTTTGTTCACTCTTGTGCATATTTGCGACGGTAAAAATAAAATTCCTTCTTCCTCTGATTTTGGATTGAAAAAAAAAGTGCTCCAAAAAATCGCATCTTTTATTTTAATTTGTTAATTATCTATTGAAAATAAATTTTCTCTCTCTTTTTAACTATTGTATCGTATAGAGCATACCCGAAAATAGTAAGAATGACTATTTTGCAATAAACCTTTCATCAAAATTATCTTCTTATTCATCAAAATATTTGAGCTCGACAGTACCAATAAAATTTCTGCAATCTGGGACTTAATGGGTTAAATAATACATGTTTGCTATGGGCTCGTTGTTTTCCAATTTCTCGATAAGCAGTCTATTTATATTTTATTTTGACTTTACAAAAGTTAACCATCCTTCCGGAAGATGTTATTTTGTATTCGGAAACTTACAATGTATGGAAAATCTGCTCTGTTTTCTTGCTCAGATTACTATTGACCCAAGTTTTGATGGAACTCATTGTGTTATCATTAGGTTGTAAAAGCAAAATAATGTCCAAAGAATGTCGATTTCTCGGGGAATATTCTTGTAAATCAGAGATACGGGTGTTCATAGCTAGTATAAAGGATAACACCACGGAAGTCCGGAATAGCTGTTTTATTTAACCAGATCGGAGATGTTAACCGTCAACGACGTTCTCTCAAACAATAATTCTCTTCTCGTTACTAGGGCAACGTATCTTGCTATCCGTTCCCAAACTTTACCTGACCGTCAATTGTCATTGCAGAAGTGACCAATTCCCGCGTGACTCAGTACACGACCTTTCTCACACATGCACAATTGTGCTCTACAATGGTAAACAAAGTCACTTCAAACGGGTAGCAAATTCCATCTCTTACAGCTAGAATACACTATTTCGCAAATTACCAAACAAAAAAATAAGCTGTTACTCGAATGGTTTCTAGACGTTATTCCATGGAAGTTTGAATGTTCGATATAAATCAAGAACAAAAAACTAATGATTTTACTAAGGGACGTTTTAGTTATGTGTGTAAATAGTCGATCGTTTAAGTTACGTTTCAGGGATGGGGATGATTTTATTTCTTCTGTTACTTGCAGAAATGTAAATTCGAGAAACATTGAAAATCGAATGTTATTGGAAATCTTCATGCTTCTCTTTCCGTTTTTGATGAGCATTTTGTATTTCACAAGCAGAGTAGCTAGTTTTTTGCATGAAATGTATTTGTATGTGATAATTGTATCGTGGATGAATTTCATCTGAATCTGTGAAACAACGGGCCCTTAGCAAGTATATACCATTGACTCAAAATAATGAAGAGAAGTGAAACAAAATGAATACGTGTTGATTGAAAAATGAAAATAATATCTTGATGTAGAATTGTTACATACAAACGTTGACAATTGTAATGTATTTGTAAATTGTAAAACTGGTAGATGTTTTTGAAATTTATGTAATGTCACGTGGCTAGCCCCGCGATTATTAGAATCGCATTGCGCGGGGCCACGCCACGAATATCGGAACGTTCTGGAAGGACGATGTTGAAATCGTGACGCACGGAGCGTAACTCGAGACGGCGGGGGGCGACTGACCACCTCCCACCGAGCGCGCCACCAAGGGGTTGCAACGGCACCCCCACGAAGGATTAAATACGACCGCCTCAAGACGCTCGGGGCAGTCACACGGCAGTCGGACGAGAGGGACACGGTAACCACACGGATAACGTGGAGACGGTAGACAGTCCGACGCTCATATTGTATACTAGTATTTGGAATAATTATACGAGCTCTCTCAGTAAAGTGAATAGGGAATAAAGGCACATCTAATCCAATTCCTGAGTACTGAGTTATCGACAACCTGATTCGACACGTAACAGATCCTTACCGAGTAAAACGTCTACGGTCAATACCGTAGCCGAGATCCGAACCCAGCTAATTAAGGACCACGCCACGTAACAGTAACTACTTGACATAAATTTTCGATTTCAATATATTCCATCCAAACATGGATAAATTGATGAATTGAAATATTATTAAATAGAGTGCATTGAAATTTGATAACAGATCATGCAACAATTGCTTCAAGGTTACTTTGGATAAACCGCTGCCATGTGCCTCAGCAGTATGCTTTCTCAAAGTATTGCAATTGAATCTCAACTTGCATTAATTTTCATCCACTTAGAAACGAATGCTATGAGAATATAAAAATTTCTGAGTATTCTGATATCAGAATATCAATGATTTGTCCAGAAACAAGCAACCGACCTTGCATGTTTTTAGGCAACCAAAGTTGTTAAAAATTGTGAATCCTTGCTATGACTCACTCTTGTGCAAAAGTTCAAGAAGATCGTACGATCCCTTCGAGAGTTATCGTATGAGTACGTACACACATACAAACATTTTTGAGATTTGATGTTTCTCGACCAGTAGATTACGGAAATGAAGGTTCGGAAGTCCGGATCGGAAGTTCAATTTTCACTCCTCTCTGAGCAAGCAAAACGAACATCTAACTCATTTCCTACAGTCCATAGTAACGGTTGCTAAGGACGTAAACAACGGTTGCTATGGTAAATGTCGGAGCTTCGATGTTCTTACTTCTTAGTCATCAACAGTTCCGAAAATGGATCTCCAACTGACTTTTCCCACTTCCTAGTTACGGTTGCAAGGGATATAAACAGCGGTTGCTAGCGACATCAACAATGGTTTCTACAAGAAATATTTCTTTGATTCTAATAGATTCACATAAATATACGATCCCAAATGAGTATTCAACATATGGGAACTTATCAAAAACACGCTTGCAACGGTTGCTAGAGAAATATACAACGGATGTTTCTGAAAATCGAACTTACAAGGAGAGTATCAGACCTTCGGGTCACCAATTTTGACCAAATTTTGTACGTATGGTTAGAGATACTGACCCTGGACCGGACCGATGTCCAGGTAGTTAGGGTACCCGATGACGGTGTTCCAGGGGTGCACTCCTGGTATTTTCTCTCGGTCAACCTGACCCTGGACCGGACCAATGTCCAGGTAGTTAGGGTACCCGATGCAGTGTTCAAGGATGCGCTCCTGGTATTTTTGGTTGAAGAAGCTGACCCTGGACCCGAACGATGTCCAGGTAGTCAGGGTACCCGATGACGGTGATGCATGAGTGCGCTCCAGGTATTTTTGCTTGAGAAAGCTCACTCTGGACCCGACCGATGTCCAGGTACTTATGGTCGCCGATGACGGCGATCCAGAGTGCACTCCTGCTATTTCTGGTTGGAGAAGCTGACCCTGGACCCGAACGATGTCCAGATCGTCAGGGTACCCGATGACGGTGGTGCAAGGGTGCGCTCCAGGTATTTTTGCTTCAGAAGTTGACCTTAACTACCTGTACATCATTTGGGTCCAGGGTCATTTTCCGGAACAAAAATACCAGGAGCGCACCCCTAGTACATTGTCATCGGCGACCCTTGCCACGGGTCACGCGTCAGCTTCCCCAAGCAAAAATACCAGGAGCGCCGGGTGTCGCACGTCTCCAGTGCCGGGCACTCGGCGCAACCATAGTCCTATAATCGGCGCTGTCGTAGTGCCGAAAGTTTATCAGTGCGTTTAAGCACTTTCTCCATCGAACAAACATCGTCATCGGGTACCCTAACTACCTGCACATTGGTCCGGTCTAGGGTCAGGTTGACCGAGAGAAAATACCAGGAGCGCACCCCTGGAAGACCGTCATCGGGTACCCTAACTACCTGGACATCGGTCCGGTCCAGGGTCAGTATCTCTAACCAAAAATACATGGAGCGCATCCTCGGGACACTGCCCTTGGCAACCTCAGCCACCTGAACATCATCGTCGATTAGGGTATATTCTCATTCAAATAATACTTCCAGACTGCAGTGCCGAGATGCGGCGCTACGGTAGCCCCGGAAGACGGCATTGTGGTTATGCCGTATATGGTATAGTACAGTATTGCCGACCCGGCGCTGTGGTATTGCCGACCCGGCAATCCAGTAGTGCCGAGTTGTCGGCGCATCTGTACGAACCAATCCGGCGCTACTGTAGTGGATGAAGGCACTACAGTAGTGCCGAAAGTTTTTCAGTGCACAGTGGAGAGAAAAACTATCCGGATCAGTGTGTGTAGTGTATAAGGATAAAAAGTAATTATAATGCTATCAGAGTAACTTGGACCTGAGGGAGCGTTGGGAACCGAATCTTTGTCCGTATGATCACTGATGTGTCACAGGACATACGTACAAAGTTTGGTCAAAATTGGTGACCCGAAGGTCTGATACTCTCCTTGTTAGTTCATATCTCCCCAAGGCTGACTCGTGTGAAAAATTTCAGGACGATTAGACCATTCCTCCAAAAGTTTTCGTACGACAAAAAAAAGTCAGTCTGAAGCTGAATTTCGTATCTCCCTAGCAACGGTTGCTAGGACATTAAACAATGGTTGTTCCAAATTTTAAAGATAAAAGCGATTTAGGAAGGACTGTTGTTCATAAAATGTTCATATGATGTTTGGATAACTCTCGTTGATACTGATCAATATCCATGTACAAATCTTCATGAAAATCTACGAAAGACTCTATGCAGATGAAGGCCCTCTATTCTAATCACTCAATCCTGACACGTGTACAGGTACAAATCCATGTTGAAATCTATGCAAAAATCTATCTGAGAAGCAAGACCTCTTATCCTGCTCGATATGGTCCCATGTATAAATTTCCATAGAAATGTATGTCAAAATCTATGTAGACATAGTGGACAATCTAACCTAACCTAACCTAACCTAACCTAACCTAACCGCTTAATCTTGATTCATATACAAGTAGGAATCTATGTAATATCTACATAGACAATTGGGATGGGTTCCTGTAATTGGACTTTATAGATTCCTGTATAAATTTTTATATAGATTGATATGTGGAAATCTGTGTGAAGATTTTTGACAGGAATCACACGTGATGTATACATCTTATTTCGGTGCTTTCGTAACTGTGAGTAGAAGTGATAACAGTAGACTTGAAGTATAGACTAAGTGGCTCACTCCATCTCTTCAATCAATTCAATTCCTTGTCTTACAGAATCCTGATATTGATAAATGAATATATCTCCAAGTTCTAATTTATAAAATTATTCATTTATCGATTACAATATTGATTTCCAGGTACCTTGGGATGCCCTCATAACATTAATGTCACAATGTATTTATGGAGGAAAAATTGATAATGATTTTGATCAACGACTTTTGACGTCTTTCCTCCGGAAACTCTTCACTCCCAGATCATTTGAAACAGACTTTGCACTAGTTGCAAATGTAGATGGCGTTTATGGTAATCAAAGACATATTACAATGCCCGATGGAACTCGACGAGATCATTTTTTAAAATGGATAGAAGCCTTGTCAGATAAGCAGACACCGTCTTGGCTCGGTTTGCCAAATAACGCAGAGAAAGTTCTTCTAACTACAAGAGGCACTAATTTAGTATCTAAGTTATTAAAAATGCAGCAACTTGAAGATGAAGATGAATTAGCATATTACAACGATGAACCGTTAGACACGCATGGAGAATCTGACTCTGATGGACGCCCATCTTGGATGAAAACTTTGCATAATTCCGCTTCAACTTGGTTACAGTTATTACCCAAAAGCTTAATCAATCTTAAAAGGACAGTTGATAATATAAAAGATCCACTGTACAGATTTTTCGAGCGGGAAGTGAATAGTGGATCCAAATTATTACAAGATGTTATTCATGATTTAGAAGATGTTGTTTTAATTTGCCAGGTAGTACCAACATTATATGCCATTATATGCATTCATTTGAAACGAATTAACCATACTCCAGAGAAGTGAAAATTTCGTACCATCTTGATATTATCACTTAGATTATATGAGCTTCTCTAGTAAGATCTATTTAGACTCAGATCCTAGAACTAAGCTTGGAGAATTAACTCCCAATCGTTAAATGGGTGCTCATTTATCCCATTGGCCAACATTCGATTCCAGAATGATTTCAATAAATAACGAGCAATCTCTGATATTTTGATTCGATTCTAACAAATACCAATATTCTCCTTAGGCTATGAAGGTCATAATAAAAATTGAGGGTCCCGATCGAATAACTCGCACCACGCTCGGACCCAGATGTGGCAGTACGAAAAAGAGAAGTTTTCTAACTGAAAATTGAAAGTTCGAAAATCAACAATTTATAGTTACCATCGTATGTGTCTCATTCAGGCGCACACATTTTACATTTACAGTTTCCATTCTTGGATTGTTTTTTCCGAGATAAATAACAATTTCTAAATGACCTTCTCATTACGCTCGAAAATGATTATATTTTTGACTTCAACTCGTCAGTACTCAGCCGAAAAAGCATGAAATGAGTTCAAATTTTCCATGTACTGTGAGACAAAATTCGTGATTCTAATGGACTAAGTCAGTTATTGAAAAAGTCTATTTGTTGAACATTATTGACCACTTGATAAAAAAAGAATTAGCTCCAGAATTCTCAAACTTTGCGGAGAAAAATTGTGTGAAGAAAGTCGAGCCACGGAAAACTTCCAGCGTCAAGTTTGATCGTTAATGATCAAGTAAGTTTTTTAACAAATTTTCTTAGGATTTCCCCAATAAATGAGTGAGATATAGACTATAAACGAAAAATTGCGCTGTAAGTGCCTACCGCCCGCTCCAACACTCCGACGCTCTCAGCGACTCTCATTTCAAACAAAAAGCAACTAGGCAAGTCGATTTTATGCTGCGCGGCACGTAGCCAATGGCGTACGCTTTGCTTTCGTTGAGAGTCTTTAGGAGCGTCGGAGTGTTAAAGCGGGCGGTGGGGCACTCACAGCACAATTATTCGTTCATCTTCCATATCTCACTAATTTATTGATGGATTTATTTGAAACTTTGTAGAAAATTAACTTGATTATTATCGATCAACTTTGTCGCTAGAAGTTTTTCGAGGCTTGACTTTCCTCACACACTTTTTCTTCGCGAAGTTTGGAAATTGTGGAGCTAATTTTTTTTATCAAGTGATCAATAATATTCAACAAAAGACTTTTTCAATAACTGACTTGGTCCATTAGAATCAAAAATGTTGTCTCATAGTACATGGGAAATTTGGACTCATTTCATGCTTTGTCGGCTGAGTACTGACGAGTTGGAGTCAAAAAAATAATTAATTTTGGGTTCGGAAAAATCGGAAAACAAAAAATATTGTTTTTTCTGAAGTACTTCAGAGATTTGAAACTTCAAACACTTGAATATTACGTTTTTATTCCTATGCACAGTTGACAATTATCATTCGAATTTTATTAACTCGAGAAATTTTATTAAAAGAGAGCGGGCGAAGCCGCGACGGGGGATGCTTGTAATTGCATTTATTGAATCCTCTCACAGCTTGGACTTTGAACCTGTGCCTTTATAGTACAAATATATTCTTTACTCGTCAGAGATTTATATCTTCCAACTCTATGTTTATAGTGACGACAGAATCAATCTGAACAAGTGATGTAAGAGAATTAGGCGTTGTAAAGTCGATATTCTTTTTTTTTCATAATTTATAGTACGAAGAATTTTATGACCAACGAAGTTCGGAATATTTTTTAAATATTTCAGAAATATTCGTAAGGAAGAGTCAAAATATTTCAGTAATCTTTTACTGAAGTATTCCTGAAACATTTGTAAGTCCGCGAAAAGGGTGTGTTGAAATATTTCAGCAATATAGTTCGAAATATTTCATTGAGATATTTCGGAAATGTTTTTGAAACATTTCAATGACCATTTATCAGAAAACCAAAAATGTTTCATGGAATATTTTAGGAATATTCCAGTAATGATCCAGCGATCCCCAGAAAATCTTTCATGGGAGATTTACTCTATTTAAAATTTTAGTGGTCTTTGAATCGTCCAGAATTGAGGGGCCCGATCGAATAACTCGCACTACGCTCGGACCCAGATGTGACAGTACGAAGAAGAGAAATTTTTTAACTAAAAATTGAAAGTTCGAAAATTGACAATTTATCGTTACCATCGTCAGCCGGAAAAGCATGGAATGAGTTCAAACTTTCCATGTACTACGAGACAACATTCGTGATTCTAATGGACCAAGTCAGTTATTGAAAAAGTCTATTTGTTGAATATTATTGACCCCTTGATAAAAAAAAAATTAGCTCCACAATTCCCAAACTTTGCGAAGAAAAAGTGTCTGAGGAAAATCAAGCGACGAAAAACTTTCAGCGACAAAGTTGATCGTTAATAATCAAGTAAGTTTTCTAACAAATTTTCATAGAATTTCCTCAATAAATGGGTGAGATATAGACGATAAACAAAAAATTGCCCTGTAAGAGCCTAGCGCCCGCTTCAACACACCGACGCTCTCCGCGACGCTCATTTCAAACAGGAAGCACCCAGGCGAGCCGATTCTCTGCACTATAGCACAGAACGACGCACCGCGTGTCGTTACAGTCGTTTGAAATGAGAGTCGCTGAGAGCGTCGAAGTGTTAAAGCAGGCGGCAGGGCGCTCACAGCACTATTCTTCGTTTATCTTCCATATATCACCAATTTATTGACCGATTCCTTTGAAACTGTAGAAAACTGACTTGATTATTATTGATCAACTTTGTCGCTGGAAGTTTTTCGTGGCTCGACTTTCCTCACACACTTTTTCTTCACAAAGTTAGTGAGATATGGAAGATGAACGAATAATTGTGCTGTGAGCGCCCCACCGCCCGCTTTAACACTCCGACGCTCCTAGTGACTCTCAACGAAAGCAAAGCGTACGCCATTGGCTACGTGCCGCGCAGCATAAAATCGACTTGCCTAATTGCCTTTTGTTTGAAATGAGAGTCGCTGAGAGCGTCGGAGTGTTGGAGCGGGCGGTAGGCACTTACAGCGCAATTTTTCGTTTATAGTCTATATCTCACTCATTTATTGAGGAAATCCTATGAAAATTTGTTAAACTTACTTGATTATTAACGATCAAATTTGTCGCTAGAAATTTTTCGTGGCTCGACTTTCCTCACACACTTTTTCTTTACAAAGTTTGGGAATTGTGGAGCTAATTTTTTTTTATCAAGTGGTCAATAATATTCAACGAATAGCTCTCCATGCTTTACAAGTTGAGTACTGACAAGTTAAAGTCAAAAAAATAATCATTTTCAAGCGTGATGAAAATGTCAGAAATTGTTATTTATCTCGAAAAAAACAATCCAGACACAGAAACTGTCAATGTAGAACATGTGCGCTTAGATGAGACAAATCCAATGGTATGTTAAAAATTTTGGATTTCGCACTTTCAATTTTCAGTTGGAAATATCCCCACTCCCGACCACCACACATGGGTTCGAGCGTAGTGCGAGTTATTTGATCGGGACCCTCAATTCTCAGAAATCTTTCACAAATATTTCATGAAATGTTTCATTGAAATGTTCCGGCAATATTTCATCAATATTATATGGAATATTTCCAGAAATGATTGCAGAAATCTCTCCGTGCATCTTTCATGAAACACTTCTGTAAGATTACAGAAATATTCCATTGCCAGATTCAAAAATTCATTTTCGATAACTGCATAGAAATATTACAGAAGTATTTCAGAAATCTTACACTGAAAGAGTTCAGTGAATTATATTGGAATATTTTATTGCAATATTTCATGCTGTGTGGGATCGACTAGAAGAAGTTTTCGATATTATTAGATGAAAATGTTAAAAGATCAACATACGTTTTACGATGTCCAAAATATGGTTTGCAAAGATTGAAGATATAAATATTTGATCGATCCATTTTCAACATCACTTACAATTAAAAAATTGACAACTTCCTATTTCAAGTGACTTGACATAAGTTCCATTACAAATATTTTATAAAATCATATATTTTCAGACTCCATAACGACGTGATACGGATGATAAATATTAAGTATTAACAAGAAAACCATTATAAGTATTGCTCTTCATTCTCTTAATTTGATAGGTATTACATGTGAATTAATCTGTAGAATGAATTCTCTATTTATTCTTCAACCATTTATTAAAGTGAATAGTAATATAGTCCACATATAGAGATCGTTTTAAACTTGAAAGAATTTGTTCTATATGTAATTTTTTAGTGATTAGTGTATTTGTGATTGGAATTCAATACTAATTGAGCTATTTTCATGGGCGCTATATATTTTTTCCTAAATCAATCATTCCATCTGGATATTATATAATAACCATTCTCTTATCTAGAAGCCTACGGACGTAATTTCTAGTAATTTCCTCCTGGCATGAGATCTAGGTGCAAGTTGTCTCTGCTTAGGTCATGAATGTTGCCCACTCTTTAGATGACGACTGTTTAATTATCATTCCATGAGAAAAATTGCATGAATGGTCGATTAAGACTAACAGCAGTGGTTTTATATACCTCAGATACGTTGGTATGTTCGTTTTGAAAAATCTTGTTGAGCTTCCTACATGTGTGACTGAAGCGTTGTGTGTCTTCCTTCCTATCAAGTGTGTGTTGGAACTGATCCTCACATCCCTGGAGCATGGATTCATTTCTCTCGCAATATCACCCGAACATTATCGATCAAGGGTAGACCACCTCAAACAGATCGTTACTTTACCCGCATTCTCCTAGTTCAGATATTGAGAGAGAAATTGATTCATGCTCGAGGGATGTGAGAATCAGTCGTCTTCCCGGTGGCGTAATAGGCAGCGCTACTTGCCGGAGATCAGGGTGCTAGTTTCAATGAATTTGGAATGGTCTACTACGTCTTATAAATAGATACTTATCGCTGTAAATTTAATACTTTTGAATTTGAATACTTCCAAAATTTTGTATACGCCATCCACTATTTTCGATCAATCATCTCGAATTTAGAGAATCTGATGATCGATTCTTAATCAGCAACCTCAAAAACTCGATTATGCTCATTTTCATTCAACTTTGAGGCTTTTATAGATCCTCGTCCGCCGTATTGGTTCCGCCACCTTGAATTTTGAGAATGTGATGATGGATTCGTGATCAGCGACCTTTATAGTCTCCGCTTTTCCATTATCGTAGGTTATTTTGGCGAATACATAGTGAATAGTTCGAGGTTACATCTTTACTAAGTAAGGTGAAATATGGTATCATAAATATTCGGAAACTATCACGGAAAAATTTTCTTAGAAATGATTTAAAAGCGAAGACATCTTGTACCACGCACTTGATTATCTCTCTTACAGTTTTGAGTGGTCGATAAAATCAAATTCAAGATAAATCGAATGTTGTTGGAGTCATCTAACTAACACGCTTTCAGTGTTAACCGGAGATATATTTGTCTGTTAGTGGCATGCTGGTTGAATCTGGACGCGAAAGTTCCAGAGCATCAAACTCGGCTTGTACTGAGAAAATGTTCTTCGTGAATTGTCTAGATAAATTGAGGGTCCCGATCGAATAACTCGCACTACGCTCGAACCCATGTGATGATTTACCCGTCCTAGAAAGTCCAACACACAACTGCCCGTGTGAAGAAAAAATCTAAGCGTAAATCAATTTAAATTATTAACATATTTGAATATTAAAATTTCTGACCTTAAGCCTTGTTAGCAAAATAAATTTTAATTGGGAACTGGAGTCGTTTAAATTAACATCCGCTCGCTATGTGGCCGAAACCATTACACTTATAGCATTGCTTGACCGTAACGTGGTCGTCGATTCTACACGATGACCATTCAACATTCACACGTCCCAATGATGTTAACCGTTTACGAATCTCGGCCGATACCTCAATCACGCATGAGCGAAATTTTTTATCGCGCGGTGGGTACAGAAAAACTGGCTTTATTTCATCGGCATCGGCCTCGGGAATATTTTGCATAATGATGCATTGAATTATCTCCTCGCGCGACAGGTCGACCGGAATATCGTGAACAATCATACGTGGGCGCATTTTCACATCGGGTTTGATTTCGAGGCCTTCGTTGGCCAGTGCCCTGCATGACTTTATCGCCTCCGGGTTCAAGCATTCCCCCTCGAGAATCACCGAGCACTGATGGCCATAGACAACTCGTTTGATTTTCATACCCAACTCTCTCGGTTTAATACACTTTGAAATCATTTCATGGGTTGCCTTCGACGTGGCAAAATTATTTTTCGCATTCTCCGTTGGTCCGATTATTAGGCGCTCGTTCGTGTTGATAGAAAGTGATTTACCGCGAGAGAGATTCACTTTGTGGGACTGGGAAGTTACTCTTTGCGAAGCTATTGATGCATACGTAGGCTTATTATTGTTTGGATTGGCTATAGCGGACACGGCTGTATGCGTGCTTTCCACTGTAGCCCGAATTCCTTCAAGCGCGGCGCAGACACTGGTAACAGCTGATTTACGAGATAACAAGGCGAGGTACGCAGCCGAAATAGTATTAAAGCTATCAGAGAACTCAACAATAAACGTGCGCAATTCTTCTCTATTCGCGGGCGCCTTTTCCGTGCCTAGTAAGCCCAAAAATTCGTCCTGCATTACTTTCATACGTTTCGCAATTTCGGATACCTCGGTAGCGGTGAGAGTCTGTCGATCGTCTTCATCATCCGTCTCCATATCGGCTATCGGCTGTAGTTTACATTTCTTCGCGCGGCGCACGACGCGTCGTGGGCCGACTGGTGGGGGGTCAGTGCTCTGCCTGGCTGCTAACCGCTCATCCGCTGATGTTTGAATTGGCTCCGTTCCCGCCGGTAAAGACGGCGCCATGGCAGGTGTCACCAATCTTGTCAGTTTTGGTATCACTTTTTCCAGGAAAAGGTAACCTCAAATTTGTGAGCGAGGGCTGAATTTCCTCACTGGCTTCTAAAAAACACCATATAAGGAGTGTTTAATTAGCAGTACGCATTCAAGCTATTGTGAGGAGCAGCACCTGCAAATTGCTTATCGAGTCCGAGCAATGATAATGGGTTAAAAACAAGTTGAAAAACGGAGCAGAGCGCTGAACAGTGGTTACTCACAGAGAGAGAGAGAGAGAGAGAGAGAGAGAGAGAGAGTGACTTTTCGCCTTTCAGCAATTAGCCGGGCCGCTCTCCTTCCCTTCGGCGCTGATTGCCCGCTGCCGCTGCTTAGCTGCGTGCAGCTATCTCTCTCTTCCTCGTGCTGCGCGCCTGTTTTCTTCATGCGCGCTCTCTCCCTCTGCCGCGCGGCGCGTATGCCGTGTTTACGTGCATTGTCTCGCGCGTTCTGTTCATTTGCCTCATCACAATGTTTATAGGAGGACATTGAAATGATAAATAATAAGTAGGAGGTTGGTGAGCCAAGCGAATAACGGGGAGGGGGGTACTTCCCTCTTATCATTGCTAGAAATTGTGTTACAGATAATATCAAATATTCATATTATCACCGCCGGATTTATTAATTAATACATAATTCAATGGCCATAGGGCTTAGAGCATGATAACAATATATGTAGCGCGCACGAGTTGGTGGAGCTCGTGTGCGCGGGATGAGGATCTTTGGCTGGGAATGGTGTGGCAAATGAAACCAAGTCGGTTCTTACGAATACTATGCTTATTAAATAAGACATTGAAACGGGGAGATTCTATACATGAGGTGTTCTATACATGAGTTCTATACGTTTCGCGGGCCGGAGAGCATGGAGAGCATGGCCGGAGAGCATGGAACGCGAATTGGCCGGGAGAGAGAGAGATGGCGTTCGAAGACGGCTCTTACTCGCTGTCGCAACCACGGCTTGCTCCGGTTTCTCAACTGCGCTCATCCTCGGGTCAGCTCCTGTCACACGGGTTGTGAGCTCGGCGGCGCGGGGAAAGTCGGTAGTCGTTCCCTTGGACCGCGATAACACCTCGGGCTATCTCTCGTTCAGGGACCACGTATTATTGCGCGCGAGGGACGGCATGAGACTGATAAACTTCCTCTGCGCGCTGGGCCGGCCGAGCTTACTTCGGCCGTCATTGGCTGACGTCACGCGGCGTGGTACTCGAATTTCGTATGCGGCGCGGTCTCTCTCTTTCTCTCTCTCTCTCACTCTCTCTCTCTCTCTCTCTCTCTCTCTCTCTCTCTCTCTCTTACCTTTATCGACAGCGCTGGCTCTCTTGCTGGGCGCTGGATTATAACTTGACAATATAAATATGAGGCGTATTATTACTGCCTGATGAGGAGAGATCTCACAGGGCCTGATATAACGAATAGTTATAATTAATCGTCCGTGACAATACATTTTAGTATGAGTAAAAGTGTATTTAAAACAGAACATTTTACTATAGAGCATCGATTTCTTTCTGAGTCTTTTTAACCACGATCGTCCACGTTTCACTCGGATTGCACCGGTCGCACGCCGTATCAGCAAATAATGCGTAATAGGTGAGAGAGAGCAGAGCTCTTTAGCTACCCAAAATGACTTATATGTGTGAATTATTGACCCTGGGGGAACGAAAGTAATTAAAATAGAATGCGACTGAATTTTGTTACGTAAATAGAACTTTGGAAATGACTTAATCTCAGTCCATCCAAATGCATGTAAAATAATAATATGATTCAAATCTGATATATTTTTGAAAATACAGATGTATCTCTTCAATAGACATCTTTACCAACATACGATCGTTACTTGTTCCAGTATATTATTTCAATGATGACATTTGAACGTAGCGAAATCTAGCATGAATTGACAAGTATCCAACAGTATGGATAGCCAATACAGAAATAGTATTTTTTCAAAGTATAGTCTAAAGCAATTGTTGCATGATCTGTTATCAAATGTCAATACACTCCTTATCAATTCACTCATGTTCGGATAGAATGTACTGAAATCCAAAATCTATGCCAAGTAGTTACATACATTTCAAATACATCTACCAATGTTGAGATAGGAAGTACTAAAATCACAATTCTATGTCAAGCAATCAAAAAACTAGTATGTATCACTTTGGAAGGGTTCAGTATTAAATTCATAATAATTCGAAATCGAATAAAATACTCCATAATCGAAATCATCTTTCTCATAGTACAAGTAACGATTTTCACTAGAATCTCAAATCCCAATGATAACTACATGAATGGAACTTTTTACATTACAATTCTTAACGTTTGAATGTTACAATTCTACATCATGATATTATTTTCATTCTTCAATTAAAATGTATTTATTTTGTTTTACTTCTTTTGAACATTTTTTTCAGTCAATGGAATTGACAAATGCATACTTGTCACGGGTGTACTTTGAAAAAATACTATTTCTGTATTGGCTATCCATACTGTTGGATACTTGTCAATTGATGCTAGATTTCGCTACTTTCTCATGTCATCATTGAAATAATATACTGGAACATATAACGATTGTGTGTTGGTAAAGATGTCTTTTGAAGTGATACATCTTTTTTTTTCAAAAATATATTAGATTTGAATCATACTATTATTTTACATACATTTGGATGGACTGAGATTAAACAGTCATTTTCAAAGTTCTATTTACGTAACAAAATTTAGTCGCATAAAAATTTATTCAACAACGAACTATAGGGGTACGGAACATACTTGTCGTCCGCGTATACCTTTTTCAAAGGTCCATTTTTTACAATGACGAAGAAAAAGTGCTCGAGGTGTGTTATATTTGATTTCAACCATTTATAATTTTTCTACTAAACTTCTATAAAATCATATGAGTTAAGTACTTGACATGGATTTGTGATTTCAGTACTTTCTTATCTACACATTAGCAAATTGATATTCAGGTTATTAGTTCAAAATCCGTAGCAGAGAAACATGAGGTAGATATATTTCACTATTTTTCCTCTTCTGGAAGCAATTACGACTGTGATATAATTTTTTCTTTTCACATAAAAAAATTTATTCATATAAGAATTCATTCAACAACGAACTATGGGATACGGAACATACTTGTCGTCTACGTATACCTTTTTCAAAGGTAAATGTTTTGAGGGCTAATCACACTAGTTGAATACTCGTCAGTTGATGCTAGATTTTGCTAATTTCTCGTGTCATCGTTTACGAAATGAACTGGAATATATAAAATAGCCATGAAAGTGATACATCTATATATTAACAAAAATTAACATATTAGTTCGAAATCCGTAACAGAGTGAGAGGATATTGGTATTAACTTGCGCAGTAGGAGTGAGGATATTCAGCAAAATCAAGACAGAACACTTTACCCTTTGTTGTTACCCTAGCGTTCCGTCACCGTGTCGACCGAAATATCCAACTTCTATAGCGTAAATCTGTACAAAACCCGTAAAAACGGCACGTGATGAGAAAAAGCTGTAAGCGCGCCGGGAGCTCGACTCAGAACGAGCCGGCGGCGAGGCGAACGGGCTGGCGGTGGAGGGGACAAGCAGCTATAGGCTGACGTGCCAGTGACTTGCAGCGTGAGCCGTATATGTGCGAGGGTTGGTGCGACCGCACATTTCTGACACTCCATCCCGCAGCAATGCCGAGCACCTTCTGCTTCATCTAGCCCTTGTTATTCTGCTTGGTCGTACCTGTAAGAAATAGATATTCCAAAATATGTGTTCGCCATCAGTTCTAGCTTATAAATTCAACTTCAATTCCAGTTTAATAACTGTTTCATCAATCTGTTATGTATTTCGAACGATAGAGGTTTTGTAAATATATCAGCTCTCTGCTCTTTGGATAATATCCATTCTACTCTAACTAAATTCTTTTCTACACATTCTGTAACATAATGTTCTCTAACATCAATCATATGTCTTAGTTTACTACTAATGCTCATTTGAGTACTGGTGCATGCAGCTTTGTTATCACACCATAAAGTCATAGTTAACATAGATATATTTAAAATCTCCAAGATTTTAATGTGTAGTGCGATTAGTTCTTTGCAAGCTTCGCTTGTTGCGACATACTTGGCATGTAGATAAAGCCACGTATTTCTGTTTGTGAGTTTTCCAGGCAATGGTGTCACCAAAGAGTTGCACAGCGAACCCACTGGTGGTAATGGAAGTTTTGCAATCTGCAAAACTAGCATCAGAATATGCTGTCAAGCCGTCTTACTTTCCTTCGAGCTTTATTCCAACTTTTTTTGTATGTATCAGATACCTCTCGACTTTTTCTATCTTTTTCCATCCATTCTCGGTTTGATTGATCTGATGTCTGCTCAAGACGTTTACGGCATACGAAATATCTGGTCGCAGTGTATTTGACAGATATAGTAGAGAGCCTATTATTTCTCTATAAGGTGTATTCGAAATGTTTCTAATACATTCTAGCTTATCAGGGCTCTCTTCTCGTTGCCTTCTTTCTCGATTTGACATTTGTCTTGTGATCATGGGTGATCTTTGAGGTTCCAGGTTACCATAATCGAATCTATCTAACATTTTGTCAATATAACCTTCGAGCGTCAGTGTCATCGTTTGCTTTTCTCTGTTTCTCTTGATCTCGATTCCCAGGAAATTTTGTGGTTCTCCAAGATCTGTCATTTCAAATTATAACATCAGCTGATTCGTTATTTCATTCAATTTCTGAGAATCATTGCTGGCTATCAACATGTCATCGACATAAAGCAAGAAAATCAAGAATTTATCGAGCTTTCTCCAATAAAACAGACAGGGTTCACTATTGTGGGATCGAAGACCAGTTTTTAGAGCAGTTTCCTTGAAACGCTCGTACCATACCTTGGGACTGATTTTCAATCCGTACAGTGCTCTCAATAGTTTACATACCCTTCTCAATCTTTCTGACTCGCAGCGTGAGCTGTAGATGTGCGAGGCTTGGTGCGACCACACATTTCTGACACAGAGAAACATGAACCAAAGAGAAAGAGTCATGTTATCACTTTCTCACGTACATTTGATAGATTTTATCTGATATATAATTGATTGTGAGTGCAATTTGCAAAAATATTTGTTTGTTGGTAGGATAATCACACCAGTTGAATACTTGGCATCAGATTCTAGATTCCATTACTTTCTTGGGTCATAATTGACAAAATGAACTGGAATATATAACGATAGTGTATTGGTAAAAATGTCTATTGAAGTGATTTTCTCAATTGATACATCCGATTTGAATCATATTATTCTCTTACATACACTTGAATAGACCAAGATCAAACAGACATTTTCAAATTTCTTTTTTTATAAAAAAATTTAGTTGCATAAGAATTTATTCAACAACGAACTATGGGATACGGAACGTACTTCCTTTTCAAAGGTAAATATTTTTCTATGAGAAATAAAAATGCAAATGGTGAATTTAATTTTATTTCCACCATTTACATGATTTTTGAGCTTAACCTCTTCAAAATTATATTAGTACTTGAAATAATTCTGTGATTCGAGTTATTTCCCATCTTAACATTAGTAACTACAAGAATTAAGTGTAATTTGAAAAATATTCATTCTATTGTTGGATAACCATACTAGTTGGATAATGCTTGATACTACTGTATATTAAATAAATCAGTTTGAAATCCGTAGCAAAGAAACATGAAGTAGAAAGAAGACTTTATATTCTGTAATTATTATTTTAAATGTATTTAAATAGAAAAAGAACTAGAAGACATCTTGCAATTTTTACCCACTCAAAAAAATTTAGTCGCTTAAGCATTTATATATTTACAAAAAAATATAATTAATTCTACCTAAAAACTTATCCAAAAATTACCTAAAACGTACCTAAAAATTTATCCAACAACGAACCACAGGATAAGGAATATACTTGTCGTTAAGTATATCTTTTTCAAAGGTGAATTTTTACTATGAAAAATAAAATTGCTTATGCTATGTAATGTACTGGCATAATTTTCTGACCATATTAACCGATTAAGGCCCATGGCCAGACCAGCGGAGATATCATAAAACTAATTATTGGATCACGTGCTCTTTTGAAAAAAATACCCCTATTTTTTCTTTTTTCAAAATTCAATGTTTATACAATAATTATTTAAACAAATTGAACCCAAAGTGAATCGACTTCCCTGTTATCACTGGATTACATTTGTTTATGACGTGATTGTAAGAGACATGAGCCTCGAATCTAAAAAATGTATTCTTACTTTTCTTCTTGGTTTTTCTTCTAGAATATTAAATACTACTAAAACAAAACAATATTGCTTTGATAATATATTCCTGATGAAAGAGTAGCGGACCCTTAAAGGAATGTAGCTACCTACATCGGGGCATGTTTAAATACAGAAATGTATTTATATTAGCCCTTTTAAGATCAAGTACATTTCAACCTTCGTCAGAAAGCTGTTCATTTTATTGGACTTTAACTTTGAACCTGTGAAGATATCACGGTTATGAAGCGAACGCATGGCTTGACAATTGTAACAATATGTTTCATATAGATCCAACTTTATTTTCTGCTCGTGTTAGGCTCATTGGCAAACTAATTCTGACGTACGACTTGGGTCCGTCTTAATCTAATCGTTTACCGGCCATATTACTTCTGGGTCACGGAATATTATTCAAAAAAGTGTGCTCCAATATGGAATGACCAATTTGGAGACTGGGATTGACCGCGAAGACGCGAGTTGGTCTAATGTCCAAGCTCCCTTATATAGACGGTAGAACGCCAACTTTCTTGCAAGAGAGCGCCGCGCTATACCTTATACACGCGCGACTCAACACCTCGCGTTCTACAGGCGTGCCATGGTACTTGGCCGGTTACTCGAAAATGAGTTTATACTCTCTTATATAAAGCTAATTAGTAATTGAATAAAACCTTACAGTAATTGCACTATTGAGAGAAAAATGTTTCTAAGAACATTTAATTATATATAGACATAAAATAAGATTTTTAAAAAACTGATAAAAACAATTAATTTGTCAAATCAAAGTTTGACAAATTCAAAATTGGATCATAATATTATAGACTTATCTAATAAAATTTTTAAACATGTCAGAGGTGGATATAGACTTATGAAGTCATCAAAATCAGGCATCAACATTCTCATCAATATTTGATGATGATATATGGTCAAGAGCAGTCCTCTTTTAATACAAATTTATGAAATGACCGATAGGAGTGTCAATGTAGCAAACACTACATAACATCTCTAGACGTCTCTATATGTGAAGTTGAGGAGTTTCATGACAAGCTGCTATCCATCACAGCTGTTTTTCACATGTAACTGTTCACTGGTTTTCACTTTATCACAATAGTTATTCAGTCCTTGCACCAGTTATAGATAGTTATCCAACAGTTCCATGGTAGTAGGTGATGAATTTACATTTTTGAGAATTATATGAGCTGGCTGATAAGGAGCTGGTAAAGTCAACAGTGTTGAGGTTACACTGATCATCTCACAATTGTCGGATACTAAAATAACTCACAGAAATGTCAATGAAGGTAACACTCATAACATATTTAGACGTCTTCTCCTGTGGACTTGTGCATATTTATATAAGATGTTATTGTCGAAAAGGTCCAACACGTCAACTGAAATCCCTTGTGCTGTAGAAGTCTTCTACTTGCTTATTCATGTTCATATTAAGTCAATCTGTTATTGGCGAGAACTTATTTTCTCATCTTGTATGATGAGTCTTACCAACTCCTGTGGCCCGTATGAAAATACTGAGCAGTTGTAGCCTTTTAACTTCATTCAGATCTATTTTTGAACTGCAAAAGAAAATGATTAATTAGATTCATTGATCAGTCAATGAATAACCTCAAATCAAATTTTTTCAAAAAAGAAACTAATTTAAGTTGAAAAATATATCAGCACCAGCAAATAGGTAAGCCCATGTCGACAACTCAATCAATTTAAAGTCGGATTGACAAAGCTGCTGAAGTAGTTAAGATGACGTCCAGCACATTTGCACTTTTCATCACTACTGCCCATATGTTTACTTACCAGCTGTTTACTACGACGATACTACTATAACTATATATAATACTCGATGATACGATATTGCTCCACTTCACTTGAGAGCGTACATGCGCAGTCGACCGGCCGCAGTGATAACCAACCTTACCGCGGTCACCCTTTCACTACTGGGCACCGCTGGCGCTCGCTCACTCGCTCGCTTGTATATCTATAGCGTACTCTTGAAATCTTGAAATGTTGACGAATTTTCAAGCGCTCTCGCTCACTCCGTCTGCTAGCCGACTCAATCTTCTATTCTCAAATATAACCAGAGCGATTTCGATGAAACTTTTCTGACAAAAGTAATTGTAAGTGACCGTAGTTCTAGCTTATAACTGTTACAAGACTGCGGGACAGCGGTAAAACAAAAATAATTAAAAAAGTGAGGTTGAACACGACGTTGGGCTGTATATAATGGCTAGTCGCGTCCCCACGAGCGCTTGCTGCGTTCACTTGTCGTCGGTGGTGCTGACGCGCCACCTGATATAGAGTGGCTATGGGCCGGGGTACGATACCTGCGGGCAAATGGCGATAGACAATAGAAGTCTGCCCGTGAAAACTTGGCTTACGGAAAAGCACTCACTACTCGGCTGTATAGGTACTCGTCAATCTAGATTCTCACAGATACTCCATCCATGCTGCCTGACTGATTCGTTGGCTCGCACTTCTTCTCTGTCGCACGAAACACTAGTGGTGCTGCGGGCCTTGTGGGCTTGCGGAGTGAGTAAATAATGAGTATGAGTGCTACTTGCTACGAAGTATGCAAGTAATGTGAATCTTCGTCCATATGAACTATCCCTAAACTCTGGATAATACTGTATAATGTCAAAAAATAGCCGGCAACGTCCGCTAAAGACTTCTTAATCCTCATGACGTCGGAGATGTCCATGAGAATCAGTTTTCAAATATCCCATACTACCGTCTAGCTTTCACGGCCTATCATCATATCGTTTTGGATGTCCAAATCGATGGATCAATGTACTTTGAATATTTTACTGAAGTTTATAGATTTCTGAATGTCAATTCTCTTTCCTTCATGTTCTAGGGAGAAAAGAAACAAACAAACCATCACAGAACTATGTTGTCAGATTTAATAAAAGGTATTCTACCAACTGGTTGGAGAAGATACACCGTTCCTCGAGGATGTACTGTAATTCAATGGATAACTGATTTCAGTCACAGAGTTTCACAATTACAAGAAGTTTCGAGATTGGTATCATCAAGTGGCGCTAGAGAAATTAAGGTAATATTTATATCGACAGCCTGAATCACAGCGCGCTTTGCATGCTCTTCATCTGCACATTCTTTTATCTCGATACAACTATATTTCCAATGCCTACATTTTTACGTAATTTAATATTTTTACAATCTTCACATTTATATAGGTAATACCATTAGTCAATTAGATTCAGCACATTCAAGTATTATTTCATCATGCCTAATAATCACTATTTAATATAGAATATTATAAACAAATTTTAAATAGTTTTCGGTTTAATTTTTCCACAATAACTGTTAGAACTTTCGTATCTCGGTACTATCAAAAATAACACGAATCATGTACCTACTCCTGCTTCAAAATAATAATTCAATAAAAATCGAACAAATTCTTCAGCTTATAACTCATTACTCAATGTATCATTGGCTGGGATAGTCAAAAAACTCTTAGTATGAATTTAGATGATGACTTACCGAAAATTATCTTCAAATTCGGGAACTATAAAATTCTACAATGGTTCAAATGGTCGATCTTTGAGGGCCAATTCGGAATGAAGTAGAAAAGGATAAATCACAAAATCCACTACATTTCATTACAAAAAAAACACGTAATAAATGGTATAATCAGTATACAGCAGCTGCTTCCACTTCCGAGTTTCATATTTTAAATTTATTCAGAAACTGGTGAGAAAGAATATTTTTGTCGTCAATTCATTGATTGTTTTGTATACTGATTGCACCATTTATGACGTGTTTTTGTGATAAAATTCTTAGACTGATGAGGCCAGTGAACGATATTGGCGATTTGAGATTTTGTGATTTATCTTTTTCCACTCCACTCCTGATTGGCTCTCAAAGATCGACCATTTGAACAATTTTTGAATTATGGAGGGTATACACTGCAATATATAATTCTACTGTCATACCAGACGTTGACTATTGATATAGATGATCACCAAAGCATGCGCACAAACTTCGATGACGTATTAAACCAAGATTCCACATTATTCGAGTTTGAGCTAGATTCGTCGGATCAATCAATCCAATTTTTGAGTGGATTTCCGTAATGGTTTCCGTACCGATTTCAGTACGGATTCCCATACGGATTCCCATCCCGATATCTGTACGGATATTTTCGACGAGTATCATAACTTGAAATTCTACAGTACTTATTCGAGGAGCCCAGATGGCATTCGGTCATTACACCTCTGTAATTGAATCAGTAACCATATCAATTATCTTCCAAAAGAATACTTAAACATAATCTCTGATTACTTATACTCTAGAATACTTAAAAAATAAATCATCTGTATGGTCGAAGGTATCTGGAAAATTATTCGAAGAAAACGCTGCTAACTGCATTAACAGTTTAGTTTCTCGAAGAGGCTTTATGTGAAAAGTAATAGTGCTAATGCAAGATGTCTTCCACAATCGGTAGATGGATCTTAAATCAATCGACCGTATGTCAACAGCAATGGTTGATACAGATATAACGGTTACTAGATGCATCAAGAATAGTTGCTATGAGAAATACAAAGATTCTGTGTCTTTAGCTCTCAGAATTATTGGGAATGAATTCAAATTAAATTTCCATCCCTGTAGCAGCTGTTGTAGCTGAGAAGTATTAGGAAGTTCCATGGATGTTGTAAGCGGGGAACATAAAAAATATTGAAATCGCTCCAGAATAGTATCAGGAAATACATGTTTACTTCTGCACGCCGGAAATTATCTGCGTTCCAAGGTATTAACAATTCAGCGATAAAATAGGAAAAATGTTCATTTTTTCACTATTATCGCAAGTAACTCAATAACTATGAAGTTTGGAAAGATAGTTTATAGAAAAAATTGTGATTCTGACAAAATTTTTCACAAGATAGCATAACTTTCACATAAAAATACATAATTATACAACATGTTATAGCTTAAATAACGATAAAAAAGCAACAAAATGTTTGCATATTTTTACAGGTAATTGGAATTAATTGCAATTTTCGCCGTCCAAGATTTTGGTACTTCATCATTATATAATCATCCTTGTGAAATTTCATTTGAATTGAATGATAATACGAAGGCTTTCCAATAGGAAGTAGCGACGGCGCAAAACTAACCTAGCAAGCTTCCATATACATAGGTTTAGTTTGGTCTAATATAAGAGTTTGGCAATGGCAGTAGAAGCCGTTGCTTTAACTACTGAATTCTATGTAGACTAATTTGAAATTCTCCTGATGAGCCCAGTAAACCTAGCAGCAAAACATTGCAAATTATGTGGTGGTGTTTGTTATTTTTCATCCGCTCAATTTCACTGGATTGGCCCGCAAAGATCGCCTTCTTATCGAGTATCTGAACAATGGAGGGTGTTCTCAACAATGTGTTATCGAATCTCTCCAATATTCTCAGATCAACAGTTTAACGGTATCGTTACGGAGTATGTGATGAATTGACTGTGAATTTCGTAACTTTGTATTTGGGATCCGAAAATCTCAACAAGAAAATATTGAAAGAACATCTGCAGCGAAAAAAATTCCCTTTTAATGACAATAATTGTAATGTGCTTAATACCCGGGATGGCACATACATTAATATTTGAAGATTTTCATATAGTATGCATGAGTGTTCCGGATACCTCTACGTGGAGTAGAAGTAATTCAAAAAATGATGCTGGCCTGTTTAGAGAAAAGGGGGGAGTCGGTCACGGTTGGGCCCCCTTCCACTGCTCCACGGATAAGCAAGGCCGGATAAGGTAAGGCCGGTGTGATAAGTTCAATGAATCAGTTTGCAATGGGTAATTCAATTTCTGAATGTGATTTGTATGATGTATTGAGTGAGATCGAATGAGACATTATTTATGAGTATGATTGACACAGTGTTGGTGTATGATCAAATGTGACATTCGCTGCAAGTGAGATTCGTGCAATGTGATCCATTGATATTTACAGTGACCAATTCGTGCACGTGATTGATTTGGTTTAGCATATGTAATTAAAAGTAATATAATTTGAGTCTACGATATGTATGAATGATTGTTTGAATTCAGCGGAGCATTCATTCAGTTTTTAAGATGAAACTAGTCTGTGATTTCATCGCTCGAGAGTAAATTCGATTAGAATTGTGATTTATCTGAGTAATTAACGTTTGATATATTAATATATTGTTCATTAATATATTGTATCATTTTCCCTGGGTTCCTGGGTTCTTTTCTATTGTATTTGTTCTTAATTAGAATTATTTCTAAGTTCAGCTATGAAGAGATTTTTAGGCACTTTTAAGTGTATTGAAAGTTACTACAAATAGATTCAAATGGAAATACGATTCAATGAAAAGAGATTGATTTCAAATTCTAAATGGCATTTATTAGGTGATATACATAGATATACCCAAGCCAATCCAAGTTCGGGCAGAGCTTTCGCTCGTCTGATCGCTACCAGTGTAATGATAAATGTTGCTCGCTCGCCCTGGGCTATTTATACTGAAGATTGGCATAGGGCGTCAATGTGTTAGAGAGAGAGGTATCGTCGCTCTCACTCGCACTCGTTGTAGGCATAGTAAAGCGCGCGAATCCTGCAGTGGCGCGCGGGAAGTTTTCCCGCATAAACTCTCGTTTTGGCGCGAAACCTTTTTCTGGTACTTTGCTCGTCGTCGACATCGTGATACAGGATGCGCGCGTCGATCCATGGCGCGCTCCTTTAAATGTGCTCATATCTATCTGTTACATATATTGATTCTCTATCGATAAGTTGTACCACCCAGTCGGTACCTGGATCTGTTTTATATATATGGGACGTTCCACGTCAAGTGAGCATGGTCAAAATTTTGTTCGAAATTCTGCATTGACAAACTGATTGATATCCATCCCCAGAATACTCAAAAATTTTTTCAGATTTTTAGGTGCATGTATGTGGAAGTTACTCTATGCACTCAAAACCTGAATTATTCAAAATTTAACTTTTTCCTCAATTTTGAGAGCCCAAATAATCTTGTATATGTGTGAAAATGGAAAAAAGTTAAGAACAAAAATTATGCTGAATACTACAAAGATTATAAAAAAAATTGTTTGACACCAGAATCCTCCATCCGGATAGGCTACTCTATTAATTAAACATGTTTCAACCAGTTTGGCTATGTTCGCCCACTTATTTTTGACCTTTCAAGTTATACGTACAAACCTTTGTTTGATAGCTTGAAAATGGTCTCATACATTTTTTGGAGAAATTCCAATATCTCCTGCAATTTATTGTTTAAATCTGCAATATCAGCATCCCCTTCTTGTTAGTTTCAACATATCAGGTCCACGATGAAGCTCACAGTGAGGATATCATGCCTTTGGGTCATCAATCTCAGCCAAACTCTACAGATATGTTCCCTGACACTGGATCAAGCTACCGGTTGAGTTTGGAGTTCCAGCGCTGCCTTGTTATAGAACTTTTTCCCACACAGCATGCAATATTGCTGCAATATTTCTGCAATATTGGCAAGAAAGATTTGAAATATTGCAGCAATCTTGCACTGTAATATTTCTGCAATATTGATATGTCCGGATTGCAAGAAAGCAATGAAATATTTCTGCAAGATTTCAACAATATGATTATGAATATTGCATTGAAAGATTGCTGCAAGATTGCTGCAATATTTCTCGGCCGATTTGTTGAGACCCTTGAAATCTTTCATGCAATATTTCTGCAAGATTTCAGAAATATAACTTTCAAATATTGCATTAAAAGATTATCGCAAGATTGCTGAAATATTTCACTGCCGATTCGTCGACACCCTTTGAATCATTCATGCAATATTCCTGTAATATTCCAGCAATATGAATTTGAAATATTGCATTAAAAGATTGCTGCAAGATTGTTGTAATATTTCACTGCCGATTCATCGACATTCGTTGAATCTTTCATGCAATATTTCTGCAAGATTTTAACAATATTATAATGATCATTACATTGAAAGATTACTGCAATATTTCACTGCCGATTCATCGACAGCCTCCGAATCTTTCAAGCAACATTTCAGCAATATCTGTTTGCAATATTGCATTTAGAGATTGATACTAGACATTGCAGTATTGGCTAGGAAAATTTGAAATATTGCAGAAATCTTGCACTGCAATATTGCATATTGAGCATATTGCATTGAAAGATTGCTGCAAGATTGCTACAATATTCCAGTGCTGACAAACCTGTGAATAATTTTAGATTATCGGGAACTCTTCAATGACTCTCTAGTTTGAGAATGCGGTAGAGATTCCCACAAAAATAGTTTTTCCAGTTTGACTCAGAAATAAGAGTTGGAATCGAGTTAGGTACCCATCATTGTGGATGCTGGTATATAGACAGAGGCATACAGTTTTACTTGCGAGAAGCGAGTCGCCACCTATCGGTAGTGCAAGGAGCAATGCAATATTTCTGCAAGATTCTAGAAATACAACTTTAAAATGTTGCATGGAAAGATTGCTGCAAGATTGCTGTAATATTTGAGAGCCGATTTTTTGAAACCCTTTAAATCTCTTAATCGATATTTCTGCAAGGTTGGTGCAATATTATGGTTCCTTTCGGAAGGTCAGGATTTGAATACAGCATTGACGGAATTATGTATTATAAAAGTGTGTGCTGGTCTGGTGGCAAGAATTTTGCGCCGCGTCCAAAGGATCACGGGTTCGCGCCTGGTCTCATAGTGAGAATTTGTATTCATTTTCCCACATTGAATTCGATGTAAGCAACCAGAATCTTTCAGAAATCTTGCAGCAATATTGCATGAAATCTTCCATCGCAATATTTGTGCAATATTTCAATGTAGCCTTCGACTTTACATGAGCTTGCAGAAGAATCTTGCAGAAATCTTGCAGCAATATTGCATGAAATATTTCAATGCAATATTTCTGCAATATTTCAATGCAGCTTTCAACTTCTCAGGATCTTGCAGCAACGAAGTGTTATGGCGATGACGAGGTCCGGTGGCGGGGGACGAGCGCGACACCTATTGGCTCTGCCGCGGCGGCCGCGCCGCGCCCGGCGAGCGGTTTGGCGATTATGCCGCGCGTTCACAACACAACGAGCACCTGTCGAACACAATATTTTTGTTGAAATTATGATTAGGTCGGTGGGTGGGTGAGGTTTGTCTAATGAGCACCCAGTACTCACTTTTAATAGTTCCGGCACCGCACTACACAGCCGATAAATAAGTAAATCCCCCTCGGGACTCACAACTTAAATATAACATCTGAAATTTATATTGTAAGAGTGCGCGGTGGTCCCGGGGCAAAGCTTTTGCTTCGCGACCCAAGGATCGGTGGTTCGCGCCCGACCCCCCGACTTTTTTTTTTATTTAGTTGAATCAGATAGAATCATCCAATTTTTTGGGAAGTATTAACTCAACGGACCAAAATAAAAAACTTTTCTATTAAGATCTAATTTTCGAAATTTATTGAACGTTTTGACCTCAGGGCACATGGGGTAATTCATCCTCCAGGTGGAAATTGATATGATGGTTATTGCGTGGGGCAGGTGAATGAAAAGTCCGTTCCGAGTAGTTTATAAATGTTTTATTATATGTACGCGCCTCGCCTTACAAACACCCGTGCGTAAGCGTCCGTGCTTCTCGGCAGTCGCAAGACTAGTGACGATCGGCGCGACAGCGCCAGCGCTCGCCGTGTCCGGCGGAGAGGGGAGGAGGGCCGAATGATACATATATCCAACACTCCCTCCCATGAGATCCTGCGGTTCCTCGTCGTCTTTAATTACTCACACCTTCTTGTTCTCTGTAAAATAATGGCTAATAATTATAACCCCTGGAAGAAAAAATGGTTAATAATTAAAATGATTCATCAACTTAGTCACTAAGTAATCATGCGATTCACTTTCGCATCTATCAAGTGTCGCAGTATATTTCCTCCACTCGTCTCAGTATTTATTTTCGCAGCTTTATTGTCGCACCACAAGATCATTGGCAACAGAGGTTCGACTAAGATCAGTCTAAGAGAGTTGTATACAGAAAGCATCTCTTGGCTCGCCTCACTCATCGCTATGTATTCTGCCTGACAAGTAGACAGTGCCACGTATGACTGTTTGTGGGTTCGCCACACTATCACATCTCCGATCAGTTTTATAACGAAGCCACACGTAGTGATCGAGTTTTTTTTTTTTTTTTTGCAATCAGCGAAGCTTGCATCTGAAAAGGCTTGGATATCTTCTGTCTCACCTTTGTATCTCAAGCTCAGATTTTTAGTTCCCTTCAAGTAATGGAACACTCTCTTAACCATTTTCCAATTATCCTCGGTTGGACTTACTTGATGTCTGCTCAGAATGTTCACTGCGTATGAAAAATCTAGTCTTGTCGCACCTGCCAGATATAACACACTTCCCATGGCTTCTCTGTAAGGAACATTTTCTTTTGTTTTAGTTTTTGTAAGTAACTCATCATAAACATCCGTTTCTCTCATCTTTCTGTTCCTATTATTCACTTGAGTAGTGACCATAGGTGTTCTTTGCAGATGTGATTCACTGAATCCGAACCTAGTAAGGATATTTTCTATGTATTTCGTTTGGTTCAGCTTGATAATTTTATTTTCAATATCTCGCCTTATGCTGATGCCGAGAAATTCCTTGGGCTCATCTAGAATGTTCATTTCAAACTCTTTACTGAGCTTTTTCGTGACCTCTTTCAATTTTCTCTCATCGTTACTCGCCATAAGTAGGTCGTTGACATAAAGAAGTACAATCAGAAATTTTGTACCTTCTCGCCAAGTGAACAAACATGGTTCTGGATCTGAGTTTTGCAAACCTAGATCTTCGGCTGCTTCAGTGAATCTATTGTTCCATTTCTTTGGGCTGATGCGTAACCCGTATAGAGCACGCATCACTCGACACAATTGGTTTCGTTTTTGCTCCTCTGTAAATTCCGCTCCTTCAGGTATTTCCATATATATTTCCTCATCGAGAACGCCGTTTAGGAAAGCTGTTTTAACATCAGCTTGACATACAAGTAATTTGAATTTATTGATAATACCTATCACAGCTCGCACAAGTGTCAACATTGACACAGGTGCGTACGTTTCACTTAATTCATAGAAGTTTTTATCCTTAAACCCACGGATAACCAATCTCGCCTTGTATTTGGTATTACCCTCTGAATCCAGTTTTCGTTTACATACCCATCTTGAGTCAATTATTGTTGCGTTTCTTTCATCACGCATCTTTGTAGGTCTTTTGACTATTTCTCAGACATTATTTTTCTTCATAGAATTCAACTCATTCTAAATTGCTGACTTCCAACAATTTTTCTCATTTGAATTCATCGCATCTTTATAGTTAGAGAGATCAGAGTTGATATCAGCAAGCAACGCATGAAAAATCTTATCATTAGAATTGATTTTACTCTCATCTATCTCATCTGATATGTTATAGGACAGCATAACCTTTGCTTTGATATTCTCATCAAGGGGTAGATTCGAGAAACTGACATCGTTAATAAGCTCACCTTTCTCTTCTACATTCTTGGTAACGACAGTTACAGTTTTACGGGGTCTACCTCTTTTTCTCTTGATCTCTCCCTCCGGTTTTAAAGTTTGTATGGATTCTCCCTCCTGTTTTGAAAATTCTTCGCATCTTTCATTCATTTCAGATTTGATAAACCACTCATCTTTATTCAGATCATTGCTTACAACAGGAAAATCTTTTATTCCATTTTTGTTATATTTGTCTCCGTAAACCAGTTTTTCATTAAACCTCACATCTCGGCTTTCATAAAATTTTCCTTCTTCTGGTTTCAACAAAATATAACCTGTTGGTGTGTAGCCCACCAGGATAACTCGCCTTCCTTCATATCTGAATTTTGGGCCTGTTTTTCTCTGAACTTTTACATAAGCCAGGCATCCAAATCTTTTGATCTGATCAATATTGAAATTATGTTGGGGAGCAAACTTTTCCAGAGGTGCCACCATTTGGTTCGATTTGTGCGGAGTCCGATTATATGCGTATACAGCAGCTGTCAATGCTATATCCCACAGATTTTTGGGTAACTTCGCATCGTAAATATATGTTCTCACCTTCTTCTGAATTGTCTGGTTAAATCGCTCTGCCACACCATTGTGTTCAGGCGTGTCTGGGGCTGCTAGTTGTAATTCTGCGCCCAAATTATTCAATACTTCTATAGTGTATCCACCTGTATACTCAGTCCCTTGGTCCGAGCGCAAATAACACACCTTTGCGTCGTACCCTAAACGATTTCTTGCGCTCCTTACATATCTTTCAAGACAATACCCAGTTTCATTCTTATGGGTCATAGGATAAGCTATTGCTAGTCTTGAGAAATCATCTATGAACACAGATATAAATCTGTATCTCTTGGGATGAGAAGGCGGTGAGATAGGACCCATGGTATCAGAATGAATAATTTGTAGGGGAGCAGTAGCCCGAGTACGTACTGATGGAAAAGGCAGTTTGTTTGATTTGGCTATTAGACAGATTTCGCAGTCTTTTAACGCCTCATCGAAAATCGCATCTTGCAGTTCTTTATTTTTTGGGAATTTAGCTTGCAATGCCTTGAGATAGGCAATTGAAGTATGACCAAATCTTACATGCCACAGCATGGCTTTGTTCTTTTCGATAAATCTTTTTGTATCCAATGAAAAAGGGGATTCGTCAGGATTAACTTCTGTTATAGGGGCCTCATCTATATTGTAAAATTTTCTATCTGTGATAGATATATCAAAGTTCGATAAGCAAAGTAATTTTATATTTTTCTCAATTATTCTATTTTCAAGATCATTCACATCTTCCATTCTCACATCTTCACATTTATACTCATCTTCTGTTAGTTCTTTTACCTTTGCCCTATCACTCTCATCCATTGGGATTTCAAACTCTCCACTGCTACCAGGCACCTGAACAGATCCTGGTAAGAACTGAAGCTGAGTTGTCACACTTCGTGTATTATATCTTTTCGCATCTGGATTCGCATCTACTGTATTGGCAAATATTTGCCTGTTTATTTTCTGTGTGACAGTCTCACCATTGGGCAAATTTTTACTAATTTCTAGTTCTATTAGCCAATAAGGTCGTCTGTATATGCCTGATAGGAGTGTTTCGTTTGAGCAGGGATCAAAGATATTTATTTTGGTACTGTCTAAATATATAGCTAGTCCCATATCAGCGAATTTTCGTAACGACAAGAGATTATCTTTTAACGCGTTGGCGAAAATGACTTTATCAAATTCAAGAATTTCTCCGTTATTCATTCTCACGAATATTGTACCCGCGCCTTCTGTGTTTATGTCAGCTGAACTGTTTTTGTTAGCGCATTTTATCACGCCACAATCGCTTTCATCAAGAGACGTGAAGATCATTTTGGAATTAGTAATATGCTCCGTAGCACCGGAATCCGCTAGAAACTTGGAGAAAATTTGATCTTGTTCGCAACTTATGTTATAAACGCTCGCTACTTGGTTCTCACCTTTCTCTTTGTTTTGTTGCTTATTTTGATCCTTTTTTGTGCCTCCGTTGTTGCTTCTATTTCCGGTGTTTTGGTAGTTGGATCTTCCACGTCCCTTCGATACTCGCCCACGTTTCGCACCCCTCGCATTCGCATCGCTATTACTCTTTCTTTTCGCACCACTCACCGGCCCACCACCACCATTCGAGTTATGAGATCTACTAGTCTTATTGACATACCTTCCTCTCTTTCCAGTGTACTTTGGACACTCAAAAGCCTTGTGCCCGAATCCGTTGCAGTTGTAACACCGGACACCTTTCCCTTTGTTGGGGCAGTCAGATGCAATGTGCCCCAAACTCTGGCATTCATAGCATCGGATCGATGCTACGTCGGCCTGATTTACGCTCCTTGGGATGGTGTTAACATTTGCTCTTCTCACCTGCTCTTCCTGTACAACAATTGCCTTTAGTTCATCGTATGAAGTACTTTCGCCATTATGTCTTTTTGAAACAAACTCAATAGTTTGAGCTGTAGGCACTGATACCATAACAGCATTATAAAACGCATCTCTTTTCTCGTCTTCCGATAATGGCTTGGCGCCGGGAGAGTTTTCATAATTTCTCACCACATTTTCAAATCTCTCACAAAATTCGACAGCCGTTTCCTTTCCAATTATATATTCCATGTTATACAGCGCCTTGCGTATGCAGTGAGATGTTAAATTCACCTCGCCTGCTTTGATCTGCTTCAGTTTTGCAATAATCATCTTAGGATCCTTTAAATGCATTATCTTAGAATAGTAAGATTGATCCAAGTGATTTATTAGGATGTCACGAGTTCTGAACTTGTGATCCTCAAAAACTGTCTCATCCATACGCAAAGTGCTGTTCTCATCAATAGTACGTGAGAGGTTACAAGCTCTCAGTTCTGACACAAAATAATCCAAGAAATGTTCAAATCTCATCTCATTTGTTAGTTTATAATCTCTTTTCATATTAGCACTTTTAATAAATTCTAGTTTCAAAGTATCATGATTGTCTCTACTTTGGAAGTTATCTTTATTTTGTGTCCGAGCCGGAGTTTCCTTATCTGAATTTCTCGCATCTGAATTTTTACTTTGTTCACTCATCTTTACTGAATTGGAATTTTTGTTATTATTTCTCACCTGATCATCATCTTCAGAAATACTTAGGCTCTCATCTTCACTCTCCTGTCTGTTGTTCAGGCTTGTCAAACCCTTGACAATTTCATTGATCTTGTCAAGTTGTTCTGCATAGTCCTCTCTGATAGTATTCATCAGGTCTCTGAACTTGATGCTTTAAGTCGTTCTCTCCTTTTGACTGATCTTTAACTCCTCTTCAAGTTTTGCTAACCTTTGATCATTAATGGCTTCTTTCTTTTCCATTATATCCATCAGCTTAGAGGTATTGTCAGAAAGACCCTCAACAAAGTTTGATGTCCCCGAGAGTTTGGTCTCCAGTACGGCAATCCTCTTTGCCGTATCATCCACTATTTGGGATTCAAGGGACTTATTATCATTATACTCGAATGATTGGTGTGCTTGAAATTTGTTAGATTTCAAAAATTTGAGGTTAGGTACAACCTTTTGGTTGCTCACTATTCTCAATTCATTTTTACCTGTTCGCTTGACGCTCTCGACCATGGACTCAATTTTATTGAGCTTTGCCATGATGGTATCCTCCGACTCATCTTTCTCCTCTTCTCTCTCATCTTTCTCCTCTTCACTCTCATCTTTCTCCTCTTCACTCTCACCTTCCTTCTCATCTTTCTCTCCTTCACTACTCTCATCTTTATTCTCATCTTTGGAGGTACCTTGTCCACAAGTCGAGTCGTCCTCTGACTCCGGCCTTGGCATTATGGCTGGTGTTTCTGCCAAGACTTGATCCTCATACCATTGAACTATGGTATTTCAGTGATCACTTTCTTGCAGATTAATAACACACTTAGCCAATTATTTTAATAATTTTATACTCGAGATTTTACTTTGATACATGATCATGTTTGCCATAGGTCATCTTCGAATAAGTTTACCGAACAACAAGCATAACTTAATTCAAAGATTGAATGAACAAACAAGAGTGGCTGAACACAAGACATTCCGAATGTTTATTCCAGTTAAACAGTTTATGCGTACCGAACACAAGCACACATCCGTCATCCAACCGGTCAGAGATATATTTATACAATAATATTGTAAATTTATATTAATTGAATTTTTCCAGCAAAGGATATATTTATTTACACTGATCGGGTGTTTATTTTTCAAAAGTGCTACCAATTATTATAAATATATGTATATGTATATATGCTAGCCTATATACACACATATGCACTTTTATTTATAAAACTGTCTCATCTCATCTTAAATGTTTAACATTATTTACCTGAAGTATAGTGTTCACCCTTTTCAGGTATTAAAGTGAGATCTTCCCCATCAATTTCAATCATCACACACAAGACAAGAATCGAGTTAAGCTCACGTGATCAGTACATGCTAAAACCCATAGGAAGCTCGCGTAACTCAATTCAACTTAACCATAACTAAACCAACTAATCACATAACTTCATTGGCATCTGTATATCCATTTGTATATCCAAGTAGAGCACATTTGCGCGTAAATCTCTTAGGTTTATTTCCACAAGAACCCGAGTCAAAATTGACACGTCCATCGCGGCCTGACGACGCGAGAACGTCAAGGAAACGTGGAACATCGTAGTTGTCGTCCACCACCTCCGCGCTTGAAGGACGACTTTTCCAAGTCTTGCAGAAGCTAACTGCGAGAATTCTCTAGTGTATCGCCAAGGCGACAATCAAAGTTTTCGTAGTTCAATTAATAAAAGAATAAATTCAACCTAATCAAATCGTGAGTTCTGTTGCCTTATTTTTCCTCATACCGCATGTGTCTTGAAAAAAATTATTATTATTATTGTTATTATGCAACGCACCCACGATCCATTAGTAAAAAGTAGAGTCATGTATTAAGATAAAGAGGCGTTGCAATATACAGCAAAGAATAAAATTTTCATTCATGCCTGATAACTGTGATGTTCTGACTCCATATTTCCATGAAGAGTATTTATTGATCATCCATCACTTACAGTACAGTGAAGAAAGTGAGTTAGACTATCACACAAACGTTCGAGTACCAAGAGTCTATAGAAATTCCATCTTTATCCATTCGTTGCTGATACTAAGTTCAAAACTGTCCGTGGAACCACTTAAAAGCTTATGCTTCCATTGACTACTTACCATGAAAAGAATGAAATTTCATCCAGATTTCAATGAAGCAAATTCCTACTCTTCTTGGTTCTATCATGCTTCTAGCATTTGAGCTTGGAGCTATCGAGATCAATTCATTTTCTGGCAAAATCATATTCATTCTTTTAATATGTGCGTTCTCAAGAAAGATACAATTTTCTGCAGAGTGGAGGATTATTTTAAGGAGGTATATATTGATACATATGGAGCGTGCCCTCGCGTTTTCGACGCTTGTTCTCGACTCTATAAGGCGGATATCTAAATAATATGGAATACGTTATGAAGTAAGTTTCCCTTAGCTTTCCGGTAGTGCATCGAGTCTACCAAAATTTTCCTGTTTTCCTTAAAAATTACTGTTAACTGTATCAAAAGTGTGCTTTCTCAAAGAGGCTTCAATTGGAAGTAATAATTCCAATAAGAGATTTTTTTCATCATCGTGAGATGAACCTCGAACTATTTGACTGCTATTCCATAGCAATGGTTCATAGGGATATAAGGAATGGCTGCTAGTGATGTCAACAATTATTGCGATAGTAATTACGAAAATTTTGTGTTTTTGTCCTCAAAAGTACTGGAATCAAACTTCAACTCGATCTCTATCCCCATATCAACGATTAATAAGGAAATAAACAATGGTTGATATGAAGAAATAATTATTTTGTTTTCTGTCATCGACAATAGCCTAAGAACTGAGGGGCTGGGGCCGTCTTGCTGGTGATATCTCTTCGAGAAAGCAAAGAGCATGTAACAGGCCACATCTCAAGGAGGTATAAATTATCGATCTTTGAGGGCCAATCCAGAGTGAAGTGGAAAAGGGGAATTGAGAATCTTTGTTGTTTCGTACCCAAAGTCGGATGTTATTGACTTGAAGAAACTTCTTCCTGTAGAAGTCTGGTCGTTTTTCGATCGTAGACCGGGATAAATATTATGCTGTGCACCCTCCATAGTTCCAAATATGTATAAATTGTCGATCTCTGAGGGCCAATCCAGAGTGAAGTGGAAAAGGGGAATCGAGGATCTTTGTTTTTTTGTACCCAAAGTCGGATGTTATTGACTTGAAGTACCGACTTTGGGTACAAAAAAACAAAGATCCTCAATTCCCCTTCTCCACTTCACTCTGGATTGGCCCTCAAAGATCGACAATTTATACATTTTTGGAACTATGGAGGGTGCACAGCATAATACATATTTCAAATCGTTTAGATATCGGTCTTATGAAGTCGAAATGATTCGGAGTTCGTCACTCGTACCGTGCAGACGTGTTTACTTATATCTCCGGCACCTCGATTTACTCACCTAGAGCTGACCGCGACCGTTTATAGTGTATTAATGATGCACAGTGATAAACCCAAAAGTGAGCAATGTTAGTCACGAGTATAGTGTTAGTCATCCGTGCAGCATAGCTGCAATGGGTGTAGACGAGCAACAAGGTGGGTGAAGCAAGCCAGAGCCAGATGGCCTCTTTTTCTGAAGCAGAAAATTCCAAACAGTTTAATCCTCAATGCCAGCCATCTTTTGCCAAAGTAACAGTAAACAGTACTACGCCAAGAAAAGAAGAAGCAATCATAAGGCTATAGAAGGTTTGATAAATGGAGACTACATAGACGCCCTTAAAAAGTTAACTCCTGCAAAAACATACGATTTATCTTCAAAATATTAGGTAGATGAATCTGTACATATTTCAATGATAGAAAATTAGTCGACGGAGTGAAAAACAGAAAACTTGAAGTGCGAGAATACGTCTTAGTTACAAAACTCCTAATTAACAACAATAGACGAGTTGTTATCTCGAATGTATGCGAAGTTATTCCAAATCATAATCCAAGCCTCAGAATATAAAGGAATACATATATTCTAACGCGAATCGCGTATCTACGAGCCGACTTAAACAAACCTGGGAGATCGCATATCTTCTCATTCCGGCGGCAATTCTACGTCCAAGAAGAAAACGGAAACCTCATTCTAGAATCCATACAAATAACCCACGACGAAACAACCTATTGGTGCTACCTCTCAACAGACTCTACTTCTTGCTTTATATGTAAAAAGTCAGGTCACATTGCTAAATCTTGTCCCGATGACAGTAAAATCAGCTCTCAGACAATGGAACACCTGAACAGCGATACAACAACGGAACATTCCCAAATCTGCATTCACCCGGTTCGGCGAATCAAAGAAATGTCACACCAAAAAGACAAATGTTACTTTCAAGCAACGACTTGCCTGTAAAATCTATTAACAATCAAATTGGTCATAATTCATATCAAGAAGCCGGTGGTGGAACTGTCAATGCTCCAAAATTAATCCCTCATCCGAACCGAAAAAGTACTACACCTAAAAAACAGACTAGGAAAAAGCAAAAGCTCAACCTTAGAGAAAGATCTCTCTAGGAGAGAAAGATAAATCAGATTCACTAGAACTAGCCCTATGCTACGTGAAAATTTTTGAAGACCAATCAAGAAAAATACGTCTAAGTTACACTCAATTCGTCGAATTCATTTAAATAAGTTACAACAATGCTAATGTTCAAGGAGAAGTGCTTCAATATTGAAGAGATGATTGGAAAAATCGATAAGCTCTAACCACTTGTCAATAACAGTACTGTGAAAGCAAAATTAAAAAAAAATCAGTTACAAAGAAGTTGACAAAGCCAATATTACAAGTCAATAAGAAATGGAAGTAGAAGTTGAATACTCAGCCTCAGAAACATAAGAAATTTTCCAATTACTATGGCACATACGAATCTAAGATATTATTCTGGAATGCAAGGAGCATCAGCAAACGCAGTGAAGAACTCCCGAGATTCCTGAATTCTATTGATATATTCGTATATGTAGAAACATGACTCCAAATAAACGAACACTGATCAACAGACTTCCGAATACAACAGGATTCAAAACAATAAGAAAGGACAGAGGGACAGGCACTGGAGGAGGAATATTATTTCGAATCAGAAACTACCTTGATGCAAATATTACCGTCTCGATCAACTGAAGTTTTTGGCAAAATGAATACCAGAATCCGATTCCTCAGACAAAAATACATCTGGTACGCTAATTTCAGAAATATGCGTGAAAAAAGAAAAATTCATAGAATTATGAATTTTGAATCCGGCCCACTAGCCGTCAAACTTTAAAAGTTTTTACTCAAAAACTATGCGACGAATCAAAAAATCGCTAGAAACGGCCAGGGGAGCACAGCCTAAAAGAAATTGCTGTTGCTCCCTTGTCACATCGCTGAAACCTCGGAGACTAAACCCATGTACCCTGAAGGGACTATCGTTGGACCCCTAATGTACACGGCTACCGAGGAAGGAGCGATCATGCCCAACGATCTTTCAAGACCGCTGCCGCCTCACGGACGCTTCTGGATCAACAAGGTGAACGTGGGTGGCTATACGATGCGAGGGATGGACGACCCAGGAGCGTCCCGGACTTTTATGGGTCCCATGGGACTGCAGATTGCGACTGAAATCGGGGCGGAAATCCACGAGTACACTGGACCGCTGGCAAAGCAAGCCGCGGGTGACCCAGCCAGGATCATGGCACAACTGGTGCTGCCGATCAGGATAGGCAATGTAGTGCACGACATGCCAATCTTGATCCTCGAGCGATGCCAGTATGACATTCTACTCGGATCCGATTTCACCCAGATGTTCAACGCGAAATTGGACCCATGGAACAAGGAGATGTCCATAGTCGGCGATCCTGATCCCATCCCCATCGAATTAGCGGCGCTATCCGCTAGCACACGGCACCTTGCATCGATCGGCATCGCAGATCTAACCGAGATGGAGGACAGAGAGCTCGCGACTCTCATCGGGAAGTACCGTTTTGCCAACGGCAAAAAGATAGGCTGCACTGACCTCATCGAGCATGAGATCGAGATATAGTCGTGCAAGCCTATCAAACAAAAATACTACCCCATGTCCAAAGTCTTGGAAGAAGAGATGCACCGACAGTGCAAGGACCTGCTAAGCGAGGGAGGTATCGAGCCTTCCAACAGCAGCTGGTCAAGTCCGGTTGTCATGGTCAAGAAGTCCAACGGCGAATATCGGATGTGCATCGACCATAAAAAAGTCAATGCAGTAACACGTCCAAGCGCCTACCCGCTTCCCAGAATGGATTGAATCCTACGGAAGCTGAAAGGGGCAAAATATATCTCGACCATCGACCTGAAAAGTGCCTATCACCAGATTAAAATGGCAGCGAACTCGAAACATTTGACAGCCTTCACGGTACCAGGCTTAGGTCTGTTTCAGTTCACGAGGATGCCGTACGGGGTAGTCGGCGGGCCCGCGACGTTCCAGGAATTAATCGACAGTCTCATTGGGCCTGAACTCGAGCCTTACGCGTTCGCCTACCTCGACGACATCATCATCGTTACTGACAGTTTCGAGGAGCACCTGCGCTGGTTAGAGCACGTGCTGCAGAAAATTTTAAAAGCAGGACTTATTATCAATTGGGATAAAAGTCATTTCTGCAAATCCGAGATCAAATACCTTGGTGTATTGGTCAACCGGGACGGCTTCAGGCCCGACCCGGAAAAAATTAAGACCATCATGGATTATCCTATACCAACCCAACGTAAGGCGCTGCAAAGATTCCTTGGTATGGCATCGTGGTACCGAAAATTCTTGAAAGACTTCGCCACGATTGCCGAACCACTAACACGCTTGACCTCCAAATCCGTGAGTTATACGTGGGAGGAAGAGCAAACCCACGCGTTTCAAATGATAAAATGCTTATTAGCATCGGCCCCCGTACTCAATACGAGCATCAGTTCGTTATCCAGACCGATGCTAGCGACACTGGGGTAGTGGCAGTTATTTATCAAATAATCGACGGCGAAGAACGACCGTTGGAATTCGCTAGCAGAGTGTTATCTTCTGCAGAGCGAAACTACAGCGTTACAGAACGAGAGTGCCTAGCGGTAGTGTGGGCCATCAGGAAATTCAGTATGTACGTGGAAGGATATCAGTTCAAAGTCGTGACCGACCATCACAGCCTGAAGTACCTGCGGACCCACAAACACACCGCCGGACGCCTGATACACTGGTCTCTGGAGCTACAGGACCACGAGTTTGAAGTCGAGTACCGAAAGGGGGCAGAGAACGTCGTATCTGACGCACTGTCTCGAATGTACGAGACTGATGACGAAGTACCAGTAGCAGCAATCGACCTGCCGAAGACAACCGACCCTTGGTACCTTGACAGGTTCAAACAGGTCCTGGAGCGACCCAAGGAGTTTCCCCTCTACCGTATCGTGGGAAACAAATTATACCATTACAGCGCGATCCACCATTTTGACGAAGTCATCGAGGATGAGGACGTATGGAAACTTGTCCTGCCGGAAGAAAAGCGGCTGGCGGCCCTGCAAGAATGCCATGACAGGCCCACAGCAGGCCACTTCGGACGTTATAAAACCTTCCAGAGACTAGCGCGATATTACATCTGGCCAACGATGAACAAGGACAGTAAGAAGTACGTTCAAGACTGCAACATCTGTCAACAAGTGTAGGTGGAACAGCGAGCGCCTGCCGGACTCATGGGCACGAGAAAAAGGCTCAGGCCATGGCATACGGTGGCCGCAGATATCATGAGCCCGTTTCCAAGAAGCGCACACGGATTCGAGTACGTACTCATCTTCATGGACATATTCACTAGGATCATTGAGTGCATACCGCTACGGAAGGCTAACGCTCAAGCAGTGCTTACGGCGCTGAAAAAGAACGTCGTGCTGCGCTGGGGCGCCTCCGTAGTGTTCCTTAGTGACCATGGCACGCCATTTAAGAATAAGGTGGTTGACTCGTACCTGGAATCGGCTGGGACAAAACATTATCTGACGCCGACCTACCACCCCCAGGCCAACCCGGTCGAACGAATCAACCAGACCTTCAAAACGTCCCTGAAATGCTACATCGAGGAACACAAGTGGTGAGACGAAAACCTGGATGAGCTGACGTATGCATACAACAATGCTACCAATGAAGCCACCCAGGCGTCGCCCGCGTTCCTCAACTTCGGACGTAATCCTACCCCGCCCGATAGCCTCTGTCGAAAGGAAGATTTAGAGGCCGACCTCGAGGAGGATGAGACGGAAAGGGTAGAATACACCAAGTGTTTATCGACGCTGGAGGAAGCGCGGAATATCGCAGCGCATAATCCCGAGCTCGCGCAAGAACGCAACGCTCAATACTATAACGCGAAACATCGCGACGTCCAATTCGCTGTCGGAGACAAAGTTCTCTAGGCGAATCACGGCCTATCGTCCGCCGCAGCCGGAGTCTCCGCGAAACTGGCACCGAGTTTCAATCGCGACTATACGGTCGTCGAACAGGTCGGTTCAAACACCTACCGACTACAAGACGCGTCGGGAAAGGATAACGGGATAACACACGTCAGATTTTTGAAACCGCAGAGAGGCGAAGAAACCAAGCCTGGCGAACTAACACGCGAAGCGGACGACGGAGCCCCTGATCAAGGCCCCGACGTCGGCCCAGCTGTAGAACCCCAGGCCCTGAGCAAACAACGCGGTCGTCCTAAAAAGACACGCACAGTCGCGAAGAAATCGGACCAAGAACGTACCGAAGTCACCGCAGGCACTGTCGAACGCGAGCCTGACAACAAGCGCTAACACCGGAGTAGACACAACAAGCGAAAATGATGTAATTGCGAACGATACCATGATCACAGCGCCGGAATTTACAGAGGGTGTCGCAAACACCAGCGGAACCTCCTGCGTAACGAGCGAAAATGATGTAATCGCGAACGATCTCGTTACCCCAGCGCCGGGAAAACGCGGGCGGCCCAAAGGTTCTAAGAATCAGTATGAGATAAACACTGAAGCAGTTCTGACCTGCTTTGCTCGACCTGCGCACGGTGCAGCAGCTAAGCCGCCGCGCCCTGCGGAATATTCAGGAGTCCCGGGAGAACGCGGAGAAACAGCGACAAGCAGCCAAGGAGAAGGTGGACAAACTGGCCGCGGTGAGAGAGGAGAAGGCCCGAGTCGAGGCCAGGAAGGCTGAGTTGGAGGCGGCGACAAAGGAGCGCGAGGAGCGTCTAGCGGAGGTGCGCCGGGAAAAAGAGCTGGTCGAGAAGGAGGAAAAGGAGCCGGAGGCGCAGGAGAAGCGGCTGGCCGCAGCAGTGGGAGTCCGCAATCGCAACGCGATATTCGCCGAATTGAGGCGTGAGCGTCACGAGCGACGGCCCACCAACCCCCACCCCGACCAGTGAACCGGCGTTCGGAGGTGCCGAACGTGCGGGATCTTCGAGGTGGAGAGGGACCAAGACTGCCCGAACGCCGACTACCACTATGTGGTAGTGAAGAAGCCAAAGGCCAGGGACCTGTTCAAGAGGCGTTAGTCCCACCCCACCGAAACTCGCCAGGCTCAAAAGCTCCGCTACGACGCCGCCGAAGATTGCCAGGCCCTAAGCTGCCACGGCGCCGTTTCGTTTTCTCTCTTTTTTTCCTCATGTTTTTGTTATATTTTGATATACAATTTTGTTTCGCTGCGAAATCGCTAGGCCCTAAGCCAGAAGTTTTACTTTTTGTTCTTTAAAATCGTAGGCACCAGGCTATAAGTTTTTCTCACTATAAAGTCGATAGGCCCTAAGCCAGAAGTTTTACTTTTTGTTCTTTAAAATCGTAGGCACTAGGCCATAAGTTTTTTTCTCAATATAAAGTCGATAGGCCCTAAGCCAAGGTTCTAATTTTCGTTTTTGAAATCATAGGCACTAAGCCATAGTTTTGTTTTTTTTTCATTTATAAAATCATCAGGCTCTAAGCCAATATATAGATTGTTTTCTTTATAGAAATCGCCAGGCCCTAAGCCGTTTACTTGGTTGTGATTACCATAATGGAATAGATTAGGCATTGAGCCATATATTTTTTTCCTCCTTTGGTACTAGATTCAAATATTAATCAGGCCCTGAGCCGTAAGTTAAGTTGATTATAATACCCGATATATAGTTGTAAAACCTCTATTGTGATGAAAAGGACAAACTAGTCCAAAAACCATGTACAAGGCTTCAAGCCAAACCATCATATTACTGCGCTGTGATCTAGATTTGATTGTAACCAAAAGTAGCCACAATCACTGTAAAATAGGCGTAGGCTGTGAGTGAAGAGTGGACGGATGCATTTCGATAACTAGCAATAAGCAAAAGTATTACGCGACTGATGTAAAATTGACTAAGCGGCGTGGAACCAAAAGTATTGTTTTGGTAGCGACAGGCTCGTTAGCCAATAAGTCATTGAGTTAAGAACACAGAGAGCGTAGAATGATTGGCCCATTATTATCCAAATGCAAGAATATTTATCTTTAGTCTCTCTTCTTTACACTTTTTTTTTCTTTCCCTCTTTTATATCAATCACATTTACATTTTTCTACATTTAAATAAATATAATTCAATGAAAATGTGAGTTTAATTCATTTACACAAAAATAGCACGCATTAGAACGTGCTGGAATCCCTTAAATCCATCTCAATCTATGATACACTGAGAGAAATGAACGTATCGGAGCCAACCGGCTATACCGCGCCTGGGGGAGGGGTGTCAAGGGCGGACAATTACATTGCCAGGCCCTGTGATATCTCTCTCTCTACAATATTATATTGTTTGTAAATATTAGTCATGTTTCAGCGTCCAGCGAGAGAGCCAGCGCTGCCGACAAGGTAAGAGAGAAAGAGACCGCGTCGCGAACGAGATTCAATCCTCGCGCCGCGTGACGTCAGCCAAAGACGGCCGAAGCGAGCTCGGCCGGCCGAGCGCGCGGCGGAAGTATTTAGTTTATTGCCGGCCCTCGCGCGCAATACCACGTGCCCTCGAGACCACGAGACCGCCTGGGCTATTGCGACCCCGAGGACATCGGCGGACATCCCCTCACGACATCCCACTCGCTACCGCACTCCGAGGCCGAACCGAGGACGAGCCGTGTAAGTGCCGCACGATCGCCATCTCTCTCTCTCCCGGCCAACACGCGTTCACGCTCTCTCTCACTCTGGCCCGCGAGACGCGACCCGAGGCTCGATGCCTCATGCTGTATAGTATCTTCCCTCTATCTTTAGTAAATAAATATTGTGTTCGTCAGAACCGTTTTGTCGTTTATTTGCCACACTGTTCCCGCTCAAGATCCTACTCCCGCGCACACGAGCCTCACCACCTCGTGCGCGCACTCCATACATTTGTTATCATGCTCTAGGCCCTATGGCCATTATATTAATTCTTTATTAATAAATACGGCGGTGATAACATAAATATTTTTTTTTAATTTTTTCCAACAAAATGGCGGTCGTTAGATAGCGTTGAAATAGTACTTCTATTTTCCTTGTTCCGGCTCTCCTGATCGCAATTTTGATCGGAAATCAAGAAATTAAGAAAATTTACATTTATTACATTCACAGTTAGTAAATGAATTACAGAAAAAAGTGAAAAAAAAATTTGCACTTTTGGCGTATCTTTTTTGAAAAACTCAATTTTTTTCAATTTCTTTCCCGACATTTTGTTACATTCTTCCATATTTAATAATGAAATATTACAATAATTTTTAATTCATCTGATAGGTAATACTATGATGAAGAAATCCTATAAATTTCAGCTCAATCGGATAATTAGTTTTCGAGTTATCACCGGCATAAACTACAAAAATGCAGTTTTGAGAAAAACGCGTCGGAAGTTTTAAATTACCGTGAAATCGTACTTACACTTCAATCAGCAATCCTTTGGAAAAACACTTGGAGTTCGAATTTCGGAAAAAGGGTTTCAGGAGCATATTCTACGGGAAATTTACTAAATTTTTATAAAAAAAAATCGAATTTTTTTTTCATTCTAACTGTATATCCTCTTAACGAGGTACATCACTATCAGTTACAATTAAGAAGTTGTACGAATTCGTAACTGATTGATGCCAATGTAGAATCAATTCAAATCATCAAGGTATCAATCAAATATGCTAATTTTGCTTTCTCAAAGAGAAAACTTTGTAACGGGATGACAATCAACCCATCGAATCGGACTCCAAGACCTCGATTTTCGTGATCTACGAGCCGAAAAACATGGAAATCCAGAAATGTCTGTATGTATGTACGTACGTACGTACGTATGTGTGTGACCACTTTTTGTTCTGGCATGCGATAACTCTCGAAAGAATGATCCGATCGTCCTGAAATTCTACGCACAGGTCGGTCTCCAGAAGATGTGAACCGAGTTAGCAACATCCGTTGTTTATTTTCCTAACAACCGTTTCTAACGTGTTTTCTCACAAATCTTCATCAGATTGGGGCTATGAGAGTCAATGAGAATCAATGAGAATCGATGAAATATTCCCCATAGAAACCACTGTTGATATCCTTGTCAACTGTTTGTTTACATCCCTAGCAACCATTGCTTCGGAAGCCGGAAAATCAGTTTGAGTCACACTCGATGGCCACGGACACTGAATTGTTATATTTTCTCTGTAGCAACCGTTGTTCGCCTCCCTAGCAACCGTTACGGAGGTTGGGAATGATCAATTTATGACCCATTTCCATCATTAGCAACCGTTATTTATCAAACGCTAAGGAAGCGATACGAATTGATTTTTCTGATTGAAGCCTCTTTGAGAAAGCATACTGCTAAGGCACTTGGCAGCGGTTTTTCATAAGAACAGCGATCTATCACTGAAACCCCTTCGAGAGAGCATACTGCTCATACAGTTGGCAGCGGTGTTCTTCTATTAGCCTAGCTTAGATTCAACGATATTATCTGGATAAATTCAGATTTAATTGCAAAACCTTTTAGAACATGTGATGGTTCGTTCTGCAACATAAGATGAAAGTTGATTATTTCTAACTAGGTCAACATGTTTCCTTACTGTTTGAACCCAAGAAAAAGACGAATGCAAAATCATTACTTTATGTAGAAATTTTCCACAACTGCTGCACACTGTATTTATCCTGATAAATTATCAATTATTTCCCGCATTCGTAGGGAATGAAGAGTAGCATATTTTGGTCACTCAATATTCTTTCAGATTTGCTTACAAAATCATCTATTACAACATTAGATGGTGGAGTTGTCACAGAATTCCATGTTAGATTCATTTTACGATATCACGTCTGTTGACGTTCAGTTAAGCTCACTTCATCGCGATGAATGACCATGAAATTAACTTAGGCAGAAGGGGAGGAGGCAAACATGTCAAATTGAAATCAATTGTCCTGAGCAATGGAAAGGCTCTAGAAACAAGTTCTGAGTATCTTCACGCTTGTATTGTTATGCATTTATTCTTGACATCAAATACCCTAATTGTTATCAGTCAATGAATGTGAAAGTCTTCTTTGTTCTTAATCATTTTTATCAAGTTTAAAATATTTTTTACAGAATCTACATGTATGGCTCGGTGGCTTGTTCAATCCTGAAGCTTATATAACAGCGACAAGACAATGCATTGCGCAAGCGAATAGTTGGTCTTTAGAGGAGCTCCAGTTAGATGTATCCATATGTAATAACGATATCACAGTATCAGATGATTGCTCATTCGCAGTTACTGGATTAAAACTTCAAGGAGCCCAGTGTAAAAATAATCAGCTATTTTTGACATCCACAATAATGACTGATCTTCATGTTACGATGTTGAAATGGGTACGTTTCAGTCTAGTGGAATCGAAAAAGAAGAAATTATCATTACCAGTTTATCTTAATAGTACAAGAACAGAATTATTATTTACTGTAGATTTGAACATAGCTCCAAATCAGGATCCTCACAGTTTCTATGAGAGAGGTGTAGCTATCTTAACCTCAACTGCTTTGAATTGAATGTTGACTGATTATCTTTGAGCTTGGTTTTGATAACATGATTGTGTACTACTGTTGAGAAAATAAATATCGGTTATCTAAATCAATGTCACGAATGTTTGTTCCATATCTTGGTAATACTAAACTACTACATTATCCAACAGATAACAGCTGACAGATGTGCTTCCGTGAAATGATTCAAATCGATTACTAAAGAAACCGTGGCAGACCCGATTCCTTGACGAACAATTTGAAAATCGTGACAGGCTGTACAGATGCCTTGAACGTACAGAAACTAAATTAGACGCATAGCAAGATCTAAAGAAAACTCAACATAGCCGCTGATCCAACTGCCTTTCCCCTGGTGAATGTTTCCCTGGGAAGCAATTCAAGGAGCTGGCAGTAGATGAGTTACGTAGGTTCGAGCCCACGTAGCTTATACGTATACGAGCGCCTGTGGGGAGGCCCATGTGGACGCCACCCGCGAGCACCGCCGCTACTATCGCGTTTGAATTTTTTTTGGGCGGCCCTGAAAAAGGCCGATTGTTCGTTACTACGTGGGCTCGTTTCCGCGCGGGTTCGAGCCCATGCGGATACGGCCGTCCGTATCTTCGCAGCCTCTCTACAGACGTCAGCTCGTCTTTTCGAGAGTCTGCAAGTCGGCGTATCGTGAGCGCTGCCATTGCTGCACCGCGAGCGCCACCTGACGTTCGCTTCCACGCAAAAATGTTAGTGGCTCTGAAAAGGGCCGCTTATATTCCTTACGGAAATTGTATCTCGTTGCTGCTGCTGCTTGCTGCTGAGGCCTGGATCGGGGAGAGTTTTACGTTAAAATAGCTCTGATAAGAGATGGTTGTGTTTTAAGGGATAGGATTGACAGTTTTACGTATTATATAGCTCTTAAAAAAGCTTATTGTTGTTGAAGGGGCAGGGGAGAAATACTTTACGTTGAATTTAGCTCTTAGAAGAGCTGATTCTTTTGAGGGGAGTTACTGCGGACTCACCGACTGTCGTCGAGCTGCCGCGACCGCCATGCTACTCGCTGCTCGCTGCTACCTACGCGATGTTGTCTGCTCACCATCGCGCGTAATACTGGCGCGAAGTGCAACCGTTCTCCCGCGCTATCAGCGCGGTGCCCACGGCGCGGCGCTGCGGCGCGTCTCTGACGTCCACGCTCTCTCCACCAAATTGGTGCTATTGCTAATATCTTTTATAACTTTTATTTTGTCTAACCGTTGATAAACCTTCTCAGCAATATTCACAACGTTTGTGAATTTGAAGCGTTCGAGCCAAGATTTTGCAATCGAGCCCGATACAAAAATTTTGCTTGGGTTATGCAAGTTTCCGCGAAGAGTACTTCCTATCAGTGTATAGGGGATGTTTCCAGCGTGCCACGGTATTCCATGATAGTTACGTTCGAGCCAAGTATTTTCTTTCTTATATTTATTCGTGAGTCGTTTCCAGGGGAAGGGCTCTTCGAATGAAAATACATTCGGCTCTCCTATGAGTGGTGTGAAAGCCAATTCTTCAAGGATGTAATCGATCATGTATAATTATGCAATAAGCAGCAGTGTTTCCTGAGAAATTAGCTCTAGCTTTAAATTCTAATCTAACATCCACTGGTGCTTTTGCACTCTGCAGTTCCATGCATTCATACCAACTTGCGATGAGAGGCTGATTGTCAAAAGCATTTCGTCAGCTTCGGAGTATGTAATTTTTCCGAAGTTGAAAAAAAATAAAAAAATGCACAGTTGAAACACAATATTTCAAAGTTTGAATAACAAAGCAAAAACGTTACTCGAAGAAAGTGAAATGAAATACTCATGAATCGAACAAGTAATGAACGTGAAACTTCATTCAATATATCGGAACAAGTATGAATATCGAAAGTACTCTGAATTAGGCACTCTCGTGTACAGAAGACTCGAGCCCGAGCGCGTGGAAGCAGCGTGGCGCGGCGCGGTGCAACCTCTCATGTTCACTACTCAATTCCTCGAGAGTAACGAAATAGTCCTATTTTTTAGAGGCTATATCAAGAAAAGGTCAGCTTTCGATCTAGACTATTAAAAAAAAATCTAAAAAATCAGGGTTTTGAGATATGGCATGTTTTATGTTTTTTTCTGGGAAAACGTGAAAATTTTGGAAAACTAAATTCACTATCGGAAAGCTGACAAAAAAAAATATTGATATCATATCCGACATCATTTAGATATTGGTCTAATAGAGTCGAAAACAAGCGTCGAAAACGTGAGGTTTTAGCGTCCGCGCGCAGGCTCTGGAGAGTTGACGTGTAACGCCCCGTACTAGAATGCCATCCATTATTTTTCCGTGAAAAACAGCAGATGAAGAAACAGGTTATTTTCCAGCGACGTTGCGGATCCGGAGACCGATACTTATTAAAAATCCCGCGTGTTATCACTTTGACGTTCTGTGAACGACTGATTGCTGTTGGTCATTGCGTACGAATTTTATACCCACGGCCTTTGAAGACTATACCCATTATGTAACTGATTTGATATGCAAGCTAATCGTAATAACTCCACCGCGAAAATCAATTGAATGTCCGTCTCGACCGACAATGCGTATTTGTAAGTAATCAATTGTCTTGACGGTGATAGGTAAATAGATAACTTGAGGTGGTATCTCGAAGATCTTATATCCTGGTGGAACTGCAGGGAAGTACTGATGGATAGTGTGCACTTTCTCTCTATTTATATAGGCGCGACCAGTGATATTACATTCAACTCTGATGGAATTAACCTTAAGAATTTTTACAGGTAGATCTGACTCGTGAGTAATGTCTTTATTTAAAATTCTCGGAGTAAATCTCAATAGACTGCATATTGAATTTTTCCTGGTAAAATCAATATCTCACTGTGAAGAGTATTATTGTTGGCTTTTAGAGTGGAATTTATGTTCTGCTTCTGAAGATTTTATGCAGATATTTTTCGATGTCTTCGATCTCGCAGCTACCTATTGGTACAACTATTTCCTCACCTCTCACTATCGTAAATATATTGTTTCTCTTATCGATATTAGGATGAGAGTTGAATGTTAAAAGCTCAACTAAATCGAGAACGTAATTTTTATGCGTTGGAAGTTCGATTGGTGGAAAGTATTGTGCTTCAAGAATCGACAAAGTATCTGATAAACTGAGTGTTATCGAATCAACGACTGTTCAATGATGAATGAAGCTAATGAGTATGCGATTCGACCTTATATACTTTTCAACTTTTCGCTCAAAAACTGTAGGCACAAGCGCCACAGTTATAGGTTCCAAAGTCTTGATATCTCAATGTATTATACTCTACTCGATTAACTTTGAGATACAGCATTAGATCTGTTGGAGGTTGGAGATCTCCAAAACCATCAAAATACGTTACATCGTTGGCTCGCTTGTGATAAGCAACCCAGTGCTTACCGGATTTACTCTCATCATCTAGGTTAACAATAACAGATTTACGATATCGAGGACCATCGTTAGGTAGCGCTTCCCGCATAAACACTCCTCGAAAATTTGGTATCTTCAACTTGTGTGCGTAGTCGAGCAAATCAATATCTGTCAAAGCTCTCTTTGACAGACTTACTTCGGATTTTTTTTTCTCCTTTTCAAGCCTTCACCTGTATATGGTTTCAAGTAGAGACCATAACCTTTTTATATGTTTTCAAGTATAGACTTTTCCTACCTGCAATAGCTTCGATGGTTTTATTATGCCTTTGACTTTCTTCCAATTGACGTTTAGCTGATTTTGCATCGTTGATAGCTTTTGCCACACCTGCAGCCCCACCAGCCAACGCACCAGTGGCACTAAGACCAGTAAAGAGCGGAATGAGATACGAAAAGAATCCACCGATTTTCGAAGCAACCGGCAGAATTTGTGGAACTCGCACACATTTTCTCCCGCCGGCATTTTCCAGGGACACGTGAGCTCTCTTCAATGCTGAGCTGATAACTTTTCTCACAAATGCGTAGGGTAAAATCGATTTAGAAGCAGCCTTAACTATTGCGAAGCTTAACACAACGAAATAGTTTTCCTCTTCTTGGTTTTCGATTTTCTTCTTAGTTTGAGACCTATTCCGAATTTCGATTTTGATCTCATTGCGTTAGTAACAGCCCAAGCTGCCGTTCTTCCTCCGAATCCAGAATCTTTTGTTCGAACTCGTTGCCTAGCTTTGTTGGCGAGTACTCTATCTGCTGCGTGTCGTGCTTCGATATTTTGACGATTTTGCGAATAAGCGATATCGTGTTCTTTGCAGGCTGCATCCAATGGATTTATACCAAGATCACCGCATGCTAAGCGTTTAGCTAGTTTTATTCCGGGTCCACAGTATTGGTAACCAGGTAGATGTAACTCAAAAGGGAGTTTATGATAACTGTATCCTCTACCTCGCTTTTTCTTTCGCTTGTGAATGATCATCATTCTTTGATAGTCGACAACTGAATGAGCTCGCAGCTATATAAGCACGCTATTTATGGCTGGCGAGTCAGTCTTCAATGTGATTTCACTCTATAAACATGGATTTCAAGCAGCATGCTGTCAATCTCCCAGTATCGAACTTTGATACTATGGTTGAGCCAGAAAAAAAGAAAAAACGACACAGTGATCTTCTTCTGGATAGTATTCGAGCAGTAATATGTGGACTATCAAATTGTGGTAAAACAAACAGCCAAACAGTAGAGTAAAATGGATGAAACTATTCTCAGTGACGAATCAAATCTGGATAAAGTTTATGGTGTGCGAAGAGATGGTGAACATTTGAAAATCGGTAATTTGTCAATTACCTTGGATAAAACTAAAATGAAAGTTGGTGATACAACTTATTCGAGAAGTGTTGGCTTGGAAGAGCTTCTTTTTCATAAAAATCCAGAAGCTATGATGAAAATGATTTGGCTGTGTACAAAGAAATCCTCATTGCTTCGAATGCATACAAGAGACGATGAAGAGACCATGAAGCGATTCGTCGCTTACATAGTAATAAATTCAGAGATATCATCGAACCCATGTTCAAATCAGACTCTGGAATCATTCCTCAATATAAAATAGCTAGATTGAATACAAAAATGGATTATGTATACTGCAATGATCCAAACGAATTAGTCGATCGACTTCGCTTACTCATCACCGAATAATCAGCTGGCAATCCAAGTCATTTCAATGAAATTCAATCAATGATAGAGGAACTGAGAGAAAGAGGTTATATATATTAAGGCTTATCCAAAACGATCTCATTGTCAAAATGGACATGTTCGAACCTGAGCTAAAAATAATAGCAAGGGCACTCGTGGCCCTCCCGACGTTGGCTATAAATTCACACCCGATGGTCAATTCGATGTAGAGAATAAAAGATTTTGTAATCTTGCAACGCCAGTTGAATCAGATGATGCAGTGAATTTACAGTCTCTGGAGCAATTACTTCAATCAGAAATTCGAAGTTTTTATGAGATAACAACGACTTTGAGAAACGAGATTGATGATTTCGATACAATTTCAAAATTCAAATTCTCAAAATTCTCAAAATTCTCAATCCTAATGCTAAAGTTAAACAGCTGAATGAAAGTTTCGACCTTATATACAGTGGGCGCATGCGCAATTTAGATGGAGCGAAAATAAACAGTCGTCGAAAAACTCCATAAGCCTGCTCGCCGTAATTTTCCTGGTCGCAAATATGAAATGCGTGGCAGAGATGAAACTTGGCAAGCTAATCTTGTGGAAATACAACCATACGCACGTGAAAATGAAGGTTATCGATACATGTTCACCGTTGTCGACATTTTCAGAAAATGCGCCTGGGCCGTTCCTCCAAGATCATGCAAAAAAACGCTGCAGATGTGACAGCAGCAATGAAATCTATTTTATCTAAAGGCAAAGTTCCTAAACATGTACACGTTGATCGGGGTTGGAATTTTATAATGAGACTATCAAGAATTTAATGGAAAAGTATAAAATCAATCTATATTCCACTTACAGTAATCTCAAAGCATCGACATGCGAACGTTTTAATCGAATGCTCAGAAACAAGATGTGGTTGCAGTTCAGCTTGCAAGGAAATTACAAATGGACTGATATTCTACCAGACTTGACTGCTTCTTATAATACGTCGCCTGGGGGAAAGAGCAACGATCTCAGAAAAGCGCTAAAGAAAGATCTATTTCAAATCGAGCGGAAAAAAAGATCTATTTCGATTCGAGCGGTATAGAAAGATCGTTCTCAAATCAACTTTTAAAGAAAGATCTAACTCAGATTTTACTTTATAGAAAAATCTATTTCAGGTCTAATTTCATTTTGCGGCGTTTGTGTGTGTGTGTGCGTGTGTGTGTGTGTGCGTGCGTGCGTGCGTGCGTGCGTGCGTGCGTGTGTAAGGACACATCTGAATGTAATATGCCTAGTTAACTATTTACGTAAAACAGTTTTTGCCTCGATGGTTTCTTGTAGGAATTGGTATACATGGGTTTTCGAGGTCGCTCATTACAAATCTGGACACAAATTTTGAAAATTCAAATTAGAGCCTCTAAGATCACATGACAAAAATTTCGAAAAAATTGAATTTTGTTGAAAATTGGTTTACATGGGTTTTTGAGGTCGCTGATCACAAATCCGTCCACAGATTCTGGAAATTCAAATTAAAGCCTTTAAGATCACGTGACAAAAATTTAGAAAAAAATTGAATTTTGTTGAAATTGGTATACATGGGTTTTTGTGGTCGCTGATCACGAATCCGGCTTCAAATTTAAAAAGTTCAATTTAGAACCTCTTAGATTGCAGGCCAAAAATTTGAAAATATACTGGATTCTCATGAAAATTGGTGTACATGGGTTTTTGAGGTCGCTCATTATGGATCTGGCCTCGGATTTGAAAAAGTCGAGTTAGAGCCTCAAAGACTGGCGACCGAAAATTTGAAAAGATACTAGATTCTGTTGAAAATTGGTATACATGGGTTTTCAAGATCACTGATTACGAATCCGGCCTCAGATTTAAAAAATTCAAATGGGAACATCTAAGATTGGCGACCGAAAATTTGAAAAGATAGTAGATTCTGACGAACGGCCTCTGATTTGAAAAATTCGAGTTAGAGCTTCAAAGATTGGTGACCGAAAGATTGAAAAGGTACTGGATTTTGTTGAAAATTGGTATTCATGTGTTTTCGAGGTCACTGATTACACATAAAGGTTCAGATTGAAATAAGCCTAAATCTTCAACATCGTCGATGGTAACAAAGAAGCATTCATTTAGATGGTTTACCGAATGAAGAGACATTAACTCTACTCTGGTGTCAGTAAAAATCGGAAGATTCCATTCAAAATAAACTTATGTTTGAAAAGTAATAAGCTTCGATCAAAATATGCAAAAATGTTTGTGACAAGTATAATCTTCAATACTTGTACCAAAGGTAATGCTATTACGCCAATAGAGTTTCACGGAATTTCACTCGAATCACTGTATATGAATTTTCTAGTTCTCATTTTTCCCGTTCTGTAAAAGGAATTCGTATAACAAATATATGAATATAAAGTTAGGAATATAAGGTAAGGTAACTGCAGACAATTTGGCACGTTTGCCAAACTTCGTATTTCCGGTGCTCTCTGGGCATCAGTCGCCCTCTGGTTCTGTTTATAGTATTAGAAGAAAATTTTCGGTACTTCTCCCATCCATTTAGCTCTTAAAACCACTTTCATACAACACTTTTAAGTTTTACTTACTGATTTATTTACCCTTTTCTTATTTCACTATTCACACTTAACGTGAAAACTCAGGTGTGAATAAATTTTAGCTCTCAAAATGTCATTGCTCTTTTTTATGTAAAAAATTTCAGCTTTCGATTGGTCACATCAGCTTTCCCAAAACTATTTTTTATCCTACTCGAATTGCTCCGTTTCGTATAGGAAAGAAGTGAAGCCAATTTGGCCCCTTATTATGAATGGCATTATAAATGGGAAAACTGAGTGAAATTGTTGAATTCTTTTATAGATATGTTACGATGATTTAGATTCGTATTTTTGAGGTGAATATTACAAGTTTTGTATGAATATCACTGGTAACATGATTGAGAGTTTATTCCGGAACCAATTTGATCGTCGCTGTAGGCCTACAGAGGCTGTAACAAATGATTGAGAAATCGTGCCAAAATGACTGCACGTGTAGTGCATTTAGCCTTTTCGCACTTTTTTTTAAATTTTTAATAGGTTGAAGTGGTCGAATGACAACTATAAAGATGAATTCTGATAGATATTGAGCTGAGCTTTAAGATACTTTTTGTTGAATTCTGAAATTCCGAATCTATCATAGTCAAATTCGCAAAAAAACCATTAGGGGGTAGCACATTGGCTGCAGTCACCTTGATTGGGAATACACACACAAATGCATGCATAAAGTCCAAACGCGAAAACACTAGAAGAAATGTTATAACACTTAAAACGGTTTTTCTATGAAGTTAAATATAAGATGGCTATTTATTTGGTTAACCTTCTAAAAGAATGATTCCTTGTTACAGTCGACGATGTTGAAGGTTTAGGCTTATTTCAATCTGAAGCTTCATGTATATCCGGCGACTTGAAAAACCCATATACCAAGTATCTGCTATGGCCCGGCCGTGCCCCGCCCAGAAATTGGTCAATTTTCGAACGATTAAATTAGCGCGAGCCGCATCGTAATCTGCGATGCGGACACATGCTACCTGAGTTCCGCCGAGAAGCGACTTGACATGCATGGGAATCGCGAGGACAGCTTGCATCTTTATGCAGCTGCCCGACGTTGAGCGTATGGATGTCGGCTATAAGATATTTTCTCATCAGCCAGTATGAAGCTACGAGTAGCCAGCGGGCGCTCGTGCGGGAGCGCTATTCTATAAGGGTAAGTTGCACGCGGCAACTGCGCAGTTTCAATTTAGTTAGAAACGGCCATAGGAGATCTTCTTATCGGCACGTATAAGTTGACGAGTGGCCAGCGGGCACTCGAGCGAGAACGACACATGAATGTGTAGTCGAATTCAATCAACCCTGCACGTAATACAAATAGAATTATGCGCTATAGGAAATAAGAACGGATCCGGACGGATCAGAATGCATATGCCATGAGCGAGAGCGAATCGATTATTTAACCAGTTAATAATTTAATACATAGAATAAACGGATGACGCGCAGGTGCGTGTATCAATATAAGGCGCCTTATACATAAGGATAGTTAAGTAAATAAGCCGATGCGCATTGCAGCGCATGAATAGATTTGTAATGAAGCGAGCGCGCTTCATAGTCTTAAGCATTCGCGCGTGCAAACGGGGAGAAGATGCTGAGCCACGCGCGCTTGTTATCACTCCGCGAGGGAGAGGTAATTCTCGCGAAGTGCAACGGCACTTCTCAACCGTTTCGCGCCCGAGAGCGCATCTTGACGTGACGTCACGGCGCATATAAAAGATGCGGCCGCGGCGGACACGAAGGAGTTGATCCGCGATTATCACGGATGCCACACGGGTGGCCGGACACGGAGCACGCGAGCGGCGCAGCTCCCCCGCGGACGCGTAGCATATTACATCTTTTACCATCGAACAGAATCCTTTCACGATCCAACCACACGGGATCGATTGTAATCCGTAGAGATAAGTTGATATAATAAAGAATTAGTGCTAGTGCACATGAAGTGGGTTTGATTAACAACACCATTCCCACTCCACACTCCATCCAGAGCCAACACGAGTATACGGCCCAGCGCGTCACGGACTTCTCGGCTGCCACGCTGCCAAGCTCCAGCAGGGGACAACACGGCGCCGGACGGAGTAGGAAAATGTAAGTGGCCGAGCGGCCTTGCATTCGAACTGGGATCGCGACACCTCACCGCGGATAATATCCCCGCATAAATAGGGGTATTTCGCCCAACCATCCCTCTAAACAACGGTCGGGCCTCAACATATCATTAGGTTCCACTATCTTTTCAAATTTTCGATCACCAACCTTTGAAGCTCTAACTCAAAATTTCGAATCTGAGGCCGGATTTGTGATCAGCGACCTCAAAAACCCATGTATACCAATTTTCAACAAAATCCAGTATATTTTCAAATTTTTGGTCGCCAAAATTTGAGGCTCTAGCTCATATTTTTTGAATCTGAGGCTGGATTCGTAATCAGTGATCTCAAAAACCCATGTTCACCAACTTTCAACAAGATCCAGTATCTTTTCAAATTTTCGGTCGCCAATCTTTGAGGCTCTAACTCGAATTTTTCAAATCCAAGGCCAGATCCGTAATGAGCGACTTCAAAAACCCATGTACACCAATTTTCATGAAAATCCAGTATATTTTCAAATTTTTGGCCTGCATTATTAGGGGTTCTAAATTGAACTTTTTAAATTTGAGGCCGGATTCGTGATCGGCGTCCTCAAGAACCCATGTACACCAATTTCTACAAGAAACCATGGAAGCAAAAACTGTTGAACGTAAATAGTTAACTTGGCATATTACATTCAGATGTGTCCTTATACACACTCACACACAAACACACACACATGCACATAAGCAATCGCACTCAAGTGCGCGCGTACCGCATCAATTCCGAACTCCAAAAAATGCCGCAAAATTAAATTAGTCCTGAAATAGATTTTTCTATAAAGTAAAATCTGAGTTAGATCTTTCTTTAAAAGTCGATTTGAGAACGATCTTTCTATACCGCTCGATTCAGAATAGATCTTTTTATTCCGCTCGATTCGAAATCGATCTTTTTATTTCGCTCGATTCGGAATAGATCTTTTTATTTCACTTGATTCGAAATAGATCTTTCTTGAGAGCTTTTTTGAGATCGTTGCTTTTTCCCCTCAGGTGACGAATAATACTGAACATCGAACTATCCGTATAAAGCCGGATGATGTTACCACGAACAATGAGAAAAAACTTTTACGTGTTTATGCGAGAGAAAAATCCATATCGAATGAAGCAAAATTTAGGATTAGTGATAAAGTGTGTGGAGCAAAACGAAGCAGATATTCGACAAAGGATATATTCCGAACTATTAATTTTAATTGAAAAATCTACAAAATATTTTATAATCTCCAATATTCAATTAAGTTTTGATAAGTTATACTTTTAATTTATTGTAAATAGATATCAATCGACATGATGATGCATATAAATCATAGCCCTCAATCTTCTCTTTCGATCCATCACACCTTATGTTCTTCAAATCATGAGTTGAAATCATTTCAACCAATTCAAATCATATCTCAGTTGTTTATCAGATAGAAAAATGAAGAAAAATGGTTTCCGGCAACGCGGCAAGTTTTCTATGACGTATATTACGCGGCCGCGTAATATACGTCATCGCCTTAATTTTGGATTTTTCACCTCAAATTAAGAAAGCGCTCTTTTCCCTCTATAATTCTGCAAGATCAAATTTTGAATAGATAACCTATACATACTATTTTTTCAACATTTTCTGGAATCAGACGTCAAATAATTATTTTTACAGTCAATACGCCCCCTCAAAATCAATTGATCCAACACATAGCCAGTTCAGATTGTAGCTCTTGACCTCCTTATTTGACCCATCATACCGAATATTCTCCAATTCATCATGTTTCAAGTTGTATATTACTTCAAAATCTTTCGTATAAAGAGAATTCGACGATGCATAATTTTCTATGACATAGATTACGCCCCCGCGTCTAATTTTTGAACTTCTCACGTCAGATTATGGAAGCGCTCATTTTACTCTATAAATCTGCAAGTTTAGATTTTGAATAGATAACCCATTCATAATATTTTTTTAACGTTATCTTGGAATCAAACGTCGAATAATTGTTTTTATGGTCAATACGCCCCCACAATATTAATTTTTTCGACACAAGCCAACTCAAATTCTAGCTCTTGACCTCCTCTTCTGACCCATTATACCAAATATTCTCCAAATCATCATTTTCATATTGTTTATTACTTCAAAATCTTCAGTATGACGAAAATACGACTATGCATAATTTTCTATGACATAGAAGACGCCCCCGCGTCAATTTTTTTTGGATTTGTCACTTCAGATTATGAAAGCACTCATTCCACTCTGTAAATCACCAGGATCAGATTTTAAATAGATAACACATTCATATTACTTTTTGAACGTTATCCTGGAATCAAACGTCGAATAATTGTTTTTTTTGTCAATACGCCCCCGAAATATTAAAGTTTCCGACACATAGCCAGTTCAAATTGTAGCTCTTGACCTCCTCTTCCGACTCATCATTCCGAATATTCTTCAAATCATCATTTTCCAAATCGTTTATTACTTCAAAATCTTTCTTATGACGAAAAATCGGCTACACATGATTTTCCACAACTTTCATGGTCAATACGCCCCGACAATATCAATTCTTCCGACACTTAGCCAGTTCAAATTGTAGCTCTCGACCTCCTCTTCCGACCCATCATACTGAATATTCTTCAAATCATCATTTTACAAGTTGTTTAGATTCTAAAGATTATAAAGATTAAATATCCTGATGTTTGCCTAGTTGAAAAATTCATTAAGTAAAGGGCCGATCAAGTTTTTGTTGAGTGGTTAGGATTCGATGGATCGCATAATTTATGGATACACAAGGCAGAATTATGATTGAAAAATTTTTTGGCAAAAGAGGAAGTGTCGAGAGGTCCAATACCTACGCTTCCGACTGTAAGACGCAATCGAAATCATCTTCCATGTTTCTTTTACAACAGATTCCGGAAAACCTGATGTAAGAGAAGCATAATCAACTTGATTGTCTTACCTTTGAACTTCCTCTTTTTCTCTTTTTTATGCTTTATTGACAATGTACAAGAAGAAAAATAAATACAGATTTTGCATAATCGAATTCAATGCCATTTCCTTGTCTTATAACTTGCAACCTCCTATGCTGCACAGCATCTCGTAACTGCAAGTCAAAGCTCTGTCCTTCGGCAGGAACATGTCGAACTCGCTCTCGAGTTCTACGATGAAACGAGGACCAAACTTGGTTCGGACCTATTTCAATTTTGAGACTGCAAAAAGCTTATTTTGAGTTATTTCACTCACTTTTTTCGTCGGCAAGTATTCAACTTTCGCCACATTATTCAACTCTGCTAGATCCATTCTGAAATATAAAGAAGAAGAATTGTTTGAGTTTTCATGCAATGCATAAATTTTAATGGAGAAGAGAACTTACGTTTGAATCAGTAAAATTTTTGTAGATCGTATCTTGCTCTCTTGTGAGACGACTCGCTTGTAGCTCGTTGGTTGGAGCGTGGGAGCTCCGTTATATACGCGTCTCCCCACCACGCACTCTTTCACCGCCGTCGAGCCGTAGCGGCCGCCGGCCGTTTCAGCCGCCGATGAGCCGCTGATTGAAAGTATCTGGGGAGGTGAATCGTCGATCGAAGGTGGTGGGGGAGATAGCTCCACCCGCTCTGCTACCGCACGCCTATCCGGACGTCGCAGTCTGATGCCTGCTTCAATCTGACGAATGATGTGATGCCCCCACGCAAACGTATTTGGTTGATTGGGCATCGAGCAGCGCTTGTTATCAAATGGGCTCAGAGCAATTTTATTCCTTATCCTCTCTGTCGTCACGATATGTTTTCTGGATCTGATGCCACACTGATCTCGGAGAAGTATATCGTTTTTATAGAGACATTCCTTGTAATCTTCGAAATTGATCCTCCATGAGACCAAGCTCTTTTTTATTGGCGAGCGGCATCTTGAAGACATTGTCTGGATGATAATCTGATGTGTCGAATTTATGAATGTCTCTTCTCATGATTTCATAAATATTTGCCTCTAGATATCATAGATCAAACTATCCGTATCCGTGTACAACAACTTGCTATGATTCGGCAAATTCTTTTTCATATAGTTGTAGTGGAAATCGTAGATTACTATTTTTGAATGATCTAGCACAGCCTGTCCAACGTAAATCGGCTTCGACATGAGAATTGAAAAGCGTTTCAACTGGATTATGACACAATTTTCGCTGATAATTGTCGAACTGTGGAATTTAGGACTGACATCAATACTCATATCCGGAACCTCAGTCGCTAAGATCCAATCAAGTTTGACCACCCAAGTCTGTAGGCTTATCGAATACAATGATGAAAAATCAAGAAAACAGCTATTTCACTGGTTTGGTCACACTCTTATGGGGTCAAACTTGATTGGATCTTGGCGACTGAGATTCCGGATATGAGTATTGATGTCACAAACACAATCCACTTTACAAAAGTTGTATACGTCAACCTCAGCTCTTTGGATCTTACGGCAAGTACATCACATATGTCAAAATCACAGTTTTGAGAAAAACACATTTTAAAGTTTAATTTCATGAACAAATCACAGTCACTTATAATATCACATAACTTCACTACTGAAATTGCTCCTTAGTATGCCCCTGCTTGATAGGAATGATCAGACACTCCATGCCTGAGTCTTCTTCTCAGCGTGCGAGCTTGGAGAGTTGATGCCTCCACTCGACTATCCATTACACGAATCCTAGTTTCATTCTTCTTGGCAGAATAGAGACTAGCACTCGTACCAGGAACAATACCTAATGAACTCATCACATCTAGAATAACATTAGCACCATCATTACAACTTGCCACTGGGGAACTTCTATTTTTTTTCTTCTGTGCTGACATAGCTTTCAAAACAAAAAAATGAAATCATGAATAAATTTTTGTCTTCAATATTTATTCAAACAATTATGAATTCAAACAGATACTTACTACTAATGACTCAGCAACATGAACTATTCTCTTTTATATTTCTATTTTTATTTTGAGAAAATGAGAGGTTAACCCCAGAATAGCCGGTAGTTGATAATCAAAACAAACTTGAGAGTAAGGGCTATTCCACACTCATGGTTCAGTTTCACACATGAATTTTGAAGGTCTGTTCACATAAAGTATTGTCATTCTTACACTAAAAATGGCGGCACATATCGCTTTGACCGAAAATAGTCAAGACCTTGCCGCGGGAAACACAAAACATTGGCACTCGAGTCATTTATTGCGAATTACATTAAATAAATGTTCTATAGGCTCATGCTTTGTGATAATTTGAATCATGATTGGCAATAGGTAGAAAAATTTTTTTTACAGTTCAATATTGTTTTTTTTTGATAATTAAGCATTATAAAATTGATATAAAATATTTTTCTGCAGAGAAAAAAAATTAAATCAGCGTTGTTATTGAAAATCATCATTTTTGGCGGTTTTTGCCTCAAAACATGACTTGAGTTAATCTCGCATAACTTTTTAAGGACGCCGAATTTTTGAAACGGGTTTTGGCATTCGAAAGAGGAGATCCAAATACATAAAAAAACATGGAAGAAAAAATCGATTTTTTTCAATTTTAAGGTGTATGTAACCCCTTAAGCATGCTACAATATCCAATCGCATTGTTTTATCATCGAAATTATTCCTCACTATTTATCCGAAAACTTTCACACCGCGACATCCAGACTGAGCTACCTCCCCTATTGCGAAATGCTGATCACGCAGCTCGTCCGGGTCAATGTACCAACGTTCTGCAAGAGCGACTTGCGGCTCCGTTTCTAATTTTCCGTCTGCCGACAATGTATTGTGACGAGGTCCAGCCTCGTCAACGATTGCGCGACACGCGAGGCGGCCGCCGAGGGATTGCAGGGCCGATACTTCGTCAAGCGATTGTTTAGGCAGGGTGGGGGGAAGAGATTATCGCGCTCCGCGCTATCGCGTGCCGATAGCGCGGAGCGCGACAATCGAATTCGAGCAGTCACGGTTGACTGAGCGATTAGCCCGCGACCCCTTTTCGAGCCCGACGCCCTTTGTCGATTCCGCGTGTGCGTGCGCCCTGGGAGGAAAGCCCGATTTCCTCCAGCGTCAAGCCTGCGACAGGAGAGCGCCAACCCGCACCGCCCAGCCGACCTGGTGGGACGCCACCGGGACGAGCCAGCAGCCCCGTCGACCGCCGCCAGACAAGCCGGTCTTTCGCGGCAACGAGTGCTGCATCGACGACGTCGGCGAGAGTCGGGCCTACGCGAGGCAAACCGTAAGTCCGCACCTGCGAGTGCGCATCCTCTCTGTTGCGTGCGAACTAGCGAAACTCGTCGGCGCCCGCAGCCGACGAGCGGCCCTCAGCGTCCACGCGGCGCATCGTTAAAAGTCCGTGGCCGTCCTTCCGGCGGTCGCGGCACGTGTAGTTTGAGGCGTAATAAAGGCACTTTGCTTTTATTCCCCCTCGTGTTACTTTCGCGCCCTTGCTCCCCAACTTCCTCCGAGACTCCAGGAACGAGAACGCGGCACTGCACCACGCCGCATCCGCGAACGGGCCGATCAACGGATCGTCCCGTGAACGAGTTAGCCCGGGCGTGCGCGGAATTCCCTGATCAAGCCTCTCGTACGAGGCATTAACGGGGCCCAGCCCTGCACCGAGGGACCTGCCGAGCAGCGGCTGAAGAGGGCATTCCACGCCCAGGACGGCGATCTACGCGTCCCCGATTCACCCCTTTGATTTCCCCATACACCCCGTTACAGTATAAACCAAATTGTCGTGATATGCAAATGGTTGCTCCTTCAAAATTCTAACACAGTGAAACTGCTCGACATCCCCGGGTGCAATCACCCAAGTCGGTCTCATATGCGTCGGCCGTGAAACCCCTATTTGACCTGAAAACACCAATGGGAAACGAAGTGGGAAATCCGGTCGATTATTTTGAACAGGGCGGACACAATGAATATAAAAGCCAGCCTCAATGAGTGAAACAGATTCACTGTTTTATCAATTCGGGTGCTGGTAACGTGTGTGAGGAAGAATTATGAAATTCAAATATTCGCGCGCGTGCGTTGCCAACCTGAGTAGACATGCGTGCGAGTGTGTGACTACGCTAGTCAGTGCGGCGACTGTTATTCCTCGCGACCGCGCAGTACGCGCGTATACGTCGCGAGTAAGCTGCAGGAGGCAGTCATCGGGTGCTTTCACAGTGGCGAAACAGCCGAGGAACTGTCGCGTATAACCGGAGCAGTCCAATCACGCGAGGGCTCCTCAAGAGGAATGTTCGGAGCTTTTTGAATGCCTCGGGGATATCGGACAGCCTGATCAGCTGTATAGTAGCGGTTGCAGAGTGCAGACTACTTGCACCTGTCCGATACCGCTCTCTGGTGGCTCGGTCTGTACTGTACAGGCTATGCCGTGTGCACACTGCATAGTCATGCGGTGCGGCGGACCCACGGTCTTAGTATATATATATATATATATATATATATATATATATATATATATATATATATAATGACAGACCGAGCGGCGCAGCCAGCGCGCACTGTGCGGTACGTCTGGCCGAGCGGCTCCAGCGGCGCGCGCTGTTCGGTACGACAGGCCGAGCGGCTCGAGCGGCACGCGCTGTACCGTACGACAGGTCGAGCGGCGCGAGCAGCGCGCGCTGTTCTATACTGTGCGGTACGTTTGACCAAGTGGCTCCAGCGGCGCGCGCTGTTCGGTACGACAGGCCGAGCGACTCGAGCGGCGCGCGCTGTACGGTACGACAGGCCGAGCGGCGCTAGCAGCGCGCGCTGTTCTATACTGTGCGGTACGTTTAACCGAGCGGCGCGAGCAGCGCGCGCTGTTCAGTACTATCCAGTACAATTGATTGAGCGGCGCGCACAATCGCTCGCGCAGTGCATGCGGCAACGCGCGCCGTGATCTACAGTTACTCGGGCAGTGCAAATGGCGTGCCCCATGCAGTGCAAACCCTGCTCATGCGTTGGCGCTGTTCTTTACTTTGCTCGAGCTGCCCGCACTGGGCTCGGGCAGCCCGAGCAATATATAAGTAGTAAACTACGGACACCTTCCACATTTGTTCCACAAAATGTTTCCATTGTTTTATTTGTTTTATTTGTTTTGTTTAATTTTGTTTTGCAAAATTCGAAAAAACGTTAAAAAAATTCTGAAAACATTACAGCGTATTCTTTGAGTGATTTTAACAACTTTTCATTTCTGGCAATTTTTCGAAAAGTGCTTCATCTTCGTATAAACAGGCCTTGAAGTTTTTTGCAAAAATTTTGCAGTTGAGGTGCCATTCTGGATGCACAGGGAAGAAAAATTGATATTTAACAATGCATCCTTCAAGTTCAGACATTTATTTCACAGGTTGCTGAGGATCCAGGTCCATGGCAGACCCAAAACCCCTTTAAAATTCAATTCATAAAAAAACTTGTACCGAGAAAATCGTGTTTTTTTGTAAAAATACTGTGTTCTTGCCTATTCAACAATGTTTTAGACAAATTTAATCAAAACCATCGGAAAGAGCAAGTCTTTGCCTTTCGAAATGTATCCATCAAGAATTTTTTTATCACCAATAGAAAAAGTTCTGGAGTACCGAAGAGCGACATGCTTCGAGCATTCTGGGCCAGAACGGGTCAACCCTTTTCCTCCTGAATAACCGTTTTTTTTTTTTTCAAATTTTCGGCCTCATATCCCTTAATGAAAAAAGCATGTGGGAAATTTATAAAACATCTTTTCTTATAGATTTGGACCTCCTCTCTCGAATGGTGTCACGGGAATTTACGTAAATTGTAAACCGGAAAAGTTATAGGCCGTTTTTCCGGAAAATTTACGAATTTCTCACGTTTTTTTTTAAAAGAGTTGATTTTGAAATGGAAAAAAATGTCACACAACATTTCTACCACTGCAAACGGGGTTATAGATGTCCAACCTTCAAAATCCCGTTGGTTCTATTTTGAAATTCAGAATAGCGGACACAAAATGGCGTCCAAAATGGAAAATTTTTTCTTTAAAAACTATGAAGTCTGGCAAAAAATTCTTAGGAATAAAAATGTCTTAAAATTAGTCAAAGAATACGTCAAATTTTTTTCAGAACGATTTTACAACATTTAAAATAAAACTCTGAGATAATATCTAGTTCTAAAAGGGCAGAGTAAACATTTTTAAATATTGTTGAATTATTCTGAAAAAATGTTGACGTATTCTTTGACTTATTTCGAGTCATTTCTATCTGTGAAAATTTTTTACCAGACTTGATAGTTTTTGAAAAAAAATTTCTCATTTTGGACGCCATTTTGTGTCCGCTATTCTGAATTTCAAAATAAAACCAACGGGATTTTGAAGGTTGGACATCTATAACCCCGTTTGCAGTGGTAGAAATGTTGTATGGAATTTTTTTCCATTTCAAAATTAACTCTTTTAAAAAAAAACAAGGGAAATTCGTCAATTTTCCGGAAAAACGGCCTATAACTTTTCCGGTTTACAATTTACGAAAATTCCCTTGGCACCATTCGAAAGAAGAGGTCCGAATCTATAAGAAAAGATGTTTTATAAATTTCCCACATGCTTTTTTCATTAAGGGATGTGAGGCCGAAAAAAACGGGTGTGGGTCTCGGGACCCCCGACAGAAGTGAAACTTCAATTAACATGTTACCGTCAACGTAAATGCAGTTAACATGATTAAAAGAATAATTCATTCATTCATACAAAATGAAAGTGTTTAATAATAATTAAATTTTGTGATAGTTATTAAAAAATAAATAATAAATAACAATATCTATATATCAATATTGAATTTATTTATTTATACAAAATATTCTCAGAACATTTTCAAGAAATATTTAAAAAAATATGTACAGTCAATGATTCGTTATAAAATTAATTTGTCACAGCCAGGACATTTTCATCGCTTACATCATTGGTATTATCATTCAAAACTGTTACAATTAGTTTATGATAACTGAAAAATGAAATATATGGTTGTTCCTGCTTTAGTCGTAGGCTCAGCAATATGAGTGAGAATATCTAAATTAAGTATTTTCATCTTAAAATTAATAAGTTGCTGTCCTTTATTTGTTGAAAAATTAACGTTAAAATTTCCAGATATTATCATTGGTATTTCATGAAAATTTTCTTCCAATATAATAGAACCTCTTTCCGTGTAAGGTAAAAGATCTTTGTGAATGAACTCCATAATATTTACTAGCTTGCTGTTCGGCGAAATATAAATAGCAACGATAATAATTTTTCCCCCATTCGACAACCAATAATAATATCTGGAGATTTTAACGTTAATTTTTCAACAAATGAAGGACAGCAACTTATTAATATTATGAAGAAAATACGTAATTTAGATATTCTCACCCATATTGCCGAGCCTACGATTAAAGCAGGAACAACCATTGATGCTGTATTTGGAAGATTTATCAATCACTTAAGTTCTGGAACATATATTTCATTTTTCAGTTATCATAAACTAATTGTAACAGTTTTGAATGATAATACCAATGATGTAAGCGATGAAAATGTCCTGGTTGTGACACATTAATTTTATAACAAATCATTGACTGTATATGTTATTTTAAATATTTTTTGAAAATGTTCGGAGAATATTTTGTATAAATTAGCCCGCCAGCGCGTGTATACAGGGCACGCGCATGTATATACAGAGAGAGAGAGAGAGAGAGAGAGAGAGAGAGAGAGAGAGAGAGAGAGAGAGAGAGAGGGAGACCGATTTTGACCGATGTCGACCGATACCGCCGCGTTGTCGCCAGCGCATAGATCTACAGAGCAGAGAGACAGAGATAGAAAACAAGACCTTTCACGCGGCCAGCGCGTGGAGAGGGGCGTTTGTTGACCACACGGGGAGAGAGCAAAGACATGGTTTATGTGTTTTCTCCTACCTTCTCTTCCTCGAGAGGGGAAACTTTACGGATCGAGGGGAACCTCTCTCACGCACGGTTTTACTCTCTATGCGCCCGTCGCCCGTGTCGCCCGTCCAACGTCTTAATAGAAGTTTCACTTCAAAAAACGGTTATTCAGGAGGAAAAGGGTTAACCCGTTCTAGCCCAGAATGCTCGAAGCATGTTGCTCTTCGGTACTTCAGAACTTTTTCTATTGGTGATAAAAAAATTTTTGATGGACATATTTCGAAAGGTAAAGACTTGCTCTTTCCGATGGTTTTGATTAAATTTGTCTAAAACATTGTTAAATAGGCAAGAACACAGTATTTTTACAAAAAAACACGATATTTTCGGTACAAGTTTTTTTATGAATTGAATTTTGAAGGGGTTTTGGGTCTGCCATGGACCTGGATCCTCAGCAACCAGTGAAATAAATGTCTGAACTTGAAGGATGCATTGTTAAATATCGATTTTTCTCCCCTGTGCATCCAGAATGGCACCTCAACTACAAAATTTTTGCAAAAAACTTCAAGGCCTGTTCATACGAAGATGACGCACTTTTCGAAAAATTGCCAGGAATGAAAAGATGTTAAAACCACTCTAAGAATACGCAGCAATGTTTTCAGGATTTTTTTAACTTTTTTTTGAATTTTGCAAAACAAAATAAAACAAAACAAATAAAACAAATAAAACAATGGAAACATTTTGTGGAACAAATGTGGAAGGTGTCCGTAGTTTACTACTTATATATAGCTCGGGCTGCCCGATCCCAGTGCGGGCAGCTCGAGCAAAGTAAAGAACAGCGCCAACGCATGTGCAGGGTTTGCACTGCATGGAGCACGCCATTTGCACTGCCCGAGTAACTGTAGATCACAGCGCGCGTTGCCGCATGCACCGCGCGAGCGATTGTGCGCGCCGCTCGATCAATTTTACTGAATAGTACTGAACAGCGCGCGCCGCTTGTGCCGTTCGGTGAAGCGTACCGCACAGTACAAAACAGCGCGCGCTGCTCGAGCCGCTCGGTCTAAAGTACCACACAGTACAGAACAGCGCGCGCTGCTCGCGCCGCTTGGTCAAACGTACCGCACAGTATAGAACAGCGCGTGCTGCTCGTGCCACTCGGCCTGTCGTACCGAATAGCGCACACCGCTGGAGCCGCTCGGTCAAACGTACCGCACAGCGCGCGCTGGCTGCGCCGCTCGGTCTGTCGTTATATATATATATACTATGACCGTGGGTCCGCCGCACCGCATGACTATGCAGTGTGCACACGGCATAGCCTGTACAGTACAAACCGAGCCACCAGAGAGCGGTATCGGACAGGTGTAAGTAGTCTGCACTCTGCAAACGCCACTATACAGCTGATCAGGCTGTCCGATATCTCCGAGGCATTCAAGGAGAAGCTCCGAACATTCCTCTTGAGAAGCCCTCGCGTGATTGGACTGCTCCGGCTATACGCGACAGTTCCTCGGCTGTTTTGCCACTGTGGAAGCACTCATCCGTATCGTCCTCTAAGTGCACCCTGAGCTGCTGCTGGCACAAGCTACGAAAGAGTCAGTGCTAGCCCGACATCATCGAGCTCGTGTTGCAGTCTAGTGGGGCATCTGTGAGCCCGCGTGCGAGTAACGGTCGGTGCACCGACCGCCATTTCTTCTCGCGCGCAAGTAAACTCCAACCTCTACATAGCGGCGCCGACCCCGAAGACTGCGTCCTCGACGACGACGCACAAGAGTTGGGAGCCCCGCGTGTGTATCGCGCAGCTGACATTTTCCACGCGCGTGAGCCCCAACCCCCCAACCAGCGAGTGCTGCACGTCGCCGACGCCGAAGACTCTACGTCCTTGACGACACTCGAGAGAGCCCTGCAAGTGCTGCGCGGCTATCATTTTACGCGCGAGTGAGCCCCACACCGGGAGTGCAGTGAGCGGCGCCGACGCCGAAGACTCTGCGTCCTCGACAACGACGCACGAAAGTTGGGAGTCCCACGTGTGTATCGCGCAACTGACATTTTCCACGCGCGTGAGCCCCAAATCCCCACACCGCGAGTGCAGTGAGCGACGCCGACGCCGAAGACTCTGCGTCCTCGTCGCCGAGGACACTCGAGTGGTGTTTCCGCGCACGCAAGCCATCGGGAGTGGAATGATCGGCGCTGTTGTCGAGTGCAGTGATTGGGTGGCGAAAAACTCGCTCACCGACTATTTTTCCCGCGCACCGACTATTTTTCCCGCGCACCGACTATTTTTTCACGCACGCACGACGCCTCGACGACGAGCACCAGACGACGCTCGAAAGAGTTAAAAGCCTCACGCTTGCACCGACAGTTGCCGTGGCCATCATTTTTTCCTGGAGTGAGTTCCCAGCCACTGCAAGCCCTGTGTGTAGCGACCGGCGCCGTCGCCGAGGACACTCGCAAGAAAGCCGCCAAAAATCCGCGCGCATCGACCGTTATTTTTTCGTGCGAAAGAGCTCCAGCCTCTGCACTGTGTGAAAGTGTGCTGATACAAATGTCAGCTGGTGCATCTGGTTCGCGACTCAACTGGTGCATCTGGTGCGCGACTCAACTGGTGCGTCATTCAGCGGCTCGACTCCTCCAGGTCCAAGCAGCGGTTCCAAAGGCTTCGTTAGCTATTCCCGCTCATTTTCGTTTGTGAGGTGGGCTGCCTACAGGTAGGGAAAATGAGTTTTTCGGTTTAAACAGGGCTGCTGCTCAGCATGCAAAATCAGTTCTTGCTGGGCAGTCAGTCGAGTGAGTCCTCTCTCTCTCCACACTTATTTTCTCCAAGGATGTTATAGCTAGTGCTATCCTCCTGGAGAAGCTCTTTCCCTGCTGCTCATTTCTCATCTTAGATATAAGATGTAGATACTCTTGTAGTTGTTAGCAAGTGTTCGTTTCCTTTTCCTTGTAGTTGCTTGCTCCTGGTGGATGTTATTTTGTTGTATTCTTCTGGATGTTATTCTTAAAGATGCTTGCTCTTGGTGATGGTGCGTCTACTTGGTGGATACAACATCAGTTGAGTGACCTAGTGCGCACGAAGTGAATTATTGTGCTGAATATCTGGTGTATGTATTTCCTAGATGTATATACGTTAAAGTTGTTCCAAGTGTTGTATATATATATATATATATATATATATATATATATATATATATATATATATATATATATATATATATATATATACATATGCACTTTTATAAAACTGTCTCGTCCCATCGTAAATGTCTAACATTATTTACCTGAAGTATAGGGTTCACCCTTTTCAGGTATTGAAGTGAGATTATCTCCTTCAATTTCAACTAAAATATCCTCCCCCTTGTGATTTATGGCAAGGTGAAAGAAGTTCGTCAGCACCTCCCACGCCGACTTTTCTTTCAAGATAGCTGTGCAAAAAAAATCCAGTTAATTTAAAAGAAATGGTATTATACCCAACTTCTCATCACATGCATTTGCTTAATTAATTACACGTATACATATGTACTTATATTTGTATATATATGCACGCGCATATGTATAGTGTGAATTTCTCAACACTCGTAACGCACCTCGATTTGTTTTCGAGATCGAGCGGCGACAACGAAGCTTGGTTATGCGCGGAGAGTCAGGCGCGCCGACACCGTAAACCGTTTGTTTACGTTCGCCCCTACGTCCTGGCCAGTAGCGCGAGCGAGAATCGAGCGCGCCCTCTTTCCCTCCGTGCGCGTGCAAGAGTGCCGGCCGGCAACACGTCGTCGCGCGCTTCCGAGTTCTCGGAAACTCAACGGTCGAGCAACAATGATCGACTGTCCCCGCGCGCTGCTCACCTCGTCGCACTAAAGACTTCGCCTTTCTCGCGCTCTCAGCAATCACGCCTCGAGCGACCTCGTCTTTTGCCCCGCGACGATTGAAAACGTCGCGCGGCAGAAAGCCTCGCGCCACGCTAAACGTTATCGTCGCGCGCTTCCGAGTTCCCGCGCCGTGGCGAAACAGTCGTTGCGCGCTTCCGAGCTCTCGCGCCGCGGCGAAACAGTCACCGCGCTCTTCCGAGTTCTCGCGCCGCGGCGAAACAGTCGTCGCGCGCTTTCGAGTACTCGCGAATCCAACGGTCGAACAATAACCGATCGCGTGTCCCCACGCGTTGCTCGCCTTACCGCACTTGACTCGCTTTTCTCGAATTTTCCGATTCGCGCCTTGATTAAAATATTCGAGCACGCACACCGACAGTTGAATCTGTCACGTGCGACCAGGAAACACCGAGCTTCGTACCGACGAACACAATAGTTGCGCGATGAATGGGCCTCGATTCGGCACTGCTTTATTTATTCGCCACGCGCCATTTTAAGTACTATTACTTACTCGAGCTTTCCGGGGTCGGCATGCTCGGCATCCCAGCGTCTCCGCCGTCCGAGATCCTTATGGATTTCCGGTTGCAGGAGGAACAAAAACCTCCCAGGATGCTCGTTCGGTTTTACCTGATCTCGCCTTTCTCACCTACTCAATTTCACTCACCACACTATTCCCGCAATCACTTAGAAACACTTCTACGCGCAGTGGGATCGGGCCTTTCCCATAACCTGTTGGTTATTACGTGGGGCAGGTCAAATAAAAATGCTCCTAAGTAATTTGAAGTATCTTTTATAAGAGTGCGCGCCTTCTATATATGCCACCGTTTTAGCGTCCGATCTCGACGGCAGTCGCGGGACTTGTGTCGACTGGCGCGACAGCGCCAGCTCTCGCTGTGGCCGGCGGAGAGGGGAGGAGGGCCAAATGTTATACATACTAGGGGGGTACCCCCCCTGCTCGCTTCGCTCGCCAACCCCCCGTGTGTTCTTTAGAAATCAATAATTTCAATAATAAGTGTAGTAATAATTAAAAGAAAATTACATTCAAAACAATAAAACTTTAAACTTGAACCTTCGATTTTGTTCGATTGAAAAGAATACTGAACGAACGATCGAATCAAAATAAAAGATTAATGTCAGCTATATTCATGTTAAACGTTTGTTTTTTTTTTAGATAAATAGTGGGTTTAACTTTAAGTTAATAGTGACATGTGCTAGATCAAATTTTTTGGTTTCGGTATTCCGCGTGTTCCATTTCAGATTTTCAGCCTTACTTTGCAATGGTTGCTAGGGAGGTAAACAACGGTTGCTATGGAGCAAATATAACAATTCAGTTTTCTTGGTCATCGAGTGTAACTTAAAATTGATTTTCCAACTTTCGAAGCAACGGTTGGTAAGGATATCAACAGTGGTTGCTATGGGAAATATCTCATCCGATTCTCTTCGATTCTCTTCGATTCTCATTAATTCTCATCAACTCTCATAGTCCCAATGAGCACTTATGAAGATTCGTGAGATAACACGTTAGGAACGGTTGCTAGGCAAATAAACAACGGATTTTATTGAAAATTGAACTCGGCCTAGATTTTGCCGCGACTAACCTGTGTGCAAAATTTCCAGGAGATCGTACCATTACATATTTATTGGGAATAAACGAAGCAACGGTTGCTAAGGATATCAACAGTGGTTGCTATGGGAAATATCTCACCCGAATCTCTTCGATTCTCTTCGATTCTCATTGATTCTCATCAACTCTCATAGTCCCAATGAGCACTTATGAAGATTCGTGAGATAACACGTTAGGAACGGTTGCTAGGCAAATAAACAACGGATTTTATTGAAAATTGAACTCGGCCTAGATTTTGCCGCGACTAACCTGTGTGCAAAATTTCCAGGAGATCGTACCATTACATATTTATTGGGAATAAATAATTTATTCGAAGACACGGGTGGAAAAAGAGGATGGAAAAAAGAGGTGGAGAAAGGGGTGAAAAAAGAGGTGGAAAAAAGGGTGGAAAAAAGGGGTGGAAAGACGGATAAAAAAAGGGTGAAAAAAGGGGGGTGAAAAAAAGGGTGAAAAAAAAGGGGGTGAAAAAAGGGGAGGTGAAAAAAAGGGGGTGGAAAAAGGTAAAAAAATGGGTGGAAAAAGAGGGTAAAAAATGGGGTGAAAAAAGGGTGGAAAAAGAGGGAAGATTTTGTATCCTGTGCAGTTGGAAAAACCACTGCCAAGTGCCTCAGCAGTGTGCTTTCTAAAAGTATTGCAATTGAACCTCAACTTGCATTAATCGCCAGCACTCTCTGAGAAAACTAAAGGAACCTCTAACTCATTTCCTCCACTCCATAGTAACGGTTGCTAAGGACATAAACAACGGTTGCTATAGTAAATATCCGAGCTGCGATGTTCTTACTTCTTCGTCATCAACAATTCCGTAAATGGACCTCTAACTGACTTTTCCCACTCCATAGTAACGGTTGCTAAGGATGTAAACAACGGTTGCTATGGTAAATATCCGAGCTTCGATGTTCTTACTTCTTCGTCATCAACAGTTCCGAAAATGGACCTCTAACTGACTTTTCCCACTCCATAGTAACGGTTGCTAAGGACGTAAACAACGGTTGCTATGGTAAATATCCGAGCTTCGATGTTCTTACTTCTTAGTCATCAACAGTTCCGAAAATGGACATCTAACTGACTTTTCCCACTCCATAGTAACGGTTGCTAAGGACGTAAACAACGGTTGCTATGGTAAATATCCGAGCTGCGATGTTCTTACTTCTTCGTCATCAACAGTTCCGAAAATGGACCTCTAACTGACTTTTCCCACTCCATAGTAACGGTTACTAAGGACGTAAACAACGGTTGCTATGGTAAATATCCGAGCTTCGATGTACTTTCTTCTTAGTCATCAACAGTTCCAAAAATGGACCTCCAACTGAGGGGTGGAAGAGGTGGAATAAAAGGTGAAAAAAGGGGGTGGAAAAGGGGGTGAAAAAAGGGGGGAAAAAGGGGTGGAAAAAGGGGCAGAAAAAGGGGTAAAAAAGGGTAAAAAAAAGGGTGAGAAAAGGGGAGCAAGAAAGGGGAGCAAAAAAGGGGAGCCAAAAAGGGGAGCCAAAAAGGGGAGCCAAAAAGGGGAGCCAAAAAGGGGAGCCAAAAAGGGGTCGAAAACTTTCACGGCGGCGGCGGCGGCGGCGGCGGCGGCGGCGGCGGCGGTGGCGGCGGCGGCGGCGGTCTGGCTTTTAATATAGAGAGATAAAATATGTTATATATATATATATATATATATATATATTTTATCATATACAATTTATTCATACACATCGTGTATAATTACAGAATTAATTCTATCTTTCAGCTAGCCAACGCTATTTGAGTGATAGATACATCAAACAAGAACCTCCATCTGCTAGCAGTACACCAGACTACTCTCCAGTAGAGGAGTTTTTACCAGCCATTTGCAGGAGACCCAGAGATTTCACAAGATTGAGAAGTCGCACATCGACCTCCAGCAGTGAAACTGATGTTTCACAAAGCTACCCCGACACAATTAAGCGAAGGTTCAGATTGTCAACCAGGAAACCACATGGAACGCTCAAACGCTACTACTATGGGTGAGTATAGTTCAGAATAGGGCTGACGAATTTTTCACAACACCTAGTTTTTTCATATAAAATGCATGGAGAATCAGAAAATAATTAGGTCGTATTTTTTTATTTTTGTTTAATGTTATTTTTCTAAAAGATATGACCGTTGAAAGATTCGGCGTTTTCGATAGATATAGATATACTTCAAATGCAAATGACGTCATATCGTTACTAACGACATGAATTTCATCTCCTCATATTAGCTCAAATTTTGATTGGATCGAAAAACAAAAAAATACGACCTAATTAATTTTGCACGTTCTTTCGACTTCTACGATAAAAAAAATAGCGTATTCTTCCCAATTTATTAACTCCTCATTCATAACGATAAATCTTGATTTTTTTCTATACGTTACAGATAATCAACCTGTTAAAATAATGATAGAGCTCACCCCCGAGCACTTTAAACTGCGTGGATTCTGCAAGTGCAGTCCAACAACAAATCTATTGTGAGTAACAAAATATAAATTGATATTCAATCATTATCAGTTCTTGATTCATCTTTTTCTTTTTAGAATCATCGCTCACTCGACAACTGCTCAACCTGTAGTGCTCTATCAGAATACCAATGAAATACCTGTAAGTTAATAACTATATCTTCAATAATTGATTAACGATCTAATAAATATATATTCATATTATATATATTCATGTTGATTTTTTTTGTTATAGCATATTGATGAGTCATTCATCGACAGTCTTCTCCACGATGTGACTAATTTCCCTACTGAAAATAATGATGAAACAGCAGGGTCTACTCTACCTATAGCTTCATTACCTACCAATGGTGTTGGAGGTGGAAAAGTTCATTGTTGGGAGAAATACAAGACTCAAATAATGAAGACCAATGAAGAAAACAAGAAAACTAAGAAGAAATATGCTTTAGCGGGACAAACACCACTTGCTTCAGCAGAACAAATACCACTTGCTTCAGCAGGACCAACGACAGTTGCTTCAAACAAAAAACCGCTGCCAAGTGCCTTAGCAGTATGCTTTCTCAAAGAGGCTTCAACATCCACCCACAAACGCATCCCAAACCTGTATTTTCACCATTCCACTAGCGTAGATACTATCATTTATTTTTCAAAAATTACAAAAATATTATTTAATCAGTTCAATTCGTATCTTTGTGACTGCGTAAAGTGTCGTTCTTTTTCAATTGACCAAACTTTGTCGCGACTGTTGATGTCTGCCCGGGCTCTCTTATTATTTGATCAAATGCAACAAAGCAAACGGTTCTAGGTTATACACGATGCGAGACATTTAGACCTGCTTAATTTTTCGATCAATTCATCTTGTGACTGTCATACGGTTTAATGGTGGTTAAAATCGATCCGTCCTGCCCTTAAGTCCGTATTTAGCAAACTCGAAGACTCATTTTGATCATTTTCGACGGCTGAGGTTGGAAATGATCAATTCAAAATCTATTTTGATCATTTTCGACGGAAAAAGACACCAAATTTTCCCAATTTTCTCTATAGCACGTTGAAAATACTGGAAACGAAACTTACATGAATTTTTCTTTCCCTCAGCAACGGTTGCGAGGGCGGTAAACAACGGTTGCTAAGGAGCTAATTGGGAAGATTTTGTGTCCTTTGCCGTCGAAAATGATGGAAATGGGTCATAAATTAATGATTTCCAACCTTCGTAACTGTTGCTAGGCAGGTAAACAACCGTTGCTATGGAGCAAATACAACAATTCAGTGTCCTTGGCCATCGAGTGTGACTTAAAACATATTTTCCGGCTTGCCCCAATGAGCACTCATAAGGATTTGTGAGAAAACACGTTAGGAACGGTTGCTAGGGAAATAACCAACTGATTTTGCTGAAAATTTAACTCGGACTAGATCTCGTCACAACTAACCGGTGTGCAAAATTTCAAGACGATCGGATCATTCCTTCCGGAGTTATCGTGGACGAAAGAAACGAAAAAATAGACACCTTAACAACGGTTGCTAAGGAAATAAACAACGGATTTCGCTGAAAATTGAACTCGCCCGAGATTTTGCCGCGATTAACCTGTGTGCAAAATTTTAGGACGATCGGACCATTCCTTCGAGAGTTATCGTGGACGAAAAAAAAAACGGGACGCACACACACACATACACACATACATACACACATACACACACGCATACACACACACACACACACACACATACATACATACAGACACTTTTGGATTTCCATGTTTTTCGACCCGTAGATCACGAAAATCGAGGTCCCGAGGTCTGATCCGGTGGGTCGATTTTTGCCCCATTACAAAGCTTTCCCTTTGAGAAAGCAAAACGATCATTTCCTCCTGGAAAGACTGCTCCTGAGAAGAGGTTACCAACCATCGAGGGTGCAGTGATGTCTCCACCTCCGATAAAAGTCTTGAAGAAAAAAGGGTATGTAGTTTTTCAATCATTATCAATTCACTTCTCATCATTTTTTGCTTTCTCAAAGGGAAAGCTTTGTAATGGGGCAAAAATCGGCCCACCGAATCAGACCTCGGGACATCGATTTTCGTGATCTACGGGTCGAAAAACATGGAAATCCAAAAGTGTCTGTATGTATGTATGTGTGTGTGTGTGTGTGTGTGTGTGTGTGTGTATGTGTGTGTGTATGTGCGTCCCGTTTTTTTTTCGTCCACGATAACTCTCGAAGGAATGGTCCGATCGTCCTGAAATTTTGCACACAGGTTAATCGCGGCAAAATCTCGGGCGAGTTCAATTTTCAGCAAAATCCGTTGTTTATTTCTCTAGCAACCGTTGCTAAGGTGTAAAATTTTTTGTTTCTTTTGTCTAGGATAACTTTCGAAGGAATCGTCCGATCTAGCTGAAATTTTGCACACCGGTTAGTTGTGGCAAGATCTAGCCCGAGATCAATTTTCAGCAAAATCCGTTGGTTATTTCCCTAGCAAACCGTTCCTAACGTGTTTTCTTACAAATCCTCATGAGTGCTCATTGGGGCAAGCCGGAAAATCAGTTTTAAGTCACACTCGATGGCCAAGGACACTGAATTGTTGTATTTGCTCCATAGCAACGGTTGTTTACCTCCCTAGCAACAGTTACGAAGGTTGGAAATCATTAATTTATGACCCATTTCCATCATTTTCGACGGCAAAGGACACAAAATCTTCCCAATTAGCTCCTTAGCAACCGTTGTTTACCGCCCTAGCAACCGTTGCTAAGGGGAAGAAAAATTCATGTAAGTTTCGTTTCCAGTATTTTCAACGTGCTATAGATAAAATTGGGAAAATTTGGTGTCTTTTGCCGTCGAAAATGGATCAAAATAGATTTTGAATTGATCATTTCCAACCTCAGCCACCGAAAATGATCAAAATGAGTCTTCAAGTTTGCTAAATACAGACTTAAGGGCAGGATGGATCGATTTTAACCACCATTAAACCGTATGACAGTCACAAGATGAATTGATCGAAAAATTAAGCAGGTCCAAATGTCTCGCATCGTGTATAACCTAGAACCGTTTGCTTTGTTGCATTTGATCAAATAATAAGAGAGCCCGGGCAGACATCAACAGTCGCGACAAAGTTTGGTCAATTGAAAAAGAACGACACTTTACACAGTCACGAAGATACGAATTGAACTGATTAAATAATATTTTTGTAATTTTTGAAAAATAAATGATAGTATCTACGCTAGTGGAATGGTGAAAATACAGGTTTGGGATGCGTTTGTGGGTGATGTTGAAGCCTCTTTGAGAAAGCATACTGCTAAGGCACTTGGCAGCGGTTTTTTTCAATCAACTCCTCTTCTTTCCCAAAGTGCTGAAGATTAATAACTGAGGAAATCATCATGGGTCTTCAAGATTTTGATATAATAACATTTTTTCAACAAGCTTATTAGATGTGATATTCGTTCGAAAACGACTTTGAATAGTTTAATGAATAATAAGATCAATATAGTATTATAAAATACGTTCAGATGAACATATGCTTGAAAAATTATAGTTTTATGTGATTTCTCTCTATATTAAAAGCCAGACCGCCGCCGCCGCCGCCGCCGCCGCCGCCGCCGCCGCCGCCGCCGCCGCCGCCGCCGTGAAAGTTTTCGACCCCTTTTTGGCTCCCCTTTCTGGCTCCCCTTTCTGGCTCCCCTTTTTGGCTCCCCTTTTTGGCTCCCCTTTTTGGCTCCCCTTTTTGGCTCCCCTTTCTGGCTCCCCTTTCTGGCTCCCCTTTTTGGCTCCCCTTTTTGGCTCCCCTTTTTGGCTCCCCTTTTTTGCTCCCCTTTCTTGCTCCCCTTTCACACCCCTTTTTTTACCTCTTTTTTTACCCCTTTTTTTACCCCTTTTTCCGCCCCCTTTTTCTGCCTCTTTTTCCACCCCTTTTCCCCCCCTTTTTTCACCCCCTTTTCCACCCCCTTTTTTCACTTTTTATTCCACCTCTTCCACCCCTCAGTTGGAGATCCATTTTTGGAAATGTTGATGACTAAGAAGAAAGAACATCGAAGCTCCGACATTTACCATAGCAACCATTGTTTACGTCCTTAGCAACCGTTATTATGGAGTGGGAAAAGTCAGTTAGAGGTCCATTTTCGGAAATGTTGATGACGAAGTAAGAACATCGAAGCTCGGATATTTACCATAGCAACCGTTGTTTACGTCCTTAGCAACCGTTACTATGGAGTGGGAAAAGTCAGTTAGAGGTCCATTTTCGGAACTGTTGATGACGAAGAAGTAAGAACATCGCAGCTCGGATATTTACCATAGCAACCGTTGTTTATGTCCTTAGCAACCGTTACTATGGAGTGGGAAAAGTCAGTTAGAGGTCCATTTTCGCAACTGGTTGATGACTAAGAAGTCAGAACATCGAAGCTCGGATATTTACCATAGCAACCGTTGTTTACGTCCTTAGCAACCGTTACTATGGAGTGGGAAAAGTCAGTTAGAGGTCCATTTTCGGAACTGTTGATGACGAAGAAGTAAGAACATCGCAGCTCGGATATTTACCATAGCAACCGTTGTTTACGTCCTTAGCCACCGTTACTATGGAGTGGGAAAAGTCAGATAGAGGTCCATTTTTGCAACTGGTTGATGACTAAGAAGTTAGAAACATCGAAGCTCGGATATTTACCATAGCAACCGTTGTTTACGTCCTTAGCAACCGTTACTATGGAGTGAGAAAAGTCAGTTAGAGGTCCATTTACGGAACTGTTGATGACGAAGAAGTAAGAACATCGCAGCTCGGATATTTACTATAGCAACCGTTGTTTACGTCCTTAGCAACCGTTACTATGGAGTGGGAAAAGTCAGTTAGAAGTCCATTTTCGCAACTGGTTGATGACTGAGAAGCTCGGATATTTACCATAGCAACCGTTGTTTACGTCCTTAGCAACCGTTACTATGGAGTGGAGGAAATGAGTTAGAGGTTCCTTTAGTTTTCTCAGAGAGTGGCGATTAATGCAAGTTGAGGTTCAATTGCAATACTTTTAGAAAGCACACTGCTGAGGCACTTGGTAGTGTTTTTTCCAACTGCACAAGATACAAAATCTTCCCTCTTTTTCCACCCTTTTTTCACCCTCTTTTTCCACCCATTTTTTTACCTTTTTCCACCCCCTTTTTTTCACCCCCTTTTTTCACCCTTTTTTTCACCCCTCTTTTTTCACCCTTTTTTTATCCGTCTTTCCCCCCTTTTTTCCACCCTCTTTTCCACCTCTTTTTTCACCCCTTTTTTCACCTCTTTTTTCACCCCTTTCTCCACCTCTTTTTTCCATCCTCTTTTTCCACCCGTGTCTTCGAATAAATTATTTATTTCCAATAAATATGCAATGGTCCGATCTCCTGGAAATTTTGCGCACAGGTTAGCAAAAAACAAAAAAAAAAAAAAAAGGTTAGCACACAGGTTAGGTCGCGGAAAAATCTAGGCCGAGTTCAATTTTCAATAAAATCCGTTGTTTATTTGCCTAGCAACCGTTCCTAACGTGTTATCTCACGAATCTTCATAAGTGCTCATTGGGACTATGAGAGTTGATGAGAATCAATGAGAATCGAAGAGAATCGGATGAGATATTTCCCATAGCAACCACTGTTGATATCCTTAGCAACCGTTGCTTCGAAAGTTGAAAAATCAATTTTAAGTTACACTCGATGACCAAGAAAACTGAATTGTTATATTTGCTCCATAGCAACCGTTGTTTACCTCCCTAGCAACCATTGCAAAGGTTGGAAATGATCATTCTATGACCCATGTCCATAATTTTCGATTGCAAAGGACACAAAATCTCCCCACTTAGCTCCTCAGTAACCGTTGTTAAACGCCCTAGCAACCGTTGCCAAGGGAAAGAAAAAGTAAGTTTCGTTTCCAGTATTTTCAACTGCACAGGATACAAAATCTCCGTTTTACCCATAGCAACTATTGTTTACGTGTCTAGCAACCATTGCAATCTTACTCAAAATCTGCTGCTGAAAATCTGAAATGAAACACGCGGAATACCCAAACCAAAAAATATGATCTAGCACATGTCACTATTAACCTAAAGTTAAACCCACTATTTATCTAAAAAAAAACAAACGTTTAACATGAATATAGCTGTCATTAATCTTTTATTTTGATTCGAATCGTTCGTTCAGTATTCTTTTCAATCGAACAAAATCGATAGTTCAAGTTTAAAGTTTTATTGTTTTGAATGTAATTTTCTTTTAATTATCACTACACTTATTATTGAAATTATTACACTTATTATTGATTTCTAAAGAACACACGGGGGGTTGGCGAGCGAAGCGAGCAGGGGGGGTACCCCCCTAGTTATAATAAAAAGTATTGAAAAGAGAGAAAGAAAAAATGGGAGAGTAAGGGGATATTAAAAATATATCTTAGTGATAATAGTCATAAGGGGTTGGATGAGCTCTACAGGTTGGAAGCGTGGATGGAGCTTCTAACCCTCTTTCTTTTTTCTGATTTTGCATAATGAAAGTGAAGAATTCTCATACTCACCATCAAATTTTTCAACCACATAATCCTCAAGCATTCAATGAATTTACTCAATTTTCTTACATTCTTGAACATTTACAATCATTGAATAAGACATTCAATCTTTAAATTCATGCAATTTTCAAACTATTTCAAAGCATTCACATGATAAATATAAACAAACATCCACACAGTTTTCAAGCATTCACATACAATCAAGCTTTCAATCTTCAATCCATAAATGCAATCAATTTTCAATCATGCAATCTATGAATTCAAAAATTTGAAAGCATTCACACACACTAAATGGGAACAAACATCCACACAATTTTCAAGCATTCACATTCATTCAATATTTGAATTCACACGATCAAGCATTCAATCTATAGATTCAATCAATTAAAGCATTCACACACACACACACACACACACACACACACACACACACACACACACACACACACACACAATTTTGAAGCATTCACAATCTTCAATCATTCAATCTATAAATTCAATAAATTTCAAAGCATTTATGCAATTTTAGTAAATATCTACATAATTTATATGTATCCAGTTCTCAAGAAATTTATGTTTATGCACACATTTACTCAATTATCTTACACTCATTCAATTTCCTTAACATCCATTCATATTTAATCATACATTCAATTCACTCAATCATCTGCATGCTGGAAATTCTCATGCGGTCAATTTGCAAGTTTTCAAACAAAGTCTCCATGAGATCATTCAGTCAATTTTCAATATCAACTGTTTCTGATATTTTTAGTAGACATTGCAATAAATAGGTTGTCACGGGCACATTATATAATGAATGATTGATTAACAGTGCCCTGTGAGATCTCTCTACCCCAAGTACAATCATAAAGATCTAATGTGAAAGTTATGTTTCAGCGTCAACACCGGAGCGTGAGACAGCTGAGTCAAAGGTAAGAGAGAGAGAGAGCCGCGGTCCGCGCGACAGATAATAGCGCGTGACGTTATGCAGGATCGACGCGGGAACGTGTGCGCGCGACAATAGTCTATATGCAGAGCAGCCCGCGCAGACACGTGTTTTTCCAAGCACCGACCTTTTGGTATCTCGCGATTCCCCTTTTACGCAACCCTCGTCTCCGACGTGCAGCTAGTGTGCAGTGCACCTACATCGTCCCCGGGCGTGCAGCAATTTGTAGCGAGCGACCGCTGATAAATCGAGAAGCCGGAGCATATTCGTCGCCGAGTAGGTACCGCGCCGACTATTCTCTCTCTCTCTCCCAGCTTGTTTACGTCCTGCTCACTGCTTCCCGCTCCGGCCCGCGGCACGCGCCCCGGACTCGTCAGTCCAATTTTGTAACCTCATCCCCTATTCTGAATAAACGTGCTTTTTTTGTGTTAAATTTATATGTTGCATTTAACTTGCCACGCTTCCAGCCCAAGAACCCACTCCCACGCAAGTGAGATTCACCACCTCACTTGCGCATTATAAATAAATTTTGTCTCTTGCTCTGGCAAGCTCGCGTAATCTATAAGATATATTTATTCATTTGTTTATTTACGCTGGCAAATGGCGCCCATGGTCTAAGTGGTGCTGGAAGTGGTGCTAAATTATCATTAACAGTAACGTAGTTATAACCGAAAAATTTTCCCTCCAAAAATAATCGCCATTTCCGTAAATTGGCGTGGTAAAAGGAAAATCGAAGCTAAGAATAGGGATATAGATATTCGGTGCGACAATCGTAATAGTGACGCGAAAATTTGAACGAATAGCTCAGGTGCGTACGGAATCATAAATTGTTATTAATAAAATACTTGATCCGTCACAGGAATATGAGAATAATTAGTCCCCAGTATCAATAAGCAATCATAGTCTACGGGATACGCCGGTGGCTGGTCGATCGCGATAGTTAAGCAGCGTCGAGCGCGGTCAGTACATATATTATTAAACATATATTAGGACTTAGGAAAATTTCGAAAGCGCGGGGCTCAAAGCGAAAGCATATAACTCAAAGTATTGCTGATTGAAAATATAAGAATTAAAAACTGTAAATTAATTTTAGATAATAAGTTGCATTGTTGGGAAATTTTAACAATTAGTTTATACAAATTCAAAATAACAAATTAGTTATGACAAATAAATTGCAAATTCATGAAATCTAACAAATGTTAGTGCAGTCTTTAGATAACAAACATTGTTATTACTGCAAAAATTTAAATTTCCATTGTTGTCTTATTCATTCGGTGGCCGGAGCTAACAAACGTTAGTACGGAATAGATATTTTAAATAAGCAATACTTCCATTTTACTTATACTGCGTGGCAATTAACCTGACACCGAGCTTTGATAACTGCTTATCTAACATTACATACTATTTTATTGTGTGCAATAACATTGTGAATTGTCTGCGTGTTAATAATATATTATCTTCCCAGCAATTATTGTGACCCGTTCGTTAAAAACTGCGAGCGTTTCGTAGATTATTGTGCGTTATTGCAACTAAGCGGTACGGACTGTTATAGGGACTTTATAGGGATAGAGTGTCAGCCCTGGTTCCAACTTCAGCATTGACAATCTAGTCAATTGAATTTTGTTCAAAATGGCAACCCAGAGAATGGATTACATAGACTTAACTGAATGGATACTGAAAATGACACAAGTAGAATTCGACGAAGCAATGAAAAGGTTGGAACTGGAGATGACAGGTTCACAGATAACGGACGTACAGCGATTAATGAATAGGTTGTGAGGCGATTATACTACCGAAGATTCTATTGCAAATGAGGACTTCACGTCGGAAAAAGAATTAGAAGAGTACCGGAATAATTTGCTGATCGAGTTCACTCAATATTTGGGAGCATTTTGCCCAATAGAAGCAAACGAAACAGCGAGAAGACTGAACAAAAGTAAACTGAAGCGTACCGCGTTAACAGAAAGGGAAATAACGGCAAACAGCTCTCACATTTCATTGAATCCGACAATAGCGGATCCCTCCGGCTTTATTGCAACCAGCACAACGGGTATTGAAACGAGTAGGGTAACAACCGTAACGACGACATCAGCAGGTAACACGGTGGTAACGTCGACTGCGTCGGGAAACACATGCAGGGTCAGTGGCTCAGGACCCACACCAAACCAACAACCAGATTTAGTGCTCGTTACGTTGGAGGACGGATCACAGCAATGGTTACCGAGACCGCTCGTAATCCAAATGCGAAAACTCCAAGAAGCGCGACTAGAATGCGAAAAAGAAAGAGATCGACTCATGCAACAACGAAATCTTGCGAGTAGCACACGGTTACAGAACGCGCCCCCGGCCGTACCGAGTAACTTGAACGTGTCGACGTTAATGCCCGATAGCAACACGAATAGCCGATTCGTAAATTCGACGGTACGGGAAGAAATCCAGCCACAGAAAACGAATAGAGTAAATATTCAGGACACATACGACTTAAATTATTACGATAAGTCAGCAGCACTATTATCGAATAGTAACCAGCAACACCAAAGGTGTGAAGAGTTGGTACCGCAAGGAAATCAACAGCAAGGGGAAGGAAGGCAGAACAACCCTCAAACCCAATACTACCAACCTTGGGGGAGGGGGGCCCACAGCAACGCTATGCCGACAACGTCGAATCAGGAGTGGACGTATCCGTCAGGAAGACGTAGCAACATGACTAATCCATTCATGGATATCGGGAAAATAGTTCAGTCGTGGCGTATAAGTTTTTCGGGGCAAGCGGAAACCACGAGCATAGAAGAATTCCTGCAAAGGGTCGAAGAATGCAATAGGACGTCGAATCTGACGGATATAGAATTGCTCAACGGTATGACGGAGTTGTTATCGGGAGTAGCCAGGCACTGGTACCGCAGAACATGGGAAAAATGGAACTCGTGGGCGGACTTTTGCGATTCCGCGAGATTGATGTATGGGGTCGATCGTAGTTTCCAACAGCGGTTAAGTCGCGAAGCCGAGAAACGAACCCAACATCCAAATGAACCGGTGCGGGATCACATAATCTGTCTGCTCACAATCATGAGTAAGATGCAACAGGAATGGCCTATGGAAAAACAGCTAGACCTACTGCATGCCAATATATTACCGTCGATACAGCGACAAATTAATCGCGAAAAGCTTGTCGATGTTGATGCATTCGTGCGTGAAGCAAGAGATGCAGAATATTTGATCAATGCGGAAAAATACTATCAGCCGCCACCGCCTCCATCCATGAGTTTGATTCCGGAAACGGCGTACCATGAAAAGACGACGCCAAAGCCAAAAGTAGATTCTTCGAAACCGCAACAATAACCGGCTGTTGCCGCAGTCGAGGTTTCAAAGGCAGTACCGTCAATGTCGGAGATTGCGGAGTTGGTGAGTAAGGTAGTCAGTCAGCAAATAAGCGCGTTAATGCTGAATAAAGCAAGCAGTACGCTAGCCGCCATGACCAATAAAACGTCTTTTGACGTACCGACTCAACCCAGAACTCGGCAATCGAAGGGGCGACAAAAAAACTATTCGATACTGGTGATACCGCTCCCACCTAAAGATGAGCGTAACAAGAACAAGCCTGCTGGACCAAAACCAGACCAGCTATGTTGGAAGGAGTTGCTACAAGAAGGTGTCATTGAACCTTCCAACAGTGCCTGGGCCAGTCCGGTCGTGATGGTGAGAAAATCTAATGGAGAATACAGGATGTGCATTGACTACCGAAAAGTCAATGCCGTAACACGCTTCAGTGCCTATCCTCTGCCTCGTATGGATGCTATATTACGAAAATTACGGGGGGCGAGGTACATCTCAACTATCGACCTAAAAAGTGCGTATCATCAAATTAAGATGGCTGCAAAATCGAAGCACTTAATGGCATTCACCGTACCAGGCCTAGGCCTATTTCAATTTAAACGGATGCCTTACGGCGTAGTAGGAGGTCCGGCAACCTTTCAAGAACTAATAGACGGATTGATTGGCCCCGACCTTGAACCCTACGCATTTGCTTATCTGTCGATATAATTATCGTAACGGAAACTTTCGAGGAGCACATGTACTGGTTGGAACATGTGCTGAAGAAGATCCTCGATGCTGGACTCGTCATGAACTGGGAAAAGAGCCATTTGTACAAGTCCGAAGTTAAATACTTGGGCGTGCTGGTCAACCGGGATGGGTTCAGACCAAATCCAGAGAAAATTGAAGCAATAATTACGTTCCCAATACCGAAAAAACGTAAGTCCCTACAGCGATTCCTTGGCATGGCGTCGTGGTATCGAAAATTTTTAAAGGATCTTGCCACGGTAGCAGAACCGCTGACTCACCTAACGTCTAAAACCGTCCTTTTCGGATGGACTGACGTGCAGGAGAGAGCGTTCAACATGATTAAAAGTATGTTGGCGACAGCACCAATGTTAAATCGACCGTCGTACCAGCATCAATTCATCATACAAACTGACGCTAGTGATACAGGTCTTGGTGCAGTCCTTTACCAAATCATTGATGGCGAAGAGCGACCTTTAGAGTTTGCAAATCGCGTGCTGTCAACAGCGGAACGTAATTACAGCGTCACCGAAAGAGAATGTCTAGCAGTGGTTCGTATGTACATGGAGGGATACCAATTTAAGGTAGTAACCGACCATCATAGTCCGAAATACCTACAAACACATAAACACACCGCTGGACGATTGATTCGGTGGTCGCTGGAATTACAGGATCACGACTTCGAAGTGGAGTATCGTAAAGGATCCGAGAACGTGGTGTTGGATGCCCTGTCGAGAATGCATGAAAGCGAAGGCGAGGTAGAGGTTGCGTCTATGGACGTACCGCCAACCACCGATCCTTGGTACTTGAAACGGCTACAAGAAGTACAGACTCGACCTAAAGAGTTTCCGCTATACAAAACCATCGGAAATAAACTATATCATTATAGTGCCATACATCATTTCGATGGTGTGATTGACGACGACGATGTATGGAAGCTCGTCCTGCCAGAAGACAAACGACTGCAGGTTATGACTGGAGGAATGTCACAGTCTACCTACAGCAGGACACCTGGGACGCTACAAGACGTTCCAGAAGATCGCCCAATATTATTTTTGGCCCGCAATGAATAAGGACGTGCGGAAGTATGTCCAAAATTGCGGAATTTGTCAACAAATGAAGGTTGAGCAACGACAACCTGCTGGACTGATGGGTTTCAGGAAGCGGCTGAGTCCGTGGCATACAGTCGCCAGTGACATTATGGGCCCATTCCCAAATAGTACCCATGGGTTCGAATACATCCTGATATTCATGGACATATTCACGCGCTTTATCAAATGCGTACCGCTTCGTAAAGCAAACGCTCAGAAGGTGCTGAATGCCTTCAAAAAACATGTAGTACTACGTTGGGGCGCGCCGGTCATATTTTTGAGTGACAACGTGATTCCGTTCCGTAACAAGCTAGTTGACGACTATCTGGAGGAGCAAGGGATTAAACATCACCTCACACCAACGTACCATCCACAAGCAAACCCAGTGGAAAGAGTCAACAGGACGTTCAAAACATCGATCAAATGTTACCTAAAAGAACACAAAAGATGGGATGAGCATCTACATGAAATTACGTACGCTTATAACAACGCGGAGAATGAAGCGACTCAAGCAACCCCAGCCTTTTACAACTTCGGGCGTAACCCCACCCCGCCCAATTCCTTGCGTCGCAAAGAGGATCTACAGGCAGACAAGGAAGATGAACATCAAGTAATGGAGGATTATCGGAAACGGTTAGCGGCACTAGGAGAAGTTAGAAATCTAGCAGCGCATAACTCGGACATCGCGCAAGAGCGTAACGCCAAATATTACAATGCTAAGCATCGTGATGTGCAGTTCGAAGTAGGAGACAAAGTCCTCAAAGCAAACCACGTACTGTCATCGTCAGCGGCGGGAGTATCTGCTAAGCTAGCGCCGAAATTCAATAGTAACTACACTATTGCAGAGCAGGTAGGGTCTAACACGTACCGACTGATGGATGAATCGGGAAAAGACGAGGGAGTGACTCACGTAATGTTCTTAAAACCACAACGAGTGGAAGAGATTTTCGGTTCCAAGGACCCGACAGCAAACAGCGACGGAGCTACTGGCCAGGGCCCCGAAGCTGTTACAGCAGTTGAAGAGATAATCGCAAAGAACTCCGTAGGTAGACCCCGTAAAACACGTCACTGCGTACAACAAAATAACCCGATACAAACAACGGTCGTACAGGAAAGAACCGACCCGCCAGGAACTAGTGTAGCCGCGAGCACAGAATCGGAAGTGGTACGCTCGGAAGCGAGTACGAATGCAGCACGCTCGGAAGCGAATACGGATGCAGCACGCTCGGAAACACAGCGGATTGAGAGGATAGAAAGGGACCTACGTTTGGAACAAAAAGAGTACGAACGACAGGCGGAAGAATTCCAACGGAGAGTCCAAGGACTCGCCAGAATACGCGAGTCGTACGAAATACACGTGAAGACAGCGGTACGAACCTGCACCGGACTTGTAGAACGATTCGGGCAGCGAGTTGAGCGGGAGATGGGCCAAACATTACAAGACCTGCTAGACCACCGTACCGCAGTGCTGATGACAAGGAAGACGCTAGCAAATGTCCAACGGGAGAGGTCGAAAGCGGCAGTGGCCAGAGAATTGGCTAGGAGAAAGGAGGAGGAATTACAGCGGCTGCAGGAACAACAAACAGTGTTGCGTCAAAAAGAGCGGCAGTTGAGAGATCAAGTGGGCAGAGCCCGAAGAGATGCGCAGTTCGCAGAGGCACGTTCGGTACGAGAGCGATACATCGCCGTCACCCGGGAACCAGAGGGACGCCGGTGCAGCATATGCGGGAACGCGGACACACCGCGTGATGAAAATTGCGATAATGCGGATTATCACCATCTCGTAGAGAAGAACCGCAACAAGGCGATGAATTTGTTTAAGAGAAGATAAGCCGTGCGATCGTCAAGAGATCGTATCAGCACGCTCAAGAGCGAGAAAATAGTTGAGTTATGTAAATAGCTGTACGCTCTGAAGCGAATTTGAATTAAGTTGCTGATAATACCTAGTGATACGCCCTAGAGCAAAATGGAATTACTAGCGAGTACAGGTTGAGTTCGATAATTTTTGATACGTAAAAGATTTTTTTTTTCTCCTTTTGATAGAGATATAGTTTTCTTTGGTACTTTTGATACTAGTTTTGTTACTGCGAAAACCCTATGATTACTTCTGTACAATCAGACATTCTTAATTTGTAGAAAGTTCCTAGCGCCAAACAGGCAAAGTCATAATTGAGAAACTGACTAGTCAGTACAGGAATATCATAGCGGGAAACTCGCCAATCTTGTTATTGCATTAATTCAGAAGCAAATATTCAATATAATGTTGTACAATCAATTGTGATACTAGCCAATACGTTAGTACAGTAAGGAGAAGTAGTGAGCAAGAACAAAAGCCCATTCTGCCGAAAAATAACTAACATTGTTAGTATTGAAATTGTTGAAAATAAATATACATAATAAAAATAGTAGTTGATTATTGTGTGTAGTAAAATGAAATTAAACATGATTTCCACCTTAGTTCCTTCCCAATTACATTGGTATTGATAAGAGAGATGAATTTGTCGGAGCGGTACGCCTCTGGCAGACCGCGCCTGGGGGAGGGGTGTCACGGGCACATTATTTAATAAATGATTGATTAACAGTGCCCTGTAAGATCTCTCTACCCCAAGTACAATCATAAAGATCTAATGTGAAAGTTATGTTTCAGCGTCAACACCGGAGCGTGAGACAGCTGAGTCAAAGGTAAGAGAGAGAGAGAGCCGCGGTCCGCGCGACGGATAATAGCGCGTGACGTCATGCAGGATCGACGCGGGAACGTGTGCGCGCGACAATAGTCTATATGCAGAGCAGCCCGCGCCAACACGTGTTTTTCCAAGCGCCGACCTTTTGGTATCTCGCGATTCCCCTTTTACGCAACCCTCGTCTCCGACGTGCAGCTAGTGTGCAGTGCACCTACATCGTCCCCGGGCGTGCAGCAATTTGTAGCGAGCGACCGCTGATAAATCGAGAAGCCGGAGCATATTCGTCGCCGAGTAAGTACCGCGCCGACTATTCTCTCTCTCTCCCGGCTTGTTTACGTCCTGCTCACTGCTTCCCGCTCCGGCCCGCGGCACGCGCCCCGGACTCGTCAGTCCAATTTTGTAACCTCATCCCCTATTCTGAATAAACGTGCTTTTTTTGTGTTAAATTTATATGTTGCATTTAACTTTCCACGCTTCCAGCCCAAGAACCCACTCCCACGCAAGTGAGATTCACCACCTCACTTGCGCATTATAAATAAATTTTGTCTCTTGCTCTGGCAAGCTCGCGTAATCTATAAGATATATTTATTCATTTGTTTATTTACGCTGGCGGTGACAAGGTACAGTGACAAAATCTTGAAATCCAAATAAGTAAATAATTATTATCATGAATTCCAGCTTCAAAAGCTTACTGTTGTAGCAAATGGTTTTCCAATATTCTAGTCTATGAAACATTGCTATGAATAAGTTTTCAATTTAAGTATTTCGTATTGTATCAAAATCTTAATATTTCAATAAATAATTATTATCTCAATATTCAGCTTTAAAACTTAATGTTGTTGTTGTTGTGAATTATAGTGATTTTTTTAATATTTCACTTAATTCACATCTTAAATTTCATTATAAATTTGAGAGAGAGAGAGAGTGGTAAAGGCTCCAAATCCAAACGCCTTCACCAGTGGAAAACAACCAATAATTTTTTCTAATATAACCAATATTGATTTATATAATTTCAAATACAATTAGCTATACATAGAGAGGAAGCTATCATCAACTTTTGCAGGTAGGTTACTGAATACAGTGGTTTCATAATATGGAACGTCGATATTCACATCTTCATCCACATCGAAAATTACCCCTTGTTTTTGTTCTGCGAGGAGCCAGTTCTTGAGTGCATATGCACTTTTCACTGCACATGCAGCTTTTTGCAGCAAAGGATGATGATTGCAGCGTATACCCTGAATCCATCTAATTTCTTCAGAGAAGGGCAGAGAAGGGTATCCATATTGATGATTAATGTGAAATGAGTATTAATAAAATTAAACAATATCAAAAATTCTAATAGTTGAAATAATTATAGCTTTAATCAAGATTATCATTATTTGTATACAACAATTCATACTTACTTTCCAGGTAGAATTTCTTGAAGAAATTTCTTTTTCTCTAATTCTTTTGTGTGTATGCAGGTCGCATTTTTCAGACTATCCTGGACAACTCTTATTAAGCAGCTGTGGGGTACCATATCCGACCCCCAGGGTATGCCGTGAAATTTCGACTCTAACCAACTATTTGTCTTACGCTCCTCGTTTAGGAGACGATTCCATTTACAAGGAGGTTTAAATAGATAAATAGTTGGTAGAGTTTCAAAATCGAGAGGTAGAATTGCCAGCTCCTTAGGCTAAAAGAGGTTTGTTGACCTCCTGAAGCCTTGTACATCCATGACGTACTGCATTTTCATAAAAATAGAATGTGAGTTTTTACAGTGGATATTTGTAATAATACCATAGACAAGTGTTTGCAAAATTTGGAAGTGTTGGCGGTACAAGGCTCCCCTTGAATAGTCAATTTAGCCTATTTTTACCCCTATTTTAGTTAATATATTAATTTTTTGGGAGCTTCCAGAGCCCAGGCCCATTTTTTCACTATATAGGCTGTATGTGGTATGAGTTGGGACAACTTGTAGTACCCATGTGGTGTGGGGCTTGACGAGCAAACTCCCAGGGTTCAAAAATAGAGGCTCCAATTGGTAATGTGGAGTACCTAATGTCCTCCAATGATCTTGGAGATAAATTTTAGAAAAATTCAGGCAATTTGCAGACAGAAGTGTCCCATTCGTTTTCTGCCTCAGAGGTTATTTTCAGGGTGTAAATTAAGGTTGAAAATGCCTCTGAAAATGCAAAAACAGCAAAATCACCAACTTTGCCTATTTATTGAACAGGGTTAAAGTGCTCGGAAAAATCTGAGAAAATTCTGGGAATTCGGCATGATGCCCTAGAACTTACAAAAAAATTTGAGCCAAATCTAATTTTTTCATGTTTGATCCCACAGAGAATTGCCCATATATTATATATGTATTCAATAGGATTAATGAATAATAAATAGAGTGCGAATATTAATTCACAGTTCTGATTTATTCACCCAACTATTATGACTATCATCAAATCCTAACCATTTACATACACTTCATTCCCTCGCTTTTTTATAACTTTCTCAATCAAAAAGACGTCCGGATATTTAACTTTCAGAAGCTCCTTCTCGTAAAAACGACCAGAAACTGCTTGGTCTTGATAATCTTTGAGATGATAAGTGACAGGATTTATTTTACAGACTTTTTTAATAGTAAAAATTTCTGTTGACCAATTCGGAGTATATCCTTTTTCGAAAACTTGTTTTACTTTGCTTATTCGAACTCTATCATTCACCTTGAATTTGGGATCTTTCACAGTTGTATTTCTTGCAGAGAATCTTTTTAGAACTAGAGCTTCATTGGTTGATGTAACATCTTTTGATTTCATATTAATTGTTCTATGTTTCGTGATGTAATAGCTTTTCAACAGATCAGATAAGATGTCAAGCCATTTATAATTTCCTTGAAGACTGAATTGCTTCCACATTCTATTTTTCAGAGTCCGATTAAATCGCTCACATATTGATGCTTTCAAATTACTGTACGTTGAGTACAAATTAATTTCATACTTTTTCATGAGAGCTTGGAAGATTTTATTGTAAAACTCTTTTCCTCTATCAACTTCCAGATTTTTAGGTACTCGTCCTTGATGAAGAATAGACTCCTTTGCAGCAGCAACATCTTCACCACTCTTGGACTTCACTGAAATGTCCCATGCATAGGTGGAGAAGACATCTATGACTGTGAGCATATATCGATAACCTTTATTCTCACGTGAATAAGGTTGCATCCAAACAAGATCGGCTTGCCACATTTCTTTCAATCCTCGAACATCAAACTTTCGTCGTGGGTAATTACGACGAGCTGGTTTATGCAACTCTCCAACTATCACCTGTTTTGCTTTCTCAAAGAGAAAGCTTTGTGATGGGGTAAAAATTGACCCATCGAATCAGAATTCGGGACCTCGATTTTCGTAATCTACAGGTCGAAAAACATGGAAATCCGAAAATGTCTGTATGTATGTACGTACGTACGTGCACTTTTTTTTGTCGTACGATAACTTTTGAAGGAATTATCCAATCGTCCTGAAATTTTGCACACAGGTTAGTCGCCGCAAAATCTCGGCCGAGTTCAATTTTCATCCAACTCCGTTGTTTATTTCTCTAGCAACCGTTGCTAACATGCTTTTGATAAAAGCTCCAAAAATCATCATCAATGTTCGATGGGTCTCTAATTCTTTCGACGATTGATGAGAATCGATAAGGCATCCATTTTGGAACAACCATTGTTCATTCTCCTAGCAACCGTTGTTATGGAGATACGAAATTCAGCTTCAGACTGACTTTTTCTTGTCATACGATAACTTTCGAAGGAATGGTCCGATCGTCTTGAAATTTTGCACACAGGTCGGTCTCCGAAAGATGTGAACTGAGTTCGGTGTTTAGCAGCATCCGTTGTTTATTCCCATGGCAACCGTTGCTATCGTGTTTTTGATAAGTTCCCATATAATTCATGTTGAATGATCATTTGGGTTCGTATATTTATGGGATTCTATAAGAATCAAAGAGACATTTCCCGTAGAAACCATTGTTGATGTCTCTAGGAACCGTTATTTATATCCCTTGCAACCGTAACTAGGGAATGTAAAAAGTCGGTTGGAGGTCCATTTTTGGAACTGTTGATGACTAAGAAGTAAGAACATCGAAGCTCCGACATTTACCATAGCAACCATTGTTTACGTCTTTAGCAACCGTTACTATGGAGTGTGAAAAGTCTGTTGGAAGTCCATTTTCGGAACTGTTGATGACTAAGAAGTAAGAACATCGAAGCTCCGACATTTACCATAGCAACCATTGTTTACGTCTTTAGCAACCGTTACTATGGAGTGGGAAATGTCTGTTGGAAGTCCATTTTTGGAACTGTTGATGACTAAGAAGTAAGAACATCGAAGCTCCGACATTTACCATAGCAACCGTTGTTTACGTCCTTATTAATCGTTACTATGGAGTGGGAAAAGTCAGTTAGAGGTCCATTTTCGGAACTGTTGACGACTAAGAAGTAAGAACACCGAAGCTCGGATATTTACCATAGCAACCGTTGTTTACGTCCTTAGCAACCGTTACTATGGAGTGGAGGAAATGAGTTAGAGATTCATTTTGCTTCCTCAAAGAGTGGTGATTAATGCAAGTTGAGGTTCAATTGCAATTCTTTGAGAAAGCATACTGCTGAGGCACTTGGCAGCGGTTTTTCATGCATACAACTGTTCACTATTTAACACTTTATCACAAAATTCATTCTGTCCTTACACTAGTTATGAATAGTTATTCAACATTTCCATGGTAGTAGGTGATGAATTTCCATAATCGAGAATTATATGAGCTGGCAAATAAGGAGCTGGTAACGTCAACAGTCTTGAGTCACACTGATTATCTCACAACTGTCAGATACTGGAATCACTCACTGAAGCTAAGATTCATAACATACCTTGACGTCTTCTTCTGTGGACGTGTTTATTTTTGAATATGATGTAATTGTTGAAAAAGATCCATTACGTCAGCTAAAATACACTATTCTGTTGAAGTCTTCTACTTGCTTATTCATGTTCATTTTATTAAGACAATATTTTCTTGGCGAGAACTTATTTTCTTATTTTGTGTGATGAGTTTTGCCAGGTCCTGTGGCCCGTATGAAAATACTGAGCAGTTGTAGCATTCTAACTTCATTGACATCTATTTTTGAACTGTTAAAAAATATGATTAATTAGATTCATTCACCAATCAATGAATAACCTCAAATCAAATCTTCACAAAAATAAAGGAACTAATTTACCTTGAGAAGTATATCAGCATCAGCAAACAGGTTAGCCCATGTCAGACAATTCAATCAATTCAAATTCAAATTAATATTATATTGTGCACCCTCCAGAATTCCAAATGTGTATAAATTGTCGATCTTTGAGGGCCAATCCAGAGTGAAGTGGAAAAAGGAAAATTCACAAAATCCACCACATATTTATTTTATGCGACGTTTTGCCAAATAGGTTCCCTGGCCTTATCAGGCAGTTTTGAATGAAAATATAATATTACGTTCGGCAGTGGAAGCAGCCGCTGAACGTCGCATAAAATAAATATGTGGTGGATTTTGTGAATTTTCTTCTTTCCACTTCACTCTGGATAGGCCCTGAAAGTTCGACAATTTATACACATTTAAATTCAGATTGACAAAGCTGCTGAAGTAGCTAAGATGACGCCCAGCACATTTGCACTTTTGATCATGACTGCCCGCGTTATGATTTTTCTTAGTCCATCAGTTACTGTCGTATTCGACGAGACGATACTTTTATTACATTATTATATATAAACATATCACCGCGGCACTGATATGACCTGGTGGGATATGTATTTGCCTATATCTTTTCCCACCATCTGTTTACTACGACGACATACATATACTTATAATATGATTGACGTGATATACGCTACGCTGGAGGACCACACTTGCGCTGAGTGCAGAACCAGTCGAACGTAATATACATCACATGATCCAAGATGTGGAAGAATTTTTGAGGAGCTCTGGGCACTTCGTTTGCTAGTGAACTCAAGCTCCTATTCGCAAATATAATTAAAGCTATTTCGATGAAACTTTTCTGACAAAAGTAACCGTAAGTGACCGCAGTTCTTGCTCATAACTGTTGCAAGACTGCGAGACAGCGGTAAAACAAAAATAATTAGAAAAGTGAGGTTGAACATGACATTGAGCTGTATATAATGGCTAGTCGCGTTCCCTCGCGCGCTTGCTGCGCATACTTGTCGTCGGTGGCGCTGACGCGCTACCTGATTCATAAATGCGTATTTATGAATTATAATTACCTTCTTCCATATTTTTGAGACTGAAGAGACATCTTTAAATTTTCTTCGATTAAAAAAAAGTATCTCAAACAAGAAGTTATCCAACTTACCGAACATACTTGTCGTGAATGTATACCTTTTTCAAAGGTAAATTTTTACCTTGAAAAAAAACATTGGTGATATGATTTTACATTTATTCAATTACATGTTTATGAATATGGAATTTATTAGTAGCAAAGAAAAATTATCAAACAAAAAATGATAAGCGAATTTTGTAGTAGGATGATCGTACTATTTGAATACTTCAATACTTCAATTCTTGATTTCAATACTTTCTTCTGTCATCATTGGAAAATTGAACTGAAAATCATTTCATATTTTCATTTTCATTTTTTCTGAAATATGTTGTACTTTAGAAGTCTCCTTCTCGCTGATTTATATTCATGTAAGATGTTATTGTCGTTAAAGATCTAACACGTGTAATGAAACAGGTTGTGCTGAAGAAGTCTTCTACTTGTATGTTCATGTGTATATTGAGACAATCTGTTATTGCTGAGAACTTATTTCCTCATCTTGTATGATGAGTCTTGCCTGTTCCTGTAACCCGTATACAAAAACCGAGCAGTTGTAGCCTTCAAACTTCATACACATCTATACTCGAACTGCGAAAAAAAATAATTGATTAGATTTGTCAATTAATGACTAGCCCCAAATCTATCCTGAAATATATCATATAATTTACCTTAATTTTGAAATTGAACCATAGTAGATATATACAGAGTAGACTGCACTTCACACTGCATATGAAGATACCAATTTTCTTCGTGTGATCAAACTAATAATATATCTTTGTTGGGTCAACTTCACAACTCAGAGAACTTTTCTCATCTTAAATAATGTGAGTCTTGCCAGCTCTTGTGGCTTCTGCTAATAACAAAGCAGTTGTAGCTTTCTAATGATAACTTGATACATACATCTATTTTCTAACTGAGAAAATGATTGATTAGATTAATCAATGAATCAATCAACGAATAACCACAAATCAAATATCTACAAAAATAAGGGAACTAATTTACCTTGAAGAGCATATCAATATCAGCGAACAGGTAAGCCTTTCTCAAATAACTCAATCAATGTGAATTCAGATTGGCAAAGTTGCTGAAGTAGTTAGGATGATGACCAGCAGATTTGCACTTTTCATCACGACTGCTCGCGTTATGATTTTGCCTAGTCCAATTACTACGATCACGATACTTCTATAATAATCTATTCCCATAATAATCTTCTATATAATCACGATACTTCTATATAACCGCGGCACTGATCGGATCTGGGTAGGTATATCACTAGCATACGAGGGACATGGCTGGACGTGATATACGTTTCGTTGAGAACCACACTCGGAATAGGTCTCGTACTGCTCGAAAGTGATATACGTGGTGTTGGTGAATTTTCCTGTGGGAGAATTTCTCGAGAGGAAAAAGTAGCTGTCACCTGCTCGTCGACTTATATCTTCTATTCTGAAATAACTAAGGCAATTCCAATAAAATCTTTCTTACGCAATTAATCGCAACTAAATACAGTTTTTTTCTGATATCCATGGTACAAATGTGCAATACCGTTAGAATGAAAATGATACTCAATGGCGTATACTCAATCGACAACGAGCTGTATATAAGGCTTGTCGCGTCCCCTCGTTGCTTGCTGCGTATGATTGTCATCGGTGGCGCTCAAGCGCCACCTGATAGTAGTATCGTCGCAGTAAACAGCTGGTAGGCGAATACGTACACCCATCAGGTCTCATCAGTGCCGCGGTGATAGCCTCAGGAAGAATATATATATATATAAATATGTGTGTGTGTGCATATACACATTATATCAGCAGGTGAATATTCGGAAAAAAAATTTTGTGCTAATCTATAGTAAATCTGTTCCATACAAACTTCAATTTTTTCATGACACCCCACGAGAAATTCAAACTTCGCGCCTGACTTCGAGTCCCGATCGATATTCAGTTTAATCCTCCTCGACCATTGAACTGTAGTATTTTGGATTCCCTTGTCGAACTATTAAGCGAGATCAAATAAAATCGGTTGGGTTTTCTTATAGATCCCATGCATTCTTATGAGAAATACATAAAACCTTCTAGGATTAAGATTATTTGCAATTATCCGATTCCTGAAAAGTCATATATATCCATTATCCATCACATTTTATATTTTCAGTTACGAGCATGAGAAATAATAGTTTAAAATTATTTTCTACTTTCAAGTATTCCGTAATAGTGCGTTAACGTTAAGAGACTCTGGGAAGCAACGAGCAGTCAGGTTAGCGTAGACAACTCGCAGCTCGCTCCCCGAGCTCTTGGAGGTCGTGCGAAACCCCGCAACGAGAAAAAGTTGACAATACATGCGCGCGCTTGCTCTCTGCGAGGCAGCGCTGCGCGCTGCCGCGGTGGAGCGTGTTTCCTCTGTAACACAGTGATGGCGCGGCTTGTGCTCTAGAAAAACTGCTCCAGCCCTGGGACTGAGAGGGTGGCAGTGGCGTAGTAGCTCAACTGAGCCAAGGGGGTCTGACTCATGAGCCAGCAAAGTAAGCCAGAAAGTATAGCTCATGAGCCAGAACCCCCTTAGCTTAGCTAGTGATTGGCCAGCGCAGGGTGAGATCAAGTGTGAGCAGTCACTCGAAATTGAAGCTTCCATGGTGCAGCAGCAGAACGACAACGCACGTTGATTACCAGCGTTGGAGAAGTTCTTATTGTTCTCGAAAACTATTCGTATCGTTGCATATTTTGTTCGTTGTGAACACAATGCCAAGTTCCCCAAGCATAAGCGTCGTATGTGGTTCTTCAGCGCTGCAGATATTCGAATCGCCAAGTTTGCTTTATTTCGGATGATTGAACGAACCCATTACAATCTCGAAATACGAAATTTGTTTCCGGGCATACAGGTCCACAGGAAGAGTCATTTTCATTGGCTCGCACCGTTCATATGTTTCATTGGCTTGATACCAGAGAATGTCCTTGGAGTAGTATTATTGGTCCGAAGTTGAAGAGAACTTTTCGAAGAATGATATAGTATCAACAGTAAAAAATTTCGCACAGTGTTTAGACCAAATTGATGTTAGCCACATTATTAAGAATAATGTTAGAGAAACTAAGAACTTCTCAAGACATAAAAGCAATATTTCTCTCACTCGAGCGGATAAGGATAACTTGTATGAATACTAGTGAATATAGATTTTCTCTTCACTTTTGGAGAATGAACATACTCACAAAATAGTTAAGGGATAATATACCTTTGTGACCTCTGATATCGAGGTCATTTTCAAACATTTACCACAAGCGCAGCAAAAATCTCAAAAATATAGGGTTTGTTGCATATGAAAGTACTACTCTCTAACTACAAAAACACACTTCATTCATTATAGAGAATATAAAATGGAGGCGTACCAGCTCATCAAAGAAAAAAATTTTTTTTACTTTTTCTGTGCTGGCGTAATTTGACAGGTCACAATTTTGAACCTAGAACGAGAAATCGAACGGGGTTTTGGAGTAAAATAGGAAACTCAGTGAACGTCGTACGATTTTTCTAGAATTCGAATTTGGGGCCAAATGGCGTCAATTTGAATTTTTCTTTCGTGATAAGATCGATCGAAAATCAACTATAAAATCGATAAAAATCAGAATATCAAAAAAAATCGTACGATTTTCATTGGAAAATCATGTTTCCAAGCTGCAGTCAACATTTGATGTAAATTGGTTGAAAGTTGACGGCGCTATAAATACGCTAAGGTCAAAAGAGACGGTCTCGAGATAAACGGGTTCATAGTTTTGAGTACTATAAAATCGAGAAAAATTTTTGGTATACCTTCAATCTGCAATGCCTGTTCATACAATTGGACTCCCACTCCAAGATTCTCTTGTTTTTCTTCTTTTCTTGATAAAATTGTGTCTTTGCGAGCAAGTTTAGCCTCTTCAGTGAGGGAGCGCTCGGAAAGCGCGATATGGGTCTCGTCGGCTTCGGTGCAGAAGTTGTAAAAATTTGACCCAATAGTGATGCACAATTGGTCCACAGCTCATAAAATTCCATGGAATCCGTCGTTGAAATGTGGGACAGCAAGAAATCTACTCCTTCGAGTACAGTTTTGCCACTGAAAACGTGCTCAGGTGCTATTGATCAAACAACTGAATTCAAACTTTCATTCGAGTTATGTGTGAATCCACCTAAACATCATATGAGAAGTTTGTCTCTGCTCAGCTCTTCGTATATTGGCTTGATAATTTTGAACACTTCCTTCGACACAGGGAGATCATGCTGGAAGCTTGTCATGTCTCCATCCTTCGCCTTTTCAGCTTGCCAAGAGCACTATGATTTTGGACCTTCCATGCATAACTGATATCGAGGCTGCTCGTTGGTCGATAACAAATGGTAGAAAGTGGCCCAGATTGCTTTCCTGTTGTTGAATTGCAGTTCTTTCTTATTGCAAGGCTGTAATATATTGTTAACTTTCGATCGATTTACCAGTTAACTTGCCTTTCCCGTTGAGACCTTCAGTCTTATTCACTAAATTCCTCAAACGAGTACTCATTCTTTACTGCACATGGTCTATGCTTTCTTCTTCGGTTGGTAAAGGTCTAGAAATTTCATAAAAGGAGAATCAAAGCCCTAACTGGACAACTGTCCGCGCGCGCGCCAAATAACGTCTATTTCGCTCCGCGACTTAGTTCAGAAAATCGATTTTTTGAGGCACTTAGAACTTTTTTCTCCACTTGATCGACGTTCTATATCATTCATAGATAGTTTATGGAGTGTTTGAGCCAATAAAAAAAATTGAAATGAAGTCACAAAGGTATATTACCTCTTAAGACAAACCCACTTAAATCATTACAAACCAAAGTTCATAAAATTCTGTCCAGTTGAAATGACCAAGAATTACTAAATGAACGCTTCCACAACGTTCAACTGACAAAAACTACTACTACTCTGGCTGAAGTATATGGTTTGCCTAAGATACATAAAGCCGATGTCCGATTGAGACCTATCATTTCTTTGGTGAATTCAACTACACATTTTTTAGCAAAAATCGTATATGACGGATTAAAAAGTGCATAAAACCACCAATCTCCCACGTCAATAATAGTTTTGAACTCCAAGAGAGAATTTCAAATACAAATGTCCCAGCTGATTTTGTATCACTTTCACTTGACGTCAGCTCATTGTTTACAAACATATCGTGCGGGTTAGTTTTGAACAGATTGGATAAAAGATTCTTATATATACATAGTAGAAATAAAATAACGTTATAAACTAGAGATCAAGGACGTTCATATTCATAAATCTTATTCATACAAAAGTTTAAATGCACTTAGGAAAAAAATTGATAATTTAAAAATTGATAATATCACTAGAGACAATTTTTTGGCAAAAACAGAATTGAAGAGCAAAAAAATTTTTGATAATCACACAAAAAAGCTTAACAGTTTATTTGAAATTCTAAGAAAAAAATACAAAAATTCTAATTCCCATAAAATAAATAGTGGTAGATGGGTAAAAAACCTCTCAGACGTTAACATACCGGAGAATGTCCTTGAAGTAGTATCGTTGGGTCCGAAATATAATGTAAAAGAAAATTTCACAGAAGATGACATAGTATTACCAGTTGAAAATATCGAACACTCTTTAGAACAAATTGACGTAAGCCACACTATTAAGAATAACGTTAGAGAAACTGTCACTAATGCCTTAATCAACATTATAAATAAAGTTAGCCACATTTCATCCCAAGACAGAGAATTTGCAAAAAAACTTTCAGAAACTAAGAATTTTTGAAAAAATAATAGCAATTTTTTTTCACTCGTGCAGACAAAGGTAACGTGACTGTGTGTATGAATACTAGTGAATATAGAGAAGAAATGAACTCACTTTTAGAAGATGAACATACGTATAAAATAGTTAAAAGAAACCCACTTAAATCATTACAAACTAAAGTTCATAAAATACTGTCCAGTTTAAATGACCAAGACTTCCTAAATAAGCGCTTCCACAACATTCAATTGACACAAACTAATACTGTTCTAGCTAAAGCATATGGTTTGCCTAAGATACATAAAGCCGATGTCCCATTGAGACCCATCATTTCTTTAATAAACTCACCTACACATTTTTTAGTAAAAACCTTATATGACGAATTGAAAAAGTGTATAAAACCACCAATCTCTCGCGTGAATAATAGTTTTGGATTTAAAGAGCAAATTTCAAATGTACATGTCCCATCTCATTACGTGTTACTTTCACTTGACGTCAGCTCATTGTTTACAAACATACTGTGTGATTTGGTTTTGAACAGTTTAGATAATAGATTCTCACATATACACAGTAGAAGTGAGTAAAAAAAAATATAGGGCCCCTCATTTTATCCAACAATGTTTCAAGGAAAACTAAAAAAAAACTATTTGTATGGAAAAAAAAATTAGCCAGTTCAAATTGTAGCTCTTGACCTCCTCTTTCGACCCATCATACAGAATATTCTCCAAATCATCATTTTCCAAGTTGTTTATTAATTCAAAATCTTTCGTATGACGAAAATTCGACTATGCATAATTTTCTATGCCATAGATTACGCACCCGCATTCTGAGAACTCGCGTGGGGAGCAAAGAACATTTGCGGCCGCAAACGCCAGACGCTTCGCTCTACCCACCCCAGCACCACGGGCAAGCTTAACGCGAGCACACCACCCAACGGTGAATTTTCAAGACACGTTTACGTGTAATTACTTCGAATCAGGTGACAACCTTGGGAGCGACTCGACGAGCGTCGACCAGCGGATCTCATCGCAACGAGATCAAGCGGCTCCGGCGAACGCATGGCAGCACGCATCACTGCCAAGCTATACGCTAGAGCCTGGCGCCCACAGCACGCATCAGCCTTCCCAAGGGCAACCACCACCGGCGATTCACGGAAATATCACGCAATAGCGAATTGGCAGGCACGCGAACGCGCCGATTCAACCCCAAGCGGTCCATACGCTGCCGCAACCCAGTGTCGGCTCCGCCTGGGAGGGGGCTGGGCCTGCGAGTCTCGCAAGTCCGTACGGAAATACAACCCTCCGTAACTCGCAGACCAGCGGCAGCTTCTCACACCCGAGCGATATGGGGCAGATTGTGAGGCGCTGGAATATAAAATTCACCGGCAAAAATCAAAGCATAGATCTGTTCCTCACACGGGTGGAGGACGCCAGAAGGCTCGCCAATTTTGACGAAAGCGAGCTGCTACCAGCCATTTCGCAGATGCTTGCCGGCACTGCGTATGACTGGTATCAAAATAACCGGCATAATTGGGCAACCTGGCAGGATTTCTGCCGAGCCGCCAGGGAATGGTACGGAGAGGACCAAACATTCCGACAAAAGCTCTCGAACAGCAGCTGGGGCTGCTATACGACAACTTGCACCCAAAAATCAAGCAGCACATCCGGAGAGACGGCTTTTGCACGGTTGAGCAGTAGCTGCAACTGGCTGTCGAAGCAGAGGCCAACCTTGTGGCGGAGAAAACATACAAGCCGTCCCCAGACCCTTCGATGGCGCTGCTCCCGGAATTTGCTTTCAAAAAGAGCAAAAGCAAGAAGTTTTCGAGTCGAAAGCAAGCGAGACCAAGGCGAACGCCTCGCCCCGGATCTCGGCGATATCATCCACCCCGGATGATGTATTGGCCTTAGTGCAAAAGCTTGCAGCCGAGTTGCGACCGAAAAGCAGCAAGCGAGACTTAGCAACGCCGGATCCCAACCAAAGCCAAGCAACGGCAATAGCCCGGGAGGTGGCCAGTCAAAGCCATCTTGGCCGAAGGAGCAAGGGCAGGCGGCGAGCGCCGCGCCGCCTGCGACAAAGAAAGAGGGATCATAGGCCACGATCTGCGACCCAGACAGCTACGACCGCGGGCGCCCGGATCAGTCCGGCCTTGTGAAATGCTATGGGTGCGGCAAGGAGGGCGTGATCCGCCGAAATTGCCCAACCTGTTCGGGAAACGCAAGCAAGAGTGGTTAAACGAGGCCGATGGATGCACTGTCAGGTCGCCGAATGGTTGGAAGCGGGTATCATCGAACCATCTACGAGCGCGTGGTCGAGCCTGATAGTGATGAACAGGAAGGCAAGCGGCGAGTACTAGGAGGGCGCCAAGGAGGGCGCCGCCCAACAGAAGGAGAGGGCTGCAGGAGCAATTGAGCTTTTTCGCCAGTTCCGCCGGCGCCACGGGAATCGCGCATGAGGACTATCGCGCGACTGGGCCCGGGATATGATGGACTGGCGCGACGAGGAGAAAGCGCGCAAGGAGTTCCGCACGACCCGCCGCCGTCAGCGAGCGCAGCAGGAAGAGGTGGAAGAGCAGGCGCGCCTTGCTGCTGAAGAAGAGGCGCGCAATCTCGAGGAGCTGGAAGAGGAAGTGAAGGCCACTCGCCAGAGCTTAATGCAAGCAAGACTCGCCCAGGAGAGGGCAGTGGTGCGGGACACCGGGAGTCCGCAACACCTGGGACTGCCCGAACCGTGACCGCCACGACGAGTTCACAGAGAAGCCCCGCCGCTGGAAGTAGCTGCAGTCGGCGAGCCGTGGGAGCTCACGCTGTACGCTGGGGCCCATACCTTCCATATTTCTTCCTATGCCATATTTTTTCACTTTTTCTACTTTTGATACTTTTCCTAGATGAATAGTGTAAGATCAAATGCTTTCCTGTCATCAATTTCCCGAAAATCATCACTCCCAAGATTTTCCTTACACTAAGACGCAACGACGCGAGGCAATTCCTTTTCGACGTCACCGCTCCGTCGGTTCCGTCTGGGAGGGGGCTCTAACGAGTAGCGTTCATACTCGTTTTGAGCCTCGCGCCGAAAACCATATTTAGCCGGCGATAGTGCCAAGCCCGGCTTAAGCCACGCGAGCGCCCGAGCCCCGCATATCGAAAGCGAGTGAGCGGGGCCCGCGCGATACGTGATACGCCGTGCGCGACTCGCGGTCGCGCACAGGCCGGCCGACGCGCGCCAGGCCGAGACAATTCGAACGCTACCGGCTAGCGAGCAACACGCGACCCGTGCCACGTACGACCACGCTTCCTTCGGATTTTCAACCCCGCGCCTTTTCCGGACGAGAACATTACCCGCGATCATCGCGACGCCGCACCCGCAACCCCGTCGGCTGTGACGACTCGTCTCGGAGAGCTCCGAGAATCGTGCGTGCACTTCGTGTAGTGCTTTTGTGCGTGTCCGCTGGCCAGCGACCCACCGCGACAACCGAGCTTCTCCAAGAAGCGAGCGTGCGCCCGCCGCCTGTACACGAGGAAGCCACCACAACCCAGCTGCCATCCACGTGAACAGGACAGCAGGACAGCGCCGTAGCCGCATCGCAACACTTGTAAGTCCTACCTGTACGCCCAAGCTTTCGCGGGCAAGGACACAGCGCGCCTTTCCACGTGGGCGACATACGCGAAATCGGCCCTCAGCTCACGCGAGCGCGCAAAAGCCCTGGCAGCTTTCGCACTGCCAGGCACTATAGCTTAGTATAGTTGTCTAATAAACTTTATCGTTTTTCTTAATCGAGCCTCCCGTCCTTTTTCGCGCATCGAGCCGAGTTTTTCCCGATCAAACCCATCCCCTCTCCGCGGTCTCGGTGAGCGCGCAGCTCACCGAGAAAGAACTGAGCTGTGACATCTTTGTGTTCTACCAGATTGGTTACTGGCAAATTCTCTCAGGGTAGTTGGAAAGCTTGTGCCGTCCGTTCTATCAATTGCCTGAGCCCCACCTTCATTGGATGATCTAGATGACCAGTTGGAATCTCTTTCATGAGTCTGTCGACTCTCCCAGACCGTGTTGATATACGTTCTCTCTTCCAGGTTTTGAACTATCAAACCATCTTGGATCTGGCCAATTTCCGCTGTTCCATGTGAAATTGGTCATATAGTTTTGTTTGCAAGGACCCCACAAATTCGGTAACCTCTGTACTGTCTTCGTGAGCTTCTGGCAAATTCCATTGTTTGTATCTACTCTTCGTTCCCGTGCGAATTTCCGGTTTGACGTCATCTTTGCACACGGTTTCATAATTACTTTGTATCCCCGGAAGGTCTGGTGTTAAATCCAACTCAATACCGCCTTATCTTGAAGAGTAGTCATGATCTGTAGCCCCGGAATATATTTCTTATGTTTCCTGGGTACTTCCAGATTGATCAGCTGATCGAGCATACTGTTATGATCAGCCCGCCCATCACTACTTGCGGTTGGATAGGCTTCGTAGCGCTCATAGCACGCAGTTTGTTCTGGTTCGATTCCGATTTCCGTTGGAATCACATCAACAGCGTAATCCATCGTACTTACTATTATCAGACTGACGAATCCGTTTTCTACCTGCACTATTGTACTCTCTGTGTAAACCCCAAATTTCAAGTGGTTTCTCGGGACGAAACCGGTCTTGATATCATTTCCATCGTCATTTGCAAAGGGAATCGATTGAATTCTGAATTCTTGTCTTCCTCTTTTGAAATCGAAATTGTACCCGTGATTTTTCAAAAAACTAGAACCAAGCAGAGCTGAGTTTTTGATTGGCAAAGTATCTGTAACTACTATGGATTCCAAGATATTGCCCTGTGCGTGTACTTTGCATATGCCGTATGTTCTTTTATCACCTCTTGTGATTCCTCGCAAGATGGGTCTTATACTTTCATCGAATACTACGTCGAGATCGAGCTCGCTAATTTGTATTAAACTAGGGGCTTATATACATATAAAGTATATATATATATATATGTCTTATATATAAGTAATATATATATGCCAGAGAGATTTACTGGATGGAGGGTGGTTTTGGTTTATTACTATGATGTTCTATCATTTGGGAATGTACAAATCATCGGTTATAATTATCTCGAGTCACGAGCTCTCGATATGCTGCCTGATTATAGGCTGACTTGACTGGTAATGGAACGATATGCAACGTGTAATATCGATGGATTCATTATTTTTGAGCATAATTTTATATAATAAAAGAAAATAGATATGGAAATGATTACGCCGCGTGAACATGTTGGATTGATCATTATTATATGTTAAGTTAGCATGATCGAAATTTCGAAAATGCATTATTCATGTATGTATTGAATTGATTTGATTGATTAAAAGATTTGATCAAGACCCTTGCAAAATGCTTGTGCAACTTCTTATGCCTGAAAGCTAACTTATCATTATATTTCCTATCAGGCTAGCCCGCTCATTGTAAAATTCTAGAATGAAACGTGAATTGAAGAAACTTATTATGTAATATGCCACACCCTGGCCATGCTTCACTCTCGAGGTGCACGACGGACGATAATGCAATTATCGCCTGCAGATAATAATGCAGCGCATCTTGATTCCCGTGTGTCGTGTCTTTCTCACTCGTTATACTCATTCATAAAATTATCGTCTGTCTACACTGTCGAGCAGCTGAGCTGCTCGCGTCTTTGTTGGACACGTGTGAGGCGGAGGGTGTGATGAAAGCTGGGTATTCATTGAGGTTGGAGAAATCGATGGAAAAATGAAAATAAACTGGGCAAGGCTGGGCCATAACAACATGTTAGATTTGAATGATATGATCTTACACATATTTGATTTCGTATTTGTGAATATGCGTATATCATATTCATAAATGCGTATCCATGAATTATAATTACCTTCTTTCATATCTCTGAGACTGAAAAGACATCTTTGAATTCTCTTAGATTGTAAAAAAAGTATCTGAAATATGGAGTTATCCAACATACCGAACATATTTGTCGTCAACGCGTACCTTTCTCGAAGGTAAATTTTTACCACGAATGAAAGAATTGGTAATATGATTTTACATTCATTCAATTATTCGTTCATGAATATGGAATTTATTAGTAGCAAAGAAAGATTATGGAGCAAAAAATGATAAGCAATTTCTGTAGTAGGATGATCGTACTATTTGAATACATGGAATTCAATGCTCGATTTCAATACTTTCTCTTGTCATCATTGGAAAATTGAACCGAAAATTATTCCGTTATTATGTTTAACAAATGAATTAATAATTGATAAATGATTTTCATAAATAAATTAAGTATCATGTTACTTCAAATGGAATATGATTATTCGAAATCCATGGCAGAAAATCATAAGGCAGAGAGATGGTTTAATATTTTGTAATTATGACACTGAACTTCTACGAGGCGATATTCGTTAGTTGATTGGGAGACATGGATTCGTGATTTTAGTATTTTCATGTCAACAATAGATGATCTAGACACGTTCACATTAATAACGCTACAATAATAGAGGATACATTGGAAAAATATTCATTCTGTAGTAGGATAATCGAACTATTTGTATACTTTCCCATTCCTTTTTAACCACTCATAATTTTTGTTCTTAACCTGTATAAAATTATATGAGTTGAGTGCTCGACATGAATTTTTGATTCAAGTATTTTCCCATCTCAACATCAGCCTATTGATTTACTTGGACATTTGATAACAGCAACAACAATTAAGTGGTAACCAAAACAAGAATTGAGTGCATATTGGGATGAAAAATATCTATTCTGTATAAGGATAATCATACTAGTTGGATACTTGGTATTTAATGATTTCAATGCTTTCTGGTATCACCATTCACAAAATAGTCTGATATGTATAACTGGAGGATTTACTGTATTTGATATTCCTCCATATGAAATTTATTTATTCGGCAAGCTTCATAGTCTCTATTCATTTACATGCATTTCAATGGACTGAGATTAAACCGACATTTTCACACTCTTTCTACGTAACAAAGTTTAGTCAATTAAGAATTTATCCAACAACGAACCACAGGATGAGGAACATTCTTGTCGTTAACGTATATCTTTTTCGAAGGTAAATTTTTTACTATGAAAATGAAAATTGCTCATAGTATCTGATGTACTGGCACAATTTTCTGCCCATACTATACTCATAAGCAGATCGATCCTGACGTATGACTTGGGTCCGTCCGGTTCTAATTTTTCACCGGCCAATATTACTTCTGGGTCACGGCATGTTTTTCAAAAAAGTATGCTCCAGTATGGAATGACTAAATAGGAGACTGAGGTTGACCGGGAATCATACGATTCCATTATGAGAGTTACCTAATTTCCAAGCTTCCTTCTATAGACTCTCTTGCGAAAGAGCAATTCAAAATCATTGGAACACATCGATCGGTTGTCCCCGTTGTTCAATCAAATGCTAACAGATTTGTAAAATCTGCAAATCTTACTGTAATTGCATTGAGAAAAAGGATGTTATCATGATCATTCAACTGTATATGAATTCGGAAGAAAATGTTAAAAAACTAATAAAAACAATTCAAATTGAAGTTTAAAAATTCAAAAAGATGCAAATTCAGAATGTAATCATAATAATATAGTCTTCATTTAAATTATTTGTTAGCATTTTAGAGGTGTATATAATTTCATGAAGCTGTTAAAATCGAGCGTCAACAATTCATAAATATGAGATGATGATATATATGCTCAACTGCAGTTTTCTCTTTCAATAAAAATATATTATAATTAATATTTGAAGATACAAATACAATGCACGATCCACAGTTGACTTCAAACTATATCTAGATGACCTCTGCTAAGACGGAAGGAATCATCATTTACGAGTAGTAAAATTAGTAGTATTAGGTAAAGTTAGGATGTCTTCACACTCTCTGAATAGGGTTCATAATTAATTTCATATCATAAAAATAATATGCAGAGCAATTAAGATGCAAACCAGAGGTCCCGACATGAAATGAATCACTATAATTTATGGAGCGACTTGTGGCTGACTACAAGCAAGTACCTTCTACTCATTACGAGTGTTACAACTGCTTGTTGAGAAGGGACTCTAACAAGATTTTGAGGTGAAAGTTGATGTTTATAACGCTGGAATGATGCACTTATCACTGAATACAGATGCGCTTAGAGCTTTTTGACTCAGGGAATTAAACCAAGCTCGTTCAGAGCAAAAATATCATGGCATGCAAGTCAAAATTATCCATACATACTGACTATTGCACTAAATAGTTAGAAGGGTTCAATTTCGACGTGAGAAAGTTATTTTTATGTAATACGTGATCATAAACGCTCATTTCACGCTTCCGGCACGGAAAACGATGCGTGAAATATTTCTCGCACTGGTGCGTGAAATTGCACTTCACGCACTCAAATCTCGATGCGTGAAATGCGATTCCACGCACTCGTGTGACCGCCTAACACTCGTTCACCGGCTTCGCCGGCGACTCGTGCAGGCTTGTCACACTGGTGCGTGAAATCGCATTTCACGCACTAGTTGCATAATATACTATTAACATGAAGACAGTTTTAATTATCTTTCATTCTGGAGAATTTTTCAATCTGATAACTATTTTTATGTCAAATTAGGCTCTGAAACTGATTGTGAATGGAAAAATTCAGTAAACTAGTGCTGTGAACATTTGTCCATGAATGGGCAAGAATCTGGAAAGATTGAAGAAGTACCATGGGGACCATCAACCAAGTCGCTGGAAAAAATTCGTAAAAAACGTTAACTACCTCAGTTGACATGAAATATTCTCTCTCTCTCTCTCTCTCTCTCTCTCTCTCTCTCTCTCTTTTTCTATATATATATATATATATATATATATAAATGGGTAGCAATGAATTCCATCTATCTTGTGAATATTGATGTGAATATAAGTAGAGTATAATACTAAGACAGATCTGACATTTCAATCTCTAATATTGAGTTTATAACTATTTGATGTTTTATGAAGAATTAAGGGGGGATATACAGTTAGAATGAAAAAGTTAGTAAATTTCCCGTAGAATACGCTCCTGAAACCCTTTTTCCGACATTTGAACTCCAAGTGTTTTCTCTAAGAGATTGCTGATTGAAGTGTAAGTACGGTTCAACGATAATTTAAAACTTTCAACGCGTTTTTCTCAAAACTGCATTCTTGGAGTTTATGCCGGTGACAACTCAAAAACTAATTATCCGATTGAGCTGAAACTTATAGGATTTCTTTATTATATTATTATCTGTAAGATGAATTAAAAATTATTGTAATATTCTATTATTAAATATGGAAAAATGTGATAAAATGGCGGGGAAAAAATTGAGTTTTTCGAAAAAGTTACGCCAAAAGTGCAAATTTTGTTTTTATTTTTTTTTTGATACTTCATCTACTAACTGAGAATATAATTAATGTCAATTTTTTTAAAATTTTGATTTCCGATCAAAATTGCGACCAGGAGAGCCGGCACAAGAAAAATAGAGGTACTTTTCCAACGCTATCTAACGGCCGCCATTTTGTTAAAAAAAATTTTAAAAAAATATTTTTGTTTACTACATGGATTAACTTATAACTTCCAAAAATTTTCAATAGATTTGATTAAAAACTACCCTTGAAAAACGATTTTCAAAAATGATTTTTTTTTCTCGTTCTAACTGAATATCCCCCCTTAAGGATGTGAACTAACTATGAAAGTTCCTTCATCTCTCTCTCTCTCTCTCTCTCTCTCTCTCTCTCTCTCTCTCTCTCTCTCTCTCTCTCATAAGTGAATTGTCAACTCATTGTCACGATCGTATAAAGTACAGTATATAATATGTATTGCGGGCTGGCAGATGTATGGTACAAAAAAGAGCTTCCGCTTCTGCAAAGAGCGAAGTGATGGTTAAATACCCTTCGGGTCCCTGTAATTTTTCTTTTGGTTTCTTGATTATTTCATATCGGATTCTGCAGGAGAGTCTCTTGTCTTATATCACTTTTGAGTTTTACAAATTCTTTTGCGACTTCATCATTATTGCGTTGTGACAGAATACGGAGTATCGTCCAACCAGTTTCATCCATATGAACTCGCCTGCCTAAAGGTATAAGACACGCGCAAGGTCCTTGTTCTATAATATCCTTGAGTTGAATAACTGCTACTCCCACTAAACGATCTTCCCTTGCGAAACAGTAATCTTTCACGCAAATATGTAACTCGCAGAAATCCAATTGCTGATCATTCCCAATGGTACTGGAAAGAAAAATTGAAATTTTATCAGTAAATTGAATCATACATTGCAATGTGCATGTATACTGTAGAGGCTTCTCGGGAATATAGATTTTTCCTAAAGGGAAGATGGAATTGATCATATATGAACTAAAAGCCGAAATACATGAATGCATGGAAAACGCATTGGAGTATATATTTTAATTGGCCGAGGAGGGAAATGAAACTCACTCAATTATCTCACAACGATAACTACTCTACTCGATTTGTTTCCGGACTTCCACCGTAAAATTTACTTTTAAATGGTGAGAAGAAGTTGAACATTTCTTGCAAAGCTGCTGGACTTTAGTTTTCAAAATTTTGAGAATTTTCAAGTCTTCAGAAGAATATATAACTTCCAAGATTCTCTAAATTTTGAGAAGTATTGGAGACTCACAAGTCTCAGGCCTACTTTTTGACTATATTAACTATAGGTGGGACGAAATGACGCAAATTCGAGTACTGACGAGGAATGAGGTGCGTTCGAGCATAGACTTCTACGCTTTCAAAGCCACTCTGGAGGTTTTAAAGTCATCCCCAACCAAGCAAACTATACATATTGCAACGGTCATGAATTTCTCTACAAAGAAAAGCAATTCCAATTATAAAATTTCTCTCTGTTCTTTGGCGATACTTTTTCAAGATACGTTCTATAGAGAAGTTTCCGGTTCGTTTGAAAAATTGAACATTAGAACAGTTTCTTTAGTAAATTATATTCACAAACATGCTAAACCTTGGTAAAGATAAAACAGACATATTAAATTAAACGGGTATAGTATTGTTACGGCGGGCTTTACGAGTTTTTGAGTTGAGAGTGATTGGCCTAGTGCCCCGCCTACACTGGCAAAATGTCAGGATACGCCAAAACGTCCGACTATTTTCCGAAGTTATATTTGTAAATTGAATTGTATGTCCCAATCTTGTGATGTTTGGGAGGAAAAGTAACGTAGAAACGCCTTGATTTCACCTGATTTAAATTTTATTGATCCCAAAAAGTACACAAGAATTGCTCTTAGAATACTATTACAGAGGTGCGCATTTTAGAATTCAATTTTGATGAATGCCTAGAACGCAAGATGAAGCAACTGTTCCTCTTAATTGACACACTCAATCATACCTTGTGGTGCTTGACGAAACTCTGTCCTGGCGTCAAAACACCGATTCAATCACAAAGAAGTTAAATCGAACCATGTATAGTTTGCTATTTTTCCGTAAATATACGACTGAGATCCTACGTAGACGCTTATCAATGGCTCTGCTGTTCTCTCATCTTGACTACTGTTCTGCGGTATACCTTGCCGCATCTCAAGAACAAAAACGAAGGCTACAGGTACTGCAAAATTCATATATAAGATATGTTTTTGGTGTGAGAAGGGACGAACACATCACTCCTCATAGGGCCAAGCTGGGCTAGATGCGCACGGATATAAGGAGGCAATATATCATGGCTGTACTTTTGTACAAGATCCTGCGCATCCGCGAACCGGAATACCTACTGAGCCTCTTCACTAGGTATGTGTCCACTAGGCCCTCCAGGAGTGATGCACAGGAACTCTCGGTCCCCAAAATGGGGAATACATTCGGACTGAACTCATTCCGGGTGCAAGCAGCGCACCTCTGGAACTCCCTTCGGTCCTCGGATAGAAACCTGCCGTCTTCGTCAAGTTTTAAAGGTTCCGTAAGGAAGTACTTTTTAAAATTAAATGAACGCCCTTAACATCTTTCATAAAGTTTCATACGATGACTAATTTGTCTGAATCTGTGATGACTAGCTGTATAAATATTGTACCAATACTGACACGTTATCTGTGATAATTAGTTCTACGAATTTTATTATGATTGACAAGGATGATATGTAAAACATGTTTCAGTTAAGTGACCGCTATTTCTAAAAAGATGACTGATATTTTTGTAAATATGAATTTTGTATAATTTATACAATAAAACATGTCTATCTATCTATCTATATCTTGATTCGTCAAGTTTACCCTTTTTATAGGACGTACTCACCTCTCCCACTGTCTTGCCAAATCGGGACCTCGACCACCTCATTGGTGGAGGATTGGATTGATTGGATTGGATTGTGGTGCGGACTCGCACGCAGTGGATCTTTCTGTGCCTGTGGTTTAAACTACCATGTCTTGAATTCGAGGGTGAGAGGTGATGAGGTCATAATTTTGGTGCCATTACTTGCGAGAGTAGAAAAGTGTGAAAGAGGTGGCCGCCCTGCGTTAGCTTGTTGTAGGGCATCTCTCGACTCGAACCAGGATTTGTAAAAACATGAAATATTATTTGTCTCTTTTTAACAAAATACGAATCCAGGCATTCACCAACGCTCATTCGTCCACTCCATACCTTTTCTTATCCTGAATACTATTAGTACTTGAAAAGTTTTTATGATAATTTTCTTGAAAATAATGTTTTGCTAATATAGAAAAGAAGAAAAACGCATAATATCCTATTTTGGTTATCTACTAATTATGAAGCCCACGTACACACGCACGGTACATGTATACGGCACACGCATGGATGAGCACAAGCTCGCTCTTGTTCTGTCTCTATTTGCTTTTGCTGCGCTCACGTGTTCGCTTTCCATTAAAAATAATCCACAAATGGTACGGTTTAACGTGCTACACTGAGCAAAAATTCAAGAATTCATGATTGGCACGGCTGAGCTCGCTCATATTTTGGGAGTTGGTGTAAAATATTGTTATAAATGAGTGGCTGGAATTTTAAGACGATTGTAAGTAAATGCAGTTTGGCATTAGCTATCAAAATCAAGATAACTGCAGTCATCGCGCCGCCTTCTAAGGGTTTTTTTTTCTTGCAAATTTGGCTTCCCGCGTAAACAAGAAAAGTATAGGAAATATATATGCAATATATTGCCCATATATTGCACGATCAATTATCCAATATATCGATAGTATAGCGACGAACTACAATTTCTAGTATTCCCCCAATATATTGACTATATATTGTCCATAAAATTATATTTTTAGAAACATTGCCAATATATGGAGGACATTTTAGTGGAATAACCAAACAAAAAGTATAGGAAATATAAATGTGCCATATATTGCTCATATATTGCACAATCTAGGTAATATGTATATGAATATATACACATACATATATACATATTAGAGGTGGTGGTCCAGAGCAGACTTCTCCACCGCGTTGTCCAGTCGGCCTATTCGTTTCTTGTCCTATGGAATATTTAATTTATCATGAGGAATAGTTTTCAAAAACCAGGTCTTTAACTTGGAATGAAAGATTTTGCCTAATAAAAAATGATATAGAATGCTTCAAATAATTGCTTGATCCAGACGCGAGGTCGATGTAATTCCCACTCAAAAGCTGATCCAAGAGATGGGAGAATCTTTGAAAGCAAGTATCCCTGAAAATGAAAATAGAAATTTACACAAAGTACCGTGTCTTAGGTTATATCGAGCTTTGGTATACGATCTAATGATTATTGAAAAATTGACTTATCCGATAGAATAGTGTAGCGTTGCGATCAGTTTCGTCTTCATATTTACCGCACGACGATTTCTTGACGTTATTTTAATGTCTTGAAAAAAATTCGGCAGGCTAGTTGATGCTAGTTGTTATTGATACTGCGAGGACAACGATTCAACGTGAAGCTAGCTAAACCAACTCGATAAAATTCCGAAGTTCAGCGTAGAAGCCAGGTTCACGTTGAATTCTCGTCCTCATCAATAACAACTAGCCTGCTGAATTTTTTTCAAGGTAGTAAGATAACATCAAGAAATCGTCGTGCGGGAAATATGAAGACGAAGCTTATCGCAACGCTACACTTTTCTATCAGATAAGTCAATTTTTCAATAATCATTAGATCGTATACGAAAGTACGATATAACCTAAGACACGGTACTTTGTGTCAATTTCTATTTTCATTCTCAGGGATACTTGCTTTTAAGGATTCTCCCATCTCTTGGATCAGCTTTTAAGTGAAAATTACATCGACCTCGCGTCTGGATCAAGCAATTATTTAGAGCCACCACCTCTGATATGTATGTATGTATGTATGTATGTATTTATGTGTGTGTATCTATATATATCTACACTAGCGTCCCCCGTCGCGGCTTCGCCCGCGTATATGTGTAATGAGTTCGGAATGTTATTCTCATTTATTGTTAAAAAACTCGTATGATATTTATTTATTTGTAAATTTTGTATAATTTCATACTTTGTAATCCTCGGAGTTGTAATTTTCATGTATCCTCTGAGGATTCATATTTATAAGACTTCTGGATAAACGACGTTCTTAGTTTTCGAATTTTGAGGAATTGATATGAATTGGTTACGTGCAACCCCTACCCGTGAGAGAGCAACATACAATTGGCCGCGTGGAAAACATTCTGTTTGTAATACTATCGCTACGTACTTAAAGGTCTGTCCTTGAGATTTGTTAATCGTCAAGGCGAAAGAAAGTTTCACAGGAAATTGTAATCGTTTGAATTGGAATGGTAAGTCTGATGGAATCATAGGTATGCGAAGTAGAAATACTGTTTCTCCAGCTGCAGGTCCTGTAAGAATAGTTGCTTCAATTATATTTTTCCGCATAACTTTAATTCGCAACCTTGTACCATTACATGAATTGGGAGGATCTAGATTGCGTAATAGCATTATTGGAGAACTAATTTTCAATTTTAAGTCATTAGGTAGAAAGCCTAAAGGATCAAGAGGGTTCAGAAATTCTTGAGGATAGTGTACAACTTCATCAATGTTGATCACTGTATCAATAGAATGATAATGTCGTATTTCTTCATCTAACTTTCCTAAAATAATATTATTAATTTAATGAGCGGTAGCGTTTCGAGGTGATATAATTGCCCTTTCGCATAACCAACTGAAAGGTTTGTTAGAGAGATTTTAAATTTCTGGATAAACTTTAGAAATCAGGTCCATGACTGTATTAATAGTCGTTTCTACTTTTCTATCAATATTTCTGTAATCATTTTTATCTGATACTTGCTATCTCCAATTTTTAGAAGTTCTAAAGTAAATTGCAAATCTCCACCCCCAAGAGAAAATAAACTCCCAATACTATGATATACTTGCCCTTGAATTTTGAAAGTTGGCCTAAAATTTCCTTCTCGAATTTCGTTAGCTTCAAATGATGGGATGTGAAACAGTGTATTATACTTTCTTGAATAGGCCAGAAAATGCGTGGAATCAGTGTGGCTCCCTAAAAAAAGACATTTGAAAAGTTCTGGTGGCTCTTCAACAGCAGGAAGATTAACTTTTCCGCCAGAACAGCACAATCCAGGAGCTTCATCTAGCGACTTTTTGGCTTGTACAATATCTTTTTATATAAGCGTAATTTTCTGTTGGATCATACTCGAAAGTAGATCTTCCACGTACTATGAACGGGGCTTCAATTATTCGACCCTGACGAATGGCTTGCGTTCGTCTGGTTCTAATCGTATACCGCCTAATGTTACTACTGGGTCTCGGCAATAGGCATTATAACCAAAATTATTTGGCAGCAGAGGACTGGGATACAAATGATCCCAGGAAATGGCTGAGCTCATTATCAAATTCTCATATATAGCCGATAGAACGCTGACTCTCTTGCGAGAGAGTGCCGCACGATACCTTATACACGTGCGACTCAACGCTTCGCCATCTACTGGCGCGCCATGGTACTTGATCGGTTACCCTCACCACAGAAGAATGCATTGTCTATGTCTCGGTTTCTACTCAAAATTTTAAGTCGCCACATATTCATAAACATGCCTGGAGTGGTCAAGAATCAAGTATCAAAATTTCATGAAAATCGGTTCAGTAGTTTTTGAGATTAGAGGCCACAAAAAACAGTCTGTCCTTTTATATAATTGTATAGATATTGTAACGAGTGCTCCGCGAGTACTCGTTATCGCGTGATCCCCACGTGGTGAGCCGGAAGCTCGCGCGAGCGCGCAAGTCACGTGATCGACGCGTGACCGACGCGGGCACGCGCCGCGAAAGAGAGAGAGAGAGTAGGTAGAGAGGGGCGGACCTCTTGCTTCGCACAGCAAGCTAGCCGCGCGAGGACAGGAAGGACCCCCACTCTCGCGCCGACCCTCGTGCTAATCAGCACGCGCCGCTGCTACCACCTCATCCACGCCGCGACGTGAACGCCAGTATACGTGTGTGTGTATGTGTGTGTGTGTGTGTGTGTGTGTGTGTGTGTGTGTGTGTGTGTGTGTGTGTGTGTGTGTGTGTGTGTGTGTATGTATGTGTGTGTGCGTGAGTATCCACGCACCATCCCGGCGACACTCCAAGCGCTTCACCTACCCAGGGAAAACGCTGTTTTTTCCGAGCCCGTATTTTCTGTGTAGCCTCACGGGTGAGCGAATACTCGGCCTCGTGGCCGAGCGGCCCTCTGCGCGTGCGCGCATTTTAAAGTCGTTGGCGGGCACCGCGTCGTGTCGCGGTTGTCGATCACGGTCATGACCGAGCTGCGGTGACTCTCCTCGTCCTCGGTGGTCATGGCCTCCAAGGTTGGAGGGGGGAGGTCAAAATATCGGATGAACCCCCCGGCAACCAGAACGTAGCGGTTGCCGTCCTGGTCCTGGAGTATTTCTTCCCATCTGACGTTGGTGGGCTGGTCCTTCGCCGGTTTCATGGCAGCAGCTGTGGGGACAAAAACACGGATACTCAGTCACTGCTTTCTATTCTGGTCATTTTTAGGTCCTTGTTTTTGTCCGGGCGGACCTGGTTCGAGTCGTCAGAACTGCTTCAGTATTAAGCTCATACTGATTCTTAGAACCTTTGAGCCGCCCGCACTCGCTCAGCGCTAAGTTGGGGACATCGCTCGCAAATACATCATTTCAGCTCATTACACTAGCGCTTGTGCTGGTGATCGCTGCACTTTTATCCGGCGCTTCCGAGTCGCAAGTGGCTACGTCGTTGGCCTGCGCAGTATTCGGTTTGGCGCTAACCTCGTCCGGTTCGCGTTCGTCGATGCCTGCGGCGGCTCCGGTACGTTTTTTGTTGGGTTTCGTCGCGGCTACGCGTGTCTGTCTAGGACGACCACGTTGCTTAGTCGGGGCCTGGGGTTCCATAGATGGGCCGGCGTCGGTGCCTTGATCAGGCGCTCCGTCGTCTGCTCCGTGTGTCAGTTCTCCAGGCTCGGGGGCCTCGCCCCTCTGTGGCTTTGGGTGTCTGACGTGGGTTATTCCGTCGTCCTTTCCAGATGGATCTTGTAGTCGGTATGTGTTCGATCCGACCTGCGCTGCGATATTCCGCGCTTCTTCCAGCGCCGACATACGCTTGCTGTATTCTACCCTATCCGAACCCTCCTCTTCGATGTCAGCCTCTAGGTCTTCCTTCCGGCGGAGGCTATCGAGCGGGGTAGGATTACGCCCGAAGTTGAGGAACGCTGGTGACGCCTGGGTGGCTTCGTTGGTAGCATTGTTGTATGCGTACGTCAGCTCATCCAGGTTCTCGTCCCACCGCTTGTGTTCCTCGATCTAACACTTCAGCGACTTTTTGAAGGTCCGGTTGACCCGTTCTACTAAATTTGCCTGAGGGTGGTAGGTCGGCGTCAGATAGTGTTTTATCCCGGCCGACTCTAGGTACGAATCAACTACCTTGTTCTTAAAAGGCGTGCCGTGGTCATTTAGGAACACCACTGGAGTACCTCAGCGCAGCACGACATTTTTCTTCAGCGCATTTAGCACTGTTTGGCCGTTCGCCTTCCGTAATGGTACGCACTCGATGAACTTTGTAAATATGTTCATGAAGATGAGACGTACTCAAACTTATGTGCGGTTTTCGGAAACGAGCCCATGACGTCCGCAGTAATAGTAAGCCAAGGCCGGAGCCTTTTCCTTGTGCCCATGAGTCCGGCAGGTGCTCGCTGTTCAACCTTTATTTGTTGACAGATGTTACAGTCTTGGACGTATTCTTTGCTATCCTTGTTCATCGTGGGCCAGAAGTAGTATTGTGCTAGCCTCTGGAAGGTTTTATATCTTCCGAAATGGCCTACTGCGGGCCTGTCATGGCATTCCAGCAGTGCCGCTAGCCGCTTTTCTTCCGGCAGAACCAGTTTCCACACGTCTCCATCCTCGATGATATCGTCGAAATGATGGATCGCGCTGTAGTGATACAGCTTGTTCCCAACGATACGGTAAAGAGGAAATTCCTTGGGACGCTCCAGGACTTATTTGAACCTGTCGGGATACCATGGGTCGGTTGTCTCCGGCAGATCAATCGCTGCTACCGGTACTTCGTCATCAGTCTCGTACATTCGAGACAGTGCATCGGAAACAACGTTCTCCGCCCCTTCCGGTATTGTACTTCAAACTCATGGTCCTGTAGCTCCAAAGATCAGTGTATCAGGCGTTCGACGGTGTGTTTGTGGGTCTGCAGGTACTTCAGGCTGTGATGGTCGGTCACGACTTTGAACCGGTATTACCTCATTCGGTTACGCTGTAATTTCACTCCGCAGACGATAGTACTCTGCTGTCGAATTCTAGCGGTCTTTCCTCGCCGTCAATAATCTGGTGGATAATTGACCCCACCCCAGTGTAGCTAGCATCGGTCTGGATAATGAATTGATGCTCGTATGACGGTCGGTTAAGTACGGGGGCAGATGCTAGTAAGCATTTGATCATCTGGAACGGCTCTGCTCTTCCTCCCACGTATAACTCACGGATTTGGAGGTCAAGCGTGTCAGCGGCTCGGCAAGTGTGGCGAAATTTTGCAAGAATTTTTGGTATCACGATGCCATGCCTAGGAATCATTGTAGTGCTTTGCGTTTTGTCGGGACGGGATAGTCCATGATGTTCGTAATTTTTTCCAAGGTCAGGTCGGAATCTATCTCGATTGACCAACACGCCGAGTCATTTGACCTTTGATTTGCAGAAGTGACTCTTGTCCCAATTGATTATGAGTCCTGCTTTCAAAATTTTCTGCAGCACGTGCCCTAACCAGCGCAGGTGCTCTTCGAAACTGTCCGTCACGATAATGATGTCATCGAGGTAGGCAAACGCGTAAGGCTCGAGTTCAGGCCCAATTAGGCTGTCGATTAATTCCTGATATAACCGATGTATTTAATATACAGTAATATCAAGCATTATCGAACTAGTATGGTTATCCAATAATAGAATGAATATCTTTCAAATTACACTTAATTATTGTAGTTACTAATGTTAAGATGGAAATTAACTCGAATCACAAATTTATGTCAAGTACTAATATAATTTTGGAGAGTTAAGCTCAAAAATTATATAAATGGTGGAAATAAAATAAAATACGAAAATACGAAATGGATGTTTAAGACATGTTTGAATGATGGAAATTGATTTATCGCCTTTGTTACTTGCAGAATTGTAGATTCAAGAAGCATTTAGCATCAAAATTTTCATCCTTTTCTTCCCGTGTTTGATCAGCATTTTTTATATTACAAACAGGAGCTAGTTTTTTTGAATGAAATAAATTCGCATGAAAGAATCGGACCGTAGATGAATTTCATCAGAAACTGTGAAACAACTGGCCCGAGGCAAGTATGCATTTGTTAATTCCATTGACTAAAAAAATGGAAAAAAGAAGTGAAACAAAATAAATACATTTCGATTGAAGAAAGAAAATAATATCATGATGTAAAATTGTAACATTCAAACGTTAAGAATTGCAATGTAAAAAGTTTCATTCATGTAGTTACCTTTGGGATTTGAGATTCTAGTGAAAACCGTTACTTGTACTATGAGAAAGATAATTTCGATAATAGAGTATTTCATTGGATTTCAAATTATTATGAATTTAATACTGAACCCTTCCAAAGTGGTACATACTAGTTTTTTAACTGCTTGACATAGAATTGTGATTTTAGTACTTTCTATCTCAACATTGGTGGATGTATTTGAAATGTATGTGACTACTTGACATAGATTCTGGACTTTAGTACATTCTATCCGAACATGAACATTCTTCTCTGAATAGTGCAATTACTGTAAGATTTGATTCAAATACCAATTAGCTTTATATATAAGACTATGAGCTCATTTTCGAGTAACCGACCAAGTATCATGGCGCGCCTGTAGATGGCGAGGCGTTGAGTCGCGCGTGTATAAGGTAGCGCGCAGCGCTCTCGCAAGAGAGTTAGCGTTCTACCGTCTATAAGAGGGAGCTTGGACATTAGGCAACTAGCACTTTAGCGGTCAATCCTATAGTCTCCAATATGGTCATTTCATAATGGAGTATACTTTTTTGAACAATATGCCATGATACAGAAAGTAAGATTGGCCGGTAAAATAGAAAATAAGACAGACTCAAGTCGCACGTCCGAACCAGTCTGCCAAATAGCATAACATGGGCCAGAAATATAAAGTTGTATTTATGAAATACATTGTAACAATTGTCAAGCCATGCGTTCGCTTCCTACAATAACCATGATATCTTCACAGGGTTAAGATCCAAATTGGAATTCTATGTCTAATGATATGATTATAGTGTGTGCTCTTCAGATTGGATAGTACTGTGGAACCCTTTCCAATAATAGGTCCAGCTTTCTGACGAAGGTTGAAATATACGTGATTTTGAAAGGACTAAATATAAATGCATTTCTTTACTTTAACCTTTAGACTGCTGGAGAATCAATATATTGACGCACCTCATGATTCTACACTTTGTGTATGATCAATCATTGATTTTCTGAGGGTGATATGCTCTTTCAGATCCCGGCAGTTTAAAGGTTAACATGCCCCAATGTAGGTAGCTCTGGTATCAAATATGTACCTCCCATAAAGTCCATTCAAATGCATATAAGATAGTATTCACAAAATTTGAAGCCTTCTTTCTACCTCATGTTTTTCTGTTACGGATTTTGAACTAATAACCTGAATATTAAATACAGTAATATGGAATCCAATTATACATTCCAGTTTATTTTGTCATTGGTAATACAAGGAAGCACTGAAATCTAGCATCAAATGCCAAGTATCCAACTAGTATGATTATTCATCCGACTACACAATGAATATTTTTTCAATGTACACTTGATCCTTGCCACCATTGAAAATGACAATGCAGATCAATTTGCTCATGTTGAGATAAGAAAGTACTGAAATCACAAATGCATGTCAAGTACTCAACTCATATAATTTTGTATAAGTTTAGTAGAAGAATTATAGATGGTCGAAATCAATTAAAATACTAGAATAAATAAACGGGCCCGTGGCAAGTATGTATTTGTTAATTCCATTGACTGAAAAAAATGAAAAAAAGAAGTGAAACAAAATAAATACATTTCAACTGAAGAATGAAAATAATATCATGATGTACAATTGTAACATTCAAACATTAAGAATTGTAATGTAAAAATTCCATTCATGTATCACCGCCGTATTTATTATTAATAATCAATACTGTAATGGCCTTAGGGCCTGAAGCATGATAACAAATGCGTGCACGAGGTGGTGAAACTCGTGTGCGCGGGAATGGGATCTTTGGCAGGAATAGCGTGGCAATAAAGAATGCACAACGGTTCTGACGAACACAAAGTTTATTAATTAAGATAAAGGGAAGATTCTACACAAGTATGAGGCATCGAGCCTCGGGTCGCGTCTCGCGGGCCGGAGCGAGAAAGAGCGCGAACGCGTGTTGGCGGGGAGAGAGAGAGATGATGATCGAGCGGCACTTACTCGGCGTTGCGTGGGTCTCCGGCTCTATTCGGCGGTCGCGGTCAGCTCGGTCGCGGGCGCACGGGTAGTGAGCTGGTGGACCTAGGGCATGTCGCTGTCGTCTTCCTGGGGCGCGGTAGCACCTCGGGGCGGTCTCGCTATTTGAGGGCACGTGCTATCGCGCGCGAGGGCCGGCAATAAACTCATAAGCTTCCGCCGCGCGCTGGGCCGGCCGAGCTTGCTTCGGCCGTGTCCGGCTGACGTCACGCGGCGCGAGGTTTGAATCCCGATCGCGGCGCGGTCTCTCTCTCTCTTACCTTGTCGACAGCGCTGACTCTCTCGCTGGGCGCTGAAACATAACTTAAAATTGACAAACAATATAATATTTTGGAGAGAGATCTCACAGGGCCTGATAATGAATTATCCGCCCGTGACACATGTAGTTATCATTGAGATTTGAGATTCTAGTAGAATAACGTCAGTTGTACTATGAGAAAGATAATTTCGATTATCGAGTATTTTATTTGATTTCAAATTATTATGAATTTAATACTGAAACCTTACAAGGTGGTACTACTTGACATAGAATTGTGATTTTAGTACTTTCTATTTCAACATTGGTAGATGTATTTAAAATGTATGTCACTACTTGACATAGATTCTGAATTTCAGTACATTCTATCCGAACATGAGTGAATTGATATGGAGTTCATTGATATTTGATAACAGATCGTGCAACAATTGCTTTAGGGTGTACTTTGAAAAAATACTATTTCTGTATAGGCTATCCACACTGTTGGATACTTGTCAGTTGATGCTAGATTTCGCTACGATAGTGTGCGAGTAAGAATGTGTATTGAAGTCATACATCTGTAATTGGGATGAATACGCTAGTTTTTTTTATCGTAAGAAATCAAAAGAACGTGCAAAATTAATTAGGTCGTGTTTTTTGTTTTTTGATCCAATCAAAATTCGACCTAATATGAGAAGATGAAATTCGTGTCATTAGTAACGAAAAAACTAGATGTTGTGAGAAATTCGTCAACCCTATTCAAAATAACATATTAGATTTGAATAATATGATCTTACATATATTTGATTTCGTATTTGTGAAAATGTGTGTATCATATTCATAAATGCGTATTTATGAATTATGTTACTATTGTGACGGTGAAAATATCACCGCCACGTGTTGCAGCATTCGACGATAGTTCGCGCGAGAAAAACAATCAGCGATCATGCGCGGCGGGCAACGTCAGCTGGGTCAGATTCGTGTTGTTTTTTGCCAGAGACAGTTGTTGGTTGATTTCTGTTGACGTTTTTGAACGGAATCGCGGAATAAGTAGCAAGGACCTTCTGAATCGCCATCTGTTGATGTTCTCGTCGCCGTTGCCAAAAACCAGGAAGCTGAGAGGTCCACGCGGCGGTTATTCGAGGACGAGCCTTCGGACGAACGAGGTTAGCGAGCGACATTTTTAGACGCGGCAATGAAGGTGTTGCGAGGTTGAAAAGCGGCTCTTCTCTTTACGCGAGCGCGGTCGGACAACGGGCGTTTCCGCTTTAAAAAGGTGTTTTGTGGAGAGCGTTGCTGGAGAAGACGATATTGGGCGTTATTATTATTGGGTCGTTTTTCCAATAAAGTTGTTGTTTATTTAAAGATTTGTATTGTCATTCCCAGTGCCTTTTACTCTTTATATTATTTAAAATGAACGTCCGTGGAGAACACGGGTTCTTCGACGTATCGACGCCCAGATCGCCGAGGTCCCACACCCAGGAGTCTAGCGTTCCCGATTGAGTTGGCCGGCGGATACCCTGGCACCCCGTATAAATACGGGTATCAGCTGGTGACATTGTGATAAATGTGGGCATTTGCAACGTTACACTATACTTGATACTTGATATTACTTTGTATGGAATTAATCAGTTTAAAATCCGTAACAGAGAAACATGAAGCAGAAAGAAGGCTTCATATTCTGTAATTATTATCTTAGATGCATTGAAAAAGAAAAAGATTGAAAAGACATCTTGCAATTTTTACCTACTCTGAAAATTTTATTTTTATATTTTTTTATTCCACTTAGGCATTCATTCAACAGCGAACCACAGAATACGGAACATACTAGTCGGCAACGTGGACCTTTTTCAAAGGTAAATTTTTAATCATGAACAAGAAATCTGCTTATAGTGTATTTCATCTTATTTAAACCATTTATATAATTTTTGTTCTAAGCCTCTGAGTTAATTACTTGGCGTGAATTTGTGATTTGAGTACTTCTAAAGAAATTTTTCTGGATCAAAATTTGATAACAGCTACAAGAATTAAGTGTACATTTAAAAGTATCCATTCTGTGGTTGGTTATCATAACAATATATTCCAGATGGAAGAGCAGTGAACCTTTCTAAAGAAAGGTATAACCAGTTTACGATCAAAGAATGGTCTTATGGGAGGTATATATTGGATACCAGAGCTACCTACATTGGGGCATGTTAACCTTTAAACTGCCGGGATTTGGAAGAGCATATCGCCCACAGAAAATCAATGATTGATCATACACAAAGTGTAGAATCATGAAGTGCGTCAATATATTGATTCTCCAGCAGTCTAAAGGTTATAGTACAGAAATTCATTTATATTTAGTCCTTTCAAGGCCACGTATATTCCAACCTTCGTCAGAAAGCTGGACCTATTATTGGAAAGGGTTCCACAGTACTATCCAATCTGAAGTGCACACACTATAATCATATCATTAGACATAGAATTCCAATTCGGATCTTAACCCTGTGAAGATATCATGGTTATTGTTGGAAGCGAACGCATGGCTTGACAATTGTTACAATATATTTCATAAATACAACTTTATATTTTCGGCCCATGTTATACTATTTGGCAGACTGGTTCGGACGTGCGACTTGAGTCTGTCTTATTTTCTATTTTACCGGCCAATATTACTTCCTGCATCATGGCATATTGTTCAAAAAAGTATACTCCAATATGAAATGACCATATTGGAGACTATAGGATTGACCGCGAAGGTGCTAGTTGCCTAATGTCCTCTCTTGCGAGAGCGCCGCGCTCTACCTTATACACGCGCGACTCAATTCCTCGCCATCTACAGGCGCGCCATGATACTTGGTCGGTTACTCGAAAATGAGCTCATAGTTTTATATATAAAGCTAATTGGTATTTGAATCAAATCTTACAGTAATTGCACTATTCAGAGAAGAATGTTCTTAAGATTATTTAATTATATCTGAACATAAAATAAAATTTTTAAAAAAACTGATAAAAACAATTAATTGGTCAAACCGAAGTTTGGCAATTTCAAAAAAGAATCGATATTCAAAAGAGACGATACTTCTATAATACATATTCTTGCTAAGGCTATCACCGTGGCACTGGTATGATCTGATCATGGACTAAGAGCTGGCTACCAAAATTGGTAACGATAATATGCAGTAAGAATTTTCAAGTAAAGAACCTCCTTACTGGAATGACAAGCCCATAGCGCTACCGGCAGAAGTCGCTCCCATGGCAGGAAGCGTGGGCGGGCGGTCAAACACGTTATTTATTAATCAAAAAATAATCATCGTCTGCAGTTCTGAAATTCTGTGTAGTCATAGATTTTGACTGTAGGAATCTAGAAAAATTGTTGGCAGAAGTCTAGGTCGGGAATAAAACGTTGGCAGAAGTCAATAATGTTGCAAAAAAATTGTTTCAATTTTAATTACAAAATGCAGTTCTGCCGATTCCATTTTCAGATTATTTATTGTTTAATAAACTTAAATATTCATTGGCAGAAGGCAGAATGGTGGCTAAGTATATAAAAATTGATAATTCCGCAAATAAGTTGGCAAACCGGATTGCAATTTTTTAAAATTTAAATAATAAGGTGCATTTCTGCCAACATGATTTTTCCATAATTCATACATGTTTTCAACTGCGTGTGCAATGGCAGAAGGCTAAGTGAAGGAAATGCATCCAAATAAAGATGTAAACTAATTCTCCTAAACCATTGGCTAACTGAATTTAAATGTAAATAAATAATGCAATGGATAAAATCGAGCCGAGTTAAATAAATTATAAACTTTTCATAAATTATGAATAAAATTGAAGCAGACAAAAGAAGAAGTATAAATAATTACATTGATTATAATTTTGATTCAAACTAATTTATTAATTACTCAGAAATTAACATTCACAATCTGACTCATCATCGATTTCTTCGTCACTGACATAATCAGTATCTGAGTCCTCATCTGAAACACAAATTTACATGGCCAGACTAGTGGAGATAACATAATCGAGTAGACGAATCATCCCAACACTGATATCATACTGTCCTAATGATCCCAAGAGTTGAGGTTGACGAAGTTAATTTTTCCAATGTGAATTATGCTTGTGACATCAATCTTCGGAATCTTAGCTACTAAAATTCAACTAATTTTGACCTCCTTATGTTACAGGCTGGAAGCAATATTGCTAGTTTAGTCACTTGCTTAAGATTGAATCGTGACTGAGGTTTCAGAGATAGATATGACCCTAGTGAAAATTCTCAGGTGAGATCTCATGCCAATTTGTCAGGTGAGATTTTTTTTCTTAAATTTTTTTTTTCACAGATTGTACAGGACTAACATCGATTGTTGGCACCATGTGAAAATTAGGGTCAATATAGAATTTTGACGAATTGACAAATTATATCATCACTTGGTGTCATCACTACTAATCGTTTTTAAGTTTATGTCAGGTAAGATCTCAGGTGAGAAATCAGGGATCATTTTTATTCTTAATTCTTTTTTCTTTTTTTCTCAGAATGTACAGGACTAACATTAATTGTTGGCAACATGTGAAAATAAGGGTCGATATAGAATTTGGATGAATTGACGAATTATATCATCACAATGTATCAACACTACTAAGAATTTTTAGGTTTATTTCAGGTGAGATCCAAGTGAGAACTCTCGTGAGTTTTTAGATATCATTTTCAAATGCATCCGGTTCGACCTTAGAATGTACAGGGGTAGTATCAAAGGAGTAACTTCTAGTTTATTCTGTTGGAAAAGAATTTATCGGATTTCTATGGTAATTCTAGGATATATTACACATAGGAACACCTGAAATTAGGATGTATATTCATATTTAATTCTCAGGTGTATCGAGGTGGGTTTCCAGGTCAATTGTTCTGTATTCGATAAAGAATCTCGATCACAAGGACAGGTGGATTAAGAATTTCTGAGTGGATATCCCGATCAATACACATGGATTCACAGGTCATTCGATATAGTTCCTCAGGTAAAGCTAGGTAAATCTACCTTGATTCTCATTTCCGGGCCGATCAGCCTAACCTCTTCAGGTCCTCTCACAAGGAATCCTACTTCAATTTCCAGGATTTATAACAAATGTTCATAGAGGTAGTAATTACAGATCGTGCATCTATCTGGCCTTTTTCATAAATGATCAGTTTCTGTGATTTAAAATACTAGGTCTATGAACCAAGATTCCTAACTCTGTTTTACTTCTGTTTCAACCTGTATTTCTATCTTGATTAAACCTTGAATCTACCAGTACTCTCAATCAAATTCCCAAGCCATCGAGACATCTAGATTTGACCGCCTGGAGTTTCAAGTGGTTTCCTAATTTTATTTCCAGGTCAAATGATTTATTTCGACCCTTCCAGATGAATCCAGATGAATCGAAGTGATTTTTGAGGTAAATCAATTTGTATTTTCAAATCGATTGATTTTCTATACCAATCGGTTCACCCACATAGATTTTCAAGTCCATCTACTTCCGATTCCTGGCCCATTTACCCTGATTTTCAAATTAATCCACCTTAATATCTTATTTGAACTCTCAGTAGTTAATCCAATATAGCTTCCGAAATAAAACAGGTTTCATTCGAATTCGGTAACTAGTGCAAATAAGATATGCTAGATGTGAATCCAATGACGAAATCCGTGAATTTATAATAGTTGGTCGAGTATAAAAATCATAAATATATGGAATTTGCATGATTTTTAGGTCAATCAACCTATTATTGTCAGGTGCGTACACGTGAAATCTCACGTTGAATTGCCAGGATTTATAACATGCGTTTTATCGGGATTTCCACCTTGGGTTCCCGATCAATCCATCTAATGTCTGGGTATTGAAGTATATTCACATGAATTTCCTGATCGATCCACTCAAATATCTGCCTGAATATCTAAAGCAATCCATCTTGACTCCAAGTTCCAGAAAAACTGTAACCTGGAAATCAGGGTGAATTGGCTTAAAAACCGAGAGTGGATGGTCCTAGTAATCCAGGTAAATGAGAAGTATATGGATTGACCGATTGGAATATCAGGTTGATCGATTTGAAAGTCTAAATTAATTTAGGAATTTATTATTTTAGGATTTCAACCCAATCAATTCTGAAGTGCAGATGTAAATCCTTCTGAATTGACTCAAATATCCAGTTCCAAATTTGCATGACTTGACCTAGACATCGAGATAAATATACCTGAGAATCAGCGTAGGTATAACTGACATTCTAGGTAGATACACCTATAATTCTAGGTGGAGATACATTGATACCTAGATTGCCAAGCGATTCCATTAGAAGTACTCGTGGAAATCGAAGGAAAAACGAGATGAAAATACAGTCGACAATGCATGTACGACCAAGTGAAAAATCCTGGTTCATTGATCTGGTAATTCAAATGGAAAAGCTAAACTTTCGTGTAGAAGTCCATGTAAATTTACCCCATCATTCAGAGTAAAATACGGGTTGTGATCCAGGTGGAATGACCTGGCAGTTGAGGAGGAATAACCTGGAAATCGAGGTTGATTAACTCATGAATCAATATGACTGAACTTTGAAGACAGAGTTAATTACTCTAGATTATCAAGTAATGATTTGAGAGAATTGGGACGTAGTTTCACGTGGATTGACTTCAATATCCAGACCGACATTTAGATTGATTGACCGGAAATGCAAGGTGGAATTTCAGGTTGAACGCATAATATGAATCCTGATGATTCCACATTGACCCGAAAATCCAGTAAAATTCACCCGAAAATCCGTTCAATCGATTTGAGATTGTGTTCGATTGACTGGAAAGTTTGTTTCAAATTACCTGAAAATCCGTCTAATCGATCAGAAAACTGATCTAATTGATCGACCGTATTTTCAGTCATAAATGACCTAAAATCTGTACGAAGCTCAAAATTCTCAAAATTCCGGTCAATATGACCTGAGAATCCGTTCGGAGATCCCTGAATTTCCGCTCGAGATGACTTGAAAATCCGTTCGAAGCTACCTAAAACTCCACTCAAACTGAACGGAAAATTAGAAGAATATCAAGTAAAACGACCATAAATCAGGCGCCTTTTTTGGCTGGAAATCAGACAGATTAGTAGACAAGGTAGTTCCATGTCAAGTGTATTTCAGAATCCCTTGGGAATCCATATTATTTTTATCGACAGAAATAACAATAGTAGCTTCAGTAATACTACTCCTCACTTGAGATCTCACCTGCGATAAACCTGAAAATTTTTAGTAGTGTTGATACCAAGCGATGATACTATTCGTCAATTTATCCAAATACTATATCGCCTCCAATTTGTACATGTTACCAAATTTCAATGTCAGTCCTGTAAATTAGAATGTACAATCTGATACATTTGAGAGAAAAAATGATTTATGGAAACTCACCTGAATTCTCACCTGAGATCTCACCTGACATGAACCAAAAAATTTTGAGAAGTGTTGATACCAAGTGATGATATAATTCGTCAGTTCATAGAAATTCTATATCGATCCTAATTTTCACCAACTTACATGAATTTTTCTTCCCCTTAGCAACGGTTGCTAGGGTGGTAAACAACGGTTGCTAAGGAGCTAATTGGGAAGATTTTGTGTCCTTTGCCGTCGAAAATGATGGAAATAGGTCATAAATTAATGATTTCAAACCTTCGTAACGATTGGTAAGGAGGTAAACAACCGTTGCTATGGAGCAAATACAACAATTCAGTGTCCTTGGCCATCGAGTGTGACTTAAAACTGATTTTCCGGCTTGTCCCAATGAGCACTAATAAGGATTTGTGAGAAAACACGTTAGGAACGGTTGCTAGGGAAATAAACAACGGATTTCGCTGAAAATTGAACTCGCCCGAGATTTTGCCGCGACTAACCTGTGTGCAAAATTTCAAAAAGATCGGATCATTTCTTTGAAGAGTTATCGTGGACGAAAAAAAACGTTACACACATACATACATACATACATACACACACACACACACACACACACACACACACACACACACACACACACACACACACACACACACACACACACACACACACACACACACACACACACACACACACACACACACACACACACACACACACACACACACACACACACACACACACACACACACACACACACACACACACACACACACACACACACACACACACACACACACACACACACACACACACACACACACACACACACACACACACACACACATACAGACACTTTTGGATTTCCATGTTTTTCGACCCGTAGATCACGAAAATCGAGGTCCCGAAGTCTGATTCGATGGGTCAATTTTTGCCCCATTACAAAGCTTTCTCTTTGAGAAAGCAAAATAAAAAATTGAACCAGAGACTGGACCATCCTACTCCTATGTATTTTTGGCTGCTGAATCCGAATCCGAGGTCCGTTAAGCTCCATCACCCCTGCGTTTAGACATAACCCCAAAAAAAATTTTTAAAATCATGATTCTTGCAAAACAGAAAATTTTTTTAGATTTTCTGTGAAAAATTAGATAGAAACTGTTCTTGGTGTTTTTTCAATTAGTCGCATAGTTGACGAGTGAAAAATTCATAGAATTAGGAATTTTGAATCCGGTCCACTAGCCGTCAAACTTTCTATGGATTGAATTTATCATTCAAGGGGAAAATCGCCCTCCATAAATCCGTACTGAAATCCGTACTGAAACCGTACGGGAATCCGTATGGATTAATATTTATCATTCCAGGGGAAAAATCCCTTTACAGAAATCCGTACGGGAACCTATACTAAAATCCGTACGGAAATCCGTACGGCGTTTTTGGACGGATTACCGTGAGGATTCTTGTATAGATATCTATACGGATTCCCATATAGATTTCCATACAGATTTCTATACGGATCTCCGTACGGATATTTTCGACAGGGTATATACTAGCTACATTCAGAAGCGCTGCGCGCGATCTACGTTCGTGCGTTACAAAATTATGTTCCAATCATTCACACACGATAATCTTTACCATTTATTCATCAATTCATTCACAATATTCGTATTTTTTAACTCTGCATTCATATTTCATACAACCTTCATTTTATTTTGATTATCCGCAATTTTAAAACCTACATTTAGATTTTAGAAGCAGCTGGCAAGAAGGATTTGGTCGTTACAACTTCCAAAGTTATCGTTCTTATGATTCTTGCTTGCCTGCATTCACTATCCATATCTATATTTTATGCGACTCGTCACGTGGTTAGGTCTACACCAATCAAATCACGAGTTAATTGGCTTTACTTCGACCTCCATCACTTTTTTGTTAAAGGAAAATGTTCTACTCTATGTGAGTAAGATATGGAAGTAAGATTTATTGAGTATGCATGTAGTTTACTCCTTCTGTATATTTTTTAGGATAAAATGTAATGTGGTGTTTAAGTGAGAACAGTAAAAGTGCAGTGCAGTGAGGGAAATACATCGCAGATAACATGTTGTCATTTGGGACGAGTACAACGGCTCCAACCAGGATACATGAAATAATCTCTTGGAATGTTGGGAGCGTCGGAACCTGAAATTCTAGATTCTCTCCATTCTTGCCACCAGGAAACACCAACAAAAGATTGGTGACCTGAATCCCAAGTGGTCTCCGAGTGAGTGAGGAAAGTATAAAGATTATGATATCAGCTATGAGTCAAAACCCGCTGAAGTTGGCCCTCTTTCCTCTTTGTGTCAAATCTCCAATAGAAAGTGGTCTCTCAGAACAATGAATAGATGGGAACATCAGATTTTCAAGTTTAGCATTGAGATCTATTGATTGAAAATGGAGAAGAAATCAAACCGCCTGAGCTTAGAATATATAAATATATATATATATATGGGTGATTCTCTGTCAAGTGAGAGAGTGAAAATGAAAAAAAATTCTGAAAATTTTTTTATGAATTCTAGAAGACTTCATCATGTCCCAGAATTTTTTCAGAATTTTTTAGACCATATGTCCCATCTTGACAGAGGCTCAAACGGGTGGAGTTTGCAATATTAGACATTTTTTCAGGACCTTTGACCTCAATTTTGAGCTATCTAGAGATGTTTTAGAGTAAAAAGTCAAGAGAACTTTTTTTCTGGAAAAATGCCAAATTTTTAAAAAAAATTAGTTTCAGGGTCATTGGTGAGCATATAGCTATCACCTAACTCATTTCCAGGCTTAAAATAGAGCAAAAAGTGGTTTCGATCACCCGGACCATAATGTGATACATACCAAAAGAAAGCTTACTTTATTACCAAAATATCTTGACTAGTCCCAGAGTGCTGCATTTGATCTCTTTTTTTTTAATCTATCAATATATTATAGAAATTAATGAAAATACCCTAAAAATGGGTGACCGCATACGTCACTTATATGTATGCATGTTACTCTGGTTTTCTCTTCATACTTTTCATTCACTGTATTGGTTGGCTGAAATTCCCACTCAATTTGATCCCATACTCGAGTCTCACACTTGTCGCCAACTCAGAAATGGTTATTTTATCAAGAGTTTTTCACTCACCAACAGATCCATTACACATTTGAGTTACCAATCTTGACCAAACTTTTTTTCATGTTTGTTTGAGTCAACAATAGGTGATATCCAGAGCCCCAGGGTGTAATAATCCAATTATACTCCCAAGATTTTCATTATTACATCTTGGTTGGAGCCGTAGTTCTTGCCTTGAATCAGAATTTCCCTCATGAGGTGTATTTCCTTTGAATGAACTTCATATTCACTACCACTTGTCGGATCCTACTGCATTTAATATCCTGCAAGACGCATAGAATCACTTAGTTCAGTTACATTACTCAAATTCACAAAAACATTGCACTCGAATAGAATGAAATATAGAATAAATTGATGAAAAAAGACACGGTTCATGACTTCCCACTCTGGACTTGGATAATAAAGTAATAACAACTTTTATCAAAGTACAAGTGACACAAATACATTCAAATTCTATGATAATTCAGTGTCTGAATTGAATTTCAGTTATAAGCACTTCAGATCACTTGTTGTACGTCACACACTGGTAACCTAAAATAATATTCTGCTTACATTTAATTAGCACCCAACTGAACCTGCAACAAAAAATATGAACAACAAAGAATCATATTCTTAGAGAAAATAGATAGGGTGAGAAAGTACAGGTTGGAAGTATAAACTTATCTGAATCTTGCCGCAACTCCATCCCATGGAAAACTGATCAGCTACCTACGTTGAAGGAAATCTGCTTGTACAAAGGAGAACATTTGTACAAGCAATGAGAAAAACTTCATTCACTATCTCTTAAACTGTGAGTGATAACAACACTGCAACACAGCATCTCAGATGTTCACTGATGGGATCTTCATTATCGACCTCAATCTCTTGAGGTTCAAACGCCAATCCCATAATATATGGAGACTGTAGTCTGTGTCTCCGTGGCTATACTATAGAGTATAGCTTACCAACCATCAGTGACAGTCAGTGACCTGTTAGTAAACTGTGTTGAACATCTAAGATGCTGTGTTGCAGTGTTGTTATCACTCACAGTTTAAGAGATAGTGAATGAAGTTTTTCTCATTGCTTGTACAAATGTTCTCCTTTGTACAAGCAGATTTCCTTCAACGTAGGTAGCTGATCAGTTTTCCATGGGATGGAGTTGCGGCAAGATTCAGATAAGTTTATACTTTTAACCTGTACTTTCTCACCCTATCTATTTTCTCTAAGAATATGATTCTTTGTTGTTCATATTTTTTGTTACAGGTGCGCTGAACAGGACTGAAATTGAAATGTCAGTTGGGTGCTAATTAAATGTAAGCAGAATATATTATTTTAGGTTACCAGTGTGTGACAACAAGTGATCTGAAGTGCAATAATATAACTGAAATTCGATTCAGACACTGAATTATCATAGAATTTGAATGTATTTGTGTCACTTATACATGGATAAAAGTTGTTATTACTTTATTATCCAAGTCCAGAGTGGGAAGTCATGAACCGTGTCTTTTTTCATCAATTTATTCTATATTTCATTCTGTTCGAGTGCAATGTTTTTGTGAATTTGAGTAATGTAACTCAACTAAGTGATTCCATGTGTCTTGCAGGATATTAAATGCAGTTGGATCCGACAAGTGGTAGTGAATATGAAGTTCATTCAAAGGAAATACACCTCATGAGGGAAATTCTGATTCAAGGCAAGAACTACGGCTCCAACCAAGATGTAATAATGAAATCTTGGGAGTATAATTGGATTATTACACCCTGGGGCTCTGGATATCACCTATTGTTGACTCAAACAAACATGAAAAAAAGTTTGGTCAAGATTGGTAACTCAAATGTGTAATGGATCTGTTGGTGAGTGAAAAACTCTTGATAAAATAACCATTTCTGAGTTGGCGACAAGTGTGAGACTCGAGTATGGGATCAAATTGAGTGGGAATTTCAGCCAACCAATACAGTGAATGAAAAGTATGAAGAGAAAACCAGAGTAACATGCATACATATAAGTGACGTATGCGGTCACCCATTTTTAGGGTATTTTCATTAATTTCTATAATATATTGATAGATTAAAAAAAAAGAGATCAAATGCAGCACTCTGGGACTAGTCAAGATATTTTGGTAATAAAGTAAGCTTTCTTTTGGTATGTATCACATTATGGTCCGGGTGATCGAAACCACTTTTTGCTCTATTTTAAGCCTGGAAATGAGTTAGGTGATAGCTATATGCTCACCAATGACCCTGAAACTAATTTTTTTTAAAAATTTGGCATTTTTCCAGAAAAAAAGTTCTCTTGACTTTTTACTCTAAAACATCTCTAGATAGCTCAAAATTGAGGTCAAAGGTCCTGAAAAAATGTCTAATATTGCAAACTCCACCCGTTTGAGCCTCTGTCAAGATGGGACATATGGTCTAAAAAATTCTGAAAAAATTCTGGGGACATGATGAAGTCTTCTAGAATTCATAAAAAAATTTTCAGAATTTTTTTTCATTTTCACTCTCTCATTGACAGAGAATCACCCATATATATATATATATATATATATATATATGCAATGAATAATATGTAATGTTTTACACTACTTACAACTGGGATGTTTCATTGAATTTCGGCGATGAAGTATTGCTTTTCGATTTTGTCGCGTGTTTCCTCTTCTTATGTGCAAGGTGAGGGCCTATTAGGTTTATTTCAACAAATGGCTTGAACATCCCACTAGCCAGAGGCCATTTCAGATCGTTCGCTGATATAACTGGAATTCAATATTATCTTGCTGAATTTTGACAAACTATTATTGAATAACAGAGGCACGGAACTAGTGAACACTACCGAATCAAATGCCATTGAAATGTTGTATAAGTATGTTGAGCGATTCAAAAATAAATAATATCTTTTTTTAAAATACCTTTGACACTGATTTTTTGTTCTCCAGTTCCTGGGTTAGTGAAGAAATCAACTTGCAAGTTAACCTCTCCAACGACTTCTTCATCCATCTTGGTAGTATCTGGAACATAAAGAGAGGAACACCTTTATGAGTGGATCGCGATTATCATATCATTCAAGTCATCACACATTGAATTCTCAGGAGTACTTCGTGTAATTTTTGGATTAAGCGAGTAGTTTTTAAGTCATTAATTTTCGGAATGAGCCAGAGTGCACGTGACTTCAGTGGTGGCATAAGCAAGCTCGGCTGCCTAAGTAGCACTATGGAGAAAGGTATCAACGTGAGCTAAAACTCAGGCGGAATAAACTGATTACATGTAAACTGACTGTGGAGGTAATTGTTTCCTGTAATTCTTACATATCTCAGAACTGATTTCGTGATATATTTTTTTGATCATAGTGTTATCAGTATTACGTACGTCCGTTCTCCTGAATAATCGAACACTTTGAGGGAAAGCTACTCAATAACCGATACTCCTAGAGATTCCAGTCTTTTTTTAGGAAAGTCGAATCAGATTCGGATAATCTCGACTTTATCTATCCATGTAAAATCGAGTAATTAACCAAGTTACCCAGGTTTAACTTTGACTTTTTTTTAGCTTCCTGTAAGATATACGTAACTGACTTATTTGAGCAGAAACTGCTTAAAATTTTCGGTAGAAGAAATGAGAAGCACGTTTTTAGTTGTTCCACTAGGGTTATCGGAAACGACAATACGCATTCCATGGTTATTGTAGAAAAAAAGGAGCTGTATCACGTCAATTCTAAGTTTGCACACTGCTCTCTACCAGAGAAGTAGAAGGTGATTCAATGGAAGACTTGGCTCGAGAAGCCTAATGGAGCAAAACTGTTTGAATGTGATCTATACCACATATGAATCGACCCATTCCAAGGATTTCGAGTAATGCTGCTTGACTCATCGAGTGAGCTTGTCTAAGTTTCTATACGCATTATTCACACTCGAATCATGAATTCTATATGCTCCCCTACTATTAATAACATTTTTACTCTTTATCGTGATCTAATTTGTCACTGATCACCAATGTTATCTGAAATTAAATAGTATACGATCCAACTAGCTCTGTCAGCTACAGCCATCTAGAACTCATCACCATAACTTGTCTCACTCTTTGAATATTCTTTTCAATTGATGTTTCTTTAGCGCATTCTCAACATTACATATGATTGTATTTGATCATACTCATTACTGAATGAACTTTCAAATCCTTATATTAGTTGACGGACTATCCTTGATTACTTTTTTCAGACTATTTGACATTTAAATTGATCTATTTCTTACATTGTTTACAATATAACAGATTGTTCATATATAACGAAAGAAAATGTTGATTCTAATCTACAATCAATCAATCTCGATAAGTGATATTACATATCAGGTGGCGCGTCAGCGCCAGCGACAAGTATGCGCAGCAAGCGAGGGGACGCGACAAGCCATTATATACAGCTCGTTTGCGGTTTAACCTCGCACCTGAAAATATTTTTCTTCAAACCTCTGTCCTGCAGTTTAGCAATGGTTACCAGCAAAATCTGCATTCAGTTGCGTTTAATTACGTCAGGAAAGATTTACGAAAATGGACCTGGTTATTTGGACCTGGTTATTTGGGTATAGGAGGTATAAGTCGACGAGCAGACGATAGACACTCTGAACCTCTTGCAAAATCTCGCCCAGAAAATTTTTCCCACCACTGACGTATATTACGTGAGAGCGGTTCGAGGTCTATTGAGAGCGTGGTTCTCAACGTAACGTAAACGTATATTACGTCTAGCCTCGTACCCTCGAATGATAGTGATGAAGACATATATATATATATATATATATATATATATATATATATATATATATAGTTTATAGTAGTATCGTCGTAGTAAACAGCTGATAGGCAAACATATATGGGCAGTTGTGATGAAAAGTGCAATTGTGCTAGACGTCATCTTAGCTACTTTAGCAGCTTTGTCAATCCGACTTTAAATTGATTGAGTTGTTTGACATGGGCTGACCCGTTTGCTGGTGCTGATATACTTTTCAAGGTAGATTATTTTCTTTTTTGAAAAGATTTGATTTGAGGTTATTCATTGACTGGTTAATGAATCTAAATAATCATTTTTTTTGCAGTTTCAAAATAGATCCGAATAAAGTTAAAAGGCTACAACTGCTCAGTATTTTCATACGGGCCACAGGAGCTGGCAAAATTCATCATACAAGATGAGAAAATAAGTTTTCGCCAATAAAAGATTGACTTAATATGAACATGAATAAGCAAGTAGAAGACTTGTACGGAATAGTGTATTTCAGTGTTGGATCTCTTTCGACAATTACACTTTATTTGAATATTCATATGTCTACAAGAGAAGACGTCTAGATGTGTTATGAGTATTAGCTTCAGTGAGTGATTTCAGTATCTGACAGTTGTCAGATGATCAGTGAAACTCAAGAAAGTTGATGTTACCAGCTCCTTATCCGTCAGCTCATATATTGCTTGAAGATTGTAATGAAGCGATAAGCTGTGAACAGGTATATGCGAGAATAACAGCTATATGGTGGGAAGCAGCTTGTAATGACGCTCCACAACTTTACAGGAGGAGACGACTAGATATGTTATGATTTTTAGCTTTATCGACAGTTTAGAGAGTGATTTCAGTATCTGACAATTGTGAGATGATCAGTGTAACTTAAGTGTGTTGACGTTACAAGCTTCTCATCCGCCAGCTCATATAATTTACGAATATGGAAATGAATCACAGATTATTGTGAAAATATTGGGTAATTGTCATTAAGTGAAAAAGTGTGAACAGTTAATAGTGAAAAACAGCTGTGAGAGAAAACAGCTCATGGATGAAGCTTTACATCTCTACAAGAGGAGACGTCTAGACATGTTATGAGTATTAGCTTCATTGAAACTTTTGTGAGTGATTACAGAATCCGACAATTGTGAGATGATCAATATAATTCAAGACTGTCGACTTTACCAGCTCCTTATCCGTCAGCTCATACAATTTACGAATATGGAAATGAATCACAAATTACTGTGAAAATATTGGGTAACTATTTATACCTGTTACATTTTATCGTCGCCGTCCGTGCAAAAAGGGGCCAACTCAGACGAGTTTTGAATTTCACATGAAATTCAGTTCACGAATCTCTTGAGAAGTCTTATGCACGCTATGTGATAGCCGTAGTGCGTCTCTTTCAATGAATAGGTGATTTTCACGTAATTTACATGTCATCAGAATGTAATATGTCAAGTTAACTATTTACGGTAAACGGCTTTTGATCGATGGTTTCTTTTAGAAATTGGTATACATATGTTTTTGAGGTCGCTCATAATGAATCCGGCCTCAAATTCTAAAAATTCAAATTAGAGCCTCTAAGATCACCTGATAAAAATTTGGAAAAAAATTGAATTTTGTTGAAAATTGGTATACATGGGTTGTTGAGGACGCTGATTACAAATCCGGCCTCAGATTTGAAATATTAGAATCATAGCCTCTAAGATTGGTGACCGAAAATTTGAAAAGATACTGGATTTGAATAAAACTTGGTATACATGGGTTTCCATGATCGCTGATTATGAATCAGGCCTCAGCAAGATCGCCGACCGAAAATTTGGAAAGATAATGGAATCTAATGGAACTTGGTATACATGGGTTTTTTTAGGTCGCCGATTACACATAAAGCTTCAGATTGAAATAAGCCTAAATCTTCAACATCGTCGACCGTAACAAGGAAACATCCTTTTAGAAGGTTACCCAAATAAAAAACCATCTCATATTTGACTTCATAGAAAAAACTGTTTCAAGTGTGATTACATTCTTCTAGTTTTCGCTCGTTTAGAGTTAATACATGCATTCGTGTGTATATTCCCAATTATAATTTTATTCATATACGATGCAATGATCTCTCGTTCGCTGTCGCTCACTCGAGTCTTTCGAGTGAATTTTAATCAAAAAATCTACAAAACATGATCTTTAATATTCAATTCAGTTTTGAGAAGTTATACTTTTAAATTACTGTCAATAGATATAAATCGACATCATGATGCATATAAATTATAGCCCTCGATCTCCTCTTTCGATCCATCACACCACATGTTCTCCAAATCGTCATTTTCTGAGTTGTTTATCAGATAGAAAATTGGAAAAAATGGTTTTCGGCAACGCGGCAAGTTTTCTAAGACGTATATTACGCCCCCACGTCTGTTTTTCCGGAATTTACACCTCAGATTATGAAAATTTTCATTTCACTCTATAAACCTGCAAGATCAGATTTTGAATAGATAACCCAATTATATTATTTTTTTAACGTTATCCTGGAATCAAACGTCGAATAATTGTCTTTATGGCCATTACGCCCCCACAGTATCAATTTTTCGAACACATAGACAGTTAAAATTGTAGTTCTTGACCTCCTCTTCCGAACCCATTATACCGAATTTTGTTCAAATCATCATTCTCTAAGTTGTTTATTACTTCAAAATCTTTCGTATGACGAAAATTCGGCTACACATGATTTTCCACATAATAGATCACGTCCACGCGTCTATTGTTTTGGACTTTTTACCTCAGATTATGAAAATGCTTGGGCTCCTCTATCGATCTGCCCGACCCGATTCCAAAATACTCTAACAAAACATTGTTTCCGAGAGCAAAATATGGGAATCATAATTTGTGTAGAGATTAATGTTAATATAATGTAGATTTGTTCTACAAGTTCCTTTGAAAGAACGGAACAAATGAGAACTAGAAAATTGATAAACAGTGTTTAGAGTGAAATACCGTGAAACTCTATTTGCGTAACAGCATAACCTCTGGTACAAGTATTGAAGATTATACTTGCCACAAACATTTTTGCTTATTCTGATCGATATGCTTATTACATTTCCAACATAAGTTAATTTTGAATGGAATCAACCGACTTTTGCTGACACCAGAGTAGAAGAAATGCCTCTTTATTCAGTAAACCATCTAAACGGATGCTTCTCCGTTACCATCGATGATGTTGAAGGTTTAGGCTTCTTTCCATCCAAAGCTCAAGGTGTAATCAACGCCCAAAAGAACCCATGGATACCAATTTCTTCGAAATCCAGTATTTTTTCAAATTTTCGGTCGTCAATTTTAGAGGCTTCAATTTGAATTTTCAAAATCGAAGGCCGGATTCGTAATCAGCGACGTCAAAAACCCATGGGAACTAATTTTTATTATAATCCATTAACTTTCCAAATATTCGTTCACTAATCTTAGAGGCTCTGATTTGAAATCTTCATATCTGAGGCCGGATTCGTAATCAGAAACCTCAAAAACCCATGGATACTAATCTACACTACTATACTATACTGTAAAGTTAATCCTCCCGGAAATTTCATGGAAAGATTTTTCAATGAAGGAGTTGACTACCATAAAAACAAATAAAACGGATCAAAGGGAAATTGCCTGCGGTATCATGTTCCGCATTGAAATTTACAGAAAAACGATGCGTGGATGTCAAAAATGGTAAAATTCAAGTTGCGTTTTTTTGGTATCCTCATTGGAAAAAAATGTGAAATAGTTGTATGGTACAAATTTGAGTTTCACTGATTTATAAATCAATCGAAAATCTTTCCCATTCTATGGTGGAAATTTTGGAAAAAATGATGCGTGGGCGTGAAATATGGAAAAAACGGACTTTCATCAATTTGGACCGCATATGAACCGTTGGAAAATGTATGAAACAGCGTCGTGATGAACATTCTGATTGGAGGTATCGATAGAGCTCATTTAGCGCTTCAATTATTCATCGTGAAAAAATCAAGAATATTGATGCGTAGGCATGAAGTATGCAATTGAAAATTGGTAGTTTACTTTGCGATTTTTATGCTATCAGATGAATACGTGAAATAATGATCTGGTGCCATTTAGAGTATGTTTGATCGAAAGAATATCTAATGGGCTTGAATATTTACATTATATTAAAATTAATCCGTACACAATTTATGATTCCCATATTTTTCTCTTGGAAACAATGTTTTGTTAGATTATTTTGAAATCGGGTCTGGCAGATCGATAGAGAAGGCCGAGCATTTTCATAATCTGAGGCCAAAAATTCAAAAAAATAGACGCGTGAGCGTGATCTAAGTTGTGGAAAATCATGTGTAGCCGAATTTTCGTCATACGAAAGATTTTGAAGTAATATACAACATGGAACTTGATGATTTGAAGAATACTCGGTATTATGGGGCAAAAGAGGAGGTCAAGAGCTACAATTTGATTTGGCTCTGTGTTGGAAGAATTGATATTGTGGGGGCGTATTGAACAAAAATAATTAATTGACGTTTGATTCCAGAAAACATCGAAAAAATAGTATAAATGGGTTATCTATTCAAAATTTTATTTCGCAGATTTATAGAGGAAAATGAGCGCTTTCATAATCTGAGGTGGAAAATCCAAAAAAATAGACGTGGGCGCGTAATATACGTCATAGAAAACTTGCCACGTTGCCGAAAACCACTTTTCTCCAATTTTCTATCTGATAAACAACTCAGAAAATGATGATTTGAAGAAAATGTGGTGTGATGGATCGAAAGAGAAGATCGAGGGCTATAATTTATATGCATTATGATGTCGATTGATATCTATTTTCAATAAATTAGTAAGTATAACGTATTGAAGCTGAGTTGAATATTGAAGATTATGGAATATTTTGTATATTTTTCAATTAAAATCCACTAGAAAGACTCGGGCGAGCGACAGCGAGCGAGAGATTATTGCTAGTTTCCATAAAAATACAGTATCTTTTTAATGTTTCGGTCGCTAATCTCTGAGGCTCTAACTAGAAGTTTCCAAATCCGAGGCCGGATTCGTAATAAGCGACCTCAAAAACCCATGTATACCACTTTTCGACAAAATTCAATTTTTTTTCCAAATTTTTATCTAGTGATCTTAGAGGCTCTAATTATTATTTTCAAAATATGAGGCCGGATTCGTGATCAGCGACTTCAAAAACCTATGTATACCAATTTTCAACAAAATTCAATTTTTTTCCAAATTTTTATTAGGTGATCTTAGAGGCTTGATCTAATTCGAATTTTCAAAATCTGAGGCCGGATGCGTAATCAGCGTTCTCGAAAACCCATGTATACCAATTTATGACAAAATTCAATTTTTTTCCAAATTTTTGGTAGGTGATCTTAGAGGCTTGATCTAATTCGAATTTTCAAAATCCGAGGCCGGATTTTATTCCAAATTTTTATCAGGCGATCTTAGAGGCTCTAATTTGAATTTTTAGAATTTCAGGCCGGATCCACTATGAGCGACGTCAAAAACATATGTATACCATTTCTACAAGAAACCATCGAGCAAAAGCCGTTTAACGTAAATAGTTAACTTGACATATTACATTCTGATGACATGTAAATCACGTGAAAATCACCTAATCATTGAAAGAGACGCACTACGGCTATCACATAGCGTGCATAAGACTTCTCAAGAGATTCGTGAACTGGATTTTATGTGAAATTCAAAACTCGTCTGAGTTGGCCCCTTTTCGCACGGACGGCGAGTTGGCCCCTTCTTGCACGGACTGCGAGTTGGCCCCTTTTTACACGGACTGCTAGTTGGCGCCAGGCCGAGACAATTCGAACGCTACCGGCTAGCAAGCAACACGCGACCCGCGCCACGTACGACCACGTTTTCCCTCGGACTTTCAACCCCACGCCCTTTCCGGACGAGATCATCATCCGCGATCATCGCGACGCCGCACCCGTAACCCCGACGGCCGTGACGACTCGTCTCGGAGAGCTCCGAGAAACGTGCGTGCTCTTCGTGTCGTGCCTTGTGCGTGTCCGCTGGCCAGCGACCCGCCGCGACGACCGAGCTTCTCCGAGAGAAGCAAGCGGGCGCCCGCCGCCTGTACACGAGGAAGCCACCGCAACCCAGCCGCCATCCACGTGAACAGGACAGCAGGACAGCGCCGTAGCCGCATCGCAGCACCCGTAAGTCCTACCTGTACGCCCAAGCTTTCGCGGGCAAGGACACAGCGCGCCTTTGTTAAGCGGTCGCCACGCGGGCGACGTACGCGAAACCGGCCCTCAGCTCACGCGAGCGCGCGAAAGCCCTGGCAGCTTTCGCACTGCCAGGCACTGTAAACTAGCATTCATTTTCGTTAATAAACTCTATCACTTTTTATCGAGCCTTTCGTTATTTCCGCATATCGAGACTAGCTTTTCCCCGATCAAACCCATCCCCTCTCCGCGGTCTCGGTGAGCCTTCAGCTCGCCGAGAAGAACTGAGCTACCTGGACGGGCATCGCCGGGAGGAACCTGCAGTGGCGAGCGCCAGCTGGCTGGCCAAGGGGCGCGCATTGCACGGGATAAGGTCTGGCCGCCCCCAACGAGCACAGCAATTTGTTAGCAAATCACCGCGCATTTTCCCAGACGATAATCCCCAATACTCGCACGCGCCTTGTAACGAAGCGCCCCGTTACAAAGTATATATTTTTATGATGAATAATCTTAATTCATGTGTAAAATAATTGTGATGGATTCCATTCTCCCTTATGAATATATTCATGTAATTGCATCTATCAGCAATTAAGGAGATTGCAATTGCCAATTGATTATGTCAATCAAGTCAAGCATAAAAAAATGTATTATATAGATGTTTTATTCAAATTGTATTGAATTAATAAATTGTATTAACGTGATTTGGCAAGTTATGCCTTGAAAATTTATTTATTGAAATCATATCAATTTCAACCTGTAGGATGAACTACCCCATGTGCCCTGAGGTCAAAACGTTCAATAAATTTCGAAAATTATTTCCTAATATAAAAGTTTTTTCTTTTGGTCCGTCCGTTTCCGACTTCCCAAAAAATTGGATGATTCTATCTGATTCAACTAAATAAAAAAAAAAAAGTCGGGGGTTCGGGCGCGAACCACCGATCCTTGGGTCGAGAAGCAAAAGCTTTGCCCCGGGACCACCGCACACTCTTACAATATAAATTTTAGATGTTATATTTAAGTTGTGAGTCCCGAGGGGGATTTACTTATCTATCGTCTGTGTAGTGCGGTGCCGGAACTATTGGAAATGAGTACTGGGTGCTCATTAGGCAACCCTCACCCACCCACCTAATCATTATTTCAACAAAAATATTGTGTTCGACACGTGCTCGTTGTGTTGTGAACGCGCGGCATTATCGCCAAACCGCTCGCCGGGCGCGGCGAGGCCACCGCGGCAGAGCCAATAGGTGTCGCGCTCGTCCCCCGCCATATCACTTCGTTGCTGCAAGATCCTGAGAAGTCTAAAGCTGCATCGAAATATTGCAGAAATATTGCATTGAAACATTTCATGCAATATTGCTGCAAGATTTCTACAAGATTCTTCTGCAAGCTCATGTAAAGTCGAAGGCTACATTGAAATATTGCACAAATATTTCGATGGAAGATTTCATGCAATATTTCTGCAAGATTTCTGGAAGATTCTGGTCGCTTACATCGAATTCAATGTGGGAAAATGAATACAAATTCTCACCATGAGACCAGGCGCGAACCCGTGATTCTTTGAACGCGGCGCAAAATTCTTGCCGCCAAACCTTCACGCACTTTTGTAATACATAATTCCGTCAATGCTGTATTCAAATCCTGACGTTCCGAAAGGAGCCATAATATTGCACCAACCTTGCAGAAATATTGATTAAGAGATTTAAAGGGTTCCAAAAAATCGGCTCTCAAATATTGCAGCAATATTGCAGCAATCTTTTCATGCAATATTTCAAAGTTGTATTTCTAGAATCTTGCAGAAATATTGCATTGCTCCTTGCACTACCGATAGGTGGCGACTCGCTTCTCGCAAGTAAAACTTGTCACTGGCTCATGCCCATTAATAATAGAATAATTATTAATAACTAAAAGGGGACACGAGAGAGTTCAATCTCGCCCGGCGCTGATGCTGGGCGAGTTCTCAGAGTCGTGTGTAAGGATACAGGTGGTGAATCGGGGCCACAGAAACGCGCACACGTAAACAAACAGTGCTTTATTAGCAATTAACAGGGGGTACAAATGATGGGGGGACGCGGCGCGGTCGATTGAGAGAGAGAGAGAGCAACACGAGGAAACCAACCTTTACGTTGCTCGCTGCTGGCGAAGGCTGGCGGCGTGAAGCTGTTGTCGGCGCTCGGGAAAAGGCCGGCGCTCGGAAGCCGGGAAGCTGGCGCTGGGCACGTGGGCCTGGCTCGGCCGTCGCGTGGAAGGCGGCTCGGGGTGTCGGCGCTGACACCGGACACGGGGCACGCGTGCACAATCACTGGCACAGCACGTGGCACGGGCACAAGACACAGGAGGTCGCGAGGGATCAAGGGTCGATTGCTGCTATCGCGCTCGCGCTTGGGCACACACTGCCCGCTTCCGCCCGGCACCTGTAGCTGCCGCGGCGCGGCGGTGATGTCGCGCTGTTGTCGTCTCTCTCTCGCGCTCACTCTGTCTCTCTCTTACCTCATTGTCGGCCGCTCGGCTCTGCTCTCGCCGGCGCTGTATAAATAATAGTAATTGTCTGGGCAGGGAGACCTCACGGTACAAAGTAACCGTGACAAACTGTATGCCTCTGTCTATATACCAGCATCCACAATGATGGGTACCAAACTTGATTCCAACTCTTATTTCTGAGTCAAACTGGAAAAACTATTTTTGTGGGAATCTCTACCGCATTCTCAAACTAGAGAGTCATTGGAGAGTTCCCGATGATCTAAAATTATTCACAGGTTTGTCAGCACTGAAATATTGTAGCAATCTTGCAGCAATCTTTCAATACAATATGCTCAATCATGTTAGTGAAATATTGCAGAAATCTTGCAGTGCAAGATTTCTGCAATATTTCAAATTTTCCTAGCCAATACAATGTAATAATCATTAGAATATTGTTAAAATCTTGCAGAAATATTGCATGAAAGATTCAACGAATGTCGATGAATCGGCAATGAAATATTGCAACAATCTTGCAGCAATCTTTCAATGCAATATTTCAAAATTATATTGCTGGAATATTACAGAAATATTGCATGAATGATTCAAAGGGTGTCGACGAATCGGCAGTGAAATATTGCAGCAATCTTGCAATAATCTTTCAATGCAATATTTGAAAGTTATATTTCTGAAATCTCGCAGGAATATTGCATGAAAGATTTCAAGGGTCTCAACGAATCGGCCGAGAAATATTGCAGCAATCTTGCAGCAATCTTTCAATGCAATATTTGAAAGTTATATTTCTGTAATCTTGCAGAAATATTGTATGAAAGATTTCAAGGGTGTCGACGAATCTGCAGTGAAATATTGCAACAATTTTGCAGTAATCTTTCAATGCAATATTCATAATCATATTGTTGAAATCTTGCAGAAATATTTCATTGCTTTCTTGCAAGCCGAACATATCAATATTGCAGAAATATTACATTGCAAGATTGCTGCAATATTTCAAATCTTTCTTGCCAATATTGCAGCAATATTGCATGCTGTGTGGGATTACAATCAACTAAGGCAGCCCGCTCGAGCGCGGAGATGGATAATAACCTCCAGAAATGACAGCATTTTCCCGAGGCGTTTCGAAAACTACTCACTAGGCAAGTGGTAACTGCTGTCTACTGAGTAGGCAGCAGCTGCCTATTCTCGAAGTTAGAAGCTAAGGGACAAAAGGTGTGGCAATCATCCGATCTATCTCTCCGTGCACTACTTTGAGCCTCTGTCAGGATAGGACATATGGTCTAAAAAATTCTGAAAAAATTCAGGCGACATGATGGAGTCTTGTAGAATTCATAAAAAAATTTCAGAGTTTTTTCTCATTTTCACTCTCTTACTTGACCGAGAATCACCCATATATATATTCATATATATACAAAAGATTGCACGTCCAATGTAGTCTGCTACGGCTACGAGCTGTATTCATATCATACATACATGTATACCTATATGTTGTCGAAAATGAAATCGGGACGCGAGTGTGTAGTGAAGCGAACGTGGTGGACGTCGCCTGAGCAGTTGTGATTTTGAAAAAAAATGATTGAAATAGGCTAACCTTCTTGCTATTTCTTCAATTCGTCCATTCGAGGGGTAAAATTATTGTTGTTGTTGATTGTTTATTAATCATGTTGTTGAAAATTTTGAGGTCGTTTTTCTAATACTATTTTGTATTATTAGTTCATAGTTCTTCACAGCTTCATAGTCCATGAGCAGCAACATTATTTATTTTTACGTCTAAGTGATTTTGATTATCAATATTTTCAATATTTGTTGCATTTTTTAATGTTTTCGTCATTACTCTTTATGTAATTGCATACATCAGTATCTATCCAATGTTCCAGTTTTAATATCTCTTTTTTGTCCTTAAAATCAATCTTTCTTCTTTATACATCAACGTATGTAATAGTAAACTTACAAGGAGAGTATCAGGTCTTCGGGTCACCAATCTGGACCAAACTTGATACGTATGTTTTCTGGAGCTATAGTGGCCATACACAAAAAGTTTTAGGACCTAACGCTCCCTCAGTCTCAAGATAATCACATTATAATTAGGTTACTTATTTATACTTATAATTATATTTTCACTTACCAGGGGACATAGGGAAAACCGGGTCACCAATCTTGACCAAACTTTTTTTGATGATAGTTTGGCTCAAGAATAGACTGTGCCCACATTCTCAGGGACCAACACTTCCAAACTCCAAAAATATCAATTATTATAGCTTGGATGGAGCCGTACCTCTCGTCCCAAATGACAATATGTCATCTGAGGCGTATTTCCCTCACTGCACTTCACTTCCACTGTTGTAACTTGAATACCACATCACATTTTATCCTAGAAAACATACAGAACGAGTAAATTGCGTGTATGCTCAACAAATCTTACTTCCATGTCTTACTCACATAGAGTGAAACATGAAATTTATGAAAAAAACAACGCTAATCGACTTTTCACTCTGTGCTTGGATACTGAAGCAATAACAACACGTATCCAAGCACAAAGACAACAAATGTAGTATCATTGAGCGATAATTCAGTGTTTGAATTGATTTCCACTCATGAAAACTTCAATTCTGTACATGTGTTGACCAATATAATACTATAACCAATTATATCAAAACTCATCTACTGACAGTTTTCTTCTTGCTTTGAAACAATTTCTGGCCCTGTACAGCATACCTGGAACACAAAAATTATTACAAAGAAACATATTTCAAAAATATATGGAGAAAAGCAAAGGTTGAGTTTACTTATTTGAATTCCCTTGCGTCTTGAATAAAAATCATCCTCATCAGCTGCACACGATCAAGCTCCAAACTTGCAGGTGAACACTGTGGTGGAAATTAATCTGGAAACTTTTCTCACAAATACTCAAACTGTTGTGAATGAATACAGACTGTTTTCTGGCAAAGAAGTTGTGAGTTTTCAATTTCATTAATTTGTCACCCAGCAAGTTCAGATATTCATATGCGTGACAATTGAGATTGAGACACAGATTGTGTGACAATTGAGCAACGATCAGTTTGCATCCACGTTTCAAATTTCACATTGTGAATATTATTATCATTACAACTTTGGAGTAAGATCTCTTTAAGTACAGCTGTATTCGGACAGTCCAAACAGTCCCCTAAGAAACACGCGTCCAATGGTTTGGCACATACAATTGTATTAATGCAGTCATGATAATATTTTAGTGGAAAGCGTGTGTTTTTTGTCAAGCGTTCCAATTCTACACGACTCAACATGAGTTTTACGTTTTCATGATGAATGCATACACAAACGTTATGCGTTCCACTACTACCTGCTAGAATACATTGGGGAGGTTTGAGCTGTGTGAATTTACTGTACCCTATTATAACATTCTCATACTCTTTCATGAACTAAGCAGAGAGCTCTAGTAAGTTACATAGCAACAATCGCTTCTGTACATGAACTCGCGCATCATTATAATTTTTGACCAATAAGAAATCTTTCATCCCAGGCATCAATTGACTTTTATCGTCGCGTTCATAGAAACTTTTAAATAAAGATACTGTTTCAACAGGTATTACTTTGCCTTTCTTTGTAATAGGTGATGTAAGAATACCATTTCCAGCCATTAATTTTTGAGCTTTTCTTGCTTCTCATTCTGAGCAAGAAAGCTCTCTTTGAAGCTGATCACGACTCCAATATTTTGGTTTAAGAGTAAGCAACAAAATTGTTTCCTGTTTGTTCTGGGTCTCTCGGAATTTTTCTTTTATTTGCTCGAGGACAGTTACACCAGCTTCATGATACTCATCAGAGCAGTTTTCTCGACACGGTTTGTATTTCTTACTGACTGGAGAGAACAGATCATTTGTACTATTTTCTTTCTTCAAAGATGAGGATAATCCTCAAAAAAACCTTTCTTTAAAAAAAAAAGTAAAAATGTTGCGTCAATCATGTGGCAGAATTACTTTATCTCTTATATTGCTTAAAAAAAATTGAAATTCATAATAGACACATGAGTCAATTTATAATTTCATCAGTATTCATTATGATTAATTCTCATATTGTTGGAGTGTTCTTCACGTATTCTTATTACAGTTTACATACTATAAGAGACGTTGTCAACTCTAACTAACCAATTACGAAAAAACTTACCGAAATGCTTTTTAGGTACCTCATCAATTTTTTGAAGAACTAATGAAGAACCAAATTGACGCAACTTGATAGGCATGTTTAACGTCTTAAGAATCACAATATTCCAATTCCAAATTTAACTTTACAATTTCGTTAATCATACTGATTTGAGAACGTGAAATTTGTCCATAAGGCCGACATATAGACATGAACTACCTTTATGATGAAACCTTAGTTTTGCATTGAAGGGGGTAGCCTACCTAAATTTTAACATGGTTAAAAAAAATCGTACGAGGCTGTGAATTTATATTTTGATTCACTTTTTTATGTCGGTTTCAATGACGTATCGACCACCCCGGAAAAAAATTTTTTTCACTGTAAAAAAATTTTTTCAATTTTTTAGAACGTACTTGGGATTTTTTTTCTCGGCTCCTAGAAGTCTAATCGCAAAATCGATACGTACGTTTGTGAACATTGTATTGAGGAACCCTCAAAAAAATTTTCAGCCCAAGCCACTGAAAATAAGTCTCAATTATTCACCTCTTCCTGCATCACGTTTCCACCTTTATTCTGCAACGTCATAAAGATATCCATTTGATTCACACAAAGTAATTAGCATACATTCGATGTGTGCGTGGGATGATGTGTGTGTGTTTGTGTGTATTTGTAAGTGTGTGTGTGTGTGTGTGTGTGTGTGTGTGTGTGTGTGTGTGTGTGTGTGTGTGTGTGTGTGTGTGTGTGTGTGTGTGTGTGTGTGTGTGTGTGTGAGTGTGTATATTTTTGAGTGTAGATGTGCACGGAAAAAATGTTGCGGCGGCAATTCCTTCGACGGCGGCCTTCCGACTCCCGTTGGTGTGCCGCTCCTCAAAAAATTGGGCTCGCTGCGAGCCTAATTTTTCGACCGTGGCAGTCGAACAGCTCTGAAGAGCTGTTTCGGATGTGCTGCGGCAATCGAATAGCTTGTGCATCTTACAAGATTACAAATTTGATGTTTTGAGCTATACTTGATTATTAATAAAGTCCGATGCGTTTCTTTCATTTATTTTACTTATTCACAAATCAGTATAAAGTACATGAAGATCAATAAAATTAACATACTTTTCTGAATAAAATATCATTATCTTATAATAACATTGTCCAGTAAATATTTGAAACTGAAATAAAATGCTTAAAATAAATTACTCATTATATTGAGAATGACTTGATTCAAAGTTTGAGAAGTAAATTACAGGATTAAATGAAAGATTACGCATTATGATATTCTATTGCTGATTAGTATACTTTTATTTCGAAATTTAATCTTCAAAGATAATTTTTTCAAACAGTTTAGATTAATCTTTGTAAGCGTGTCCAAGGGACAGAACGCTATTTTGCAGATAACTTTCGTTCATAACAATTTTACCACAAAATAATTTTTTTCATACTAAAGAGCGTATGTGTTCTTCAGTTATTTTCTCCGGAGAATCGATTTGGCTCACTTCATTTTTCGATATTCTATGGTCACAGCCAATATGTTTAAAGAATTTTAGCAATAAATAATTCAATTGCGAAACACATAAACACCCATACTGCGATAGTAGGCATTGTCCAAATTTTACTTGTGAAAATCTATATTTAGTGGCAATAATATTAAATTATTAAAATAGTATTAAACGATAAATCAAGTAACTCTCCTCCTGGGATACGTTTGATATATTTTGTACTGAACTATTACTAGTTCCCGGGACGCACTAATATGCACCAATACCCACTATGGTAATTGAACGCTTGTATTCGGTTGAGCCCTGTTCAGTTTGTCCCCAGCGGTATATATGACTGTCGCCCGCTTCTCAAACCGTTGGTGCGCTGCGCATAAACAGCATTTGCTAGCGGCAGTCGAATTTTGGGCTCGCTGCGAGCCCAATTTTGGAGTGCGACCACTCAACGCCGTTCGACGGTGCCAAGCTTACGTTTCCGACCGCCACGTTCGTCGTTTGGCACGCCGCGCACCCAACATTTTTCCGTGTGTGTGTATGTGTGTGTGTGCGCATACACACACACACAACCTACCGCGCACACATCGCAAGGTGGAAACGTGATGCAGGAGGAGGTGAATAATTGAGACTTGTTTTCAGTGGTTTGGGCTGAAATTTTTTTGAGGGTTTCTCAATACAGTGTCCACAAACGTACGTATCGGTTTTGCGATTAGACTTCTAGGAGCCGACAAAAAAATCCCAAGTACGTTCTAAAAATTTTACAGTGAAAAAAATTTTTTTCCGGGGTGGTCGATACGTCATTGAAACCGCCATAAAAAAAATGAATCAAAATATAAATTCACAGCCTCGTACGATTTTTTTTAACCATGTTAAAATTTAGGTAGGCTACCCCTTAATAACAGAAGAATATATGAAGTCTATCTGTATTATGGGGTCAACTGAACCTGCAATTCCAATACAAAAATATATTTGGAATAAATGAAACGATCGAGGAGAGTTTGTGAGACCGTGTAAACTAGAAATAATTAGGTAATGCAGAATATTATATCTCAGTTGAAAAACGTATTCGAAGATATCTGATCCTACCAAGTGGCGTCAATTTGGTTCGTCATTAGTTCTTCAAAAAATTGATGAGGTACCTAACAAGCATTTCGGTAAGTTTTTTCGTAATTGGTTAGTTAGAGTTGACAACGTCTTTTATAGTATGTAAACTGTAATGAGAATACGTGAAGAATACTCCAACAATATGAGAATTAATCAGAATGAATACTGATGAAATAATAAATTGACTCATGTGTCTATTATAAATTTCAATTTTTTTCAAGCAATATAAGAGATAAACTAATTCTGCCATATGATTGACGCAACATTTTTACTTTATTTTTTTAAAAAAGGTTTTTCTGAGGATTTCAATTCTTTTTGCGGAGTATTATATGTTATAAAAATAATAATTAATAAAATGTATATGCACTAAGGACTCACATATTAGCGTCAGTAATAAGATTCAGTAGATATTTTTACAAAATATTTGTATGCATGAGCGTTACATACAAAAAATATAAATAATCAGGAGAAATTGATTAATTTATTATCTTAATATAAGACAAGACATATCAAAATTCATCCCATGTTTTTTTATAATTAATTTTACACGGGCAAATGGTGGTTGAGGATGTTGATGTCGGCGTGTCGATTGGAAGTTTTATTTGAATAAAAATATATCCTAATCCCCGATGCTGACCAGAAACCTAGGGTAGCCGATGAAGTGTCCTGAGGGTGCGATCCTGGTATTTTAACTTGGAGAAGCTGACCCTGGACCCGAACGATTTTCAGGAAATCAGGGTTACCGATAACGATGTTTCAAGGGTGCTCTCCTGGTACTTTTACTTGGGGAAACCGGCCCTGGACCTAAACGATGTCCAGATGGTCAGGGTACTCGACGATGGTTCTCCAAGGGTGCGCTCCTAGCATTTTTGTTTGAGGAGGCTGACTACCTTGTCTACCTGCACATCGTTTGGGACCAGGGTCAGCTCCTTCATCGAAAAAAATACCGGCGCGCCCTTGGAAGACCGTCATCGGGTACCCTGACTACCTAGACATCGTTTGGATCGAGGATCAGCTACTTCATCGAAAAATACCAGGAGCGCACCCTTGGAACACCGTCATCGGGTACCCTAACTACCTGAACATCGTTCGAATCTAGGGTCAGCAACTTCATCGAAAAATACCAGGAGCGCACCCTTGGAACCATCGGGTACCCTAACTACCTGGACATCGTTTGAGTCCAGGGTGAGCTTTCCTAAGCAAAACTTCCAAAAGCGCACCCTTGGAAGACCGTCATCGGGTACCCTGACTACCTACACATCGTTTGGATCCAGGGTCAGCTACTCCATCGAAAAATACCAGGAGCGCACCCTTGGAACACCGTCATCGGGTACCCTAACTACCTGAACATCGTTCGAATCTAGGGTCAGCAACTTCATCGAAAAATACCAGGAGCGCACCCTTGAAACACCGTCATCGGGTACCCTTACTACCTGGAAATCGTTTGAGTCCAGGGTGAGCTTTCCTAAGCAAAACTTCCAGAAGCGCACCCTTGGAACACCGTCATCGGGTACCCTGACTACCTGCACATCGTTCGAATGTAGGGTCAGCTACTTCATCAAAAAATACCAGGAGCGCACCCTTGGAACATCGTCATCGGGTACCCTGATCACCTGGACATCGTTCCGGTTCAGGGTCAGCTTCTCCAAGTTAAATTACGAGGAGCGCACCCTCGGGACACTGCCATCGGTAACCCTAGCCACCTGGAGACTATCGGGTATAAGGGTATATCCTTCAGTCCACACGCCGACATCGGCATCCTAAATCACCATTTGCCCATGTAAAATCAATCAAATTATAAAAAAATTATGAAGTAAATTCTGACATGTCTTGTCTTATCTTCTGCGAGTTTGAAAAAATCTCCAGTACTTTCCGTGGAATCTATGGGACACGGCCAATAGTTTTCCCTTATTCTTTCCAACTATACATTAACAATTCAATTTGAAGAATTTTCCCATGGTTTCAAATCTACGCGGGAAGCAAGAGCATGTGAACGTTGTCACATTGGCGTTCTGGACCATGCATACACCTGTGGGGTTAGCCACAGGCTCAAGCGAGCGCACACACACACACGGCACTGCGCATGTATGTGTGCAGGACACACAGCGCCGCATTCGCCGCAGTCGCCGCCGCGAGCAACGCCGCGAGCGGGCAGTAGCCACTGGGCAACCGAGCTGAGCAGTCCACCGTCTCGGATGCTCTAGCTCCACAAGTCAATAAACATTCTCTCACACAATCATGCCTCATCATTCACCCTTCGGTCCCGGTCAATTCTGAGTGGATAAGGATATCCCTTTCCTACTCCGACAACCTCGAGCACCACCTCAGCAGAAACTCCGGGCCACGCATTTAGCGGGACAAATATCCCGCCATAGCCCCCCAAAAGTCCACACACCTATTACTATGCGTGAACATAGCTGCTGTATCAGGCTACCGTGACTCACTTCATGGTCAAAAGAAAAGATGATCTGAAGAAATTCTGGTCGGGAGAAAATATCAGTAAATCGCTTGACACGGTACTCCAAATTCATTATTGCGAACGAGTTTTTGAGTATTTCTTTTTGTCAATCGGTCAATTGGGATGCTAGATGATCATGAAATCCTGTTTTGCATCCAAAAAAAGTCGTTTTGGCTAAATTAATGCCAATGTAAAAATCGAGCGTGTGCAATATCGAACATTATATAGTGCGGTGTCTTCTGCTTGACGCATGGATCACTACCGCGTTCCGTGATTCTAACCTACATTTCAAGCAAATTTTCGCATCTGCAGGTATTTATGGATATGTATCTGTGTAAGGGCAACTCATGCTCTAAGCATGAAATAATAACGTTAAAGTATTATAAATAATTGTTGGTGGAAAGGAGAATGAACGTATCAGTTAGAAGATCGCGTACATATATGCGCCTGCATGCGCGTGACGCGGTATACATGAATCGTCGGGTAGATTCAAAATATATATATATAGATATATCTAACCGTATGCGAAAAATATGAAAATGTAAATGATACTGAAATGATGCGTAGAACTATGAAAAATCGAATTATGCGGACATACGGCTTGAGACGCCATTATTACGGGATCAGTAGAAAAAGAGCGAACTATCCAGACATACTAGATACACTGCAATACGAGTCAACAAATTACGCGATCTGTTAACTGCATTTGTGGCGTAGTTTATTATGCAACAATATGATTCAAGCTAAATTCGAGACTGCCTAAGTAATACTAAGATCCTTATGTGGAGATATGCGAACGAATCGTAACTCATCATGTAATAACGCAATTTGTTCATTTTTAATTATTTTTACATCATATTTTTCACAAAAGCGTTACAATAAACATTCGGACGTGATCTCCAGAATCGAATACAAGTTGAAATATGGAAGTCAAATTATTACATCGCGAATAAACAATGTCAACAGCTTATTGATTGATTATGTTAACACGAATTGTGACGTTGATTTATTATGAAATTCAAAACGGTTTGCGAAAACATGATGAGAACTAATGTCTCGATTGTCTAATGTTGAGTTATTGGTAAATATAGATGAAGACACCAAGTTGTTATAAACAATCAGCACGATGATCGAATTCAATTTTTAGAAGAGGCCGAGAAATCGTTCGAAAATAAGTTAAAAGAATGTGTAACCGATAGCTATAAAACACATGGACGGTTTGATGAACAAATCGATGCGCTCACCGATCAACTCACGTGCATAAAAGCGAATAATGAAGAATTGTCGGACGCGTTTGAAAATTTATGGAAACAGAATGACAACGAAACGCCGCGCGACGATGAGAACAGTGATAAAGAACTAAAGAAATTCTCAACGCTTATGCAGAGTTTTCGTGTGCAACTAAAGAACGAAATTTACTCGGAATTAGAAGAAGAGCTGCAATGCGAAATGCGTAAAATAACGGATAAGACGCAAGAATTGGCCGAGGAATGCGAGTCTCTTCAAGACGACACTAATGCGATAATGCATAAAAGTAACCTCGTTCGCAACGAACAAAATGAAGAATGCGCGGACTAAATCAAACGCATCAATGAAACGGCGCAGCGTCAAGAAGAAGCAGATACGCACCTCACCAAGTCGATCGAAGAATCGAAAAATCGATCAATGCCGGTGCATAATTCCATAAGAGATCGAATTTACGTTTCGAAGTTCCAGTTTTTAAGGGATTAGAAAATGAACGTCCCGTGAAATTCTTAACAGAATTAAAAAAGTATATGACCGTTATGAACCCCGATCCCACGAAAATGTTAATAATAATTTCGCAAGCGTTACAAGGCAAAGCTCGAGAGTGGTGGTATTTGCAAGAAGCAGAAATCGTGGATATCGATGAATTTGAGGCAAGATTCCGAGATCGCTATTGGAATTCGCGATTGCAAAGGAATGCCTTGCGAAAAATAGAATAGCTATGACCCAAGAAGAAATATGTCTCGAGTAAGCTACGCCACATACGTTTTCGGTTTGGCTAAAGAACTCGATACTGATTATAGCGATGAGGATTTAATAAAAAAAATGAGCGATCATTTTCATCGCGATATACGTTACGCCATTTTGGGACAGCACGTATGCGAAAAAAATGCGTTATTTAAGATCTTGGCCGAATTCGACCAAGAAACGGAGCGTCAAAGGGCGTATGCTCAAAAACAGAGTACGAATAATAACCCTTCAGTTGATCAATCAAAAAATTATACGAATAAAAGTCAGCAAAACTCGAATTATACGGTTCGTGCGATGCAACTCAATTCCAACTCAGAAAAGAAAAAGAAGCACTCGAAGACTGAAAAAGTGAGCACGAAAAGCTGGTTAATTTGCTCAAAGTAATTCGTGACGAAGAATTAGCTTCAGATTCATCCATTACACTCGACCATGAATGCACAAACGCGTCAACGAGTTCGGGAAACGCCAATTAGTTGCATTACAGAGCTCGAATGAGCGAATAAATGAATGTAGTGCAACTCAAACTTCAAAAATATGCACGATGGTAAAAGATCCACGGGATGCGCTGAATGTACCTACGATGTTGATCCTCCGGGCGAGGATATACAATACCAAGTATGTCCACAGATTGAGAGATTGCTCGAAAAATGTAAAGTAAGCTGCTTGGTGGACACTGGTAGCGAAATATCGGCAATATCTGAAGAATTTTTTGAGAAAAATAGAGAGTACTTCTAAAATTGTAAAATATTACCAATTGCGGGCAAAGTAATCAAAGGCGCAGTCGGCACAAAATCGGCGCGGTTGAAGTATCAAATAATGATCAATACGACTTTCGATAATCTTACTGCATCAATTATCTCTCTATATTAAAAGCCAGACCGCCACCGCCGCCACCGCCACCGCCGTGGGAAATTTTGACCCCCAAGTTGCCCCCCTTGATTGCCCCCCTTAGTTTCCCCCTTGATTGCCCCCCTCAGTTGCCCCCTTGATTGCCCCCCTTAGTTGCCCCCTCTTAGTACCCTCTTTTACCACCCTTTTTTTACCCCGTTTTTCACCCTCTTTTTCCATCTATTTTTTCACCCTTTTTTCACCCACTTTTTTCACTTCTTTTTCCACTCCCTTTTTTTCACCCCCCTTTTTTCACCCTTTTTTTATCCCTCTTTCCACCCCTTTTTTCCACCCTTTTTCTACCCCTTTTTTCACCCGTTTTTTCACCTCTTTTTTCACCCCTTTCTCCACCTATTTTTTCTATCCTCTTTTTCCACCCGTGTCTTCGAATAAATTATTTATTTCCAATGAATATTCAATGGTCCGATCTCCTGGAAGTTTTGCACACAGGTTAGTCGCGGCAAAATCTAGGCCGAGTTCAATTTCCAATAACGTCCGTTGTTTATTTGCCTAGCAACCGTTCCTAACATGTTATCTCACGAATCTTCATAAGTGCTCATTGGGACTATGAGAGTCGATGAGAATCAATAAGAATCGAAGAGAATCGATGAGATATTTCCCATAGCAACCACTGTTGATATCCATGGCAACCGTTTGTTTACATCCTTAGGAACCGTTGCTTCGAAAGTTGGAATATCAATTTTAAGTTACACTCGATGACCAAAAAACTGAATTGTTATATTTGCTCCATAGCAACACCAAATCGAGACACCACGAGGTAAACACCTTCGAACGAGCTCCTTGTACGTCGCCCTGCCGCGACAAAGTACAGGCACTAATACAGAACAGTTCGGGCGGTGTGATCAGTATACACAAATTACGACAAGCATAGCGGGTGAGATCGTCTACGAGGAATTCAACTCGAAGCGAAAGATGTTGCATCGGCGCAGCATCAAGATGGGAAAAACTGACCGATTCCAGCCAATGCCGCGGCTTCTCGTGAGTGCACGGTTTGACTTGGAAGGGACCGCGTGTCAAACTATAGCCGAATCGAAAGAAAAATTCACGCAAGTGGACATGGCACAATACGAGAGGGCAAGAAAAAAAAACAAGAAGGTCAGGAAAGCGCGCAAGTTGAAGTGTGGCAGAGAAGTGCTGCGAAGACGGCGGGAAACAGCGCGCACGAGTATCCAGAAAGCCCGTGCGGCAAGTCGCGAGGCATTGCTGAGCGATCGGCGCGAAGAATCATCATCACGATCCAGGCGAACCACCAGCCGATTGTACGGACGTATACAAACCCACGCCAATTGCAACGATGCTGAACAGTCAGCCCAGCACTAACCCGGAAAGGCCCGCCACGCCAGAGATGATCACCGACAGCGACATCGACGCTTTGCTTACAATTCCAGTGGCAAACGGAGAGCCTGGTTGTCCGGAGACGAAGATGAGGAGTTTATTGAAAATCTATTTCATTAATCGCAAATAGTTATAAATTCAAAGTTTATTGTTTGAAATCTAAATTTTTAGATGAAATGTAAATACTTTAAATAAATATAAGTGAAAAGGTTATAAGTTTATGCGTTTTATATATACTAGGGGGGTACCCCCTGCTCGCTTCGCTCGCCAATCCCCCCGTGTGTTCTTTGGAAATCAATAATTTCAATAATAAGTGTAGTAATAATTACAAGAAAATTACATTTAAAACAATAAAACTTTAAACTTGAAACTTCGATTTTGTTCAATTGAAAAGAATACTGAAAAAATTATTCGAATCAAAATAAAAGCTTAATGTCAGCTATATTCATGTTAAACGTTTGTTTATTTAGATTAATAGTGAGTTTAACTTTAGGTTAATAGTGACATGTGCTAGATCATATTTTATGGTTTGGGTTTTTCACGTGTTTCATTTCAAGTTTTCGGCAGCAGATTTTGAGTAAGATTGCAACTGTTGCTAGACACGTAAACAATGGTTGCTATGGGGGAAACGGAGATTTTGTATCCTGTGCAGTTGAAAATACTAGAAACGAAATTTACGTGAATTTTTCTTTCCCTTAGCAACGGTTGCTAGGGTGGTAAACAACGGTTACTGAAAAGTTAATTGGGAAGATTTTGTGTCCTTTGCCGTCGAGAATGATGGAAATGGGTCATAAATCGATAATTTCCAACCTTCGTAACGGTTGCTAGGGAGGAAAAAAACGGTTGCTTGGAACAAATATAACAATTCAGTGTCTCTGGCCATCGAGAGTGACTTAAAACTGTTTTTCCAGTTTCCAAAGCAACGGTTGCTAGGGATGTAAACAAACGGTTGCCATGGAATATCAACAGTGGTTGCTATGGGAAATATCGCATCGATTCTCATCAATTCTCATCGATTCTCATTGACTCTCATAGTCCTAATGAGCACTTATGAGGATTCGTGAGATAACACGTTACGAACGGTTGCTAGGCAAAAATAAACAACGGATTTTATTTGGAATTGAACTCGGCTTGGATTTTGCGACGACTAACCTGTGTCCAAAATTTCAAGGAGATCGGACCATTGAATATTTATTGGAAATGAATAATTTATTCGGAGACAGAGGTAGAAAAAGAGGATGGAAAAAAGCGGTGGAGAAAGGGGTGAAAAAAGAGGTTAAAAAAAAGGGTGAAAAAAGGAGTGGAAGAAAGGGTGGAAAAATGGGTGAAAAAAAGAGTAAAAAAAAGGGTGGAAAAAGAGGGTGGAAAAAAAGGATAAAAATAAAGGATCGAAATGAGGGGCAATCAAGGGGGTCATTGAATATTTATTGGAAATAAATAATTTATTCGAAGACAGAGGTGGAAAGAAGGGGTGAAAAAGGGGTGAAAAAAGGGGTGAAAAAAGAGGTGAAAAAAGGGACTGAAAAAATGGGTGAAAAAAGGGGTGAAAAAAGAGGTGAAAAAAAGTGTGAAAAAAGAGGTGAAAAGGGGGTGAAAAAATGAGTGAAAAAAGGGGTGAAAAAAGAGGTGAAAAAAACGGTGCAAAAAGAGGTGAAAAATGGGGTGAAAAAGAGGTGAAAAAAGGGGTGAAAACAGGTGAAAAAAAGAGGTGAAAAAAAGGGTGAGAAAAAGGGTGAAAAAAGGAGTGGAAGAAAGGGTGGAAAAATGGGTGAAAAAAAGGGTAAAGAAAAGGGTGGAAAAAGAGGGTGGAAAAAAGGGATAAAATTGAAGGATGGAAATGGGGGGCAATCAAGGGGGTCATTGAATATTTATTGGAAATAAATAATTTATTCGAAAACAGAGGTGGAAAAAAGGGGTGAAAAAGGGGTGAAAAAAGGGGTGAAAAAAGAGGTGAAAAAAGGGACTGAAAAAATGGGTGAAAAAAGGGGTGAAAAAAGTGGTGAAAAATGAGGTGAAAAAAAGTGTGAAAAAAGAGGTGAAAAGGGGGCGAAAAAATGGGTGAAAAAAGGGGTGAAAAAGAAGGTGAAAAAAACGGTTCAAAAAGAGGTGAAAAAAAGGGTGAAAAAAGAGGTGAGAAAAAGGGTGAAAAAAGAGGTGAAAAAAGGGGTGAAAAAAGAGGTGAAAAAAGGGGGGCAACTTGGGGGGCAACTAAGGTGGTTAAAATTTCCCACGGCGGCGTCGGCGGCGGCGGTCTGGCTTTTAATATAGAGCGATATTGCGATATTCACTTTCTCAAATAGTTTTAAGTAACTTGCATGCGCCTTTTCACCAGTAATTAAAGAGATTCTGATTTTACAATGACATATTATTAATAGTATATATAGTAAATTTAATTCGGGTAGGGGGGCTTATAAACGCACATTGATATTTGAATTGATCAATAAAGAGAAAGACGAAAGGATTTAATGTCATGCCGAGTAGCCAAGCCGGGACGAGAGAGAGAAAGAGGTAAATCAAAATAATACGTGCATATGGAAGCCTTGCATGAGGGAAACAAAAGTAAACACCGCATCATCAGATGTGTGCGCGACTATTTCTGCGATATAAAAGGTAGACGCGCTTCTATATCAAATCGGAAAATAAAAAAAGGAAAAACCAAATTTGAAAGCCACTACCTACGCAGAAAGTCGTATGATTGTTTATTTATAAATAAACAAAAAACAGGCTGTATCTTGATAACATCTCGGAGACTCTTTGGCAGAAAGCTATTGCGGTTATGATACGATACCCAGTATGATTAACGTCGAAAAAAAAGCGAAAAATTATAGTAATTCGAATAGCGATGAGCATTGTTTATTTAATTCGGGGAGATGAGAAATTGTATCCAATTAATCGCGGATAATTGTCTAAATTTATTAGGGGGCTGTTGTGAGGGCAACTCATGCCCTTAGCATGAAATAATAACGTTAAAGTATTATAAATAATTATTGGTGGAAAGCAGCATGAAAGTATTAGTTAGAAGATCGCGTACATATATGCGCCTGCACACGCGTGACGCGGTATACATGAATCGTCGGGTAGATTCAAAATGTATACATATAGATATATCTAACCGTATGTGAAAAATATGAAAATGTAAATGATACTGAAATGATGCGTAGAACTATGAAAAATCGAATAATGCGGACTTACGGCTCGAGACGCCATTATTACGGGATCAGTAGAAAAAGAGCGAACTATCCAGACATACTAGATACACTGCAATACGATTCAACAAATTACGCGATCTGTTAACTGCATTTGTGGAGTAGTTTATTATGCAAAAATATGATTCAAGCTAAATTCTAGACTGCCTAAGTTATACTAAGATCCTTATGTGGAGATATGCGAACAAATCGTAACTCATCATGTAATAACGCAATTCGTTTATTGTTAATTATTTTTACATTATATTTTTCACAAAAGCGTTACAATAGACATTCGGACGTGATCTCCAGAATCGAATACAAGTTGAAATATGAAAGTCGAATATTACATCGCGAATAAACAATGTCAACAGCATAACAAAAATTGTGACGTTAATTCATTATGAAATTCAAAACAGTTTGCGAAAACATGATGAGAACTAATGTCTCGATTGTCTAATCTTAAGTTTTTGGTAAATACAGATGAAGACACCAAGTTGTTATAAACAATTAGTTGATTGTTATGAATTATTGAACTTAACAAAAATATCTCGACATTAGGCAATTAGCTTGTTCTCAGGCTTTGATAGACGGCGAATACGCTTATGTAGCGACAATAGTTATTGCATAATTAGAGTCAACAAATTATCAAAATTAGTGAACCGCGTCAAAAAACGAACTATGAGAGCAACTGTAAATATCTCGATTATAGACACATAAGGAACCAGTATGCGACTTCACACTTTGACGTTTATCGGTATTTATCAAATAAGTAAGCTAAAAAACGAGTCAACGCGGTACCCTGCGGTGGTGCGTTAGACTATATAAAGGGCCACCCGTCCTCAAAAGAGGTCATTTTTTCGCGAGCATCGGTAGAGCGCGTATCGGAATACGATCTCTCCGCGCGCATATGACATCATATATTGCGAGCGACCGCGAATCTTATACTTGCGCGATAATTGTAATATCTTTGTAAATAATTTTCGTAGTATTCAATGAACGAGTAACTTTATTTTTAATCAATTTTTTGGTAATCTTTTACCAAGTCCGAACCATATCAAAATCACAGGTGCTTAACCACATGTTGGCAGTAGCGTTTTACAATCACTCACTTGCGAAGCATCTAACCTCTCGTAGGGAGTGATGCTGCATTTGAGTGCATTATACATGCACATTAGCCGGCTGGCCTAACCACACGTTGGAAGGGGCCAAGCTAGATGATACGGCTGTTAAGCCAAGCGTTGTAGTTCATTGACCAATGCCGGTGTTTTCATGCCAAATACACTCTTTTTACACTTACAAATTTTAATGCACGCACACAATCTGTGTAAGAGGGTATCCTGTACGAAATCCTGCAACTTTCATTTGATGAATACGATACATGGCAATTTCTTTATAAGACAACGTTTCATGATAATGTATATTAAAATATTTGATATACCGCGAGTATATCTGGCGACCGTGAAAAAACCGCTGCCAAGTGCCTCAGCAGTATGCTTTCTCGAAGTATTGCAATTGAACCTCAACTTGCCTTAATCACGACTCTTTGAGAAAGCAAAATGAACCTCTAACTCATTTCCTCCACTCCATAGTAACGGTTGCTATGGTAATTACCCGAGCTTCGGTGTTCGTACTTCTTAGTCGTCAACAGTTTCGAAAATGGACCTCTAACTAACTTTTCCCACTCCATAGTAACGGTTGCTAAGGACGTAAACAATGGTTGCTATGGTAAATGTCGGAGCTTCGATGTTCTTACTTCTTAGTCACCAACAGTTCCAAAAATGGACTTCAAACTGACTTTTCCCACTCCATAGTAACGGTTGCTAAGTACGTAAACAACGGTTGCTATGGTAAATGTCAGAGCTTCGACGTTATTACTTCTTAGTCATGAACAGTTCCGAAAATGGACCTCCAACTGACTTTTCACACTCCATAGTAACGGTTGCTCAGGACGTAAACAACGGTTGCTATGGTAAATATCCGAGCTTCGGTGTTCTTACTTCTTAGTCGTCAACAGTTTCGAAAATTGACCTCTAACTGACTTTTCCCACTCCATATTAACGGTTGCTAAAGACGTAAACAATGGTTGCTATGGTAAATGTCGGAGCTTCGATGTTCTTACTTCTAATCATCAACAGTTCCAAAAATGGACTTCAAACTGACTTTTCCCACTCCATAGTAACGGTTGCTAAGGACGTAAACAACAGCTGCTATGGTAAATGTCTGAGCTTCGATGTTCTCACTTCTTAGTCATCTACAGTTCCAAAAATGGACCTCCAACCAACTGACTTTTCCCATTCCCTAGTTACAGTTGCAAGGGATATAAACACCTGTTGCTAGAGACATCAACAATGGTTTATACGGGAAAGGTCTCTTTGTTTGTTATAGAATCCCATAAATATACAAACCCAAATGATCATTTATCATGAATTATATGGGAACTTATCGAAAACACGCTAGCAACGGTTGCCATAGAAATAAACAACGGATGTTGCTGAACACCGAACTCGGTTCACATCTGCCGGAGACCGACCTGTGTCTGAATTTTGTATCTCCATAGCAACGGTTGCTAGGAGAATAAACAATGGTTGTTCCAAAATGAATGTCTTATCGATTCTCATCGATCGTCGCAAGAATTGGAGACCCATCGTGCATTGATGATGATTTTTGGAGCTTTTATCAAAAACACGTTAGCAACGGTTTCTAGAGAAATAAACAACGGAATTGGCTGAAAATTGAACTCGACCGAGATTTTGTGGCGACTAACCTGTGTGCAAAGTTTCAGGACGATCGGACAATTTCTTCGAGAGTTATCGTACGACAAAAAAGTGCACGTACGTACATACAGACATTTTTAGATTTCCATGTTTTTCGACCCGTAGATTACGAAAATCGAGGTCCCGAAGTCCGATTCGGTGGGTCGATTTTTACCCCGTTACAAAGCTTTCTCTTTGAGAAAGCAAAATGCCCAGACCTACCTAAAAACCGATAGGTACGTTACATCTGCAAATAATACATTATATTAAAATTAATCCGTACACAAATTATGATTCCCATATTTTGCTCTTGGAAACAATGTTTTGTTCAAGTATCTTGGAATCGGGTATGGCAGATCGATAGAGGAGCCCGAGCATTTTCATAATCTAAGGTGAAAAGTCTAAAAAAATAGACGCGTGGGCGTGATCTATTATGTAAAAATCATGTGTAGCAGAATTTTCGTCTTACGAAAGATTTTGAAGTAATAAACAACTTGGAAAATGATGATTTGAAGAAAATTCGATATGATGGGTCGGTAGAAGAGGTCAAGAGCTACAATTTGAACTGTCTATGTGTTGGGAAAATTGATACTGTGGTGGCGTATTGACGCCAAGAACAATTATTCGACGTTTGATTCCAGGATAATGTTAAAAAAATAATATAAATGGGTTATCTATCCAAAATCTGATCTTGCAGATTTATAGAGTACAATGAGCATTTTTATAATCTGAGGTGAAAAATCCAGAAAAATAGACGCGGGAGCGTAATATACGTCATAGAAAACTTGCCGCGTCGCCGAAAACCATTTTTTTCATTTTTCTATCTGATAAACAACTCAGAAAATGACGATTCCAAGAACATGTGGTGTGATGAATCGAAAGAGAATATCGAGGGCTATAATTTATATGCATCATGATGTCGATGTATATCTATTTACAATAATTCAAAAGTATAACTTATCAATATTGAATTGAATATTGAAGATTGATTATAGAATGTTTTGTAAATTCTTTAATTAAAATATACTCGAAAGACTCGAGCGAGCGATAGTGAGCGAGAGATCATTGCTCGTTATCACAAAGAATTTTTGCTATATCGGTATTTACAGAACGTCTCATAAGCGAGAGTTTCACCTGTCTCCCACGCCTAGGGCGCTGTACGACATCGCACCACTAATCCGGGTGGCGCTTAAACAGCCACCTTGTTCTTGTCTAAGCCCATGAACGGTCAGTTGTCACTCACGAGCTACCAGTAAACGTATCTTACTCAATCTGTTAATACGATACAGCTGCATAATGACTAACAGTTTTGAGGACGAAGGCTTCATTTCTTAGAAGTGCCGTTCAGTGTCTTAAGATATGGCTTAGCTAGACTATGTTCTCGGAACGAGCGATATTTAACATGGATAGAAAAAAAGTCAGTGGTCACGATAATAAGAGATCACGCCAGCATTTGTGGGATCTAACGCCCGAAAACACCCACTCGTCGCTTTACTCAATTCTGTGTACTCGTTAAATAAATCCGGTTCAAAAGAGTTACAGTTAGTCTATCGTACAACGCAACTCTCAAATATTTTGAACCTACAGTAGAAATTTTGAATTCAGTGCAAGGCAATGGTGTTCTTTTGAACCCAGAACTTGGTCAATTTTCAAAAAGCAATCATTGAAAATAGAAGAACATTTCGACCAGCTCCTACCAACGAATATCGAAATGAACGATATTGTGCTTCGTTTTGTAACAATGTTTGGTGAGCGATCTGCGCTTTTTGAAAAAGTTGTAGAAGATATACCAAGTAACGATTCAGAATATTTTTCACCTAGTGTTGTGTTACAGAAATCAACTTATCTAGGCCTGGAAAGAGGGGTTAGATGTATCGATACAAAATTTGAACTGTTAAGCAGTATATGTCACTCAGTGAACGATTGTAAAAAATGGATACTAACGCAAATTGAGAATTTATGGGCTTTGAAAAGTTCGACTGTCGAAAAACTCACAGTACCTATTTTGAACGAGGTACCCATCGTATATGAAAAGGCAATAGGGACCAGGAGGAAACGAAACTTGCATCAATCGAAAATCATATATTTTGTAAACGATACTTCGATGTAGTATTTCTAGAAATTGTATGTACATGTATCGAATTGTTATGCGACGAACATGATCAATTTCAAATATGACTTACACTGTAGATATGTTTAATAAACCATAATGTATATTCATAAACTATTTTTCACATTTACTTGAAATGCATACCCATTGTATCATAGCTCGAGCATTTTCATTCATTTTGAATAATTTCACGCATGTTGACTCCATACAGGCAAGAATTTCATCCCAATACATCCATTAGAACGCAAGATATTCACGTTTAAAATTTCTCGGTGGGTGGGCCATCCCCGCTCCCACTTCCTAACTCCTACATATTCAACCGCCATGGGGAAACAGACCCCCGGAGATACCTCCTCTTCATGACCAGAGAGAGTCACGGAAAAATACGGACCTGAAAAAATACGAAAACTTTCTCACCGAAAGGAATTCTCCAATAAGCGTACAGTGTTACACACCCGCTTGCGCTACGCGCTCAATACACTATCGCGCCACGCGCTCACTACTCTGACACGCATCAGAAAAATAGTGCCCCGGTTCCCCCTCTCCGCACCGCAGAGAGGCCCATGACGTCACTGGCCGCATGGACGGGGAGTCTGGAAAAAAGGTACCCGGCCAGCGAGATAGATAACGGATGCGGGGTGGAGCTAAACAAATAGTCTGAGAAAAAGGGACCCTTTCTACTAATCCACGTTGATTTATCTGAAATCTACGTGGATTGATCCGGAATCCACGTGTATCGGCCCAAAATCCTCGTGGATTTATCAGACATTCACGTGTATTGGCCCAAAATCCACGTAGATTTGCTTTAAAAAGACGTGGATCTATTTTAACTCCACGTGCATTGATCCGTAATCTACGTGAATTGATCCGAAATCCACGTGGATTGATCCGAGAGCCACGTAGATTGACCTGAAAAAATTCAAAAAAATCTTAGATAGCGTTGAAAAATTACCTCTATTTTGCTTGTGCCGGCTCTCCTGGTCGCAATTTTGATCGGAAATCAAAAAATCAAAAAAATTTACATTAATTACATTCATAGTTAGTAGATGAATTATCAAAAAAAAATTAAAAAAAAAATTTGCACTTTTGGCGTATCTTTTTCGAAAAACTCAATTTTTTTAAATTTTTTTCCCGCCATTTTCTCACATTTTTCCATATTTAATAATAAAATATTACAATAATTTTTAATTCATCTGATAGGTAATACTATAATAAAGAAACCCTATAAGTTTCAGCTCAATCGGATAATTAGTTTTCGAGTTATCACCGGCATAAACTCCAAAAATGCAGTTTTGAGAAAAACGCGTTGAAAGTTTTAAATTACCGTTAAATCGTACTTACACTTCAATCAGCAATCCCTTGAAAAAAACACTTGGAGTTCGAATTTCGAAGAAAGGGTTTCAGGAGCGTATTCTACGGAAAATTTATTAACTTTTCATGAAAGAAAAAAAAATCGAATTTTTTTGTCGTTCGACCTGTATATCCCCCCTTAAGGTGGAGAGTATCAGTAATTCTTGATCTATGTAAATGATATTGACAACTCAGGATATGTATTAGTATGTCAGAAAGTAAGTTTTTACAGTGGATAGTTGTAATAATACCAGAGACAAGTGTTTGCAACATTCCCCTAAATGGTAATTTTAGCCTATTTTCATGCCTATTTTAGGTAATATATCAATTTTTCCAGAGCTGCCAGAGCTCAGGCTCATTTTTCGACGTCATAGGCTGTAGTGGCATGAAATGAAGCAACTTTCAGTATCCACGGGGTGGGGCTCTTGACGAGCGAACTTCTAGGGTTCAAGAATAGAGGCTCTAATTGGTAATGTGGAGTACTTTATGTGCTGCAATGACCTAGGAGATGATTTTTCTGTAAAATTCAAGTGAGTTGCAGACAAAAATATCTCATTCAATTTTTATCTTAGAGATCATTTTCAAGGTATAAATTAAGGTTGAAAATGCCTCTGGAATTGCATAGACAGTAAAATCAGCAACTCTGCCTGTCTATTAAACAGGGTGAGAGTACTCTCTCAACTTTTCTTTCTCAACGCATTGAAATTACAAATTCAAACACCAATTTTCAAATGCATACATCACACCCACGCATCGACATTTTTCAAATTTGCACGATGAGAACTCAAAGTGTTTAATCATCTCTATCGATCCGTTGGATCAAAATTGTCATTTCGAAGCTGGTTCATAGATTTTGTTGACGATACATGTAGCACAACGTGACAAAAGTTAGTTTTTCCAATATTCCGCGCCCCCGCATGAATTTTTTTCAATTTTTCATCATGTATATGGAAAACTTGCTCCATATCATAATTTCACGTATCTTTCGTATTGCATTAAAACATCAATTTTTGAGTACGTACTTCACGCCCACGTATGGATAATTTTCAATTTTTCCCGACGAAAACTTCAAGCGCCCTATATTAGCTCTGCCGATATGTTGGATTAGAATATTCTACACGACTCTGATTCCTAGATCTTTTTAACAATTTATGTGGCGCAACTTGCTAAAAGTCCGTCTTTTCAATTTGCTTAATTTTTTCACCACGGACATGAAAGCTCATTCGATGTTTATTTGATCGGACATACCCGAAATCGCATCACATCACAATTTCACGTACTTTTTGTAGACGTTGACACACTCACGTTAACGTCACGAACTTCTTTCTGCTCGCGCTCAACCACTGCCAGAATGGAATGCTGTTGCCGCTACACTCTATCCGTGACACGCTACGCAAACCTCGAAAAATACAACTTGACTTTGCTGTTGGCTGCTCTTCTAACTGCTCTCTACGTTGCTCTCTAATGCGACTACTTTGAATCACACTGCTCTCAACAACTTTGTGACTTACGACGTCCTCTCGACCACGCTGCTATTGACTACTTCGTGACTCACGGAGCTTTAGCTCTGAATTGAAGTCCGGCGCAGACTGCGTCAGCGCGGCGTGCACATCACTTTGAGCCTGCTCGTGTGGCCCTGAACTATTACACGCTGGCCCAACAAACGAGCTGTGTTGCAATGAGTAGATGCATCCCCGGTCAACGGTTCTACGCGCGTTCTTTCTCAGCGCTTCCATATCAAAATGTACCATCAATTCATCTTCCTTGCTTCTTCTCAATATTCATCCAGCTCTTCTGTTACACTTTTGCTCGAATCATATCATATTCTATACTCACTTCACAATTGCTCAATTATAATTTTCTACCGTTCAATCGCAAAATTCGAGTAAGTCCCAATGAATTAGTTTTAATCATTGGAGCCAGAATTGAAGATTTACTGGTAATTTGCACCATCGCAAGGCTCCATGTGGAAAACTATCGTGTAACTTTCAAACTACTGCGATTGAACTTCAGCTCGATATTTCGTTCCCTCAACAACGGTTGTCCGGGACGTGAACAACGATTCTATCTTCCACCACCTATAAAAAAACATTGAACTGGCCCTCCCACTCTCCCAGTAGCAATGGTTACTAAAGATGTAAACAACAGGTCCTATGGATGTGAATAACTTGGCCATGAAGAATCAAATAATAATTTGTGTTTGACTAATAAAAAGTAGATGAAATAATAGACAGACAAGTTTGGAAACGTCTGTTTGAATACTGATGATTTTACCTTGTCTTATCTGAGATGTGACAAATGTTTGGATCAAAGTATCTGTAGGTTGAGTGTACAAACTCAATGCATAACGTAAACTTTGCAGTTCTGGAGACTTTTCGAGGAAATTTTTTTTTAATCCACTACCTCCAGCATGGAAATAAGTCTTGATTGTATCAAGAGCAACATCTAATACAGCACATTGTTTGGGAGATAGATTTTTTTCCACCTCCTTTGAAATATCCTGTGACAAAGAAATGCAAACATTCAAATTAGGAACACCTGGAATCATATCAACAGAAAACTATATGACAGAATAGAAAATGATATGAATCGATTCATTTGAAAAGGTGATGCAAACTGATTATTTCTCTGGTCATAATATTTCTAGTTTCGATAGTTCATTCGGATGTTGATGGTAAACTTAATACGTAAATGAAGAGAAAATACTTCACATTGCTTTATCTTATAGGATTATTTATTCTCTTGAATTTTATTAACATAATCAGACGATGGATCATTATATGAGTTTGGAATTGGAATAATGGATTTGGAATTCACATTTTCATTCCATGATTAAAGACGTTCTTGAGAAAGCAATGCTACTTCATGTATATAGGGGGATTTTGCAATCATACATTTCGATTGAAAGTTCCAGATTCCGAAGGAATCCTCACATCATTTGGTAAGCTTCAATGTTAAGTTCTAGTATGATAAGATTGATTGATTGATTGATGCTTATTGAAATCTTTCCACAGATTTTCTGTTAAATTTTATCACACAGCTTCCATATAGAGGACACTTCTAAAGAAGCTCATCTATATTTTTCAACATACTCAGCTATAAATTTCTCACTCCTATGTCCTCTATGCCAGTGACACCAGTCGCTGGCCGGGAAGTATTTCTGCGGGATCTCCCCGAGGTTTGGTGAGGGGATATGCTCACGGCCAATTTTGCCTGGCTCTCTCTCTCTCTCTCTCTCTCTCTCTCTCTCTCTCTCTCTCTCTCTCTCAGACTCACAGATGACGTCCATCGGGCCAAGGATTTGCAAAGACTGACTGCTATACTCCTGTTCGACTTTGGCAAGGCTATCGACACGGTCTGTCACTCCACTCTGCTGCGCAAACTCTCAAAACTTGGTTTCTCTATGGCCGCACTGAAGTCGATTGCTTCATATCTGACGGGGAGCTCTGTTAAGCGTGAGAACAGAACATTGACTGGTTTTTATGGTCTCAATAGGGGAGAACCCCAGGGCTCCGTCCTGAGCCCTCTATTGTTCGCCCTTTACATTGGTGATGTTTCACTATGCTATGGGCCCGAAGTACACTACATTCTGTACACATACGACCTTCGAATCTACTTTCACTGTCACCTCGACGACTTACTACGCATGCTCGACATGCTTAGCGAGGTCGCTGCAAGAATCGCGCAGTGGGTCCTGACAAATAATCTGCTCCTTAATGCATCAAAAACCAAGGTTAGCATCTGTGTAAGTGTACTGCGATCTCTCTGAGGAGCAAAACCTAGTCTTCTAACGGTTTGTCAACACTAGCATAAGATACGTTTACGGGGTGAGAAGGAGTGAGCATATCTCTCCCCACAGGGAGGAGCTAAACTGTCTTCAGACATCTACTCGTCGTAGCTAATTCATGGCCTGTATGGTGTTTAAGATTCTCAGGTATGGCAGTCCTCCGTATCTCGCGGAGTATTTTTTTATAAATACCAGTACTCGTTTCTATAGGGGTGGCTATCGGCCGCAGCTTGTTGTCCCCAATTCCCGTAAGGGCTTCCTCCAAAGGTCGTTTTATGTCAGTGCAACTTATCTCTTGAATTCACTCCCCGCTGTTATGACTAATACTTCATTTCTCTCTGTTTTCAAGAAACTTCTATTCCTCCACCTCCTTGCCTGTGACCGTGGTGAGAGCTCGCACTGCTCTTGAATTAAATTAACCTATTAAGTCCCAGATTGCAGAAATTTTATTTGTACTTTCGAGCTCGGATAATTTGATGAATAAGACGGTAGGTTAATTGAAAATAGTCATTCTTACTATTTTCGGGTATGCTCTATACGATACAATGGTTAAAAAGACTGAAGAAATTGATTATCAAAAAATAATGATTTAACAAATTAAAATAAAAAATGAGATTTTTTGGAGAACTTTTTTTCAATCTAAAATCAAAGGAAGAAGGAATTTTATTTTACCGTCGGAAATATGTACAAATCTGCACAAAATATTCGATCTTTCCAAATTCGTTGAGCTTTCTCGACTACGATTTTTCGCAGCAAAATGGCGGCCAGAAAACGGGAATCAATATTTTGGATTTTCATTTTATCAATATTTTCTGGCATACATTTTCATATTCGATATATTTCTCTGAATATCCGTAAACAGGGGTTCTTAATGTCACTGATAACGATTCTGACATCAAATTCCCAAAATTCTTGATCTAAGATGGCGGTTTCAAGATGGCGGCTCATGATTTTGTACATTTTTAGTCGGAGAAGCGTGAAAATTTGGACTAATGAGTATCCGGGGGCGCTGATGATAAATCTGACATCAGATTCTCAAAATTCTGTATTCAAGATGGCAGTTTCAAGATGGCGGTGGACAATTTTCAACATTTCCAGTAATATGCTAGAAAGAAATCATAGATGGAAAAACTCAACAATCTATTCCAGCAATAAAGATTCAGAAACCCTTTTATTCACATTTTCACGAACCTCCAACAAAAATGTTCAAAATCATGAGCCACCATCTTGAAACCGCCATCTTGGATACAGAATTTCGAAAATCTGATGCCAGATTTATCATCAGCGCCCCCGAAAACCCATTAGTCCGAATTTTCACGCTTCTCCGACTAAAAATGTACAAAATCATGAGCCGCCATCTTGAAACCGCCATCTTGGATACAGAATTTTCAGAATCTGATGTCAGATTTATCATCAACGCCCCCGAAAAACCGGGTATGTCAAAAAAACTCAACGAATTCGGAAAGATCAAAGATCTTGTGCACTTCTGTGCATATTTTCGACGATAAAAATAAAATTCCTTCTTCTTCTGATTTTGGATTGAAAAAAAAGTGCTCCAAAAAATAGCATTTTTCATTTAATTTGTTAATTATTCATTGATAATCAATTTTTTCAGTCTTTTCAATTATCGAATCGTGTAGAGCATACCCGAAAATAGTAGAAATGACTCTTTTGCAATAAACCTCCCGTCTAATTCATCAAATTATTCGAGCTCAAAAGTACAAATAAAATTTCTGCAATTCGGGACTTAATGGGTTAGATGGAATTGAATCAAACTGAAATGAATAACATTAAACAAAGTTGAATCAAGCTAAGGCAATATATTAGTGTATATATCACCTCGATCATCTAGATATAAGGAACTTTATGTATACTATTGTTACATTGTATGAAATAATGTACAGGAGATGAATTGATCTAATCTATTCTAATCTAATCTAATCTCTCTTTCTTCAACGCGGCCCGTGACGTCAGTTGCTTGACAAAGGTGCCTTCAATAAGTTAGTCATCACGCGAGCATGGGTTGCTAATGGTGTGCGTGATTCTATACGCTGATTCGTTAGTACACTTTGAACAGTGAAAAATATTTTTATGTCGGGAAATATGCGCACATGATGAGTATTTGTGGATAAGAGCATGGCTTCCGGGAGGCTATCAACCGATGATGTCACTAGTATTCTCTACAGAAGGTGACTTACACTCACCGTCGGTAAATCACCTAGCCACCCTACTGAAAATTCTCAGGTGAGATCTCATGCCAATTTCTCAGGTGAGATTTTTATTCTTAAATTTTTTTTTCTCAGAATATACAGGACTAACATTAACTGTTGGCAACATGTCAAAATTGAGAAGAAATCGATATAGAATTTTGATGAATTGACGAATTATATCATCACCATTTTTTTCTAAAAATTTTTAGGTCCATCTCAGGTGAAATCTCAGGTGAGAATTCAGAGATGATTTTTCTTCTTAATTTTTTTCAAAAATTTTCAAGTACATGTCAGGTGAAATCTCAGGTGAGATATCAGGTGAGATCTCAAGTGAGATCTCAGGTGCGAATTCAGGGATGATTTGTTTTTCAATTTTTTTCAAAAATTTTTAAGTTCTTGTCAGGTGAAATCTCAGGTGAGATATCAGGTGAGAATTCAGGGATGATTTTTTTTCTTTGATTTTTTTCTAAAAATTTTAAGGTCCATGTTAGGTGAAATCTCAGGTGAGATCTCAGGTGAGATCTGAGGTGCTAATTCAGGGATGATTTTTTTTTTAATTTTTTTCAAAAATTTTTGGGTTCATGTCAGGTGAAATCTCAGGTGAGATATCAGGTGAGATCTCAGGTGAGATCTCAGGTGAGAAATCAGGGATGATTTTTTTTTTCTTTAAATTTTTCTAAAAGTTTTTAAGTTCATGTCAGGTAAAATCTCAAGTGAGATCTCAGGTGAGATCTGAGGTGCGAATTCAGGGATGATTTTTTTTTAATTCTTTTCAAAAATTAATGAGTTCATGTCAGGTGAAATCTCAGGTGAGATATCAGGTGAGATCTCAGGTGAGAATTCAAGGATGATTTTTTTTTCTTTAATTTTTTCTAAAAATTTTCAGGTCCATGTCAGGTGAAATCTCAGGTGAGATCTCAGGTGCGAATTCAGGGATGATTTTTTTTCAATTTTTTTCTAAAAATTTTTATGTTCATGTCAGGTGAATTCTCAGGTGAGATCTAAGGTGAGAATTCAGGGATGATTTTTTTTTCTTTCATTTTTTTCTAAAAATTTTTAGGTCCATGTCAGGTGAAATCTCAGGTGAGATCTCAGGTGAGATCTCAGGTGCGACTTCAGGGATGATTTGTTTTTTCAGTTTTTTTCAAAAATTTATGAGTTCATGTCAGGTGATATCTCAGGTGAGATATCAGGTGAGATCTCAGGTGAGATCTGAGGTGAGAATTCAGGGATGATTTGTTTTTTCAGTTTTTTTCAAAAATTTATGAGTTCATGTCAGGTGAAATCTCGTGTGAGATATTAAGTGAGATCTCAGGTGAAATCTCAAGTGAGAATTCAAGGATAATTTGTTTTTCAATTTTTTTCAAAAATTTTTAAGTTCTTGTCAGGTGAAATCTCAGGTGAGATCTGAGGTGAGAATTCAGGAATGTTTTTTTTCCTTCAATTTTTTTCTAAAAATTTTTGGGTTCATGTCAGGTGAAATCTCAGGTGAGATCTCAAGTGAAAATTCAAGGATGATTTTTTTTCTTTAATTTTTTTCTAAAAATTTTTAGGTCCATGTCAGGTGAGATCTCAGATGAGATCTCAGGTGCGAATTCAGGGATGATTTTTTTTTAATTCTTTCTTAAAAATTTTCAAGTTCATGTCAGGTGAGATCTCAGGTGAGAATCCAGGGATGATTTTTTTTTCTTTCATTTTTTTCTAAAAATTTTTAGGTCCATGTCAGGTGAAATCTCAGGGGAGATATCAGGTGAGATTTCAGGTGAGATCTGAGGTGAGAATTCAGGGATGATTTTTTCTCAATTTTTTTCTAAAAATTTTTATGTTCATGTCAGGTGAATTCTCAGGTGAGATCTGAGGTGAGAATTCAGGGATGATTTTTTTTTCTTTCATTTTTTTCTAAAAATTTTTAGGTCCATGTCAGGTGAAATCTCAGGTGAGATCTCAGGTGAGATCTCAGGTGCGACTTCAGGGATGATTTGTTTTTTCAGTTTTTTTCAAAAATTTATGAGTTCATGTCAGGTGAAATCTCAGGTGAGATATCAGGTGAGATCTCAGGTGAGATCTGAGGTGAGAATTCAGGGATGATTTGTTTTTCAATTTTTTTCAAAAATTTTTAAGTTCTTGTCAGGTGAAATCTCAGGTGAGATCTGAGGTGAGAATTCAGGGATGATTTTTTTTTCTTCAATTTTTTTCTAAAACTTTTTAGGTCCATGTCAGGTGAGATCTCGGGTGAGATCTCAGGTGCGAATGAAGGGATAATTTTATTTTTAATTTTTTTCAAAAATTTTCAAGTTCATGTCAGGTGAAATCTCAGGTGAGATATCAGGTGAGATCTCAGGTGAGATCTGATGTGAGAAATCAGGGATGATTTGTTTTTCAATTTTTTTCAAAAATTTTTAAGTTCTTGTCAGGTGAAATCTCAGGTGAGATCTGAGGTGAGAATTCAGGGATGATTTTTTTTTCTTCAATTTTTTTCTAACACTTTTTAGGTCCATGTCAGGTGAGATCTCGGGTGAGATCTCAGGTGCGAATGAAGGGATAATTTTATTTTTAATTTTTTTCAAAAATTTTCAAGTTCATGTCAGGTGAAATCTCAGGTGAGATATCAGGTGAGATCTCAGGTGAGATCTCAGGTGAGAATTCAGGGATGATTTTTTTTTTCAGTTTTTTTCAAAAATTTATGAGTTCATTCAGGTGAAATCTCAGGTGAGATATCAGGTGAGATCTCGGGTGAGATCTGAGGTGAGAATTCAGGGATGATTTTTTTTTCAGTTTTTTTCGAAAATTTATGAGTACATGTCAGGTGAAATCTCAGGTGAGATATCAGGTGAGATCTCAGGTGAGATATCAGGTGAGATCTCAGGTGAGATCTCAGGTGAGATATCAGGTGAGATCTCAGGTGAGATCTCAGGTGAGAACTCAGGGATGATTTTTTTTTCTTCAATTTTTTTCTAAAAATTTTTGGGTTCATGTCAGGTGAAATCTCAGGTGAGATCTCAAGTGAAAATTCAAGGATGATTTTTTTTTTTAATTTTTTTCTAAAAATTTATGAGTTCATGTCAGGTGAAATCTCAGGTGAGATATCAGGTGAGATCTCAGGTGAGATCTGAGGTGAGAATTCAGGGATGATTTGTTTTTTCAGTTTTTTTCAAAAATTTATGAGTTCATGTCAGGTGAAATCTCGTGTGAGATATTAAGTGAGATCTCAGGTGAAATCTCAAGTGAGAATTCAAGGATGATTTGTTTTTCAATTTTTTTCAAAAATTTTTAAGTTCTTGTCAGGTGAAATCTCAGGTGAGATCTGAGGTGAGAATTCAGGAATGTTTTTTTTCCTTCAATTTTTTTCTAAAAATTTTTGGGTTCATGTCAGGTGAAATCTCAGGTGAGATCTCAAGTGAAAATTCAAGGATGATTTTTTTTCTTTAATTTTTTTCTAAAAATTTTTAGGTCCATGTCAGGTGAGATCTCAGGTGAGATCTCAGGTGCGAATTCAGGGATGATTTTTTTTTAATTCTTTCTTAAAAATTTTCAAGTTCATGTCAGGTGAGATCTCAGGTGAGAATCCAGGGATGATTTTTTTTTCTTTCATTTTTTTTCTAAAAATTTTTAGGTCCATGTCAGGTGAAATCTCAGGGAGGGATATATCAGGTGAGATCTCGGGTGAGATCTGAGGTGAGAATTCAGGGATGATTTTTTTTTCTTTAATTTTTTCTAAAAATTTTCAGGTCCATGTCAGGTGAAATCTCAGGTGAGATCTCAGGTGCGAATTCAGGGATGTTTTTTTTTTAATTTTTTTTAAAAAATTTTCAAGTTCATGTCAGGTGAGATCTCAGGTGAGAATCCAGGGATGATTTTGTTTCTTAATTTTTTTTCTAAAAATCTTTAGGTTCATGTCAGGTGAAGTCTCAGGTGATAACTCAGGTGAGAATTCAAGGATGATTTTTTTCTTTAATTTTTTCTAAAAATTTTCAGGTCCATGTCAGGTGAAATCTCAGGTGAGATCTCAGGTGCGAATTCAGGGATGTTTTTTTTTAATTTTTTTTAAAAAATTTTCAAGTTCATGTCAGGTGAGATCTCAGGTGAGAATCCAGGGGTGATTTTGTTTCTTATTTTTTTTTCTAAAAATTTTTAGGTTCATGTCAGGTGAAGTCTCAGGTGATAACTCAGGTGAGAATTCAGGGATTATTTTTTTTTCAATTTTTTTCAAAAATGTTCAGGTTCGTGTCAGGTGAGAACCTCACCTGAGTTTTTACCTGAGATTCCACCTGACCTGAACTGCAACGGGGTGAATTCTGTACCTATCGTTGTGCAGAAGCTGCACCCCGAGCTGTTCGTAAGTGCCCCGCTCCTCGCCCAGCGGCCAGGTCGGTAACACAGCTTCCGCGAGCAGCACCGTGCCAAGGGTCTTCGTGGTGACCCCCAGCCACCCGAACGCAGGTACGGGCCGTCGCTGCTCATCTAGTGCGCGCTTTCCCGGGACTGGGAAGAGCGGGGTAAAGGGGTTGTAGGGGCTCGACTCGGTACTCGCGGTCCAGCATTGCGGCTCACGTCGATTGTTGGGGCTCCGTGGTAATCATCACGTGCAATGAGCCCTGGTTATCACGCACTTAAAGCTAACGGGAACACGCGAACGCGGCTACTCAGTAAGCCGTGAAACGGAAGGTTCCTCCCGTATCTCAGCTGCGGAGAGAGGGGGATTCGGTCGCGGGTGTGGGGAGGTTATCAAATAATACGCGTGACTCTAGTTTCAATTGAAAATGGAACTAACCTCTTTATTGGGTTAAAAATACACACGATATAAAAATACACTTGCGTTGGTGGGCTGATGCCCGCCAACGACTCTAAACGCGCGCACGCGCAGAGAGCCGCTCGGCCACGAGGCCGAGGATTTGCTCACTCGCGGGTGTACAAAATAAGCGCGACTAACAAATTGCCGCTTGCTCCGTCGCTCTCGCCCGCAGGGTGTTTGGCGGGCTCGTTGGCTGCTCTCGGCACCGCTGTCGCTGCTCTTGGTGCACGCGCTCGCGCTTGGCTCGGGTGTGCGCGGTTGCGCCTACACCTTTTGTGGGGCGAGGATAGAATTGCCCCACACGCCCGGAGGAAACAACGTTTTCCCTAGGCAGGTGCAGCGCTCGGAGTGTCATCGGGGTGGTGCGGGGACACTCACGCTCACACACACACGTTCGCGAACCTCCCCGTCGTGGCGCGGAAAAAGCGAACGGATCAGCGCGTGCTAATTAGTATGCGGGTCGGTGCGAGAGTGAGGGTCCTTCTGTCCTGGCGGGGCTCGCGTGCCGTGTGAAGCGGGGGGTCCTCCCCTCTCTATCTTCTCTCTCGCTCACTCCCGCTCTTTCTCACGTGGCGCGCACCCCCGAAGGGCCGCGGCGCGTGCCCGCGTCGATCGCGTGATTTGCGCGCACGCCCGAGCTTCCGGCTCGCCACGTGGCGATCGCGCGATAACAAGTGCTCGCGAAGCACTCGTTACAGAACCTAAAAATTTTCAGAAAAAATCAAGAAAAAAAATTCATCCCTGAATTCTCACCTGAGATCTCACCTGACATGAATTTAAAAAATTAAGAAAAAAAAATCATCCCTGAATCTTCACCTGAGATCTCACCTGAGATCTCACCTGACATGAACCTGCAAATTTTTGGAAAAAATTAAGATAAAAATCATCCCTGAATTCTCACCAGAGATCTCACCTTGGATCTCACCTGCGATCTCACCTGAGATCTCACCTGAGTTCTCATCTGAGATTTCACCTGACATGAACCTCAAGATTTTTAGAAAAAAATTAAGAAAAAAAATCATCCCTGAATACTCACCTGAGATCTCACCTGAGAATTTTCAATAGGGCAGGGTCCTATTTTCGCATGACTCTCTCTGGTTGTGGAGACAGGGTACGTCCGGGGCCGTATTCTGGGTCGGTTGAAAATGTGAGAGTTGTCCACATATCATGGACGTAGAACATCGTGTCCAACCTGCTTTGATCTTGACTACAGAACGTCCAAGCGTTTACCGCGATCCCTTCAAATGATTATTCTGATTATACTATTGAGTGAATGTAATGTTCGCGATAGGGGACTGTCATGTACAACAGGAAAAATTTCATTGAATATTTTAGGACTTGCGGGTGAATGAAAATAATGTGTGTATAATTCAGAGGAACAAATGGGTTTGGTCAATGTATGGATGTAAGAAATAGGATTATATGGATACGCACAATCTTTCGTATTCCACACTCAATTATCTTATACTCATCCTAAGCTCATTGGGGCTATGAGGGTCAATGACAATTAATAAGAATCGATGAGATAGCAACCACTCTTGATATTCTTGGCATCCGTATGTTTACATCAACTCTCACGAAGGTTGGAAATGATCAATTCATGACCCATTTTCGTCATTTTCAAAAAACACAAAATCATCCCATTCAGCTCCTTAGCATTCGTTGTTTATCGATCAACAGCAACAGCAACCGTTGCTAAGGGGTAGAAAAATTCACGTAAGTATCGTTTTCCGTATTTTCAGCTGCACAGGATAAAAAATCTCCGTTTTACCCATAACAACCATTGTTTACGTGTCCAGCAACCGTTTTTGCAGAAGAAGAAAAAAGCTTGATATTATTTTGCACGAGTATTTTTGATGTGAATTAACTTCTTTTTCAAAATATCCTGCACTGAGAGAAATTTCTTGCATTTACGAAACTGACAATTCGAAGAATAAATGACAGTATCTCCGCAAGTGGAATGGTGAACATATAGGTTTGGGACGCGTTTGTGGATGAAGTTGGAGCCTCTTTGAGACAGCATACTGCTAAGGCGCTTGGCAGCGGTTTTCATATACATGACGGCATTGGTAGTGTACTTTTTTCGACTGTAGGGTTTTTAGAACCGTTACTTGCTTTAGTATCAAATTTTTACGATCATTCACAGAATGACACACGCTCCCCAGCAGTTCAATCTTTTCATCGACACAGCTAATCAACTTTTTTAAACCCAAATACGTCTGTTTTTGTAACACAGTACTCTGTGAGAAACTTTTTGACTCATTATTTTAAACTTAGTCCGGAAACTTTTCGAAGAGTAATGAACGTTTCAAACACTGTTATGGAGCAAATTACAATATTTCATCTTCGTACTTGCTGCTGAGAGTTTTCTAAAATTTTCTTCTATTTCAGTCACCTGTTTCTTGAAAATTGACCATGTGTTCGGTTCATGAGGACTCCATTACCTTGTATGGAAGTCGAAATTTCCATGATGGGTTCAAAATACTTAAAATCAGCATTGTACGTGAGACCCACGAAAACTGTCTTTGATGCTGATTTATTCAAAGAGTACACTTAATTTGATAGAATGATGTGCGGATGTTGTCGATGACTAAGCCCCACAAAGGTTGGTGTAATTCTTTTCTCCCTATATCCGTCTTGATAATCATTTCCGGTTCTTTCTATACTAGACATCGTTCTCCAGGAACATAGTTCGGACCATACACTGAGAGCAGTTTATAGTTGCGTGAACTATAAATCTACTATGAATATAGTTTTATTTTGACCCAGCTATGAGATATTGTGAATCCAACTATACAAATTTCACTCATGTATACCATGGAAAAAGTATCAATTATACTATATTTGAAGTAGATTTCACTTTATAAAGTACTTCTATTTATAGTAGATATGATTGAGCGGACACAGTTGACTTATTATTCTGGTTCATTAAACAATAATTATTGGTCGATGAACAATAATCAAATAGTAATTGAACATTGATGAAAAAGCTAAAAAACATGAGAGTTATTCACACAAATAAAGTTAATTAAATTATATTTATAGTAGATTTTTCTATAATTACGTTTACTATATCATACAGCAGATTCCAATAAGAGAATTTTTCTCAGGCTATTGAGAAGTAGCTATTGCCACTCGCTAAACAAAAGCTCAGCAGATGACTTCGACGACGCTGTTTTCGGATAGAGCTGTCATATTAACAGCTCGAGTAACATGCGTTTACCTGGAGGAGATAAGACGACGGAAGGAAATAAGATTATGCCTGTCAACTTGTATTTTTCTAAGGTGGACACATAACGAGTGAATAACAAAATGTGTGTGATATCGTAAGGCGAAACACGCTCCTTTCAAAATTTTAGATGCATAGTCTGAATACTGTAGGATGAGCAATATCAGGATCCATTCCTCCTTTCATTACTTAAAATGTTTTTGTTCTTCGACAAGCTGGAGGTGGATTTGGGGAAAACTTGGAGACAATTTTTGAACTGTGAGAAGCAGTTGCTCAAAAACTTTTTTCAATGTTACCCGTTCTTCTTTGGTTTCAAGAAACCACAATTGCTGGACTTATTATTTTGATTGCTGTACGTGCGGAGTGTGTGAAGTGGGTTGTGCATTCCGAAAATGACGTTATTTTATTCAATTTGTGAAGTGATGGAATCGCTTAGTGACTGCAGTGTTGGATATCAGCGCTCACCCCAAAATATCGTCGAAACTAATCGTCCACAAAATTTATCGAAAGAATGCTGGGCCTAATATTCCGTAGATGGAGATTGCAACGCTGAGGTGATTTGGGGAGTTTCTTCAAATCTACGACGGGCGCGGACAACACGCAAATTCGCGCAACGGATTGTCCAGGGCTACTGATGTAGTCCAGTGAACCCACTATTCGATACGCGGCTAACAGACAGACACACACACACACACGCGCGCGCGCACTCACACAACTCCGAACTTGAATAACTCCTCGGAATGAATATACACCTGGAATGTACTTCTTTATAAACTTCAATCTGAAATGGACCATCCTACACCACTTGGTTCGAAATATGTCTTTCTTCATGAAACATTTCCAAATATAACTTTCTCTAGCGCATTTTTGAAAAGTATGACCCCTTCCCCCCCCCCCCATAGCCCAGTGCTCATCTGTTTTCGCTGCGACTTTTCATACACCATCTCTAAAAATTATTGGATCTATCCGGAAAAGCATTCTAAATCGAATGAGAGAAGTGCGGAATTCCAAAAAGTATGGCTTCATATTTTTTTATCGAAAATATGCATTTTTCTCTTTTGATTTCGAGTTAGTATGAAAACTATCCATCCTAGAGTAAACTGTAGAAAGAAAAAAAGTTTCCTTATAAAATTTTGCATAAGGATCAAGTATTTCGAAACATTAATCTCGATTATTGTTATTGCAAAATAGTCATAAAAGAAAAAGTAACCTCTAAAAATGAGCCTTTTTTTTCAAGTTTCCAAATCATAGCTACGATTATGACAATTTAATTTAGAGTACCTTATATAGTAATGGAAATACAAAAAAGTTTCATCATGATATCTCTGATAGTTTTCGCACAATCCTAAGGCAATTTCGAAAAATTTTTAAATTTTGCAATTGTTATTGAGTCCTTCATGAGCGTCTCTGAGACCTGCCAATTCTTTTACGTACTTTTCTAGATACTACCTATTGATCCCTCACAGGAGAGTATCGATTTTATCAATTTTAACCACTTTTATGATTTTTTGAAAATTTTTTGGACAATTTTTTTTCGAAAAAAATGCAACTGCAACGCGGTTTTTCTATCTATTTGAAATTTCAAAAATGCATATGATAGAAGATAAAGAAATGCTCATTTTGAATTCCCATTCACTCGAATCTGATTTGTGAATCCCGAGACATAGAGGTTTTTAGTCGAGGTAACTAGTAGAAGAATAATTGAAACGGTTTCTGGTAGATTGAATATCGTTTTACTCAAGTATCAATTATTATGTACGTGAGTGATGTTCTTGATACTTAATAGTCGAGCGGAAGGTTGATGGAAATGACTGAAACGCAGCGCTTTCGGTGCAGCGGCAGTGGCGGGCAGTGGAGGGGGTAGGGAAAAAGACGCGACGAAAAGTCGAACGCTCGGGATGAAAATGAACGTTTGATTTTTTCCCGACAATATCTCGGCTTCTATATAAGACAATTTGATAATTCTTTCTTTAATTTAATATAGCAAGTCAAAAGATGATTAAATATATATATATATATATATATATATATATATATATATATATATATATATATATATATATATATATATATATATATCTGTGTTAAAGTACCGTTAGAATTATTGATAACGATATATACATGGAAAATGTGATAATGAATATTTGTAAAGCCGTTCAAATGATATTTTCTAATTTTTATTATGAAGATGTACGTCACACTGACTAATACATTCAATAGAAACTTTTTTCAATTGATATTGATTAATTAACATATTTTCTAAGCGTTTTGAATAGAAAAGAACAGTAAAATATTGTATGACATCACGTTTATTTAACATCACATCTACAATATACATAAACTTAAATTATAAATACATATATCCTAAATGATGAATACAATAATTTGGACGGCTCTACAAATATTCATTATTACATTTTTCATGTATATATCGTTATCAATAATTCTAACGGTACTTTAACATATATATTTAATCATCTTTCGTCTTGCTATATTAAATTAAAAAAAGAATCATCAAATTATCTCATATAGAAGCCGAGATATTGTCGGGAAAAAATCAAACGTTCATTTTCATCCCGAGCGTTCGACTTTTCGTCGCGTCTTTTTCCCTACCTCCTCCACTGCCCGCCACTGCCGCTGCACCGAAAGCGCTGCGTTTCAGACGTTTCCATCAACCTTCCGCTCGACTATTAAGTATCAAGAACATCACTCACGTACATAATAATTGATACTTGAGTAAAACGATATTCAATCTACCAGAAACCGTTTCAATTATTCTTCTACTGCGTATACTTTTGCCGGAAAGTTACCTCGACTAAAAACCTCTATGTCTCGGGATTCACAAATCAGATTCGAGTGAATGGGAATTCAAAATGAGCATTTCTTTATCTTCTATCATATGCATTTTTGAAATTTCAAATAGATAGAACAACCGCGTTGCAGTTGCATTTTTTTCGAAAAAAAATTGTCCAAAAAATTTTCAAAAAATCATAAAAGTGGTTAAAATTGATAAAATCGATACTCTCCTGTGGGGGATCAATAGGTAGTATCTAGAAAAGTACGTAAAAGAATTGGCAGGTCTCAGAGACGCTCATGAAGGACTCAATAACAATTGCAAAATTTAAAAATTTTTCGAAATTGCCTTCGGATTGTGCGAAAACTATCAGAGATACCCGATAATGTCCAGGTGGCTAGGGTCACCGATGGCAGTGTCCTGAGGGTGCGCTCCTCGTATTTTAACTTATAGAAGCTGACCATGGACCCGAACGATGTCCAGGGGGTCAGAGTACCCGATGAGGGTGTTCCACGGGTGCGCTCCTGGAATTTTTGCTTAGGGAAGCTCACTCTGGACTCAAACGATGTCCAGGTAGTCAGGGTACCCGATGACGGTGTTCCAAGGGTGCGCTCCTGGTATTTTTCGATGAAGTCCCTGGATCCAAACGATGTCCAGGTAGTCAGGGTACCCGATGACGATCTTCCAAGGGTGCGCTCTTGGTATTTTTCGATGAAGTAGCTGACCCTGGTCCCAAACGATGTTTAGGTAGTCAAGGTAGTCAGCCTCCTCGAACAAAAATACTAGAAGCGCACCCTTGGAACACCGTCGTCGAGTACCCTGACCACCTGGACATCGTTCGGGTTCAGGGTCAGCTTCTCCAAGTTAAAATACCAGGATCGCACCGCCAGGACACTTCATCGGCTACCCTAGGCATGTACCTGGTCGGCATCGGGGATTAGGATATATCTTTATTCAAATGAAACTTCCAATCGATAAGCCGACATCAACATGCTCAACCACTATTTGCCTATGTAAAATTAATTATAAAAAAACATGGGATGAATTTTGATATGTCTTGTCTCATATTAAGATAATAAATTAATCAATTTCTCCTGGTTATTTATATTTTTTGTATCCAACGCTCATGCATACAAATATTTTGGAAAAATATCTACTGAATCTTATTACTTACACTAATGTGAGAGTCCTCAGTGCATGTACATTATATTAATTATTATTTTTATAATATATAATACTCCGCAAAAAGAATTGAAATCCTCAAAAAACCTTTTTTCGGAAGAAAGTAAAAATTTTGCGTCAATCATGTGGCAGAATTAGTTTATCTCTTATATTGCTTAAAAAAAAAAATTGGAATTCATAATAGACACATGAGTCAATTTATTATTTCATCAGTATTCTTCACGTATTCTTATTACAGTTTACATACTATAAGAGACGTTGTCAACTCTAACTAACCAATTACGAAAAAACTTACCGACATGCTTTTTAGGTACCTCATCAATTTTTTGAAGAACTAATGACGAACCAAATTGACGCCACTCGGTAAGCATTTTCAACGTCTTAAGAATCACAATATTCCAATTCCAAAATTAACTTTACAAATTCGTTAATCTTACTGATTTGAGAACATGAAATTTGTCCATACGGCCAACAAATTATACACATGAATTATCTCTATGATGAAATCTTAGTTTTGCATTCAGTAATAGAAGAATATATAAAGTCTATCTGAATTATAGGGTTAAATGAACCTGAAATTCCAATACAAAATATATTTGCAATAAATCAAACGATCGAGGAGAGGTTGTGAAACCGTGTGAACTAGAAATAATTAGGTGTTGGAGAATATTATATCTCAGTTTAAAAACGTATTCGAAGATATTCGATCCTACCAAGTGGCGTCAATTTGGTTCGTCATTGGTTCTTCAAAAAATTGATGAGGCACCTAACAAGCATTTCGGTAAGTTTTTTCGTAATTGGTTAGTTAGAGTTGACAACGTCTCTTATAGTATGTAAACTGTAATAAGAATACGTGAAGAATACTGATGAAATAATAAATTGACTCATGTGTCTATTACGAATTCCAATTTTTTTTTTTTTAAGCAATATAAGAGATAAACTAATTCTGCCACATGATTGACGCAAAATTTTTACTTTTTTTTAAAAAAAGGTTTTCTGAGGGTTGATACAATGATTTCAGAAGGAAGTTCTCCACAAACTGAACAAGTTGATACGTTTCCTCTCAATTCAACTCGTGTTTTCTCAACTCATTTTCTCTCCAACTTTTTTTTGGTTGAGAGTTTATTGTTTCATCAGCAGGTTTGTATTTAAAGAATTATTTCAGTGAATCTGACAAATATAATCGAACGGAGTTCCCATTACGAGGTTGGGTACATGCAAATGAGGAGTGATCCTCTTTTCGGGTTTCTTGAGTGTTGTCTCGCGTCTCCAGTTGCTGCATGCTTGTCTCAGCAGATCGGCTGGAAACCCCCGGGAATGGAGGGTTCACTATATATAAGTTCTACCTTGAGACAGGGTGGAGAATATTGTTACGGGTGCGTTGATTTGTAGTCCGCTCGGCCGTCGGCTGCAGGTGCTGTATCTGTGGTTGTGGGACATACGTAGGGGTAAGAGGAAAGGGCGAAAGTCGAAAATTTGCATATCAGTATTTGAATTCTTCCATCACTGTATTTATTTACTAATTATTACATCTATATCTGTTGGGACCGTATCGGCCAAAATATATCTATCGCGCTGAACTCCGGCTGCGTAGGTAGCGGAGAGTGTCAGGGGCCAAGCCACCGCGTGTTCGCGTTTCTATTGTTACTGTATTGGTTGTGAAGCTCTTGCTCTGCATGGAGCGTCAGTGATCAAGCACATATCTAATTCGAGCCTTACATATCGATGCGTGTGTTGGCTGGGCGACCCGTTGCGCTAGCGGGGATACACATTTTGCACGTATGTGTGTATGAGAGAGAGAGAGAGAGAGAGAGAGAGAGAGAGAGAGAGAGCTTGAGTGTCCGGGGAGAGATATCCGGCGTACGAACTCACCCGTGCATGCTGCATTTCGGCTCGGCACTCACCGGCCCTTCTTTGCACTGGTGCTCGCGAGCAGTTGTTTTCGTCTCTCGTCCACTCCGCGCCACCTTACGCCGAGCTTTTCTCGGCCACGCTGTCCTGGCAGCTGGTTGGCCCTGGGCGGTGCTGCTGCCCGTCGCCGTCGCACTCCACATTCGCCATTGCAACGATCCCGGGTGTGGGGATCGTATCGCGTTCGTGCTTGCGTGGACATCGGTGCACGCGGCCCGCGAGCCACGTCCGTGCGCGTTGATTGTTGCCGAGGGAGAGAGCTGACCTGTCGCCTTTTCTCTATTAGGCCGTCTGGAACTGAAATCTGGCTCATTTTTATTTCGTCATTCACACAGTGTAGGTGTCTGGGCAGGTGTCTTGATTGTTGATCGGCTAGATCTTGCTATCTTTCCTTTCAGGTTCGCTTAGCACTGCGTATCGTCGCTTCTCCGAGTTTCTTCTCGTCGACGGCATCCATTTTTAATCGCTAGGTCTCCTCGTGTAGTCATCGATCATTGTCGATTTTCTTCCGCCTCCCTTTCGATACTTCTTCTTCGCTTACCAAAGTACATTTCGAAGTCTTCCTCAAGTTGCTACTCGTATACGGCTTCTCATTGGGCCCTCAACTTTTTTACGGTTTGCTTTGAATACTGCTTTCTCTTTGATTTATACTCGTATATTTTTCTTTGTAGCAGCACGCCTTTTTATTACCGTCTCTCGTGCGAGTTCTGCTTCGCACCACGGCTTACTGTGCCTTTATGTTTTCCAGTTTGGCTTCCATGTGCTCAGCCGATTGCTATTAGACTCAATGTTTGCTTTTATTTTTCCTTTTCCTCGCAATGTAGCCGATGGCTTCGCAGTCTCTCAATCTTTGATGAACAATTGCTCATGTACTTGCGATAGTATTGTAATGTGCACCCTCCATAATTTAAATATGTGTGAATGGTCGATCTAAGGGCCAACCAGAGTGAAGTGGAAAAGGAAAATTCACAAAATCCACCACATGTTCAATTTAATAAAACGTCGCATCAATCAAACATGTGGTGGATCTTGATATTTTCCTTTTTCCAGTCCACTCTTGATTGGCTCTCAAAGATCGACCATTCACATATACTTGCGATAGTCTTCAAATCGCCGCTCCGCGGCCTCTTCTTCCTGAAGACTCGCTGCCTCCGCTCGTCGTTGTATGGCCAGTGCACGAGTGGGAAAACATCCAGCACTGCATTTCTCATACCGGTTTCAAAATCAGTGAAAGCGACTTGGAGTCGAGGCAATGGGCAAATGTCTGTAAATGTTTAGAGAACTACCTCGTAACTTATTCGAGTTTTGGGGTAATATTGAAAGTACAATCAATCACAGAATAAGGTCCGGCCGCCCCCAACGAGCTCAACGTTTCGCAAAAAAATGGCTGCGCATTTTCCCCGCCGACAATCTCCGCACGCGCCTTGTAACGAAGCGCCGCGTTACATTGTATATAACTTTTTTTTCTCTTTTCAAGCATGGGTGGTAAATTTCTTTTGGACTTTGTCCGAATAAGCGAGACGAGTGACAGCGTATACGAGTGGGTCGCGGCGAGTAAAGAGTACGGTCATACTGCTCTGGTGACTAATTTGTACAATTTTGTTGTTGGTTTGTTCGATTTATACTTTAAAAGCAAAGTCAAATAATTTTTTTTGTTTACTTTCAGCTTTTTTTACAATTCGATTTGTTTAGTGTGTTACGACGCGCGTTGAGAGATCGTATTTATTACCAATTTTCTTTTGATAATCAATCAACTAGTAACAATGACAGATGGTGCAATAAAATTTCACAAAGAGGCCATGGAGGAGTTGATGAAGGTAGATAACTAGAACGAACGGCACAAGGCAATAAGTAAAATGAATAAAGAAACAGTTCGAAGGAAACTGGAAAAAGCGGAGGTCGCAGTGACGGGAAAACTGCCTACACAAAATAAACGGTTGCTGAGATGGGAAATGGAGCAAGCAAAAGTCAAGGATGTGCCGTGGTTCAAGAACGATGAGAAGGACCACGCGCTACCCATAATAGAACAATAAGTAAAAGTGACGAGAGCGAGAGCGAGAATACGAAGAAAACGGATACAGAAGAGACGAGTAAGAAAGCGGAGAGCATCCTCGATTACCTTAAGCTACCGGAAGGGGTAGTATGATACCGACATTAGAAAAGTCTACTCTGGAAAATCGATCAGCGCTCGGGAAGGTACTGTTGCCAAAGACGAGAATAACAAAACCGAACACGAACGACCTGGACGATTCGAACATATCATCCGGAAGCTAAAACAAATTCGACGCGAGAACAAGCACGCGTATCGACCAGAGAGAGCGACGAAAGATCACAGTACGCAAGTCGAAAGGTCGTGTATCGGAGCTGGTAGCAACCTCAATAACGCGCTAGCGTTGTCAGAGTCGGACAAGAATGAACTCAACGCGGAACCAATAATATCGCCAATTGCAAACGTGAGATCGAGCACACTGGAGCGCAGCTCATTACAAATGAATCAAGGGTGCATTAAAACCATGCATGATTGGAAACTGCGATTCGCAGACGACGGATCAGTGGACGCGTTGGAATTCATAAAACGGCTGGATGACTACAGGTCAAGTGTAGATATTCCTGATGCTGCTTCACTGACGGTGATGCCCAGCATACTCCACAAAGGCGCGGTGGATTGGTTTTGAACGATGAAAGCGGAAATCGGAACGTGGCGCAAGTTCAAAAAAGCTTTTGAAGGAAGATCTCGACATTCTTGTCGGAATTCAAATCTATAGTTCGTTATTTCAAAGTTGTGCCAACAGAATTGAGAAAAGTTGACAGAGCTTTCCTAAATCTACTGCCCATATACAGAAGCGCTATGCTTCACATGAGGATAAAATCCTATATAGAGTTGGAACGAGTGGGCAGAGATTACGAGAAGTTCCGGGACTTAGACACGCGTTACGAACCACCGCCGTCCAGAGAGAGGTCGCGAATACCTACAGCTGCGTAAGAGTCCGGGGAGGAAGAGGGATCAATATCGGCGATCCGGAAATCAGAGAACAGGTGCGGTAATAAGGAGAGCTCGTCAGAGGAAGGGAATGTAAGAAAGTCACAGAAGAATAAGGAGCACACAAAAGAGAAAGCTGAAGTCGTAGTTGTGACAAATGAACGAACGGCCAAATCAAAAATTCCCGGCAGAACGACCGAGTGCAGCAAAATAGTGGCTAATCAGGGCCGCCGTGATATTTAGGAAGTCCCAACGTCAACACAGGAAATGTGAACGCGCCGAGAAATGCGCACGGGCCAATGGGGGCCCTAGTAACACGTCTGTGGGAGTGTGTCTTTCCTGCCAGAAGCCAGGACACACAGGTGGTGGATTGCAAAATGAACGTCCCCTACAATTGCAACAAGACTGGACACTACTCGCGCAATTGTCCAAAAAAATGTCCGGGGTCATTTTATTACCGGGTATTCAAAACACCGGGAGTCGAATATGACTCGTGTTTTGTGTGCCATGGGCTTAAATCGCTGGCGGGGAAAGGGGGGAAGGCGAGAGTACGACAGTCTACAGGAATGTGAAGCAGTTGTTCCTAAGGAGATCTACTTTTCATATCATTACTATACATTTTACATCACCATCACTTTGCACTTGCAAGAGATAATAAAGATTCAACACCTGCATAATTTCATAGCTAAGGTTCGGATGTTTTAAAAGATTCAATTATTAAAGTTGATTCAACGATTCCAATTAAATTCAATCATGTCTGCGGTCACTGCCCATCAGAATCGAAGCATTTAATGTAATGAAGCATAGTTTCTTTGAATTAGTGTTACAGATGAGGGAAAATTCTTAATCTGAAAACTACGGCAGTTTCACTCGGTATTTTTGATTTGTGGTGAATAGTTATAGTTTAATTCATACTCAATTTCAATAGAAAGCACGTAACACAATCGGATTCTAATAGCGCTTAAGATAATGAGGGGTTGCCGACTCCATATATGCCCGTGAAGCGCATCAATTATTCTAAAAATGTCAAAATTTCAGATATTTTTCACGAATGTGAACATTTTGAAAATTATCAGAGTTAAAAAAGAATCCTAATATCAAAAACTCCAGTGAATTATAAAAATTTCAAAATAATTAGTATAGTTACTTATGTATTAAAGCAGATAGCTTTTTCGCCAGCCACATCGATTAGTGGATGAGGACATACAGCGTCAAAAAAATTCATGTATTCCAATCGGACCTAAATCTCGACACGTTTAATCCAGTTATTCTCTAGGATTTGATAACAGGATGGAATCAACTGTGTATATTAAGTTATAATTCGTAACTAGGATTTAGTTTCATAATTGAGGATATACTATAGTCGTATCGCCGGCCATGTCGAGTATTAATTGACGTTTTATACTGAGTCGGAATTATTCGTGGGTGTTCGTCGAACATATCGTGCATCAGACGTCTCTTCCTAGGACCCTGTCTTGGTAGTCAGCTCAATTCTCGGTATTTTCAAATCTCATCAGACTTTTTGCTGATGCAAAATCTAAGTAAAAAGACTCCCAAGGCAAGGGATAAAACACTAGTGAACTCATAAAATAGAATGAATCCCCCAATGTTAAACGGTGACTATTGGCAATTTAATTTAATTACAAAATACACGACCAGTTTTTTTCTTTTAAAAATTAAATGACTCCTTTGACTAGTTAAGAATAAATCAATAGATTTGTATATCTTGACGCACAAGTCCCTTGTAACCTACTATTTCGATGACAAATATATACTCCTATAATTAGAAACAATGTATGAAATGAACCCAAAGTATTGGTTTCAATCATTTGCATGATTAAAGAATGGGAAAGATAACGTTGAGTGGTGGTAGTAGGTAATATTGCTTCCTTGTATTAGTTGAGTGTAATATAAGCCTCCTACCAGTTTTCTTTACCTTTACTCACTCAATCAAGCTCATGCGCAGACGTAGAAATCTGTCGCAAAAGCTTCTCTAACGAACATAGTGACTTGATAGAAACAAGTATACTTGTTAACAGTTCATTTTGGACTATAGGTCTAATCTTGAATTTCTCGGAACTGTAAGAAATTATACGGTATGACAAGAGTATATAATATGATGATGCGTATATAGTGTATGAGTAAGTAGTGGAGAATAGAATAAGCATACGATATGATGATGTTTCTGCAAAGTCGACTTTTGTATCTGTTTGATTCGCGACGTTGCTTGTAGAGCACAGCCGCGTATTTATTGAAGCTAAGACTGATTGTTGTGAGGTTGAGGGGGAATAGTTGCAATGTATCACAAAGGCAGTTGAATTTAAATTTTATCTTTTAATATGAGCAACGAAGTTTTATAATTGATAGATGCTACAGAACATTATCTTTGAGTTGATACGCGCGAAATACAAAGAACAATACGCACGCCGGTGAACCCGATTGCAACCCTTTCGATGCCGCTACAAGGTTGCAAATACCGGGGCTATTTTGGGGCGAGGGAGCCGCAGTTGCTCCTCGCAAGTTTCCGAATGTATGCTCGTAAATAAAGCTTCAATAAGGCTTGTGTGCACACGTCTAGGGGTAACTTACGGCAAGCCTCTGAGAACAGAGATGTCGACTAGCCGACTCGTAGCGTAGCAGTGAGTCCTCGTGAGCGCTGCTGCGTTCACGAGCCTCTTTCGGGCGCGTATATCGCCGCCGTCGGGCGCACACGCATGCGCCGTTGCGCTCAAGTCAACGCATATGGTTGACGCTTACTGGCTCTCTAGCCAATACCTTTTTTACTACGTAACAGTATCGTTTTGGACCATTTAACATCATTTGTCTTGAAATTGCATACTTGGTGCCAACGTCGTAAGAACTCCAGTTTCACGTCTTAGAAATATTTCTTGAATTGAACTCATTGTTGCTCAAACTGTAAACTCAAAACAGTGTCAAAACAATGAATTTGTTGGTTTCTTTTAAAAAATAGTTCACTCTGTGTACGTGGTGACTACCACCATCTTTAAGCTGATATATTAGAATATAATCGGAAAAAATCAAATTGTCATGACCAAACTAAGTACTGAGTAGATAGATAGATGTCTTGGATCAGAACTAAAGAGGTTGGAGGTAGAATACATTTTAAAAAGAATCTACTATTGTTTTTCACTGAAAACTGTGCGACATTGTAACTAAGGAAATTGGGTTGTAAGAGTAATAAACGACTTCTAATTAGTTCTTTCTGATAGTTATACAGTTTTTACATGGATCATAAGAATTCAGGGATCGGTTATTCATTTAGCTTTTAGAAATTTGCTTAATGAAATGAATTGAGAAGTACGTGGAAACAATTTTGATCAAGAATTGTGGGAATAATAATTGAAATATATATGATTTTAAAACGCATATATGTGGATCGCGCGCAGCGCGTGTGATGTAGCTAGTAGTATTGAAACAAAATGGTTGGTCACAGGCGTGCCAGCACCAGTCATTTTTCACTCGAAAAAGACGTTTTTAGAACAAACGACGAATAAATTTAAAGACGTTCTTAGAACACTTTGAAGTTGAACTCCGTTGGATTGATTGTTTTTATTCTACAATTGTTATTGTTGGGCCATAAGTTTCCTCGACCAAATGATTATTATTAAATTTTCTTATTCAAATGTGGCTACTCAGTTTCATGCGGAAAAATCTCATCATTTGATTAGTCACATTAATTTTTCTTGTTTCTACTAGTTGTGAGAACTGGGATTTTACTCTATAGTAATCTACATTAAGATAAGATGGATCCGTATATTTTTCTGGTCCACCTTCGAAATAATGATATAATAGTTTACATACACACCAAAAGTTAGCTTTTATCATGTTAATAAATTATTTAGAGTAGTCCTAAAGTGGGCAGATTCCTTGATTGCCCATTGTAAACCAATATATGCAAGAAAATAGATAAATATCAAGATTTTCCAGTTACACACATGGTAGACGGTAAATAAATATCCCATTATTTCTCTGATATCAACAAGAATATGTTATGGTTCACTTCTTTGAGTATTATTCATAACAGCTATCGACTAGGAACGTTTCCCAGTTGGCCAATCGTATTTCCTAGTCACTAGACCGTGTTTCCTAGTCTATCGAGTGTGGTTCCTGGTCAGATAGAAGAGTATACGGACCGAATGCCGAGCGTATTTCCTAGTCACTTGACCGTGTTTCCTAGTTGATCCATATATCAAGGGGGGGGGGGCGTGACTGCGCCCAGAAAGACCAGTGTTAATTTCTAATGAAATGTTTTTCTCCTCATTTTTATCTAGAAATGACCTTCACCTTGATTCTATAGAGTTGAATAAACTTCGAATTCGAATTCAGTGATCCCGAAAACGTCTTAGAGTAGTACTCTCAGATTAGTGCTGTTTATGTGTTTTTTTCTAATCTTGACCTTGATATGACATTGAACCTGGCTTTGTTCGACCAATTGGACCCCGGGTTAGAATTCAGTGACCCCAAAAACGTTAAAGACCAGTGCTCATTCCAGATTCGATGACGGTCTATTCATTCTGACCTCGGAATGACCTTGGTCATGATCTGATGGGATCATATTGACCTCGGGTTCGAGTTAAGCGACCCCAAAAACGTATGAAACCATTGTTCATTTCTGATTTGATAGTATTCTCCAAATTTGACCTCCAATTGACATTGAACCTGAGCTGATTCGACCAAACGGAAACCGGATTCGGAATCAGCGACCCCAAAAACGTATGAAATCTCTGTTCATTTCTGATTTGATAGTTTTCTCCAAATTTGACCTTCAATTGACCTTGAACCTGAGCTGATTGGACCAAACGGAAACCGGATTCGGAATCAGTGACCCCAAAAACGTATGAATCCTCTGTTTATTTCTGATTTGATAGTTTTCTCCAAATTTGACCTTCAATTGACCTTGAGCCTGAGCTGATTGGATCAAACGGACACCGGATTCGGAATCATCGACCCCAGAAACCCATGAGTATGGTGAGAAACTCCAAGGTACATCAATTTTTTTTTGTGGGGCTGTGTTATTCAAATCAACAGCAATAACTTTAATATTTGACTCAGCTTCTTGGAAAATAAAATCGGCAATCTTCTCAAAATCTGGTTTAGACGTGCTTTCGTGAGCACAGAATCTCACATAATTATGTATCTTTGAATTAGGCAATTTTGGAAATAGTTGATTTGCAAGTTCCGGACTGTATAAATAACCTACATTCTCACCAATGGCTTTTATTGCCACAACCGAGTCTTTCAATTTTGTTGCAAATTCTACTAGATTTACATTTGAATCTTTTAGGCTTGGAAGCTCTCGAATCTCTTTGATTATTTTTTCTAAAACCAATTTTTGATTTCTAAAGCGCATTTCTAAAGTTTTCATAATCTGTTTAGTATTATTTCGGAACACAAATAAAAATCGAGTAGCTTCCTGAGCTTTTCCACTGAGCGCGTTGGAAAGCCGAACAAGATTTTCTGCGTCCGAATAGTTTCCGAGTGAGGTTGAAATCTCGAATGCTTGTTTGAATTTCGACCACTCAAGTGGTTCTCCCGAAAAGATTGGCAATGATTTTCCAGAAGTCATTCCTGTTAAAAAAATTGAGTTATCGTTAGTAGAGCTTGCATTTCTTACTTTGATCAATGTTTCTTTTATTGCATTGACCAATTCTTTGATAGAATCACTATTTGAATGATCAGAATATTCATTTCGACAATCGTTATTCTATTCGCATAAGTGTTTGTAGTTCTCTTAATCTCCGAGACTAACAAAATTAAATTGGTCATAAGGTAGAATTTTATGATCATTTCCGCAATCACAACAATCATTCCCTCCACACGTTCGAAATTCGATATGTTCATCAAGATTTTCATCAACTTCTACGTCATTTGTCGGCATTAAAAATGGCGCAGACTTTGATTGATTTAGCACCCGACGCGAATGATCGATGAAGGTAACACGCGTCCACGCATTGACATTGATACATATGGAGAAGATGCGCGACCACGCATTATCGCAGACCTAGGAGGGCGGTTGAAAACGACACGCGCTTACGCGCTTACCGTAGACCTGCCATCCGCAGCTGAAGAAAGTGGTGCGCGCGTACCTGTTTCCGCGGATACAGTCGACGGAACAAAACTGGAATCAGCTTCAGATGGAGACGGTGTACGTTTCTCCACTGCAGTAGTATTTGTTCCAACAGCCGACAAAAGCAGCGCGCGTTTTTGCGCTGCTGCAGATTTGCCACCAGCAGCTGACGGAGGTGGCGCGCGTTTTCGCACTGCCGTAGATTTGCCACCAGCAGCCGATGGAGGTGACGTGCGTTTTTGCGCTTCCGCAGATTTGCCACCAGCAGCCGACGGAGGCGGCACGCGTTTTCGCGCTACCGCAGATTTGCCATCACCAGCCGACGGAGGCGGCGCACGTTTTTGCGCTCTCGCAATACCGGAACAAGAAGCCTCCGCTGGCGTGCTTCTTTGTATTGTCGCTGAGCCAGCGCTAACCGCAATCGACGGTAGTACGCTACTTCGCGTTGTCGCCTTGATAGAGTTGATAGACACCGAAGGCGATACGCGCTTTCTCGTCATCAAAACTCTAAAAGGAACAGTTATTAAAGCTGGTGCATGGACGTCCTCTTCTGCCTGCTCATCGGGAAGTTCCTCCTCAGGAAAATTTTCCTCTGAAAACTCCTCCTCATACAGCTGTTCCTTATAAGGCTCCTCCTCCTCCTCATAAGGCTCCTCCTCAGGAAATTCCACCATGTCTTCTTCGGACATTTCCTCGTAGTCATCATGTGTTTCGACTTCAACCTCTCCTTTAGTTGAAGCTTTTGAAAGCGTTTCTTTCCTTTTCTTCATTTTAAAAAAATCACGATGCAGGGCTATGTACGATTGTGCCCCACGTTGGGCGCCAAAATGTAGATTTTATTTGAAGAAAAAAACCGGAAAGTAACTGGAAGAAACTTAATTTATTGAATATTAAATTGAATACAATTAAACATCTTTTCTAATTAGATGCGGTTTGAACAAATCTCAAATGAGAAGTGAACGAGATTCGTCCAAAAAAACAAAAGTGACTCTTCTTTTAAAAACAATTACTTAGCAACAGGAAAATTTGTACCATTCGCGCGCCGCTTCAGCCTCCCGTCCGCAAGAGAGCCATTTCCCCCTTTGCCTCGGTGCTCTCTTCACATCAGTAAGGAAAAAATGCGGCCCCGTACGTTTCAAACAAACGCCGTGCGCGCGGCCTTCGAAATATCAATTTCGTGTGTCACGGGCGTTTCGAAGGCACATTCTACAATTTACATGACAACTAAAAAAAATCTCCTTCTCTTCTTTACAATGCCGGAAGTTCACGTTTCACGCAGATATCGTTAAATATATCGTACAGATCGCTTCACATTTAGTCTAAAATGATTGCAGTCTCGAAGTTTATATTAGTGTTTCGTTCACTTATTATTTTTGGAAAGTCAGTTCCATGAGACGAAACTAGTTTCAATTTCCTATCTCACAATCTCGAGCTTCAAGAGAATGAGTAAAATAAACAAAAAAAAATTATCGAATTTGCTAAAATTCTCTTACTTGTCAACCGTTGAGTTCCGAAAGTTCCAATTCTAAATAGGAATAACCGTACTTCGACTCAGGAAAATTATTGCGTTGTTAGAAGAAAAAGAAATGTTTGGTTTTCGAACAAATAGTCAGAAATGATTCGAAAATTTAAAAAAAATAATTCTCGAACAAATATCATTTCGTTAGAAATAAATCGGAATCTTGGAAAAAAACTACCAATTGGAAAAAATATTCGAAATTTCGAAAAAATAATTCTCGAAAAATTTTATTTTCATCAGAAAAAATTTCGAAATTTCGAAAAAGTAATTCTCGAAAAAATTTTATTTCGTCAGAAAAAAATTTCGAAACTGAAAAAATAATTTTTAAAAAATTTTATTTCGTTAGAAAAAAAATTTGAAATTTGGAAACAAATAATTTTTGAAAAATTTTATTTCGTTAGAAAGAAAAAATCTAAATCCCAAGTGAAAAAATTGATTCCAAGAAAATTTAATTATATTGCGAGGTTGGGTACTCGCTACGAGGAGTTTCCCTGTAAGGGGCTCCTCTGATTGTTGTCTCGAATCTCCGGCTGCTGCAGTACTTATATATAAGATTCGTCTCCGCCTGATTTGGCTGGAGACCCGCGGAGATGGGGGATCCGGTGATAAGCCTACCTCGAGACGGTGTAGGCAATCTAGGTGTGGGGTGAATTTCTCCCGGCTCCGCTGCGACCTGTGGAATGGGATATGCGCGGGGGCGAGAGGTCGATTCAAAACTATTCGTTTCCAAAGTATTTAACTAATATAATTTATTATCGGGTCTGCGTTACACGCCTGTATTGTATAGCCGTTGCGGCTGCGATCTTACTAAATCTAATTACACTCCGGCTGCGCAAGTAGCCGAGAGTGTCGAGAGCCAAGCCGCGCGTTCGCGAGAAACATCAATTTATCCACGTGTGCGTCATTCGCCGATCAATTACATATTTCGGCTGTACGAGCCGTCGCGCACGCGAGAGGAAAACATTGTCGCATATGTGTGTGAGAGAGAGAGAGAGAGAGAGAGAGAGAGAGAGAGAGAGAGAGAGAGAGAGAGAGAGAGAAGAGAGTCTCTGTGGCCGCGGAGAGAATTGGCCGTACTCACTCATACTGGGTGCGCGGCCCCTCGACCGGGCGCTCGTTGACTCTCTCGTCTCTCGTCGCTGTCCGTCGGCGCTCGCCTCTCGTGCATGTAGCGGGCCTTCCCTAGGCGTCGTCGGCTGGGCGGCTGGTCGGCCCTGGGCGATGTTGCTGCCCTCTGCCTCGGCACCGTCACTGCCGCGGCGATCCCAGGTGCGGGGATCGCATTGCCGTATCGGCTCGCGTGACCTCGGCGCACGTGGTCCGCGAGTCGCGTCCGTTCGCTATCGTGGCTGTCGCGAGAGAGAGCGAGTGACCCTTCCCCTTTCGGCAATTAGCCGGGCCGCTCTCCTTTCTTCGGCGCTGGTTTCCCGCTGCCGCTGCTTAGATGCGTGCAGCTATCTCTCTCTTTTGCCTGTGCTGCTCATACTCATGCGCGCTCTCTTTCTCTCCAGTGCTGTGCGTGTCATATACACGCTCTCTCACTCTCTATCTAATGCTGCGCGGGTACCGTCTTGTTTACTTCTCCGTAAACTCTGCCGTGCCCGCGCGTTCGGCTTATACCCGATTCTATTATATATATATCTATATGACGTGTGTGCGTGTGGCTCCCGACGCTTCGCTTACTCGTGTCTCACCTTATTCATATATGTGTGTAGGGCATTTTGCCTCATCACAATATTAAAAAAATTAGGTTAGAAGAAAATGCTCAGTCTGTAGGAGAGAATTTTGAATTATAAGTTTATCTTCGAAACTGCATGAGTTCATGCCTTTCCTCGCTTGACGACTCGCTGACCCGTGTTTACAAATATGTAGTTGATGTTTTTCCTCGGCACATATGTTCTGTTCGCTCGCTGGCCCGTCCGATGTTTCCAGGCTGGTGCGTATGCGCGCCGCTCGCGTTTGAATCCGGCCGCTTCACTGCAGCGGTCGATGTTTTCGGGATGGCGCGTATATATCGTCGCTTGGGAGGAGGAACGTTCCATTTCAAAAACTTGCTATAAAAAGTTCCATTTCAGAAACTTTCTATAAACAGTGCCGTTTCAGATTGACAAGTATAAAAAGTGCCATTTCAGAAAAATTCTATAAAAAGTGCCATTTCGGAAAATTTCTATGAAAAGTGCCGTTTCAGGAGAAATTTTTTCCCTCGGAGTTTTTCTGACTTCCGGGATGATATCGAATGCATGTCTCTGTATGTACATGTGTGTATGTGTACACTGAGAATGACAACTTGATCCCACGTCGTGACGTGTTACTCTGAAAGTAAACTATTTCCATTACATATTTTCTTCATCGATGGATTTGGATGAAAATTGGTATCTATACGTTTTTGAGGTCGCTGATTACGAATCCGACCTCAAATTTTGGAAATTTAAATTAGAGCCTCTAAGATCACCTGACAAAAACTTGGAAAAAAATGGAATTTTGTTGAAAATTGGTATATAAAGGATTTCGAGGTCACTGATTACGAATCCGGCATCAAATTTCAAAAATCAAAATTAGAGCCTCTAAGATCACCTGACAAAATTTGGAAAAAAAATGGAATTTTGTTGAAAATTGGTATATATGGGATTTCGAGGTCACTGATTACGAATCCGGCATCAAATTTTAAAAATCAAAATTAGAGCCTCTAAGATCACCTGACAAAATTTGGAAAGATACTGGATTTTGAAGAAAATTAGTATACGTGGGTTTTTGAGGTCACTGATTACGAATCCGACCTCAGATTTTAAAAATTCAAATTAGATCGAGTCTCTAAGATCACCTGACAGAAATTTGGAAAAAAATGGAACTTTGTTGAAAATTAGTATTTATGGGATTTCGAGGTCGCTGATTACGAATCCGGCCTCAGACTCTAAAAATTCGAATTTAGCCTCTAATATTGCCTACCGAAAAATTTGGAAAGATACTGGATTTAAATTAAAAATGGAATCCATGGGTTTTTGGGGTCGCTGATTACGAATCCGGCCTCAGATTTCCAAGACCCAATATAGACCATTCGAGAAAATACATACAGACACTTTTGGATTTCCATGTTTTTCGACCCGTAGATTACGAAAATCGAGGTCCCGAGGTCTGATTCGGTGGGTCGATTTTTGCCCCATTACAAAGCTTTCTCTTTGAGAAAGCAAAATCGATTTTTCGAAATTGCTATATGAGGACTTCCCCTCGATGAAAATTGGTATCCATGGGTTTTTGAGGTCGTTGATTACGGATCCGGCCTTTGATTTTGAAAATTCGAATTAAAGCCTTTGAAATTATCTGACAAAAATTTGAAAAGATAGTGGATTTTAATAAAAATTGGAATCCATGGGTTTTTGGGGTCGCTGATTACGAATCCGGCCTCAGATTTCCAAGACCCAATATAGACCATTCGAGAAAATACACTGGGTCTTGATGAATATTATTATATGAGGGTTTTTGGGGAGTCAATCAATGGTTAAAACAGTATAATACAGTAGAATTCGTATGTTTTTCTGGCTTTGTCATATGGTGTTCAGATGCTGATTCGATTTTTACGGAAACGATATTATCCAACTTTTGAAGATTTATAATAAATTTTAGTCATTTCAAACTGCAACAGGTGGTTGTTAAACTTAAAGTAGTAAAACGTTGTGAAAATTATTATTCACTAGTCAAAATCACTCACTCACTATCGCTCGCTCGTGTCTTTCAATTGCTCTATCATAATAATGGATGAACATTGAAATTTATAATTGTATTATCGATAAATAATTCAATTAAAAACCAAAATTTTGCTCCCCACCATTCTCGTTCACAGAGAATACGCCCACGCATGAATATTATCAAATTTGTCGATTCGAATGTAGGATGCGCCCCGGCTTCTCTATCGATGTGCTCGAACATATTTTCAAAAAATCAACCCTTCGTACGTTTTTAAAAGGGGGTCCCACCCGGACATCGGTGAGCAATTTTTTAAATTCTCCATACGCCCACCATAACTTGAATTTTTCAAAATTTTTTTCTTATGGAAATGTAGTCCTCGATCCCACCTTCCGATCTGCAATACCAAAGATACCTCGAAACTGTATAATTTTGGTTTAGCATGACTAAGAAAATTGACGAAAATATTTAATTGTCACCACACCATTTTCTTCCACAAAGAATACGCCCACGCATCGATGTTTTCAAAGTTTCCAACATTAACTATGGAAGCGTTGAAGCTCCTCTAACGATCTGCTCGAAAAAAAATTTAAAGAATCAACTCTTTGTACGTTATTAAAGAGGATAATACAGGAACATCGGGAAAAAATTGTCGATTGTCACCACACCATTTTCGTTAACAGAGATTACGCCCACGCATCAATGCTTTCAAATTTTTCAATATGAATTATGAAAGCGCTCAAGCTCATCTAACGATCGGTTTGAACAAAATTTCGAAAAGTCAACCCCTTGTACGGTTTTGAAGGGGATAGTACGGGAACATCGGTTAAAACTTTTTTTAAATTCTCTATACCCCCACCACAAATCGAATTTTTCAAAATTTTCTTTCTATAAAAATGTAGTCCTCGACCCCACCTTTCGATCCGTCATACTATATCTACCTCTAAATTGTATAATTTTGGTTTTGCATCATTAAGGAAATTGACGAAATTTTTTTTTATCACCACACAATTATTGTAGACAGAGGATACGCCCACGCATCAATGTTTCCACATTTTTCAAAATGAATCATGAGAGCGCTATTGAATTATAACAGCCCGTGACAATATATAACCTAAAATAGGCATAAAAATAGGCTAAAACGACCGTTCAGGTGACCTTTGCATCGCCAATTTTTTAAAATTTTGCAAACACTTATCTGTGATATCATTACAACTATTCACTGTATAGACTCACATTCTACCATGCTAATACACATCCTGAGTTATCAATATTATTCACATAGATCAAGAATTACTAATACTTGACACCACCTCACGTTTAGTAGTTATATGCATTGACGGTTAACACAACGTCTTTAATGTGCTGAAATTGACGAGAAATCATTAGTAGTGTATATGGGACGTTCCACGTCAAGTGAGCATGGTCAAAATTTTGTTCGCAATTCTACATTGACAAATTGATTGGTATCCATCCCCATAATACTCAAAAATTTTTCTCAGATTTTGAGGTACATGTATGTGGAAGTTAGTGTATGCACTCAAAACCTGAATTATCCAAAATTTAACTTTTTTCTCAATTTTGAGAGCCAAAATACTACAAAGATTATGAAAAAAATTGTTTGACACCAGAATCCTCCATCCGGATAGGCTACACTATTAATTAAACATGTTTCAACCAGTTTGGTTATGTTCGCCCACTTATTTTTGACCTTTCAAGTTATACGTACAAACCTTTGTTCGATAGCTTGAAAATGGTCTCATACATTTTTTTAGAAAAATTCCAATATCTCCTACAATTAATTGCTTAAATCTGCAATATCACAATCCCCTTCTTGTTAGTTTCAACATATGGGGCGTTCTTTGTCAGCTCTCCGAAGCCGGCGCGCGGACGCTAAAACCTCACGTTTTCGACTCTATATGACCCATATCTAAATAATGTTGGATATGCTATCAATGTAGTTTTTTCTCAGCTTTCCGATAGTGAATTTAGTTTTCCGAATGTTTCACATTTTCACAGAAAAAAAATATAAAACAGGCCATATCTCAAAAACCTATTTTTTTTTAGATTTTTTAACTAGTCTAGATCGAAAGCTGAGGTTTTTTTACGTTTATATGGACCTTCTGGATACCTAGACTTTTTTGTATTCGAGTAATTGAGTAGCAAACATGAGAAAATGCGCCGCGTCGGGCCGGGCCGCGCCGTGCCGCGCCGCACCGCGCTTACTCCACGCGCTCTAGCTCAAGTCTTCTGCTTACAAGAGTGCCGAAATCGGAATATATTTAATATCCATACAAGTCTCTATCAGTTGGATAAACTAATATCTAGATAGTAGATCATGTACTCATTTGGGTTATGGACTGAGATATGCGGACATTATTTCATTTCACATTCTTTGACCTCCGTTTTGGCTTTGATATTGAAGACTTTGCCATACTATGTTTCAACTGAACTACTTTTTCAGTTCGTTTTGATCTAGGAAAAATTTTATATTCCTCAGCAGATGAAATTTTTTTGACCATCAGTCTGTCATCGGTTGTATATCAAACCAATTATCAAATCTTTCTTTCAATTTCAGTTTAGCTTGCTCATAATCTTCTTTTTTGCTATAAAATACCATGGTTCCTTTACAGTAATTTCTTGCCCATTCAAATAAACCTTCTTCGGTTAAAATATGATTATTTGCAGAGCGTTGTAAACTTGCTCGTTTAGCACCTCGTTTCACATTAGCTCCAATTCCATCGCATGCTCCCTTTCCATGTGCGGTCGCACAAAAATGCCATTCCGCGGGAATGCCAAAATCTTTCTTATGATTAATAAGATTAGAGAAACTTTTCTGATTTTTGAAGTGTTGACCCACTCTATCGGTACTATAATAAATTTTCTTTGGTTTGTATTCTTTCTTGAGGTAATTTATGATTATGAGCAAGCTAAACTGAAATTGAAAGAAAGATTTGATAATTGGTTTGGTATACAAGGTACTCTGCAATTTCATGCGTTCATACCAACTCCCGATGACAGACTGATGGTCAAAAAAATTTCATCCGCTGAGGAATATAAAATTTTTCCTAGATCAAAACGAACTGAAAAAGGAGTTCAGTTGGAACATAGTATGGCAAAGTCTTCAATATCAAAGCCAAAACGGAGGTCAAAGAATGTGAAATGAAATAATGTCCGCATATCTCAGTCCATAACCCAAATGAGTACATGATCTACTATCTAGATAGTAGTTTATCCAACTGATAGAGACTTGTATGGATATTAAATATATTCCGATTTCGGCACTCTTGTAAGCAGAAGACTTGAGCTGGAGCGCGTGGAGTCAGCGCTGTGCGGTGCGGCACGGCGCGGCCCGGCCCGACGCGGCGCATTTTCTCATGTTTGCTACTCAATTACTCGAATACAAAAAAAGTCTAGGTATCCAGAAGGTCCATATAAACGTAAAAAAACCTCAGCTTTCGATCTAGACTAGTTAAAAAAATTAAAAAAAATAGGTTTTTGAGATATGGCCTGTTTTATATTTTTTTTCTGTGAAAATGTGAAACATTCGGAAAACTAAATTCACTATCGGAAAGCTGAGAAAAAACTACATTGATAGCATATCCAACATTATTTAGATATGGGTCATATAGAGTCGAAAACAAGCGTCGAAAACGTGAGGTTCTAGCGTCCGCGCGCCGGCTTCGGAGAGCTGACAAAGAACGCCCCATATCAGGTCCAGGACGAAGCTCACAGTGAGGATATCATGCCTTCGGGTCATCAATCTCAGCCAAACTCCCTGATGAGCCTTCTCTGACACTAGATCAAGCTACCGGTAGAGTTTGGAGTTCCAGCGCTGCCTTGTTATAGAACTTTTTATGACTTTAGACTGAGGCAGCTATATATAGATATACATATCTGCCTTGATTTGTCTAAAATTCACATAATTCTCATAATTTCATCAAGGAAATGATGTATTTCACTTTGTTTGGCACTATGAATAATTATTAACTCATGTGATTGACTTATATTGTGTGAACTGCAAGGCTAAGGTTGGAAAAGCTATTGACCGGTTGTCTCAAATCACATTCCTGGTTAATGTTTATAATTTCATGTGTAAATAACTTGCATGTGATTTGAGACCACCCGTCAACAGCTGTTCACACAATATAAGTGAAACCATAAGTTAATATTCATTCATAGTACCAAACAAGGTGAAATACATCATTTTCTTGATGAAATTATAAGAATTATGTGAATTCTAGACAAATCAAGGCAGATATGTATATCTATATATAGCTGCCTCAGTCTAAAGTCAAAAACAGTTCTATAACAAGGTAGCGCTGGAACTCCAAACTCTACGGGTAGCTTGATCCAGTGTCAGGGAACATATCTGTAGAGTTTGGCTGAGATTGATGACCCGAAGGCATGATATCCTCACTGTGAGCTTCGTCGTGGACCTGATATGTTGAAACTAACAAGGAGGGGATTGATATTGCAGATTTAAACAATTAATTGCAGGAGATATTAGCATTTCTCCAAAAAGTGTATGGGACCATTTTCAAGCTATCGAACAGAGGTTTGTACGTATAGCTTGAAAGGTCAAAAATAAGTGGGCGAACATAGCCAAACTGGTTGAAACATGTTTAATTAATAGAGTAGCCTATCTGGATGGAGGATTCTGGTGTCAAACAATTTTTTTTATAATCTTTGTAGTATTCAGCATAATTTTTGTTCTTAACTTTTTTCCATTTTCACACATATACAAGATTATTTGGGCTCTCAAAATTGAGAAAAAAGTTAAATTTTGGATAGTTCAGGTTTTGAGTGCATAGACTAACTTTCACATACATGTACCTCAAGATCTGAGAAAATTTTTGAGTATTCTGGGGATGGGTACCAATCAATTTGTCAATGCAGAATTGCGAACAAAATTTTGACCATGCTCACTTGACGTGGAACGTCCCATATGTTCCATGAATTGCATTCACTCGATAAGAAAGATTGAGCCAAAAAAATAATCCATGAGCTGTACATTACTCACTCCTCATGACACACCAGGCAGCAGATGGATTCCATATAATTTTTTTAATCATTAAGAAAATGTTGGAGATCACTTCCTTGGGTAATATTCATAAACATTTACTCATGAAATACATTCATATTGTGTTAACTGCATGGCTTAGTTTCAAATAGCTATGGCCGGGTCGGTTCAAATTCCTACATCAGGATATTTACTTATGACATTAGCTAATATAAATCAATCCATATAAAAGTATGATCGCTAGATTCGATAACGGACTCAGATATAGATAGTTTGCCTGTCCGGGAATGACTTTAAAAATTCAAAACTGACTTTGAAAGATAAAAAGTCTATGGTTGGTAACCTAACCTGTGCCATACATAGGTCATACAAGTGTCCAGTATAGGCAAGTATAACATTTAACAAGCAATTTATAAAGTCACTAGCATCCCCCGTCGCGGCTTTGCCTGCTCTCCGAGTTAATAGAATTCGAATAATAACACAGGCACACAAAAAAAAAAATTTTCGACGCAGGGGGTTTGACTATGTTTACTATATGTGTTCGGAGTCGCTGAATCCGAATCCGAGGTCGGTTTGAACCCAGCAGGTCAAGGTTTGGCCATAACCTTGAAAAACCTAGTAAATTAGAAGTTCCAGGACATTTTAATTTCTATAACTGTATAACTTGTACAGTATACGTCTAAAACCTCTAAACTTATAACCGAATAACACCATAAGCCCATAACACCATGAACTCTGGACGTTGTTTGGCCATAACCTCAAAAAACCTAGTAAATTAGAATTTCCAGAACATTTTAATTTCTATAACTGTATGACTTGTACAGTAAACGTCAAAAACCTCTAAACCCATAACCGAATAATACCATAAGCCCATAACACCATAAACTGTGGACGTTGTTTAGCCATAACCTCAAAAAACCTAGTAAATTTGAATTTTCAGAACTATGCATTGTATATAACTGTATAACTTGAATAGTTAACGTCTAAAACCTCTAACTCTATAAGCACATAACTCCACAACCCCATGACATCATAACCCCATAACACCATAACCCCATAACATCATAACCGCATAACCTCACAATCCCGTTATACTATATTATATAATCACCTAGGCTTATAATCAAATAATTCAAACTGTATAAAATCGTTTGGGTTTATGGGGTTCGACAAAGTTAACCTTCAAACTTATCAATATATTACCTTATAACCTAATAACAACATGCCCATATAACCCTGTAACCCCAGATTTTCGAGCCGTATTATCCTATAACAATATAACTCGAACTACGCTGTCACAAAAAGAGGTTTTAGACGTTTACTGTACAAGTTATACAGTTATAGAAATTAAAATGTCCTGGAAATTCTAATTTACTACGTTTTTGAGGTTATGGCCAAACAACGTCCAGAGTTTATGGTGTTATGGGCTTATGGTGTTATTCGGTTATGGGTTTAGAGGTTTTGGACGTTTATACTGTACAATTTATACAGTTATAGAAATTAAAATGTCCTGGAAATTCTAATTTACTAGGCTTTTTCAGGTTATGGCCAAAAACGTCCAGAGTTTATGGTGTTATGGGCTTATGGTTTTATTCGGTTATGGGTTTAGAGGTTTCAGACGTTTACTGTACAAGTTATACAGTTATAGAAATTAAAATGTCCTGGAAATTCTAATTTACTAGGCTTTTTGAGGTTATGGCCGAACCTCGACCTGCAGGGTTCAAACCGACCTCGGATTTGGATTCAGCGACCCCGAAAACATATAGTGAACATAGTCAAACCCCCTGCGTCGAAATATTTTTTTCTTGTGTGGCTGTGTAATTATTAACTATGCAATAGGAATAAAAACGTAACTTTCAAGTGTTTAAAGTTTCAAACCCCTGAAGTACTTCAGAATAAACAACATTGTTACTTCTCTCTTCTCCGATTTGCCCGTCCTAGAAGGTCCAACATACAACTACCCGTGTGAAAAACAATCTGAGCGTAAATCAATTCCGACATATTTAAATGTATGATCTTGAGCCTTGATTATTGTAATAGCAAAAGAAACCGCGTGAATGGCTCGTACAGCATTTTGCCACCTAGTGGCCAAAGAGAGAAGCCGGAGCTTCAAATTCAGGCATACTTCTGCCGTTGGAAATAATCCCTTAGGAAAATGTATGCGAGTTCAATTATATTTAGGCAATCGATTACACCGTTATAACATCGGAAGTCACAATAGGACGACCAATTTGAAGTTTTTCATGGGAAAATCGAGGACTTCAACAGTGATTGCCTTATACTTATAGGTCAGACCACGCCACTTCAGCCACATCAACGGCTAAAACAGCATCTCGCCACCTAGTGGCCAGAGAGACAAGTCGGAGTTGATTTGCATATTATTTCCACATTTTGCATCGAAACGTTCCTGATTAATTAATGATGAATCTTGATAGCCTATGACACTTCTGGGTAGTAAAGCTACTGTCAAAATTTAGAGGCGATTGGTTCAGTAGTTTTGGAGATTTTCGCAAACATACAAACAAACGTTTCCTCTTTATATAATAGTAAGATAAGATTCCCGGATGGGTAAACTATATCGGTTTAGAGGGTACATAAAACAGTCGTCTTTCCGGTAGCGCAAATGATAGCGTAATTGATCGGAAATCAGGAGGATGCTGGTTCGAATCCAGCCCGGGGAGCGTGAATGTTTCCTCTCGCAATCTCACTTTTACAATAATCCAGAGTCATCTACCATGTCCGATGAATAGATATTCATCGGTTAACTGAATGACTTGTGGAGAAAAACATATTGAGGTTTGGAACATACCATGACACCACTCAGTGCATTTTTCACATCAGGTTTTCCAGCCATATGGTTTTTGAATAATCTCGACATATCTTCTATTTTAGTATTTGCTGCCAAATTTTTCGCATTATCTGTAATACTCTTGAACATCATCTGGAATAATATAATATTTGATAAGCCCCAACATGGTATTTAACTGGACTCATTTAAAATTATATAAATTTGATGATAGCAAAGAAAACATGCCAGATACAATTTCCTGAATATCAAATGGACTGTGAGTGCCACAAACGACAAGTATTTGCAGTTAGCGAAGTGAGTCGAATGCGGCAAGCCTGATAAATAGCTCAATGTCGTGTTCAACCACAATTTCATGTTCATTCTTTTGGTGCAGCTTTTTAGCATCTTTCTCAGGGTTATGAATCGTCGCCTAGGAGGAAGGAAGTTCTATTTTAAAAACTTTCTATAAAAAGTTTTATTTTAGATTCACTTTTGTAGAAAGTGACAATCTATTTTTCGTTAATAGAAAGAGCCATTTCAGGAGAAATTTCCATTTCGATACAGGTGTCTATCTGCGCCTGTATCGAAATGAGCTCGTAACTGCATAGCTATTTGGATAACTCGCCTATATTGTATCTAGTGGCACGCTAGTGTTACCACCTTTCGTGTAAAAACAGCTAGTTTCAGAGTGACACTACATACATTAATATTGGGTTACAGATTTTCTGATCTCACAGGAACATCCAGCTAGAATCGATCTGGGATGTTATTCTTGTAGAATGCTCATCAAAATTGAAAAACCTTCACATTATAGCTTGATTTGTCTTCCGATCAATACTTTTTCCTTGAAAAAAAGGGTCGATTTCTGAATTAAATTCAGGAAATATTTTGTTTCCAATTGATCACAGTTTTTTCTCGCACATGACGATCGACTGCGAGATATCTCGTATCGGATATGGTTATATCGAGCTGCTGGCGTTGTCGTCTACTATAGTGTACAATGGCTATATGTACAATACGAACACATTTATAAATGAACATATATAGCTAGAATATATATTATGTTCTTACACCATGGTTATACATGTTGAGTACACTTATACATCTATATTGTACCGCATATGTTTACTCTGCGTGCGCGTAACAGGAGTTGTGACTGAGAGCAGAGCACAAGCGTATGGAACGAGGTCAGAGGCCGTCGGCACGTCTGAAAACGTACTATTTGTTATTGTGAATCAGTTGAAAATTGAGAACTGCAAAATGTGAGAACACGTATTACACTGTTTTCGAAGACGAAGAAGTGTGAAACAAATGTAACAAGAGCAAAAAATGCAAGAGACAAAGTGAGAGAGAGAGAGAGAGAGAGAGAGAGAGAGAGAGAGAGAGAGAGAGAGAGAGAGAGAGAGAGAGAGAGAGAGAGAGAGAGAGAGGGAGAGAGACAGAGAGAGACAGAGAGAGACAGAGAGAGATTAGATTAGATCAATTTATTACCTGTACATTATGTTGTACAATTTAACAATAGTAAACATGAGGTTGCTTATAACTAGATGATCAGGTGATATTTACACTTATATATAGCCTTAGCTTAGTTCAATTTAGTTTAATTTAATTCATAAAAAAATTTAATTTATAAAAAAATACTCCGCGAGATACGGAGGTCTGCCATACCTGAGGATCTTATACACCATACAGGCCATGAAGTAGCTACGCCGAGTAGATGTCATAAGCCAGTTTAGCTCCTCCCTGTAGGGAGAGATGTGCTCACTCCTCCTCATCCCGTAAACGTATCTTATGCCAGTGTTGACAAGCCGTTAGAAGACTAGGTTTCGCTCCTCAGAGAGATCACAGTGCACAGCAGAGCAGTAATCAATGATGGGGAGAAGGAGCGACTTTACGAGGTGGCATCTGAGCTGACAATTTGTACTCCTCCGGAATTTATGCAAGTGGTACATGAGGGCATGGGATCTGCCAGTGATCGAGGCAACATGCTCCCTCCACGAGAAAGTAGAGTCGAGGATCACCTTCAGGCTCTTCACCGAGGACTCGAGTTTAATGGGCGATCCATCAATTACAAGTCTGTCCGATGCCTTTGCAGGAGGTCGAGCAATGAAGGTCTCACTTCCAAAAACGATAGCCTTGGTTTTTGAGGCGTTTAGGAGCAGTTTATTCGTCAGAGCCCAGTGCACGATTCTGGCAGCGACCTCGCTAAGCATGTTGAGCGTGCGTAGTAAGTCGTCGAGGTGACAGTGAAAGTAGATTTGAAGGTCGTATGTGTACAGAATATAGTGTACTTCGGACCCAAAGCATAGTGAAATATCACCAATGTAAAGGGCGAATGATAGAGGGTCCATGACGGAGCCCTGGGATTTTCCCCTATTGAGACCACAAAACCCAGTGAATGTTCCGTTCTCACGCTCAACAAACTGCTCCCTTCCTGTTAGATAAGAAGCAATCCAACTAAGTGCGGCCATAGAAAAACCAAGTTGAGAGTCTGCGCAGCAAAGTGGAGTGGCAGACCGTGTCAAATGCCTTGCTAAAGTCGAACAGGAGTAGAGCAGTCAGTCTTTGCGCATCCTTGGCCCGACGAGCGTCATCAGTGAGTCTGAGCAAGGCAGTTTGCGTGCTGTGACTTCGTCTGAAGCCCGTCTGACGCCCATCCAGCAGAACTTCCGATTCAACGAAAGTACTGATTTGGTTGAAACCGAGTCTCTCCAGGACTTTGGAGAGGGAATTAAGCAAAGAGATAGGGCGGAAATCACCGAGACACCTATGAGTCTCGAGCTATATCTTGTTAAGCGTGAGGACTACAGCTTTTTTCCAGGAAGAGGGAAAGTGTGATTGAGTGAGGGAGGAATTGAAGACATCGACTAGGATGGGAGCAATGACAGAGAGTGCCTTAGAGATAAAGTCTTGAGGAAAACCATCAGTTCCCACCGACTGCGAGTGGGACTGACCTATGGCCAGCCTCACTTGGTTTTCGGTGACGTTCACAAAGTGAAACTTGGGATCACAGGCCAGTTCACCGTGCAGAAGGTTAAGTGTACCTTCATGGTCGAGGGCCAGGGGATCAGTGGCGATCCGGACAAAGTGAGAGTTGATCTCCCCCTTATTAAATCCTCCCAGGGTGTTAGTGGATTCAGGAACTAGTCCCAGGTGTCTGAGTTCCCCCCATATCTCCTTACTGTCAGACAGGCCAGTAAGTCTGCGCTTGAAGAAGTTAAGCTTGGTATTCTTGGTGCTCTCGTAGAGATATGGCAGTGCACGCAAGTTGGGAATAACAGGAATGAAGGAGCAAGTGTGTGAGAGGTTGCACTGCTCTTGTACATAAGAGTTTATGGTAATCAAAGTGCCAGACGGGCTAAAAAATTGTCTACATCCTCCGGAGCGCCGATGGGAACCGCCGCCTCCCCACTACGCCTAATGGAGATCCTGCCATCCATGTGAAATACCGATGGTCTTGGTACAAGATGACGCGGTTTGAGGCGCGCAATTTGATGGAGCTTAAACACGTGTTGAATGGCGCTGTTGAAAGCGAGCTTCGTCAGCTGGGGCGGTCTGCGAAGAGCAGGCCTGAATGTGGGCATCCAATTTGGGTGACAGTGCGCCCTGCTGTTCAGCAAGCGACGCGACGTCACACCAGACTCGACCCGCTCGACCCTCCCGACCAATGAGGGAATGTCGTCCAGCACCGCAAGCTTAGTGGTAAGGGCATCAAACCTGGCATTGAAACCAGAGCTGATTCCATCCGTTTTGCTCAGGAACACGAAGACAGCGTGATGATGAGGTCGAGAGCTACGAGTCCGTACACCCAGAGTTTGCTGAGGCGGGGGGGGGGACCGGGACCGGGGCGGGGGGAAGTCAGAACACACCGAATTACCACGCAGTTCCAAGGATACGCGCAGGCAAATCTTACACAGCATCGCATCCTCATCATCTATACGAGACTCAATAAGGCCCCCACACTTGGGGTGGTACGACTTGTGGCACATCATGCAGCTATACACATATGCATTTGTTCTGGCAGACTGTTCACAGCGCACACAGGTCGCACCTTCCAGCGGTGAAGCCGCTCAATTTACTGGCATTAGACATGATGGCTGCGGATGGACAGGGACGAAGAAAAATTCAGCAAAGCGAGAAAGCAAAAAAGGAGTGCACGCGAATGCAGAATAGGCCGTACGCTGAGCCACGAAAACGCTGTGTGCGACCGCAGTAATGCAGAACAAGCCAGTCGCAACGCGCGAGTGGCAAGAGCCAGACCGGGGAGTGGGCGGAGCGTTGCCCCGCGAGTAGGGCGCGCGTCTGTGGAGTCCGAGTGCCGGCCGCAGGATCCGGGGGCGACGGAATGGGGGAGCGCTCAGCTGTGAAGACGGATCGAGGGCCGCGAGTTGCGCGACAAGGAGCTGCTTCCAGCACCCATGCGAAAAGCCAATTAACGGGTGCGATCAGCTGAGTCGCAAGACTGTGTGGGTAGACAAAGACAATAGTTGCAGCAAAAATGAAGCAGAAATGAAATGAAAGGGTGATAACTTATACAAATAGACTTCGGACACTTGGAGACAACATTTTATTTACTACGAAAAGTGAAAGTAGAGATAACTGCGAACACATGACGTACTGAGAAAAAACTCAGTTAGGTATTTTTCAAGAGAATTGCACTGGATAATAAGAGCAGAAATGAGGATAGTTAAAGATTTGGATCCAACATTAGCTGGAACAATCGAAATAGAAAAAGATTCTGAATGTTGCGGACCTAAAGAATTGAATAGTATGATTGAATTCATTACTGAAGCGGAGTAGCCTGAAAAAGCAACAGTTGATTTTCATGAGCAGCCGAAAATCAATGAATGCCAAATTCGCAACAAACTCGGAGGTACCACTTGGGAATGTTATGGTTTTTTTAGACATCCCGGAAGAAAGAACGGATCGTAAAAAAAAATACAAATTATTGACCAGTACCGAGACTTTAGACCAATCGAAAGTACGTCACTTCAAGAGAAATGATCCTAGTCTAGATCACTAATCCTATATTCAGGAGCCGACCCATACTTATTAAAAACTAGCCAGAATCACTCACTCGCTATCGCTCGCTCGTGTCTTTCATTTGCTCTATCAAGAATATAGGAAAATAATGAAATTTTTATTGGAATTATTGGTGAATAATTCAAAGTATCTACGGACGCTTTTACATCAACATGTATCTCACCTCTAGGCCATCAAAAATAAGGTCCCGATGTCTGATTTGAGATGTCAATTTTTACCTCATTCCAAAGCTTTGTCTTTGAGGAAGTAAAATAACATAATCAGAAATAGATTTTGTAATGATCATGAATTTTCGTCAAACCTCGAGAAATATCAATGGGAATAAATATAATTTCTACTATATTGCATCTTATTACTATATTGCAACTTAAGGGGTAATATCCGGCAAATTTTTTCTTTCTTTTCATTTTTTTTTTATTTGCTTAAATCATGCTAAAACTATCCTAGAATCGACATCTACAACTCCCAAGTACTGATCTAAACTCAAAATTCGTTTGAATCAATTTTTACTGAACAACTTTCGTATAAGATACATAGCATTTTGAAACTTTACGCGTTTTTCTCAGAACCATGTTTTCAAATTCGGCGAGCAGTAGAACTGAAAAAGTTTACATCTGATTGACTTGAAATTTGAACTGTAGCTTCTTCATTAGATTATCTAGTGAAGTACATACCATTTTAGCGATTGATTAACAAAAAAAAAGTTATAAACAATTAAAGTCGACTTTTTTTGTCGAAAAAATTTTTTTTTTTTCAAACCGTCGCCATTTTGCGAAAAAGAATTCTAAAAAAATAATGATGTGTACTTCACTAGATAATCTAATGGAAAAGCTACAGTTAAAATTTCAAGTCAATCGGATCTAAACTTTTTTAGTTCTACTGCTCGCCGCAGAACAACTTTTTAAAAAAGCGGTTCGCAGCACAGCCGCCATTTTGTAAAAAAACTAACAATAAAAAATTTGTTTCTATTCTCCAAGAGTTGCTTAATCCAATAATATATTACTTATATATCTTAGATCTCAAATGTCGTTTAAAAAAAATCATGAAAAAAGCCTCGTTTTTTGAGCATTTGGCGGATATTACCCCTTAATAACTTTCGCCATGAAAACATGCAAATTTCTCATAAAATTAACGCCCACGCATCGACATTTTTCCATTTTTCACGATGGAAACGGTGAGCGCTCAATCAGCTATATCTATTCGTCAGATCAGAATTTCCGTCACGACGCTGATTCGTAGAATTTTAACGATTTATGTTGCTCAACTTGCTAAAAGTCAGTTTTCACATATTTCTCGCACACGCATCGATTTTTCCAAAATTCTTCATTTCTTTCAAATATCAAGTATTTTTTTCAAACGAATTCTAACTTTTTACAAATTGAAACACCGAATTTTAAGTACATACTTCACGCCCATGCATCAATATTTTCAATTTTTTCACGATGAAAAATTGGAGCGCTCAATGAGCTCTAACGATCCCTCAAATCAATATTTTCATCAAGACGCTGTTTCATAAACTTTTTTAACGGATTATGCGGTACAACTTGAAAAAAGTCAGTTTTTTCCATATTTCATGCCCACGGATGAATTTCTCTAAAATTCTCGCCATGGATATGAAAGCCCATTCCATGTTCTTTCGATCAAACATACCCTTAATTGCACCAGATCATAATCTCATGTATTCATCTGAAAGCATAAAAATCGCGAAGTAAACTACCAATTTTCAATCTCATACTTTACGCCCACGCATCAATATTTTTGAATTTTTCACGATGAATAATTGAAGCGCTCAATGAGCTCTATCGATACCTCTAAACAGAATTTTCATCACGACGCTGTTTCATATATTTTTTTAATGGTTTATGCGGCACAAGTTGACAAAAGTCAGTTTTTTCCATATTTCACGCCCACGCATCATTTTTTCGAAAATTCTCACCATAGAATAGGAAAGATCTTCGATTGATCTATAAATCAGTGAAACTCAAATTTGCACCATACAACTATTTCACATTTTTTTCTAATGGTTTATCGGATACCAAAAAAAACACAACTTGATTTTTACCATTTTTGACATCCACGCATCGTTTTTTCGTAAATTTCAATGTAGAACATGATACCGCAGGCAATTGATCCGTTTCATTTGTTTCCATGGAAGTCAACTCCTTCATTGAAAAATCTTTCCATGAAATTTCCGAGAGGATTAACTTTATAAGATACCTCGAAACTGTATAATTCTGGTTTTGCATCATCAAAAGAATTGACGACAATTTTCGATTGTCACCGCACAATTTTCGTTCACAGAGAATACGCCCACGCATCGACATATTTCAGCTTTTCACGAAATGGAAACTGAAAATGCTCAATAACCTCTATGATATTTTGACTGGTCACACTTGGAATCAGACTATATCAGAATATCACATATTTTTCTGGACGCATTAAAATCACAAATTACAACAACAATTTTCGAGTTTATATTTCACGCCCACGCATCGACATATTTTAGCTTTTCACAATGGAAAATGAAAATGCTCAAACAGCTCTATTGATCCATCTTATCAGAATTGTCATCACGACGATGATTTATAGATTTTTTGAACGTTTTATGAGGTACAACTTGTAAACAATTTGTTTCAATTCTCCAAACGCCCACGACTACTTGAAATTTTCAAAATTTTTTTTTCTATGAAAATGTAGTCCTCGATCCCACCTTCCGATCCGCAATACAAAGATACCTCGAAACTGTATAATTTTGGTTTTGCATCATAAAGAAAATTGACGAAAATTTTCTGTTACACCGCACCATGTTCATTCATATAGAATACACCCACGCACCAATATTTTCAAATTTTTCAACATGAATTATGGAAGCGCTCAAGCTCCTCTATCGATCTGCAAGAACAAATTTTCCACACACACCACAACTTGAATTTTTCAAATTTTTTTTTCTATGGAAATAAAGACCTTGTTCCCACCTTCCGATCCGCAATACCAAAGATACCTCGAAACTGTATAATTTTGGTTTTGCATCATCAAGAAAAATTGACGAAAATTTGTTTTTTCACCACACCATTTTCGTTCACATAGAATACGCCCACGCATCAATATTTTCAAATTTTTCAATATGATTTATGGAAGCGCTCAAGCTCCTCTATCGATCTGCTCGAACGAATTTCCGAAAAATCAACCCTTTGTACGTTTTTAAAGGGGGGTCCCACCCGGACATCGGTAAAAAATTTTTTAAATTGTCCATACGCCCACCGCAACTTGAATTTTTCAAATTATTTTTTCTATGTAAATGTAGCCCTCAATCTCACCTGTCGATCCGTCGTGCTGAATGTACATCGAAACTGTATAATTTTGGTTTTGCATCATCAAGAAAAATTGACGAAAATTTGTTTTTTCACCACACCATTTTCGTTCACAAAGAATACGCCCACGCATCAATATTTTCAAATTTTTCAATATGAATTATGGAAGCGCTCAAGCTCCTCTATCGATCTGCTCGAACGAATTTTTGAAAAATCAACCCTTTGTACGTTTTTAAAGCGGGGTCCCACCCGGACATCGGTAAAAAATTTTTAAAATTGTCCATACGCCCACTCAACTTGAATTTTTCAAATCATTTCTTCTATGTAAATGTAGCCCTCGATCCCACCTTTCGATCCGTCATACTGAATGTACCTGGAAACTGTCATATCATTGTTTCCGAGAGCAAGAAAGGTGAACCAGAAAAATGTACGGATCCATTTTATTATTATGTAGATACGAAATATACCTGATAGAAGCTTAATGAACAAAGCCAAAATCTTGGAACTCAGTGGAATGGGGATTAATAAAATATCTACCTGGAGTAAAATAATCCTCTATTCCGAAGGATTCATAACATATAGTCATATAGGGAACTTCCCAATCAAAGTAGAAGGCCTTCTAGTGAATGTCAGAGAGTATCCGAAGCAAAAATTGACTGCAAAAATAATGCGCTAAGAATAAATTCGGTAGTAATTCCATTTGCACTTTAAGAAGAAGTTACGCTGAAAGCAAATCAGCCCCAAATATAAAAGTTAGAGTATCAAATAATTTGAATCAAGGGTATCGAAATGGCAAACATATTACTAGATACGAATGCAGAAGAGAAATTCAGAAATTGCTTCAAAAATGAATCAGAACCTCAAAATGAGGAAAATTGTCCTGAAATCTAAACAAATTCCACTGAAATTTTGAACGAACCAGAACCCCAAAAGGAAAAAATGCTTACAAAATCGAAGATATTTGAACGAAAATACATTATGAGTCATAAATTCAATCAAATGAAAGATATTTTCGAGTTCAAGAAAAGTCAATCGAAATCGAAACAATTTTATAAAAATATATTCTCATCACGGAGGAAAGATTTTACAAGACACTGAATTCATCATTGACTTGTTCGAAGAATAAAATAGAAGCAATTGAACCTGTGATGAAAGAATACGACATATTTTATTTTCCGAAAAATCCATTAACCGTAACAAGGGATGAGATTGGCGATTCCCACGTAAGTCGACATTCCTATAAAATCGAAATCTTCCATACTAACCGAAATCGAGAAAGGGGGGAAAAATAGGTCGATTTTACGAAATTCGAAAAATATTCTATCAACGGATATGAGCTGTATCATGATAGAAGGCTTGCGTATACCTTGAAATGTCAGTAATAAGGTGGTGAAAAAATTTTTAAAAAATATTGAAAACTACTATTGTAAATTGAGGGAGAATATACAAAAAGTAACTTGCCGAAAAATGGTCATAGAAACTTCGGACTTGATCGAAATTATCAGGAATATCGTTGGGGTGCATCCGCGCGTTCAGTCAAGCGAAAATATTCTTCTCGTGTTTTTGCCCACAATGCGGCGTGAGGAGTAATGTAGACACGGGAATTTCTTGATTTTCTCCAATTTTTCAAATCATCCATAACGATAATAAATCTGTAAAATATTCATATCGTGTGACGCGATAAACGCGTCAGGGCCTCTAAGATCGCCTGATAAAAATTTGGAATAAAATCCGGCCTCGGATTTTGAAAATTCGAATTAGATCAAGCCTCTAAGATCACCTACCAAAAATTTGGAAAAAAATTGAATTTTGTCGAAAATTGGTATACATGGGTTTTCGAGGTCGCTGATCACGAATCCAGCCTCAGATTTTGAGAATTAAGATTAGAGCCTCTAAGATCACCTGATAAAAATTTGGAAAAAAATGGAATTTTGTCGAAAATTGGTATACATGGGTTTTCGAGAACGCTGATTACGCATCCGGCCTCAGATTTTGAAAATTCACCTAACAAAAATTTGGAAAAAAATTGAATTTTGTCGAAAATTGGTATGCATGGGTTTTCGAGGTCGCTGATCACGAATCCGGCCTCAGGTTTTGGAAATTAACATTAGAGCCTCTAAGATCACCTGACAACAATTTGGAAAAAATTGAATTTTGTCGAAAATTGGTATACATGGGTTTTCGAGGTCGCTGATCACGAATCCAGACTCAGAATTTTGAGAATTAAGATTAGAGCCTCTAAGATCACCTGATAAAAATTTGGAAAAAAATGGAATTTTGTCGAAAATTGGTATACATGGGTTTTCGAGGTCGCTGATCACGAATCCAGCCTCAGATTTTGAGAATCAAGATTAGAGCCTCTAAGATCACCTGATAAAAATTTGGAAAAAATGGAATTTTGTCGAAAATTGTTATACATGGGTTTTCGAGGTCGCTGATCACGAATTCGGCCCCAGATTTTGAAAATTAAGATTAGACCCACTAAGATCACCTGATAAAAATTTGGGAAAAAATTGAATTTTGTTGAAAATTGGTATCCATGGGTTTTCGAGAACGCTGATTACGCATCCAGCCTCAGATTTTGAAAATTCACCTAACAAAAATTTGGAAAAAAATTGAATTTTGTTGAAAATTGGTATACATAGGTTTTAGAAGTCGCTGATCACGAATCCGGCCTCAAATTTTGAGAATAATAATTAGAGCCTCTAAGATCACTAGATAAAAATTTGGAAAAAAAAAATTGAATTTTGTCGAAAAGTGGTATACATGGGTTTATGAGGTCGCTTATTACGAATCCGGCCTCGGATTTGATTACTTCTAGTTAGAGACTCAAAGATTAGCGACCGAAATATTAAAAAGATACTGTATTTTTATGGAAACTAGCAATAATCTCTCGCTCGCTGTCGCTCGCCCGTGTCTTTCGAGTGGATTTTAATTGAAAAATGTACGAAATATTCTATAATCTTCAATATTCAACTCAGTTTCAATAAGTTATGCTTTTAATTTATTGAAAATAGATATCAATGGACTTCATAATGCATATAAATTATAGCCCTCGATCTTCTCTTTCGATTCATCATACCACATTTTCTTCAAATCATCATTTTCTAAGTTGTTTATCAGATAGAAAATTGGAGAAAAGTGGTTTTCGGCAACGCGGCAAGTTTTCTATGACGTATATTACGCGCCCACGTCTATTTTTTTGGATTTTCCACCTCAGATTATGAAAGCGCTCATTTTCCTGTATAAATTTGCAAAATCAAATTTTGAATAGATAACCCATCTATACTATTTTTTCAACGTTTCCTGGAATCAAACGTCAAATAATTATTTTTGGTCAATACGCCCCCACAATATCAATTCTCCCAACACATAGCCAAATGTAATTGTAGCTCTTGACCTCCTCTTTCGCCCCACAATACCGAGTATTCTTCAAATCATCAAGTTCCATGTTGTATATTACTTCAAAATCTTTCGTATGACGAAAATTCGGCTACACATGATTTTCCACAACTTAGATCACGCTCACGCGTCTATTTTTTTGAATTTTTGACCTCAGATTATGAAAATGCTCGGCCTCCTCTATCGATCTGCCAGATCCGATTTCAAAATACTCTAACAAAACATTGTTTCCAAGAGAAAAATATGGGAATCATAAATTGTGTACGGATTAATTTTAATATAATGTAAATATTCAAGCCCATTAGATATTCTTTCGATCAAACATACTCTAAATGGCACCAGATCATAATCTCACGTATTTATCTGAAAGCATAAAAATCGCAAAGTAAACTACCAATTTTCAATTACATACTTCATGCCTACGCATCAATATTTTTGATTTTTCCACGATGAATAATTGAAGCGCTAAATGAGCTCTATCGATACCTCCAATCAGAATGTTCATCACGACGCTGTTTCATACAATTTCCAACGGTTCATGCGGTACAAATTGATGAAAGTCCGTTTTTTCCATATTTCACGCCCACGCATCATTTTTTCCAAAATTCCCACCATAGAATGGGAAAGATTTTCGATTGATTTATAAATCAGTGAAACTCAAATTTGCACCATACAACTATTTCACAGTTTTTTCCAATGAGGATACCAAAAAAACGCAACTTGAATTTTACCATTTTTGACATCCACGCATCGTTTTTTCGTAAATTTCAATGCGGAACATGATACCGCAGGCAATTTCCCTTTGATCCGTTTCATTTGTTTTTATGGCAGTCAACTACTTCATTGAAAAATCTTTCCATGAAATTTCCGGGAGGATTAACTTTACAGTATAGTATAGTAGTGTAGATTAGTATCCATGGGTTTTTGAGGTTGCTGATTACGAATCCGGCCTCAGATATGAAGATTTCAAATTAGAGCCTCTAAGATTAGCGAACGAATATTTGGAAAGTTAATGGATTATAATAAAAATTAGATTCCATGGGTTTTTGACGTCGCTGATTACGAATCCGGCCTTCGATTTTGAAAATTCAAATTAAAGCCTCTAAAATTGACGATCGAAAATTTGAAAAAATACTGGATTTTGATGAAATTGGTATCCATGGGTTCTTTTGGGCGTTGATTACACCTCGAGCTTTGGATGGAAATAAGCCTAAACCTTCAACATCATCGATGGTAACGAAGAAGCATCCATTTAGATGGTTTACTGAATAAAGAGGCATTTCTTCTACTCTGGTGCCAGCAAAAATCGGTTGATTCCATTCAAAATAAACTTATGTTGGAAATGTAATAAGCATCGATCAGAATCAAAAGCAGATGCTTCTAGTCGTGCTTTCGGTGCTGCAATTTATATTAAAATTGTAAGTAAAGTTGGGGTACATGTATCTCTTCAGTTGGCTAAGACTAGAGTAGCCCCTCTTAAAGTTCAAAGTATTCCAAAACTCGAACTGAGTGCGGCTGCACTTTTGGCTGACTTAACTAGTCATTTCATTGAGGCTATGCCTATTGAAATAAACTCTATTCATTGTTGGTCTGATTCCAAAGACGTCCTCTATTGGTTAAGAGATCATCCAGTGCGCTGGAAAACTTATGTCGCTAATCGATGTGCGGATATTTCTCGGTTATTTCCAAACGCTCATTGGCATTACGTTAATACTAAATTAAATCCCGCAGATGTGGCCTCTCGAGGTATAGAGCCAAACCTGTTGAAGGAATTTGATCTTTAGTGGAATGGCCCACCATTTCTACGCAATGATTCGTTACCCTGGAGTACGGAATTAGACGACTTGAGCCCTCATACGGCTTGTGAAGTAAAAGTCGCTAGTCATGCGGCAGCAGCTGCAGAAAATCACTATGTTTGGGATCTCATCGATCGGTACTCGACTTTGAACACTCTTCTGCGTATAACTGAGTTGGTGTTACGCTTCACTGTGAAACTACAGATTCGCGTTATTGCGAGAAGAAGATCTGTTATTAACTCTAACTTAACACTAAAGCTGAACACTGATATCAAGTTCAAATTAGTGGAATTGGCTTTTATCAATGTCGAGGCTATTTTTAATCCCTCTCGCACACCTTCGGTAGCTGAGAGAGAGAATTTTCGTTTGTTATGGGTATTCTTCCATCAACAAATTCATTTCGTTAATGAAATAAAGCTAGTCAAGGCCGATAAGCTTAAATCTATAAAAGGTCCTTTAAGTAAATTAAATCTCACTCTACTGAGTGAATTGCTTCACGTAGCAGGTAGATTGAAGCACTCAAGCATTCTTCTCGAACAAAAGTTGTTGGTTTGGTGTTACCTTCTGAAACTACATTTTCCTCTATGATAATTCGTCACAAAACTAATATAATTAGTAATAATAATTCGATTTTTTGATAATTCGTATCAAAAATCTTCACGGGGGTACGCAGTTGACTCTCGGTACAACTCGCCTTCAATATTGGATACTTAATGGTCGCCGCGAGGTGAAATCCATTATCCACTCATGTCATACATGCATTCGTCATGCCACTTCAATCAAAACTCAGCTCATGGGAAACTTGCCCGCAGAGCGCGCCTCACCATCTGATCCCTTTGAACATTCTGGGGTTGATTACGCGGGTCCCATTCCTGTTCGAGCTTTGCTCTTACAAGGAAAAATCACAACAAAAGGGTATATTTGCATTTTTGTGTGTTTATGTACTCGTGCGGTTCACCTGGAGGCAGTCGAAGACTACTGCACTGGTGGATTCATTGCCGCTTTTGAGCGCTTTCAAGGTGAACGTGGTCACTGCAAAGAGTTAGTCAGCGATCAAGGGACTAACTTTGTTGGAGCTGATGCAGAATTGCGCCGTATGTTCACGGAAGCCTCCGCATACACTCAACAAATTGCATGTAAACTCGCCGACGATGGTACAACTTGGCGTTTGAACCCTCCTAGTGCACCACACTTCGGTGGCATATGGGAATCAGGGGTCAAGGCTGTCAAGCATCACCTCCGTCGTGTGATGGGCGATCGTATACTAACTTTCATTGAATTACAAACCTTGCTCAAAAAGATTCAAGCTTGTCTCAATTCGAGACCAATACTGGCTTTATCTGACGATCCTACTGATCTTCAATTTCTATCACCCTCTAACATAACTATTCTGCGCGATTCTTACATCATTCCAAGCTCCGACATATCTGATAAAAATGTCTCTGTAGGGAAGCGATGGGAGCATGTGAGAAAAATGACGCAGTGTTTCTAGCATCGTTGGGCTCCCGAATACTTGATCTCACTTCATCAGAGGAACAAGTGGAAGTTTCCAACACGCAATTTTCTTGTTGGAGATCTGGTCCTCATTCGAAATGAATTAACACCGCCTTTAAAGTGGCCTCTTGGTAGAATTATTCACACCACCGTGGGTAGCGACGGGTTGGTCCGCGTGTGTAAAATCAGAACCGCTTCGACCATTCTCGATCGTCCAGTTGTTAAAATTGTACTTTTGGAGCCAAGAGCAGCAACAACTTCAGACTAAGCCTATTCCTAAAATTATTTTTTCCTTATTTTCCTATTTTTCCTTTCCCGCCTGTCCCAATTCCTAGTATTTTTGTTTCAGATCATTCGCTAAATGTCACGACGAACGATGGTGGGCGGAATGGACTAAATTCACCCTAGCCATGTGGCTAATAACACTACTGTGCAGGCGCCCGTCTTGGCTTGTGGAGCGCTCGGACCGCGGAGGAGTGGCTCGGTGCTCAAGCCAAGCAGTCTCGCTACAGAGGGCCCACTGGCAACAGGCCTCGGATGGTTTAGCTATCCGCGACTTATAATAAAATCACTAACGTTCTTCAAATAAATTAGTTTTTCACTCATAACTTTTGAGCTGAATTATTTATCCAAAAATCCAGCGTTCCTTAGAGCACTTGATGCGATCTACGCTTTAGAAAATTCTTCTGAAATTAATAATGATAAATAATACAATTTAAGTACAAAACAATCGACAATCGAGGTCTGGTGACGTCGCGTTTTGCGGGGGCGCGCTTCGACGTATGTCAAATTATGATATGCGCTGAATATGATTTAGTTATAGTTCAAAATCGGTTGAATTACCTTAAATCAGACTTTCAGCAGCATTCCAGAATTCGATGGGAACCCCGATACACTACCATTGTTCAGAGACGCACTGAGGAACGTAGTTAGACAAGTCGGTAAAAACAACGAGCGGACAATTTTATTCTCATTAGCAAATAAATTAAAAGGAAAGGTCGGTGATGGATATAAGTTGCGATTGAATTATTATAACAGTATAGAGGAATTGCTGACGGAATTGTCAACCCAATATAGTAGGAGAGGGGGAGTAGACAGAATAATGGCAGAACTCAAGATAATGAGACAAAACGAAGGAGAATCGGCTGTGGATTATGGACTACGAGTAAAGACGCTACTTCATCGAATATTGAACATCTACGATAGCGATCGCACACTGTTAGACTCCCAACGAATAAACTATAAACGCAAAGTCGAGATTGAGGCCGCGGAAAAATTCCAATTGGGGTTATTAGGCGGATTGGAACATCAAGTTAGAAGCATGCAGCCTCGCACGTTAACTGAAGCTATTGCAGTAGCAGCAGACTTCGAAGAGAAAACCAGTACGCGGCGGTTGGTAGAACAGGATAAGAAAAGTCCAGAGGAGATACTCCGAGATTTACTTCTAGGAAAAGATTTTGGGAATACGGTCAGACGAACAATGGCAACACCAGATGTCAGATGCGGGTACTGTAACACCGCGGGGCATAGCAAAGATAAATGCAGAAGAAAGAAATATGAGTCGAAAAGGCGTGAATTTTGTAACGGTTCAGGCCATGTATACAATGAATGTTTTAAGTTGGAGATTCTGATAAAAAATGGGAAATTGCAAGCGGATCAGATAGAGTCACCGGTGGTACAAAACTCAACGCAAATCGTACAAGCGGTCAATCAACTTGCGACGCAGCCACTGCTATACTTACAACAGCCGACAGTATACCAGAACGCTTCGGTTGCAGAAAACGCAAGCGCGAGTCAGCCGAGCGGCGGGGGTCAAGGTCAGGCTAGTAGACAATATGACGGCGCGAACAGTAACGATAACAGACAAATGTCAGATTCCGAGACGGAGACGGTTACAATAATAACGACAGAAATTATAATGATCAGAAGGACAATGGTAGACACAGTAATCGTAATCAAGATTATAGAGATAACAGATATAATTCAAACAGTGATAGAGGAGGCAGGTTCCGCGACGATAATAGGTCACGAGATTATAATAGACAAGAAAAATATCCACGCGATAATTACGGCAGGGACCGCTCTAGGAACTTTGATCGTCGCGATGGGAATCAAGAAAGGAACTATAACAACAATGATAGGGAGCGCCCACGATACGATAGACGCTGGGAAAGTAATAATAGAAGGCCTTATGGCAACAACAACAATTACAATGGGAACGGATCACGCGATCGCAGGAACTACGGGAATAATGACAATGGTAATTACAACAATCGTGAACGGTCACAAGAGCGTAATGGTTATGGTAATAACAGTTATAATAACGGTAATAGCTATAATAACCGTGGACAGCCGCAAGGGCGTAGGAACAATGATAATTATAATAATGACTCTATGGACCAGCCGAGGAATAATGGAAATCAGCAGAACCGATCAGACGGGCCTTTAAACTCGCAAGATGCTCGGCGCCGGAACTAGGTGTCGAGCTGCAAAGCAAACAAGTCTCGGGGAAAAAAGTGACGTTGAAAGGCATATAATAAGGTTGGCAGCGAACCAAGGAAGACGGCCACCCATACTGGAGTTGAAATGCGACAAGTTGATCGGAGGACTTAGGAGATTTTACGTCGACACAGGCGCAGACATAACCCTGATAAAAGACTACTTTGTGAATCCGTACTACCCAATTGACACAGACAGAAAGGTAGTAATTAACGGAGGTGCGCCAGGGGAAATTTGTAGTATTGGAACGATTACTATGGATCTAGAGGGATTCGAGTGCACTGCACATGTCGTGCCGAGTGACTTTCCAATTGATACGGATGGATTACTCGGATGGGATGTAGTGAGCAGAGGGCGAATAAATGGAGTATGTAGACAATTAGAATTTGAAAATATGGTAGTACCCTTTGTGGAAAAGGAGATGTTTGTTATCCCCCCACTAACGAGACAAGTTATATATTTTCGAACAAATAAGATTGAAGAAGCCGGATTTGTACCCTTACAGAATTTAGGGCCAGGAATATTATTCGGAAACTTCATTACCCAAAGTGATAAGGAAGGAAAGGCTAGGGCCATTTGCATAAACACAAATGACGAAGAGATACAAATAGAAGTGCCAGAAATAGCTCTAGAGCAATGTGAAGGTTTTCCAATTGAAAAGGGGACGTTTAGTTTCAAGGAGGACGAGATATAAGGAAAGGACGGGGAGAAACATGAATTAAGAGAAACGCCACACGTCATAGTACGTAGGACAATATCTAAGGAGACGGAAGAGAGGGCAAAGAAAGTTTATGATAGACTCGATAAACAGACTCTAAAGGATTTCAATAAGGAAGAAATAAAACATATTAAAGAGATAATCGAGGATTTTGCACATGTATTTGCTCTTCCAGGAGAAAATTTGAAAGCAACTACATTAATCAAACATAAAATTCCAACAACAACAGATGTTCCGATCAAGGTGAAGCGCTATAGGACACCTCAGGTTTTGAAGGAGAAAATGCAGAAAATGATTGACGAATTAATGGAAGCGGATATAGTACAAATTATATTAACATTCGATTTGATTTTTTTTTTCTTTCGAATATAGAGGCAGATCGCCAGAAATTGATTATTCTTTTATTACTCAAGTAATCAATCTTATCAAGGAATTTGGGAATTTTGGAAATTTAGTAATTTGAAGGAATTAGTAATTGGGTTATTGATTTTTTTCATTTTATTTTTTGTAATTGATTTTGAGAAATTTGAAAATTTCGAATGATTTGGGAATTTTGAAAAATTTGAAAATTTTGGAAAATTTGAAAATTTTGGAAAAATTGAAAATTTTGGAAAATTTGAAAATTTTGGAAAATTTGAAAATTTTGGAAAATTTGGGAACGAGTCCACCAGCAAACCCCTGCAATGTCGGTAAGCATGCGAGTCCATTAGCATGAGAGTCCACCTGTAAGAGTTCACCCGCAAGAGTTCACCCAAGGCTAGCAGCATACTACAATGCCGACAGGCGTAAGAGTTCACTCAAGGCTAGCAGCATACTACGATGCCGACAGGCGTAAGAGTTCACCCGCAAAAGTTCACCCAAGGCTTGCAGCATACTACGATGCCGACACTAATAAAATGATTGCAATAGTTAGTGGCCTCGATTATATGTAGATTATATTTCATCAGACATCAAATTCATTGAAAAAGCCAAAAGTTGAAGTATTTTTTTGTTTCATTGTAATGATTTTTTCGATTACAAAATTGAGAGGAAACAGAACTCAACAGAACACGTAACATTAGAAATTTTGAGAATTTTGGAAAATTTGAGAATTTGAAAATTTTAGAAAATTTGAGAATTGGAAAATTTTGACATATTTGAAAATTTTGAGGAATTTGAAAATTAAAAAAAAAAAATGTAAAAATTTCAGAAATTTGGAAAATTTGGAAAAATTTGAAATATTTGAGAATTTAAAAAAATTTTTTGGAAAATTTGAGAATTTGGAAATTTTGACATGCGAGATGTGTAGATACGAGATGTGTATGTTCGATGGTTGCCGGGCAACTTCGGGGATAATGTTATCCATTCGCTAAGCCGCTCGGTCGGTAATCTTGTCCATTCGCCAGGCCAAATGGTATTTACATGGGATAAGCTACCCAGGAGGCTCGAAAACCATTATAATTCGTCCTCAGCTATGTTATTTGCTAACAATAGAGATATATATGCATGGATATTTTGATGTTTCGCCAGGCAATCTTGGGGGTAATGTTGTCCATTCGTCAGGCCGCTCGGTCGGTAATCTTGTCCGTTCGCCAGGCCAAATAGTATTTACATAGGATGAAGCCACCTAGGGGCTTGAAAACCATTGTAATTTGTCCTTAGCTATGTTATGTGTTAACAATAGCAATAATAATTACCGAGATGTTCGATGTTTGTCGGGCAATCTCGGGGATAATGTTATCCATTCGTCAGGCCGCTCGGTCGGTAAACTTGTCCGTTCACCAGGCGAAATAGTATTTACATAGGACGAAGCCACCCAGGGCCTTCGAAACCACTATAATTCGTTTCTAGCCATCTCATGTGGTTATTTATTCAATAATACACCCTGTTGAATTATTATTTGAAAACGGGAGTATGGGTGTATATGAGAAAATGTCAATTAAATCAAAGATGGAGAAGAAGGATGATTCGGAACGATATTTAGAATCATTTATAATTGATATCCGTTCATAGGACCGAGTACATTCAAACAACGTAGATATTACTATAAATATAATTAAGAAATCATACATAATTTATTCGTATCCTCAAGTATATATCAGAGTTTATTGATTACTGATGAGATTACAGATGTAATCTATGACAAACTGTAAATTCGACGTGCAGGCGTAAGCGTGGACGAAGAAATATTTTTCAAGATATATTTTTCTCGTCATTTCCAATTAATCATACGGACTCATACAGGAAAAGTAATTGGAAATTATTTATTCAAGATTTTGTTCCACGTTATAATCAACTATTTTGATTATAATGACAGTAATAATTATACATATATTTTTAATACTATTATGATCAACATAACGGTGAATGAGATATTTGACAAATTTCAAAATTTCAAATTTGGAAATTTTGGAGTTTTGGAGATTTGGAAATTTTGAAACTTGGGAAATTGGAAATATTTGATAAAATTGGAAAAATTGATATTTCAATATAGCAATTATCACTCTCTCGCTATCGTTAGCTTGTCTCTTTCATTTGCTCCAGCATAACTGTAGATGAATAGAATTAAAATTCATGTAATTTATCGGTGAACAATCCAATCAAGGAAGATTTTCCTTTACGGACTCATACGGAAAAGTAATTTGAAATTAGTTATTCAAGATTTGGTTCTACGCTTTAATTCATTATTGTTACCTTTCTACAATAACATGCATATATAATACTAATTACGTCTGTTATAATAATGGTAATACTTATAGTTTTTATATTTGGGAAATTCCAGTCGTCGGGGGGCTCCTTTATTTAATTGTTCAAAGACTGTCAACAGGAAAACGAAAGAGAACCAAGCCGACGTTACGTCAGGACATCGAAATGAAGCGAGGGCGCGACCAGGGAAGGGTCACAATGCAGCCACAGCCACATCATACCGGAATGCTGAGACCAGCTGTGAGCCTATCAGACCTAACCGAGAACGTGACCGCCCTATTACCAAGGAAGGGCCTGCAAGTCAACCAATCACTCGAAGACCTCGAGCATCGATTCAATAAAGAGCAAAAAAAGCAAAAAATGATTAATGAAGATATGTTTAATTATAAATTAGTATACTGAGAGAGCCAACTTAGGTTAGATTGATGTATCAGGGTGACATATACACAACCCATCATCATACTTACACACATACATAATTGTTACACCAACATGTAGCACAAAAATTGTAGAAAAATAGGAATATCAGACCCCACGGTCATTCGTTTAAGGATAATGAATTTCGCATATATATATATATATATATATATATGATTGATATATCATATTGTAAGACAAAAGTCCGTATCAGTAAAATCAGACAAGGACAGGACGATACTTAACAACTGGGACATACTTGATAGATAAACGGCGACCAAGAATATAATGAACGGCATTAGTAGTATAATACAGAATAAGGGATTATAGAGTAGCAACGAAATTCTACGAACCACGGGAATTCGTTTCAAAGGGTATCGGTAGGATTTCAAGGGATTAGAATCTTGGGAATTTTTTTATTTTATTTTTGATGGATGATCTGTCGGGGACGACGGGATGGCGGCCCTAACGTGTTACGTGGCTAGCCCCGTGATAATTACAATCGCATCGCGCGGGGCCACGCCACGGATATCGGAACGTTCTGGAAGGACGATGTTGAAATCGTGACGCACGGAGCGTAACTCGAGACGGCGGGAGGCGACTGACCACCGCCCACCGAGCGCGCCACCAAGGGGTTGCAACGGCACCCCCGCGAGGGATTAAATACGACCGCCTCAAGGCGCTCGGCGGTCAGTCGGCGGTTAGTCAGTCAGCAGTCACATGGCAATCGCACGGTTAACTACACGGGTAACGCGGAGACGGTAGACAGTCCGACGCTCATATTGTATACTAGTATTTGGAATAATTACACGAGCTCTCTCAGTGAAGTAAATTGGGAATAAAAGCACATCTAATCCAATTCCTGAGTACTGAGTTATTGACAACCTGATTCGACACGTAACAGACCCTTACCGAGTAAAACGTCTACGGTCAATACCGTAGCCGAGATCTGAGCCCAGCTAATTAAGGACCACGCCACGTAACAAAACATTCTATTCCTAAATCGTCCATAACAGGGTCTGCAAACAATGGAGAAATAGGAGAGCCCATCGGTGTGCTAAAATTTGTTTATCCTTATATAAAAAGTGATGGGGGTCAAAGTGAAGCGTCTTAACTCGTGAAGTGATTGGTCTAGATTTGACCACGTGATTTGTAGTATAGGTATATATATATATATATATATTATATATATATATATATATATATATATATTATAGAGTGGGATCAGGGATGTAATGATGTATACATCAGGGTTATATACGCAGCGTATAATTTATGTGGTGTGAATTGTGATCAGTGACATGAGACATCGGCCGATCGGCGTCATTTTCGGCAACTGTCTTTTGTGCATCCAACGTGGTACCGGCTACACGAGGATTTTCATCTGTCGGCATCCAGAGCAGAATATTGGACAAGGGCCCGGAATATATTTGGTAAAAGTGTAAGTCAAGTCGTTCTTTCTTATTATATTATAATTTTCTTCAATGTAGTAGAGTAAATTCACTTGGTTGTTAGATTAGTATATTATAGGTTAGAAATTGCTCAACTCAACTTGGGAAACTTTTTTTTTCTTGGAGTGTCTTCACATAGAAGTAGTTGTTTCATTTCTGATCCTCATTATTGTTTCCTGATTATCTGTATTAATTGTATGCAATGTACTAATTTGAACTTAACTTTAAACTATAACGGATGAATCACAATCTCCATCGCAACTGCATCATTGGAGTGCGGTTATATTTGTAGCTTCTCTCATTAAATAGTTACTGACGAATTATCAATAAGTGTCAGTTTTACAATGGTATCGCAAGATGCTATTAGTGCACTTTTACCACCATCTTCTACATTATACCAACCAGTAGTCTCATTTTTTAATACAACAACATTTTAATCGTTTTGCCTCCATAAAGTAAAATACTTATAAAGTATAGTTTTAGAAATATGTAATTTCAATTGAGCATAGTATGACGATCATAAATATTATGTCTTTGCTCTTGAACTTGGCGTTTCTATTTATCTTGTTGGTGACCAACTCTGTTCAAAACCTTTCCTCTTACGCCTATGACATATGACATGCCGGGTGTGACAGATGTATCATCCTGAACAAATTCATTAAATCTTTTAAATTTAAACAGTAAATCCTTATTAAGATCACACTTATTGAAGCACACAGCATAATTCATCATGAGATCTGTATTCTGATGCTACAACTTTTATGTGTTATACGCAAGTAGTATCAGAACTATTGAATTGTAACTATTGAATTCTTTTGGTTTTATTATTAGATTTGATGAATTTGAATTAATTCAGGAGTCCAATTTCAAGTAAACGTTAACCAAATGAAAAAAATCGAATTTATTGTTTTTTCTTGATCAATTCATATGAAGAGAATTATTAAATGCTCATTTCAAAATCCAATTTATGGATCAAACTTATCAACAAAATTTTCTGATGTAGTAAACTTCGTCTCAATAAAGTTCCTTAAATATATTGTTAAGTTTGCAGCTTTGGGAACTTTACATTTGGAACAATGGCCGAATACTCATTAGATGCTGAATTTGATGATTTGACTGATCGCGATCATTCTGTGTATGTGTATAATCTAATCATGTAATAATATCATAACCTCATATAATCTTATAATCATCTATAATTGTATAATGTTGACTAACTGCTCTAATATGCATTTATTAATAAATAAATCTAATAACTTATTCCATGTTTACATTTTTTCACAGAGAAATGATCGGATATGTAGATCAAATAACGGCTCCGGCAGAAGTTGGAAGAGGACCCAACAAATTCAAGTTATTCAAATTTGTATTGAATAATAATGGAACAAAGAGGATCCAATGCCTTATATGGGGCGATGAATTGATAAATAGATATCAATCTGATATCAAAATTCAAGAGGTATAATTCCATTTCATTCTACACTGGTTTAATTAATAATAAATATCAAATGATTATAAATGACTAGAATTGAAACATGATGAAATACTAGGACTGATTAGAATCAAATGACTAGAATACTGATTTGTTCGTAACACTCTTTTGATGTGATCTAATTTTTCCATTATAGATTGTACACATCGATGGTGGCCATGCCAAGGCTACATTGACCGGGTACCATCGTGAGGCTCTAAATCTGGTACCATTTGAAATAATAATCCAGAGAAATACAATTCTTGAATTTTTGGGTTCACATGAAGTTATACCTCATGCAGATATAAATCCAATTGATGTTACTTTCGATAATGTGCTGGAAGCTGTAGGATTAATCAGTGAGTACTTATAACTTTTACACGTTTTAAAAATTGACCAATCGATTTTTAATCTAAACTCATGTAATTCATACTCGATCATGATTAATTCTATTTGGCTCTAGCTAATTTAAAATTAAATTTTGTTACGTGGCGTGATCCTTCATATGCCGGGTACAGATCTCAATTTAAAATGATTATTAATAGAATGTTTTTTTCCTAGGAATCCATGGGTTCATCAAGACCAAGTTCGCGGAATCCCCGAGCAGGTATGGTGCAAACACTTATGGCTATGGGTCCATCACCAACGGAACCCACAAAATCACAGTGGACATAGTTAATTATCAACCCACTCTCAACTTCAGAAAAGGTGATGCTGTTGTTGTGGTTGGAGAAATAAAAATGAATGGTGAGTGTGAAAATTCATAATTTATCATCTTTTATTTAATTCAATATAGATAGAATCTTGACTTGGATATTAAAATTTAATCTAAAATTTCCATGATGTATCTATCTTTTTCATCTATATCTTTTTCATTATTTACTTTATCATCACAATTTTTCTGGTCAATTTGAAAATGCATTTTTCATTCATTTATATTCATGCATTTTCGTGTTTATTTAGGAGGAATTCTGACATTATCTTGCGCCAGTAGTTCAGAAGTTACACCCGATGAAGGTGTTCAGTCCATGGATATTGCAACCACTGTACGTGCGAATCAGCTCTTCAAACGAAGGCATTCCGAATAACTTTAATATGAGAAAGTTCTTTTGTGATTGAGTATTTTAATATTTATTAATAATAACTATGTTGATCTTCTTAAACAATATTGAAAGTATTTGAATGGAACTCGTGACTCTCTAGAAAATATGTCAAGATTTATTGTTACTAGACTAAGCAAATATCCATTTCCTAAGATTATTTATAATGAGTTTGAGTAAATTTTATAAATGTGCCTATAAAGATCAGATGATCTCTATTTGTTATTAATAGTAGTGGAACAGAAATTCAAAAGATGTCAAGTTAAAAAAGTGAATTTGCAGATATTCATGTAAGAAACATTAGTCTGTAGATTATTTATTAATGACATTGTACCTGATAGGTTGTGAATACAGAGCCTCAATTATACATGAATTCTGCCAAATTTATTAAACTTCATCTTTGATAATGAATAAGTTTATTATTAATGTAGCTTTTAATATAATGTTCTATGGAAAATTGTAATTTCATAAATTGACGTTATGTAATTGATTGAAACTGCGATGTTAAAAAAAACATTTTATGATATTATTACCTTCCCCCAATCTCCTACATGTGTGTTGAATAAAGCTATGATTCAATTCTGTAGTACAATTATTCAATCTTTTTTTAATTTTGAATATGCAAATGTTAATTATAACATGCAAATGTATCGCCGCCACTCGTGAGACTATGGGACTCGATTTTTCACGCTGGTCAGTTGTGCCTGATTGTTTCTTCATCGCGGCAAGTCATCGTTCCCATTTTGAGGGAAAAAATGTAAACGAATAAAGATCGAGCGCTTGGAAAGTTTTGACTGCAACGAATGTGGGGGAGCGGAATTCTTATAAGCCGTGTGTCAAACTGAAAAAATGAGATTGTGAGAAGGGGGACCAAGCGCACCTACACTGTGCTCAGCGCAGGTAATAAAAAGACACTATGCTCAGTGTATATATATAACCCTCCAAGAGTCAAGCAGTGAATTGTGAAGCCTCTTAACTCGTGTTTTATATAGGTATAGTCAATAGTGTTATATGTCATCGAGCCGGCGACATCATCTGTCAGCATCCAGCTCTAATCCGCCAGCATTTAGCTTTGAATTTAGATTTGAATTTGAGAAGAAAGTTGAAAACCAGTTATCGATGTGAGTTAGATTTATTTGATCAATGATGTATATATTTTTCTTTCGATAAATTTGGATTTTTTCCATAAATTTCGCCGTACAGAGTGGTTTGGTTAGTTTTGGTAGACTATGAAATCATACACCTGGTCACGTGAGCATATCCTCTTCACAAAAAAGTTTCATGAATTATTATGTGTAAATTGTCGATCTTTGAGGGCCAATCCTGAATTATTCATGAATTATTCTTAGGATAAAAATGTAATTATAGTGGACTAAAAGTGATACATGATATACACTTGATCAAGAGTAATTTTTCACTACAAAGCATGATCATAAATTGTTCTTGATTTCGTATCCAGAGCTATTTTCTACGATTATATCTCAAACATTGAAATACAGAATATATGTACAAAAAATAGTTCATGTCATGCATCTGTATAAAATCTCTTCAAACACTGATAATTTTGAACTGAATTGAATATTGATACTAAAATGAAAATGGCAACCTGAACAGTTTATTCAGTAAATTCAATCCGATTCAATCATCTACATTTGAGGAGAATATGACTCCATGTAACTCTGATTAGCATTTTTTATTTTCGCCATAGGTTTTTAATAAACTTAATTTATACCAGATTTCCACGAACACTGATAATTTGAACTGAATTATTCGATATTGAAGAATAATATTTTTGAAAGAACTCTGAAGACGCAATTCATTAATAATTTATGAAGCTTTTTAAACAAAAATTGTAACTTGACTATTTGCAAAGCTCATAATTCATCTATTGTGAAAACATAAAATGAGAAAAAGTGATGTGAATCAGAAGCTACACTGATTGACTAAGAATTTCCTCTTTACAACGTTTGATAAATTATTCTTACTTGCCTCCCCACAGCTATTTTAAAATTTATACTTTTCATCAATGAATGGTTACATTGAACACTATATTGATAAAATTTGGAATGTACTGGAGGTAACTCATGTTATCAATTCATATATAGTCTGCTGAAAAGTCAATAATTGTAGAGGATTGAATACTGTATAAACTATAAGCCGATACATACATTCATGAAATGAATTATTTTTAGTACAGTTTATATAATCAAATATCCTTGATTTCAATCAATTTAATCAAATTATAGTATTTCTTAACATCTTTCTAATTATTTATAAAACTTCCTTCAGAAAACAGTCACCAGTCTGCAGTCGAACCAATAAATGCAGAGTCCTGTTGGATCTTAAACAGCTCACATGTTTGTCTGAATATTTGGACAATAAAAAAAGGTTGATTGATCAGTGAAACCGAAAATAGATGGAACCAATTTTATTGTGAGTATTTATACTTTTTTTCATTTTAGGCTACCGTGAAACTGACAAGTTTCAAAATTGTTATCTGAATCATTTTTTATTTTCAGGTTGATCGGAGGAATTTATTTTCAGAAGACAACACAAGAATGAGTTCATATTATCAGTGTGAAGAATTGTGTATAAGATAATTTACTTTTTCTATTGTATATTTCAATTTTTTGTACTAAGAAATGTCGTACCTTATGATTAATAAATATTAGAAATACATAAGATTACCTTTCAATATAACCAGAACTGTAACCAATAACCAAACATTAACCAATAATAACCCTTCAACCCATAAGAACCCGAACCGAATAACCATAACCATAATTGTATAACCGAATTTGATAAAATGCGTCGAAGATACCCTACTCAACATGAATCAGAAGATCGTCAAATTCAAATACGAAGACTTGCCGCTGAAAATCAAAGACTAAGACGACAAAGAGCACGTGATTTATTATATGAAAGTCGTATAACTGCTGTGATACAACAAGATTATTTAGGTGAAATGAATATCAAATGCATACATTGTAACGCATCGCATTTTAAAGCAGAAAAAGTGTCAAATAAGGGATTATCTTTCAATGATTGTTGTAGTCATGGCACAGTAAATTTAGAGCCTACTCCTATATTTCCTAATGAACTTCTAGATTTGTTTAAAGGAACTCATGAGAAATCTAATGATTTTTTCAAACATATTCGTCATTATAATAATTCACTCTCATTTGCATCTTTCAATGCCAACTTGGTAAATTTTGGATCTCGCCGTGCAGGTCCATTTTGCTTTAAAATTCAAGGACAGATATATTATCAAATAATACAGCATTATACCCAGGTGAAAATGAAATTCCTTCTTTCGGACAACTTTTTTTTGTAGATCAAGACGAAGCAATGAATGTCAGAATGAATCAAAATTCCCATCTCGATCAAGAAACCATCAAAATATTGGATAAAATTATTTGAGAACATAATATATTCGCCCAATCTTATCAAATGATGAAAGAAGAAATAAATCAACAGCGCTTAAGAAATAATGATGAAAATGAACCTGAATTACAACTCCTGTTCTCCCTAAAACCAGGCACTGATAGACGGAGGTATAATTTCCAAAGAACTAATGAAGTAGCTGCTATTTTTTCTACTACCGCTGTTGGAGAAATTCCTGAGTCATACGTTACTATACGAAACCGGAATACGAAATGTTTGCAATGTGTTCCTTCGTTGGATCCTAACGTGGAACCATGGATTTATCCTTTACTTTATCCTTTTGGAACACAAGGATGGCATTTGAATATAGAATGTGTCAATAACAGGAACAATGATAGAAACAGAAGAGTTACACGTTTGGCTTATACTAAACATAAAATTGCTGTAAGATCCAATGAATTCAATCCAATTATTTTAGGTCGCAGATTATTCCAACAATGGTTAGTAGATGCTTACGTAAAAATTGAGAAAGATCGAATTCGGTGGTGCAAAGATCATCAAAAAGAAATCAAAGCCGATACGTATCAAGGATTGCATGATTATTTACAGAATTCTGCAAATGATATTAGTGGTCAAGTAGGAAAAACTGTGATTCTACCATCCACTTTTTTAGGCTCACCACGTCACATGCAACAATGTTACCAAGATTCAATGGCCATAGTTAATGAAACTGGAAAGCCAGATATTTTTCTTACTATGACCTGTAATCCTAGATGGCCTGAAATCTTAGAAAACCTCTTGCCAGGCCAACAACCTTGTGATAGACCAGATCTTGTAGCTCGCGTATTTCATCTTAAAAAGGATCGTTTACTTGATATGATTGTGAAAAATACTTTTTTTGGAGATGTCGCATCTTATGTCTATGTGATTGAATTTCAAAAAAAAGGCCTACCACATATGCATTTGTTGATAACTTTGAAACAAGCTTATAAAATAGTTATTCCCGAAACTGTAGATAAATTCATATCAGCAGAAATTCCTGATGCAACGGAAAATACACGACTACACGACATTGTCATGAAAAATATGATACATGGACCATGCGGTGATTGGTGTATGGTGGATGGTAAATGTTCTAAAAAGTTCCCTAAAGGCTATCAAAATGAGACGGTTATGGATGAAAATGGTTATCCTTACTATATGCGTAAAAATAATGGTATCGTCTACGAGATGTTTAACGGACACACAGTTGATAATAGATGGACCGTACTATATTGTCCAAAATTATTAGAGGTTTTCAATTGTCACATGAACGTGGAAATTGTAACAAGTATTCGATCTGTTAAATACATGTATAAATATGTGTACAAAGGACATGACGCAGCTAATGCAGTTATAAGTGAAAGTGATAATAATGATAGAATTATCAATCACGATGAAATTCATGATTTTATTGAAACTCGATATGTTGGCCCTTCTGAAGCTTGCTATCGTATACTAAGTAAACCATTACAAGATAAGAGTCATTCTATAATTCGATTACCAGTACATTTACCAAAAGAACATAATGTCGTAATTCCAAATGATGGAAACAGTATTGAAGAACACGTAGAACAAGCAAGCAGTATGTTACTAGATTACTTCAAATTAAACATTCAAGACGAAAATGCCCATCAGTATCTATATAAAGATATTCCACGTTTTTATACTTATAAAAAAGAAAAGTGTAATGGTGTAATGGTTTCCAAATGGGCAACTCGGAAAAAACATTTTAATTGCATCGGTCGTATGTACTCTATTAGTCCAACTCGATTAGAGCTGTTTCATTTGCGATTAATTTTATTGCATGTTAAAGGAGCTACGAGTTTTGATTCTTTGAGAACAGTTAATGGAGTGGTACATCCTTCGTTTACAGCAGTATGTTTGGCATTGGGTCTTATAGAAGACGATGAGGAGTGGATTAGAGCAATGGAAGGAGCAGTATTATGGATGATGCCGCGAAGACTTCGTCAATTATTCGTTCGAATCTTAATACATTGTCAACCAGTCCATCCTGAAGAATTATGGGATAAGTTCAAGGATGCAATGTCAGAAGATTTTTCACGCATAAATGAAGCTCTTTTGAGTCATCAAATGGCATATGCTCAGATTAATAACTTATTAAACAAAGAAGGTCGAAATTTATCTGATTTCCCTTCTATGGAGCAATCAGTTATAGAAATGGAAATGAATGATGAAATTAATAACGAATCACTTGCTCAATTTTCAGTTATCGGTCAACAACAGTACCAGCAGTTGAATGAACAGCAAAAGGAAATAGTAGATGTTGTTCTTCGTGCTATTGACTCCAATTCAAATGAGAACAACTGTATATATGTTGATGGACCAGGAGGATCCGGAAAAACATTTATTTACACTACTTTATATAAGTTGTTACTATCAAAACATATTAAAGTATGTACCATGGCGTTCACTGGAATTGCAGCAATTTTGCTTCCAAATGGTAGAACGGTACACAAAACATTTGGACTACCAGTTCCTATGTGTTATGATTCGTCATCAAATATCAAAATTCAATCTAAAGAAGGAATTTTCTTGAAAGAAACTAAAGTATTCATTTGGGATGAAGCACCAATGGCTCCAAGATATGCCTTAGAGATAGTGAACAGAACACTGAAGAATATCATGGGAAACGATTTACCTTTTGGAGGTAAGATAATGATCTTAGGAGGTGATTTTCGACAACTTCTTCCGATTAAAATGGGAGGAACAAGAAGTGAAACATTGAATCTTTCTATCAAGTTCAGTGAATTGTGGAGACATTTTATAAAATATAGTCTCACTGCAAACATGAGAGTTCGACCAAATGAAGTTGAATTTGCAAAATTCTTATTGGAAGTAGGTGATGGAATATTAAACGATAAAAATGACAACATTAATCTTCCTGAAAATTGTATTCTTGAATTCAATTGCAGTGTAGTTAATACCATTTTTGGGAAATTAATAGAGGAAAAGAAATTTGAAGAAATGTCAAGTTGTGCTATTTTGTCAGCTCGGAATATTGATGTTGACGAATTGAATAAACAAGTTACTGATCTCTTAGATGCAAGTACAGAACACATATATAGTAGTATAGATAGTACTGATAATTGCGACAATGGTGAATTGGATGAAATTTTATTACCCGAATATTGAAACTCTTTAAATCCATCCAGTTTACCACCATACGAATTGCGCTTGAGGAAAAATTGCATAATAATGCTCATTAGAAATATTAGTATTAATGAAGGTTTGTGCAATGGCACACGACTACGAATCATAGATTTTTCTAATCATTTATTAAAATGTCAGATTTTAACAGGAGACAAATCAAATGATATCGTTTTTTTGAATCGTATTACATTGTATTCAAGTAATGAGTACCCATTTACTTTTAAAAGAAGACAGTTCCCAATCAAACTAGCTTTCGCTATGACAATTAATAAATCACAGGGTCAAACCTTTGATAAAATTGGTATTGATCTTCGAAGAGACGTTTTTAATCATGGGCAATTATACGTAGCCATGTCGAGAGTTCGATCGTGGGATTCACTCAAATTCTATCTTGGAGATCAAAGGGAAAAAGTAAAAGTTAAAAATTATGTATATGAGGAATTATATTTATTAAATGACTATAGATGTTCGGAAGACAGATAGACAGATATTCGATTCTCATTACTATGTTTTTACAAAAATCAGTAAAAACAAATGCTCCAGGAAAACGTTGTGCGCGCTATACAGTTACACAGTTTCAACAAAATTGAAGAGTCGCAACCTTGATTAACATACCAATAATGATTGAAAATACATATATTTTTTGAAATACTTTTTTTTTTGGAAAAAAATGATTGAAATGTTAATTATGATGCAACCGCGCGCTTGCGCGCGTTGATGTAGCTAGTAGTATTTATTGTTGAAGGCAAAAAATGTATTATCAAAAAGAAATTGGGTGATTTTAATAATTTCATCAAACGGTATTTTACTTCTACTGTGTATATGTGAAAATCTTTTATCTAAACTGTTCAAAACCAAATCACACGGTATGTTTGTAAACAACGAGCTGACGTCAAGTGAAAGTAATACGTAATCAGCTGGGACATGTACATTTGGAATTTGCTCTTTAAATTCGAAACTATTATTCACGCGAGAGACTGGTGGTTTTATACACTTTTTTAAATCTTCATATAAGGTTTTTGCTAAAAAAATGTGTAGGTGAGTTTACTAAAGAGATGATGGGCCTTAATGGGAAATCGGGTTACGTATCTTAGGCAAACCATATGCTTTAGCTAGAACAGTATTAGTTTGTGTCAATTGAATGTTGTGGAAGCGCTTATTTAGAAAGTCTCGGTCATTTAAACTGGAAAGTATTTTATGAACTTTAGTTTGTAATGATTTAAGGGGGTTTCTTTTAACTATTTTATAAGTATGTTTATCTTCTAAAAATGAGTTCATTTTTTCTCTATATTGGTACAAACGACTTTTGGTACAAAACAACAAAGATCCTCGAACTCTGGATCAACCTTCGACATCAGCTGGTGGTTGCCAACGCCCGCTGTGACTTTCTACTCCGATGCAGAATCAACGATTTCTGACCACGACTTTTAATTAATAACCAAAAACAACTGAATAGTTTGTCTTTCCGCAGTAAGTTTTGCCAAAACCTTTTCAATTGACACAAACTAATACTGTTCTAGCTAAAGCATAAGGTTTGTCTAAGATACGTAACCCGATGTCCCATTAAGGCCCATCATCTATTTAGTAAACTCACCACACAAAACTCAGGTTTTTTAGCAAAAACCTTATATGAAGATTTAAAAAAGTGTATAAAACCACCAGTCTCTCGCGTGAATAATAGTTTCGAATTTAAAGAGCAAATTCCAAATGTACATGTCCCAGCTGATTACGTATTACATCCACTTGACGTCAGCTCGTTGTTTACAAACATACCGTGTGATTTGGTTTTGAACAGTTTAGATAAAAGATTCTCACATATACACAGTAGAAGTAAAATACCGTTTCATGAAATTATTAAAATCACCCAATTTCTTTTTGATACTACATTTTTTGCCTTTGACAATAAATATTATAAACAAATTTTTGGCACACCCATGGGCTCTCATATTTCCCCATTGTTTGCAGACCTTGTGATGGACGATTTAGAAATAGAACGTTTAAACAAATTAAAATTAGTATATAACTGTGAACGGTTAATTTATAAGAGATATGTTGATGACACCTTCTTATGTATGAAAAAAGAACATTCTGAAATAGTTATTGAAGTTTTCAATGAATACAATAAAAATTTAGAATGCAATCATGAATTAGAAGAGAATAATTCTATAAATTTCTTAGATACAACAATTATTAGAACCAACAATGAATTAATCACTAACTGGTATCAAAAACCAACATGCTCTGGTAAATTGTTCAATTTCAATTCGAATTATACAATTCAACAAAAACGTAACACCATTTCCAATTTAATAGATAGATCAGTGTTACCTTCAGATAAAAGATTCCATAACGACAATATTAATAAAGTTAAAAGAATATTATTGGAGAACAATTACCCACAGAAATTCATAGAATCATGTGTAAATGACCGACTTTGTTCAATTAGATTCACTAAAAAGAAAAATAATTCAGATGAAAAAAGTCCCCTTTGTACTTTGGCATTACCTTTCTAAGATACATTCTACAATAAAGTATCCGGCTCCCTTAAAAAACTAAACATCTGAACAGTTCCTTTAGTCAATCATAATCTTACAAACATAATAAAATTAGGCAAAGATAAAACAGATATTTTAGATAAAACTGAGGTAGTTTATAAATTTAATCGCAACGACTGTTCGGCATGTTATATTGGCGACACGAAGAGAAAATTAAAAGATAGAATCACAAAACATCGAAAAATTACTGACAAACCACTTCCGGTCCCTTTGCATTTAATAGAAAATAGTACACACACATTTGATTGGAATAACTTTAAAATTTTAGACCGCGAAGCGAATTATATGAATCAACTTATTTCGGAAATGCTCCACATCAATATGTACCAACACACACTTAATAGGAAGGAATACACACAACAACTCAGTCACACGTATAGGAAGCTTAGCAAGATTTTTCAAAACAAACACACCAATGTATCTGATGGTATATAAGACCACTAACGTTAGTCTTATACACAATAGTTTGACAATGGCAGTTGAAGCGGCCGCTTCAACTGCCGAACGTAATATTATATTTTCATTCAAAACTAGTGAAAAAGAATATTCTATTGTTTCTTCGTCGATTGTTTTGTACTTAAATTGTATTATTTATCACTTGTTTTTTAATAAAATCATCTATATCAGTCATAAATCTCCTCTTTATCCATCCCGGGAGCTAATTTTCATGAATTTCAAGGAAAGGTTACAAACAGGTTCCCAGAGGATTCAGGCACTGCCCCATGTAGAAATGTCTATAATATGCCAACCCTATTGGTAGCCCCAAAACATAGGCACTGAAAAATACTCAAACTTGGAATACACATGGCCTGCAAATGTATGAAGTCTGGAAATGTCTTGGAATCTCGAGATGAGAGAACTAAGTAAGACTGACTGACCCACTCCATTCTCACTCCAATTGGTAACACTGTCCAGTGATCTTTGCTCTTTGTCAACTGTGGTTTCTATATCAGTCTCACTCACGACATATACTCAGGTTGTCTACCAAGCAAATCACAAGTTAATTGGCTCACTTTCGCGAGTCACCACTTTTCATTAAGAATTTATAAATAAACACGTAATAAATTGACTCATAAAACTCACAGTTCTGTCCGTCATAGGTGGTAAAACAACCGTCTTCTCCAGTATCCTCATGACAATTTTCCATAATTCTTTCAGGAGACGTTTCAAGACTGTTTTCTCACAAGACTGGGCAAACAATGACAGACTTCCATCAAGTAAGTCCATCAAAGGTCTGAGTACTTCATCTGCTTCAACCGATGCATTATTACGTTGCACTAAATGATTAATATTCCCACCTTCTTTAGTAGCCAATAATAAATCTCCCAGTTCTTTTACGGACACTGTGATACGAGGTTCTAAACTCTGAGCAAACAGCATTGCTAAATCATCCAAAGCATTGTTCAATTGAGCCTGTAGGTCTTTCAAGATATTCGCTGCGCCTTGTTCTAAATGTTCGCCTCCCATTGATTCGAACATTTTCTCCAATTGTACACGTAATTGCTGGATATTGTTCATCAGGATACATGCCTGTGGGTTTAGAAATGATCAAGATTTAGTTTTTTGGATAATAGTACACTTAGTGCGGGAATTCTCGAATGTATCCCATGGAATCGATATCGTAGATCAATTCAAAGTTCTGAGTGATTTTCTAATCCACTCCGACTGAAATACTGGTTCCTACTGTGAAAATATATGTGGATGACTAGGTACTTGAATCTTTCTGCTGGTTCTTTATAAAATCGTTAGTGATCGACGCCACATAAAATGGATATCGAAATCTACATAGTCTCAATAATGATATCCAAATACTTTGAAAATATTAGTCCATTTTCAAAGTTTGAGTAGATTTCTATACGGAAGATTTGCGAGATAAATTTAATATCTGTCTGAATCAATTAGCATGGTAACATACACGTGTCTCGTCACTAAAAAGGTTGTCGATAAATGCATGAGCTTCACAATATGATTATACTCATGAGTAAGAATATTATTTTCTCCAAAATCATAGAGTTCACGTTTAATGCGAGGAACTCAATATTTCACAAGTTTCTTCTTCTTAGGTTAGTTTCATTAACACCGAGGTGGGGATACGAATCTCCTGGTTCGTACGGCCATCAACAGACGTTACTGTGAGTACACAGAATAGGAAAGCAGTCTTTTTGAGATTACATGTAGAATTATCTGAAACAAATCCAGCTGGCCCAAGCGCACCCCCCCCCGGATTTGGACAAGTTCATTTTTGATTTTTTCAAGTTCCTGTAGAGGTGCATTTTCATGAATGCGCGAGTAGTTTACGTCAACTGTCCGCGCCAAAATTCACGCGCACGCGTGAAGCTGACAACTTGTATCCGAAAGGTTAGATTTTGATAAAGTTGCATCATCAACATAGGCGATCACGACTTTCAGAAATTATTGAATCATCGACGGTGATGATGAATTAGGAATGAATAGAAAAATTATTGAAATATGACTAAGCAATTGAGTGAAATTGTTATAAAATTATATTTTTAAATCGAAAACACAAATGAGTCTATGTGATGAGGAGAATTTCACATCCAACTAAGAACGGAAAATAACAATATATAATTAGTTTCGAACGAAAAAGTACTGAGTTTTGTGTATTTTGGGTATGAGAGATCAGCATGGAATTTTTCATGCTATATTCCCAGTTCTGGAGTTGGATAATGGAAAATTCCAAAATCATCAGTATTTCAGTATTGAATTTTGCACAATTTGGAACAGTTCTACCATTTCTGCGGCCAAAAAGCGATTTGTGGTTATTATCCGTCAGGGATGGGACGTTTTGTTATTAATTAATTCTATGTCAATAATTAAAAAAATTAGTCTTTAATTATCAGTAGAATAATTAATGATTAAAAGAGTTTTATTTGATTATATTTGAAATGAATTATGATTAAAAATTTAATCATAATTGATTTCAAATATAATTGAATAAAACTCTTTTAATCATTAATTATTTTTAATATAATTAATGATTAAAAAATTAATCATAATTACGTTTTAAAATTAATTATATATTTTGGCACATTATTTATCAATTAATTAATGGCATGATTAATCAGATAATTAATGTTCAAATAACATAGATTTTTCAATAGTTTATGTCTTAGCCATTTTCCTCACTCGCATACACACATTGAGAGCAGTTTATAGTTGGGTGAACTATAAATCTACTATAAATATAGTTCCATTTTGACGCAGCTATGAGATATTGTGAAACCAACTATACAAATTTCACTAATGTATACCATGAAAAAGTATTAATTATACTATATTTAAAGTAGATTTTACTCTATATAGTACTTTTATCTATAGTAGATATGATTGAGCGGACACAGTTGACTTATAATTCTGGTTCATTAAACAATAATTATTGGTCGATGAACAATAATCAAATAGTAATTGAACATTGATGAGAAAACTATGAAACATGAGGGTTATTCACACAAATAAAGTCAATTTAACGATATTTATAGTAGATTCTTCTATAATTACGTTTACTATATCATGTAGCAGATTTCGATAAGAGAATTTTTCTCAGTGCACACACACGCGAATGCACACGGACTAGGTATATATATATATATATATATATATATATATATATATATATATATATATTATCACCGCCGTATTTATTATTAATAATTAACACTGTTATGGCCTTAGGGCCTGGAGCATGATAACAAATGCGCGCACGAGGTGGTGAAACTCGTGTGCACAGGAATGGGATCTTTGGCAGGAATAGCGTGGCAATAAAAAATGCACAACGGTTCTGACGAACACAAAGTTTATTAATTAAGATAAAGGGAAGATTCTACACAAGTATGAGGCATCGAGCCTAGGGTCACGAAGCGCTGTGAAGCAGCACTCGATGCATGAATAATTTAGTTGTTTGAAAGAAAAAATTTACCCTTAGATTGTGGGTGCACTGCACCTTATTCAAAATTGAGTTGAAAGAAAAATTACTAGTATAATTTATTTTGGACACATGCATGGGAATTGGTGTGATAAGGTGAAATGATTTGCGCAAGACGGAAATCATTTAACTGTCTTATTTATTAACTCAAAGAAAATATATGAAGAATTTATTGATTGAAACTAGAACTTATTGATGAGACACGGGCGAACGTGGCTTCAAGCGTCGATAATTTTCGTCGCTGGCCCTGGGTCTCGGACGTTTTCTTTCACGGCACTCTGCGAGAAAGCTGGACAACAAGCCCTTCTCGCGCCCCTCCTGCTTAGCTCCTAACTTTTATGCCAGCAACCGGTGTTGCTGGGATTGACTCTGCGACGATTGTGAAGCTCTGAAACCCGAAACTATATGAAAATTTGCTCGTGACGAATTTCACGTCGACTAAAAGGAGTTACAAATAAATGAATAGTTATGCTAAAACTGCCGCGAAACAATGCACAATTATGCCGAATACACGTTTCCTAGGCGAGGAATTTCCAGCGTTCGCGTACTTAACTCGCGTACTCCGTGTTTATTCGAAAGATCTTAGCAGTCCCGCACACTGCTATTCAATAAAAGATGGCGGCGCTCCGCTGTTCGCACACGCTTATACTAACTTAAATAATTACCTACGCGCGTTCTGACACTCCCGTTCGCGTTCGCGTTCGCGTTTTTCTCGGTTGCTACTACTCTAGCTCTACCTGAGAGGTAGATTTTCGTAGACTTAGACCGAGGGAATACTAGAGTGGCAATACAAAGGCCAGAACGTTGAGAGAACTCAACGTTAAAGCGATTGCTTGGGTTCGTTTCGCCTGTTGGCTAATCCACAACCCTTGCCTTAAAGCCACTTACCTGTATTCTTTCTTTTACTGGAGGTCGCCACCACGTGTAGCACGGTTACGAGGTCCGACGGAGTGAGCGCGTTGAAAAGTTGACTGTTCAGTGTGATGGGCGAGACGAGAATGCTCGCTTCCGTCCGCGCGGCGTTCTCGATGCGGCCCGGGCCGAGCTCCCGACGCGTGAATTGCTGCGCAGTGAGCTAGTGCGCAGCCTCGCAGCTGAGCACGGCGCAGCCAGCCGAGTCCCGGACACGCATACATGGACGTTGCCATGTGTGCGTGTATACGTGAGCGAGCAGCGATTTTGAACCGCTGCAATATATATATATGTATATATATATATATATATATATATATTGATATATATATACATATATATATATATACCTAGTCCGTGTGCATGCGCGTGTGTGTGTATGCGAGTGAGGAAAACTGCTAAGACATAAACAATTGAAAAATCTATGTTATTTAAACATCAATAATCTGATTAATCATGCCATTAATTAATTGATAAATAATGTGCCAAAATATATAATCAATTTTAAATTTAAAATAATTAATGATTAAAAGAGTTTTATTCAATTATATTTGAAATCAATAATGATTAAATTTTCAATCATAATTCATTCTGAATATAATTGAATAAAACTCTTTTGACCATTAATTATTTCTAATATAATTAATGATTAAATTTTTCAATTCTAATTATATGACCAATTTAATTAAAATTTTAATTAATTAATCCCAACCCTGATTATCCGTCATAAATTATTTAATTCCATCCATTGTCTAGTAAAACATTTGACTGGTCTTGAACGCTTAAATCAACTTGCTGCAGGTCATTTTCTCCAATTCTGATTCTTGATCTAATTTCGCTCAAGCGAGAGCGATTCTTTTCAATACTAGGCAAAAAAATTCGAGCGACATACCATTCGATTCCTTGGCATTCCATCTACATCATTTAATTATCCGTAATTTTTATCAAGAGTCCCCAATGTGCGTCCCCCTCCCCCACTCCATATCATGATTTGGTGATTTTGATCAAGATTTTAAACACCTGATAATCGAAAAGAAAGAACATTTTTTTAAAATGCACTTATTCAGCGTAGAAAAATCGGAGCCAAATACGGCTTTGCTCATTTTGAAGGTACTTAGTAGGCCTTTTTAGTTCATGGAATCTAATAGAATTTCTACCAAGGAAATTCAAAAAGAGACCAAATGAAAATAAGTATTCTGCGGATGGTGCATATTGAGTAGACTCACGTAGATAGGCTGTGGAGGTGCTGCCGAAGCGTGTGTATCAGTAGCGAAACACGCTCCAGCCCTATGGGCCAGTAGCGGCCCGAGACTTTTTCCACCGTGTGCTAGTAGTGCAACACGCTCTTGTTCCATGGGCCAGTACCCGCCGGGTCTTTTATAGTTGTATGCTACTGGCCCCCGAGTCTCCCTCTCTTGTGTATATGGCAGTAGCGCCATGCTGCCCAGAGAGCATCTCGAAGCAAGCGAGAGCGAAAAGGAGTGAGTGAGATGTGCGCCTTGGGACTTGAGCGTCTCGGGGCGAAGTGAGACAGGCTTTTTCTGCCATGGGCCATTAGCGACCCGACACCTTTTCCCACCGTGTGCTATACTGAGAGAAGGAAGTAATTGGCTCAAATATATATATATATATATATATATATATATATATATATATATATATATATATATATATATATATATATGGATGATTCTCTGTGAAGTGAAAGAGTGAAAATGAGAAAAAATTCTGAAATTTTTTTATGAATTCTAGAAGACTTCATCATGTCCCCTGAATTTTTTCAGAATTTTTCAGACCATATGTCCAATCTTGACAGAGGCTCAAAGTGGTGGAGTTTGCAATATTAGACATTTTTTCAGGACCTCTGACCTCAATTTTGAGCTATCTAGAGATGGTTTAGAGCAAAAACTCAAGAGAACTTTCTTACTGGAAAAATGCCAATTTTTTTAGGAAAATTGGTTCCAGGGTCATTAATAGACATATAGCTATCACTTAACTTGTTTCCAGGCTTAAAACTGATCAAAAAGTGGTTCTTCATTCCTTTTGGTATGTATCACTTTATGGTCCGGGTGATCGAAACCACTTTTTGCTCTATTTTAAGCCTAGAAATGAGTTACGTGATAGCTATATGTTCACCAATGACCCTGGAACTATTTTTTTTAAAAATTTGGCATTTTTCCAGAAAAAAAGTTCTCCTGATTTTCTACTCTAAACCATCTCTAGATAGCTCAAAATTGAGGTCAAAGGTCCTGAAAAAATGTCTAATATTGCAAACTCCACCACTTTGAGCCTCTGTCAAGATGGGACATATGGTCTAAAAAATTCTTAAAAAATTCAGGGGACATGATGGAGTCTTCTAGAATTCATAAAAAAAATTTCAGAATTTTTTTTCATTTTTACTCTCTCACTTCACAGAGAGTCACCCATATATATATTGACTGTTAATATGCTATAGGAGAATTATTATCAATTATACGTATGGTATTAGATACTATGTCGGAAGTTGTACTGAACTATATGCGTTTAGTCCACCAAACTCTTGGCATATTAATAGTTAATTTACCGTTTATTGTAGAGAAATATTACAGATTGACACACAATGTCTGTAGCATTGAGTGAAAATTTGTTTGTTATGCATGTTTGCATTTGCGAATAAAAAACTTTACCGAGTGAAATAAACGATAGAATATTTTATTTCTGAAAATGGAACAACAAACGCCTTTTTCACACAATTCCTCAATCTGGAGTTGTACACCCAGAGAAAAGAACAATTCTTCAGACTTTTAGAGCCTTGTATCAATAAAATAACGCAGTATCATCGCGGGGGAGGAAGATTACGTTCCATTTCAGAAACTATCTATAAAAAGTTTCATTCCAGAAACTTTCTATAAACAGTGCCATTTCAGATTGACAATTATAAAAAGTGCCATTTCAGGAGAAATTTTTTCCCTCGGAGTTTTTCCGACTTCGGGTATGATGTCGTATATATGTGTCTGTATGTACATGTGTGCATGTGTGTGTGCACGTCTAAAAATGACAGTTGATCCACCACGGAGAGCCCTCTGCGACATGAATGCTGCTACAGTCAGCGCGCAGCTACATAAGACGTGTGACTTGTAACACGAATTCTGTTACCGAGCTCGGCGTGCAACAATATACCGTGGCCGCCAGGCTAAAAACCCGTGGCCGCCACGACTGGCCGCGACTTCCAAAAACGCGGATCAGTGTACCAGTGAAAAGTCCAATTCGAAACAATGAGGTCTCAAATGAAAGACAAATAATCGCAGAATAGAAAACAATTATCGTAAAGGCCATAAATACAACCGGATGTTGTTTATATATATGATTTTGACATGGAATTGCTCGAAATCGCCATTTTGCGCCGCGGCAAATTTTCTTCTTTCCACCATAACTTTGGTAGTTTTGGTCCGATTGACCTGAAATTTGGTGTGCGTACTCTTCGAACCTAAATGAACAACTTTGTCGCTGGAAGTTTTCTGTCGCTCGACTTTCCTCACACACTTTTTTTCGTCAAAGTTGAAAAATTAGTTGCTTTATTTGCCGATTTTTTTGTATCGCTCGATTGAACTTTTTGGCCAACGTGATAACATTGTCAGCATTGCTGGGATTTCCCGCGTATGCTAAAAAATTTTCAAGTGATTCTGAGCAATAGCAGCTGAGATAACGCGATTTGCGTTTTTGGAAGTCGCGTTTACCGCGCTTCGGCCGGGTCGCGTGGCGGCCACTGTTCCAGCCTGTGGTAACACTTTCCGTGTACGTGTAACAGAAATTCTGTTACCCCGTGCAAAGATTCGTGTTGCTATATAGTGTAACAGGATTCATGTCGCAGAGGGCTCTCCGTGACGTAAAGACGTGATACTCTGAAAGTGAACTATTTACATCACATATTTTCTTTATCGATGGATTTTGATGAAAATTGGTAACCATAGGTTTTTGAGGTTGCCGATTACGAATCCGGCCTCAAATTTTGAAAATTCGAATTAGAGCCTCAAAGATCACCTGACAAAAATTTGGAAAGATACTGGATTCTGATGAAAATTGGTATGCATAGGTTTTCGAGCTCGCTTATCACGAACCCGGCCTCAAATTTTAAAAATTAAGATTAGAGCCTCTAAGATCACCTGACAAAAATTTAAAAAGATACTAATTTTGATGAAAATTTGTATACGTAGGTTTTTGAGGTCACTGATTACGAATCCGGCCTCAGATTTTGAAAACTCAAATTAGATCGAGCCTCTAAGATCACCTAACAAAAATTTGGAAAGATACTGGAATTTGATGAAAATTGGTATGCATGGATTTTTGCGGTTGCTGATTACGAATCCGGCCTGAAATTTTGAAAATTCAAATTAGATCGAGTCTCTGAGATCACCTGGCCAAAATTTGAAAAGATACTGGATTTTGATGAAAATTGATATGCGTAGGTTTCTGAGGTCGCTGATTACGAATCTGGCCTCAGATTCTTAAAATTCGAATTTAGCCTCCAAGATTGCCTACCGAAAATTTGGAAAGATACTGGATTTTAAGGGGAGGTTTTCATTCAGCACCTCCAAAATGACCCATTTTTCTTTATTTTTTTTTCATAGAAGGAATTAAACAATGGTATGTAACTTCTCCACACATATTTGTATATCATATGAGTGTGCGAGGAAATTTTTTTTATTACGAAATAATCATTATATCATAAGTTAAAGACACGTTTATGGGCACGCTTCGACAAAAAGTTTCCACATGGTGGGAATTCTAGAGCCGCCAATTTTTATCTGAGATCAAAAAACGAGAGAGTTTCATAAAATATATAATATTTTCGGGATATTATACCAATTATAGCGAAAAATCGTCGAATATTAACAAAATGGCGGACTTGTGAAGTTTATGTACTGCAACGGGGTGGGATCTGCACTTGTCGTGGTGCAGAAACTGCACCCCGCGCTATTCAAATAAGCCCCGCTCCTCGCCCAGCGGCCGGGTCAGTCGCCCAGCTCCCACGAGCAGACGCCGCGCCAAGGGTCTTGGTGGTGACCCCCAGCCGCCCGTACCGGGGTACGGGCCGTCGCTGCTCGCGTAGAGGACGCTTTCCTGAGGCTGGGAAGAGCGGGGGGAAAGGGGGTTTGCGGGATCTCGTGCGGCGCTCGCGGTCCAACGTTGCGGCTCACGCCGATTGCTGGGGCTCCGTGGTAATCACCACGTGCAATGAGCCCTTAAGAAAATACTTAAAACTAACGGGCACTCGCGAACGCGGCTACTCAGTAAGCCGAGAAACGGAAGGTTTCTCGGCCGCGGAGAGTGGGGGATTCGGTCGCAGGTGCGGGAGGTTTATTAATAAAACGCGTGACTCTGAAGATAAATTTAGATAACGAAACCTCTTTATTGAGGTGCAAAATGGCACAAAACAATACACTTGCGTTGGTGGGCCGGTGCCCGCCAACGACTTAAAACGCGCGCACGCGCAGAGGGCCGCTCGGCCACGGGGCCGAGTATTCGCTCGCTCACGGAATTACAAATGAAAAGGCGCGACTTACAATTCGGCGTTCGCCTGTCGCTCTCGCCCGCAGGATGGTCGGCGGGCTCGTTCGCTGCTCTCGTCGCCGCTGTCGCTGGTCGCTGGTCCTGGTGCACGCGCTCGCACTTGGCTCGGATGTGCGCGGTCGCGCCTACACCTTTCGCGGGGCGAGGGTTGAGTTGCCCCGCGCGCCCAGGGAAAACGTTGTTTTCTCCGGGCAGGTGTAGCGCTCGGAGTGTCTTCGGGATGACGTGGGGACACTCACGCACGCACGCACTATCTCGGGGCCGCACGTCGCGTCGCGGGCAATGCAGATTAGCGGCGCGTGCTAATTCGCTCGCGGGTCGGCACGAGAGTGAGAGTCCTTCCGTCCTCGCGGGGCTCGCGTGCCGCGCAAGGCGGGAGGTCCTCCCCTCTCTATCTTCTCTCTCGCTCTCTCTCGCGGGACGCGCACCCCCCGAAGGGCCGCGGCGCGTGCCCGCGTCGATCGCGCGATTCGCGCGCTCGCGCCCGAGCTTCCGGCTCGCCACGTGGCGATCGCGCGATAACGAGTGCTCGCGAGGCACTCGTTACAGTACCGATTTCGCACGTTTTTTGCTTTTAAAATCGATATATAGACAGAAAAGATAATAAAATCGATCGTTTCATAAATATAAGCTCCTAGGAATTCAATTGCCTTTGGAATAAAAAAAATTCAAGTCGATCCTACAATTAGTTTTTGAGCTAGGATTCCCACCAGTTTAAACAAAGACGTTTTGAGATAAACGCGTTTAAAGATTTGGTTAACCATGAGAATAACGTTAATCATAGGTTCCATTATTATGCTATAAATTTTTTAAAAAAAATTTTCTGGTCACTCGCTTTTAGAGGCATATTCTACACATCATAAGGTATCAGATTCAGTAAAAAACCGCTGCCAAGTGCCTTAGCAGTATGCTTTCTCAAAGAGGCTTCAATATCACCCACAAACGCTTCCCAAACCTGTATTTTCACCTTTCCACTACCGTAGATACTATTATTTATTTTTCAAAAATTACAAAAAAATTATTTAATGAATTCAATTCGTATCTTTGTGACTGTGTAAAGTGTCGTTCTTTTTCAATTGACCAAACTATGTTGCGAGTGTTGATGTCTGCCCGGGCTCTCTTATTATTTGATCAAATGCAACAAAGCAAACGGTTCTAGGTTATACACGATGCGAGACATTTGGACCTGCATAATTTTTTGATCAATTCATCTTGTGACTGTCATACGGTTTAATGCCGTCGAAAATGATGGAAATAGATCTTAAATTGATCATTTCCAACCTTCATGACGGTTGCTAGGGAAGTAAACAACGGTTGCTATGAAGAAAATAGAACCATTTAGTGTCCTTGGCCATCGAGTGTGACTTAAAACTGATTTTCCGGCTGGCCCCAATGAGCACTCATAAGGATTTGTGAGAAAACACGTTAGAAACGGTTGCTAAAGAAATAACCAACGGATTTTTGCTGAAAATTGAACTCGTGATAGATCTTTCCACAACTAACCGGTGTGCAAAATTTCAGCAAGATCGGACGATTCCTTCGGAAGTTATCATGGATAGAAGAAACGAAAAGATACACACCTTAGCAACGGTTGCTAAGGGAATAACCAACGGATATTGCTGAAAAATGAACTCGGCCGAGATTTTGCCGCGACCAACCTGTGTGCAAAATTTCAAAAAGATCGGACCATTTCTTCGAGAGTTATCGTGGACGGAAAAAAAACGTTACACACATACATACACACACACACACACACACACACACACACACACACACACACACACACACACACACACACACACACACACACACACACACACACACACACACACACACACACATACATACAGACACTTTTGGATTTCCATGTTTTTCGACCCGTAGATTACGAAAATCGAGGTCCCGAGGTCTGATTCGGTGGGTCGATTTTTGCCCCATTAAAAAGCTTTCTCTTTGAGAAAGCAAAATCGATTTTTCGAAATTGCTATATGAGGACTTCCCCTCGATGAAAATTGGTATCCATGGGTTTTTGAGGTCGTTGATTACGGATCCGGCCTTTGATTTTGAAAATTCGAATTAAAGCCTTTGAAATTATCTGACAAAAATTTGAAAAGATAGTGGATTTTAATAAAAATTGGAATCCATGGGTTTTAGAGGTCGCTGATTACGAATTCGGCCTCAGATTTCCAAAATTCTATATAGACCATTCGAGAAAATACACTGGGTCTTGATGAAAATTATTATCCGAGGGTTTTTCTGGAGTCAATCAATGGTAAAAACAGTATAATACAGTAAAATTTGTGCGTTTTTCTGGCTTTGTCATGTGGTGTTCAGATGCTGATTCGCATTTTACGGAAACGATATAATCCAATTTTTGAAGATTTAAAAGGAATTCTCGTCATTTCAAACTGCAACAGGTGGTTATTAAACTTAAAGTAGTAAAATGTTGTGAAAATCATTATTTACTAGCCAGAATCACTCACTCGCTATCGCTCGTTCGTGTCTTTCGTTTGCTCTGCACCATTTTAGTTCACAGAGAATACACCCACGCATGAATACTATCAAATTTGTCGATTTGAATGTAAAAAGCGTCCCAGTTTCTCTATCGATCTGCTCGAACATATTTTCAAAAATCAACCCTTTGTACATTTTTAAAAGGGGGTCTCTCCCGGACTTCGGTAAACATTTTTTTTAATTCTCCATACGCCCACCGTAAATTAAATTTTTCAACATTTTTTTTCTCTTGGAAATGTAGTCCTCGATCCCACCTTCCGATCCGCAATACCAAAGATACCTCGGAACTGTATAATTTTGGTTTTGCACAAATAAGAAAATTGACGAAAATTTTCAATTGTCACCACACCATTTTCTTCAAGCTCCCCTCGTACGTTTTTAAAGGGGATAATACGAGAACATCGGTTAAAAATTTTTTAAATTCTCCAAATGCCCACCACAAATCGAATTTTTCAAAATTTCCTTTCATTGAGAATGTAGTCCTTGATCCCACCTACGGATCCGCAATAACAAAGATACCTCGAAACTGTATAATTTTGGTTTTGCATCATTAAGAAAATTGACGAAAATGTTTTTCTATTACCACACCATTTTCATAGACAGAGGATACTGTAACGTACCTATCGGATATAAGGTACGTTTGGGCATTTTTTCACGGTCGCCAGATATACTCGCGGTATATCGAATATTTTAATTTACTTCATCTTGAATCATAATCTTTCAAAGTGTAATCATGGACATACACAAACGAACACACGCGCACACACGCGAGAATATTATAACAAAAACGTTGATAACCGCACGGGCGAAATCGGCCGGCCCGCAGCGGCCGCACGGGCGCGGAAGCACTGACCGGACGGTTACAGCGTGGCTGATCGCTCGGACAAACGGCGCAAGCGCGCGCAGATATAAAAAGGCGCGCCAAGATCAATTCGGGGGTTCACAATCCACAAGCGTGCCGCGCACATCGTTGAGTATCTCCGAGTCCGCCGCAGACCAGCCTATTGTATCTCCGCGTGGCGTAACGCGATAGTTCGCCAAAGCCTGTAAAAAAGTTAAATACAAGCAATAAATAAACCTATAGTTAAAGTGAGTGTAAAATCAGTTTCATAGTGTGTTCATTATATTGACTTACCTGAACCCTTTTGGCAATTGCATTTAATTTGCAATAAAATAATATAGTTTTCTTATTTGTGCTACAACAAATAAGTGGCGACCGTGAAACCAGCATTCGAGAACCAGACAGACGAGTGGGAAATAAAACACTCCTCTGATTACAAAAGAAATAGCAATGTATCATATTCATCAAATTGAAGTTGCAGGATTTCCAACAGGATATTCACTTACATAGATTGTGTGTGTATTCGGGAATCAGATACATCTATGGTGTAAAGCGGAGCGAGCACATCACTCCCTACAGGCGTCAGCTTGGCTGGCTCACTTGCTCTGGTCGCATGGAGTACTTGTCGGCTTGTACTCTCTATAAAATTCTGGCTAGCGGTAGGCCATCCTACCTTGCGAATCGCTATCAGCGTAACACTAGCCAGCGGCCTGTAAGGGGTGAGTGTCAAAGGCCTCTTGTCGTTCCCCCGTTCAGACTTGAGTCAACCAGGAACTCATTCTACATCAGTTCAACCTACATTTGGAATAATCTCTCCACTCATATTCGCACCATCAACTCATTCACCATGTTTAAGCACCACATCTTCAAACTTATTTTCGACGCCTCTTAGTACTTAAGTCATTCCATCTACCTCATTGTTCTACTGTTCTTCACGCATCCTCATTGCACTCGTTCACACTAACACACTTACCTCCACCACTTCATCTACTTTTAGATAAATTCTGTATCTTATATTTTTTCTTGTTTTATTTTTTTACCATATGTATACTTTATTCCACTATTTGAAAAAGATAGAAGTAATCTACATTCTTATGTCTAACCATGCAGGAAAATATTATTTTGTTTTTCACAAGCTATATCATCATAAATCATGTGTAACGTACCTATCAGTTTTCAGTAAGTTTGGGCATTACTTTCACGGTTGCCAGATATACTCACGGTACACCAAATGTTTTATTCTACTTTATCTTGAACCATCATTTTTCAAAGAACTTACGATGTATCGTATTCATCAGATCGCAGGATTTTGTACAGGATCCTCTCACACTAATAGTTCATGAGTGTGTTATTGATATGTAAGTGTAAAAAGCGTGTGTGTGGCATGAAAACACTGGCACTGGGCAATAAACCTCAACGCTTGGTTTAACAGTCGTGTCACCTAGCTTGGCCCCTTCCAACTTGTGGTTAGGCCAGCTGGCTAAAATTCATGTTTAGTGCACTCAAATGTAGCATGACTTCCTTCGAGAGGTTAGATACATTGCAAGTGAGTGATTGTAAAATGCTACTGCCAACATTTAGTTAAGCGCTCATGATTCTATATGGTTCGGACTCGTTAAAAAAAACACGAAGAGATTGATTAAAAAGCATGTTACCCATTTATTAATTTATACGATAACTATACACAATGACGTTAAATCTATTGCGCAAGTATAGAATTTGCGGTCGCTCGCAATGCATGATGTTATATGCGTGGAGACGATCATATTCCGATACGCGCTCTACCGATGTTCGCGAAAGAATGACCCCCATTTAGGACGGGCGGCCCTTTATATAGTCTAGCGTGCCGTTACATCGAATCGCGTTAACACATTTTTTCGACGTGTTGTTCAAAAAATGCATATAATCGTCACAGTGTGAACACAAACGCTAGTTTCTCAGTTGCTTACTGTTGAGATATTTTCATTCACTTTTGTGGTTCATTTTTCACGCAGTTCGCTAAATTTAATAACTTGTTAACACTAATTATGCATAAACTATTGTTGCTATGTGCGAGGAATTGCCATCTATCTGCCTTTGGAGAATAGTGATAGTTGCCTGATGTCGAGTTGTGGTGTTTATTGCAATTATTTATAACAATCAACCTATTTGTTTATAACATCTTAGAATCTTTATCTATGTTTAACCCAAACTCAACATCAGACCATCGAGTCATTAGTGCTCGTGATATTTTCGCAAACAGTTTTTACTTTGACAATAAATTAACGTCACGATACGTGTTAACATTTTTAATTAATAAGCTGTTAACATTGTTTATTCAATGATTCAATGATTATTAATGATTCAATTCTCATTTTTTGATCTGCATTTGATTCTAAAGATCACATACAAGTGTCTACTGTGGCGTAGGATCTAATACCTTCGAATACGTTTTTAACTGAGATATAATATTCTTTACCACCTAATTATTTCTAGTTCACAACCTCTCCTTAACAACCATTATTTCTAATGTCACAACCTCTCCTCGATCGTTTGATGTATTCCAAATATGTTTTTGTATTAGAATTGCAGGTTCGGTTAACCCTATAATTGAGATAGACTTTATATATTCTTCTATTATTAAATGCAAAACTAAGGTTCCATCATAAAGATAATTCATGTGAATATTTTGTCGGTCTTATGGAAAAATTTCACGTTCTCAAGTCAGTAAGATTAACGAAATCGTAATTTAATTTTGGGATTGGAATATTGTGATTCTTAAGACGTTGAAAATGCCTACCAAGTGGCGTCAATTTGGTTGGTCATCAGTTCTTCAAATAATTGATGAGGTACCTAACGCGCCTTCCGGTAAGTTTTTTCGTAATTGGTTAGTTAGAGTTAATGTCTCATATAGTATGTAAACTGTAATGAGAATACGTAATACTCCAACAATATGAGAATTAATCAGAATGAATACTGCTGAAATAATAAATTGACTCATGTGTCTATGATGGATTTCATTTTTTCTTAAGCAAAATAAGAGATAAACTAATTGTGCCACATGCTTGATGTTACATTTTTACTTTTTTTTTAAAGGGGTTCTTTTGAGGACTTCAAGTCTTTTTGCGGAATTATATATTATAAAAATAATAATTAATGAAATGTATATGCACTAAGGACTCACACATTAGCGTCAGTAATAAAATTCCGTGATATTTCATTCAGTGATATTTTTCCAAAATATTTGTATGCGTGAGCGTTACATAAAAAAAATATAAATAATCAGGAGAAATTAATTAATTTATTATCTCAATATAATTAAGACAAGACATATCTAAATTCTTCCCATGTTTTTTGTAATTGATTTTACATAGGCAAATGGTGGTTGAGGATGTTGATGTCGGCATGCCGACTGGAAGTTTCATTTGAATAAGGATATATCCTAATCCCCGATGCTGTCCAAGTACCTAGGGTCGCCGATGAAGTGTCCTGACGGTGCGATCCTCGTATTTTAACTTGGAGAAGCTGACCCTGGATTCGAACGATGTCCAGGTAGTCAGGGCACCCGACGCCGGTGTTCCAAGGGTGCGCTCTTAGTATTTTAGTTTGAAGATGACCAGTCAGCGAGAGGAAATTATAATAGAGAACTGGCATGGTATCGAAATTGGGGTAAACATTGATTTTAAATGAAAGTTCACACTAAAAGAAGTAAATTCTCAAGACAGTTTTTTTTTGAAGCATTATTCGATTTTTTGCCCGCGAAAACGAACGTGACGTAAGCAGCGTTCAAAAACTCTGGCCATTCGAAGCAAATTTCAATCGTGAGGATAAAATCGGATAATGCTTCAAAAAAAAAACTGTCTTGGGAATTTTCATATTTTGGTATGAACTTTCAGAAAATATTTGTTTTGAAATTCATACCAATTCTCTATTTTGATGGGAGATCACGAAAGTATGACAATGGAGGAAATTTGACAAAGGAAACAATAATCGGGGAAATTATAATGAAAATTACGAAGAAAATTAAAATAAGAATGATTCACAGCAAAGGCAAAATCAATACAACTCTGATAATAATCAGTCAAATTAAACTAAATCCTCAATATCCGCAACCAGCGCAGAATTTAAACATGCAGCTGGCTCAGCATTGAGGAGGAGACAAGTAGTCCAGACTTCACATATATGATGAAAGATTATTTCGGACAGGCAACAGAACAATCTGAACCAAATAAAGACTCAGACAGAGTTCTGAGAGAGATGAATTTGTTAAGGGATACAGAAGATCAGAATCTGGGAACAGTAAAATGGCCAATAAAGGCTAGAACTCAACAAATACTAAGAGTCAATCTAATTAACCCATTAAGGCCCATGGCCAGACCAGCGGAGATGCCATAAAACTAATTATTGGATCGCGTGCTTTTTTGAAAAACAAAATACCCGTGTTTTTTCTTTTTCCATTTCCATTGTTTAAACAATAATTATTTGAACAAATTGCACCCAAAATCGTAAATTTGAAAAACTAATGGTGCTAATCGATTCTGGAGAAAAAACCAAGAAAAAAAAGTGAAATACATATTTCGATTTGAGGCTTATTTTTTTGGCAATCGCGTTATAAACAATTGGAATTCAGTAAAACCGACAAAAAGTGGCTTTGGCCCATGCCTACGCTATCACCATGGGATGAAAACTGATTGCGGGATCGCATGCTTTTTTGAAAAAACTTGTAAAACGCTACTGCCAACATGTGGTTAAGCGTCTGTGATTTTAATATGGTTCGGACTTGGTAAATGATTACGAAAAAATTGATTAAAAATAAAGTTACTCGTTTATTGAATACTACGAAAATCTATTTACGAAGAGATTACAATTAACGCGCAAGTATAAGATTTGCGACCGCTCGCAATACATGATGTTATGTGCACGCGGAGACGATCGTATTCCGATACGCGCTCTACCGATGCTCGCGATAGAATGCCCCGTTAGCGGACGGGCGGCCCTTCATATAGTCTAACGCACCATCGGAGGGTATCAATAAGCTGTTGACATTGTTTATTCGCGATGTAATAATCCGATTTTCATATTTCAACTTGTATTCCATTTTGTAGATCACGTACGAATGGCTATTGTAACGTTTCATCGAAAAATATAATGTAAAAATAATTAATAATAAACAAATAGCATTATTACGTGATGTGTTACGATTCGTTCGCATATCTCCACATAAGGATCTTAGTACTACTTAGGCAGACTCGAATTTAGCTTGAATCATATTTTTCCATAATAAACTACGCCACAAATGCAGTCAACAGATCGCGTAATTTGTTGACTCGTATTACAGTGTATCAAGTATGTCTGGATAGTTCGCTCTTTTTCTACTGGTCCCGTAACAATGGCGTCTCGAGCCGTATGTCCGCATAATTTGATTTTTCATAGTTTTACGCATCATTTCAGTATTATTCCGACTTTCATATTTTCTGCATATGGTTAGATATATCTATATACATACATTTTGAATTTACGCGACGATTCATGTATATCGCGTCGCACGCGTGCAGGCGCATATATCGACGTGTCTTACGAAGAAAGACACATCTCAAACTGTCCGCGAAGAAAGACACATCTCAATTTGTCCGCGAAGAAAGACACAACTCGCAATCTAACCGCGAAGAAAGACACAACTCGCAATCTAGCCGCGAAGAAAGACACAACTCGCAATCTAGCCACGAAGAAAGACACAACTCGCGTCTGCCCGCAAAAAGGATACATGGCGCACATCCCACAATTTTCCGACGTAAAAAATATATGGAATGAAAGCTTAGAATGAGTAGGTTGTACTTGATAAAAAAAACAAGCCTTTCCTACAGTTTAAACTCTTTTTTCGTTAATATTCGCGGGAGAATAATTCCGACATTTGTCTTTCTTCGCGGACAGATTGCGAGTTGTGTCTTTCTTCGTGGCTAGATTGCGAGTTGTGTCTTTCTTCGCGGACAGATTCGGATATGTGTCTTTCTTCGCGGACAGATTCAGTTATGTGTCTTTCTTCGTAAGACACGTCGATATGTACGCAATCTTATAACTAATACTTTCATGCTCCGTTCAACCAATAATTATTTAGCATCATTGCATATTTTTATGCTAAGGGCTTGAGTTACCCTTACAACTTTCACAATTCCTATAGATTGAGTTTTTAACTTTTGTCTATTTATTATTACGCCCTCTTATCTATCTAATTTTACAATGTAAAAATATTTACTTGACATGAATAATCTAGTTTTTTTCTCAGGACTTTTGATCATCTGCTAACCAACAACCCTCGCTTCGCTTGGGTCGTAAATGTTAGCAGATGATAAAAGTCCTTCGTTCCTTTTTAGATCAGCTGCTTGTCTGCTCTTGCAGTAGTAGCGCTGCCACGCACGCGGAACATGGCCGCGACTGTGAAGCAGACGAATTCTCCCTGCTTGCAAGTTTTCGCGTCACGGCGGTTCATGGACCACGAATTTTCGGCCAGCTATTAAGAAAAATAGTATACACCACACGGGACGATAGTCGATCATCATTCCCGGCAGATAGGGCCATTCTCTCCGCCGGGAAGAATGATCGACATTCGTCCCTTGCAGTGTGATATACTACTTCTTTCTCTTCTTTTTTCGAGCGTGAGTGACAGTGTCTTTGGGTATTTGCCAATTGTTAATAAATTAAATTGTTAATAATTTTTTTTGTGATTAATTATTTCTCGAATTTAATTTTTTTTTCTTCATTTTCGAGTGAGAGTAATAGTTTCTTTTGGGTTTTCGTTTGTTTAGTCTGTGCTTTCGGTTATTTCGATTTTCAATATATCGCATATTCGGATGGTTAAGGTTTTTAGCACAAAACCAAAGGACGAAAGATCATTGGAAATTGAACCAAACCAGATAATATTAAGTATATCTGAACGAACCAGATAATAATACATAATTGTATTGGTATTGTATGAACATGTATATTGATTAATATTCTATCTCACATATTGATTTAGTGATATCGCACCATTGTTGTCCCCGACGGAGTTTACACTCCTTTATCCTCCATTAATGCGATTTGAGTGATTTATTATATTATTGAAGATATACTACGTATGTACAAGACGGAGAATAACTCCAATTAAGACTCGAATTATCGAAAGAGTCGATATTCGATTTGATAATTTTGTGCGGTCAAGCGGGACAGCGTGTACGAGCGGGTAGCGGTGAATTAAGAGAATTTACGAGTTGATAAATATTGTCCTGCCGGCCGAATAGTACAATTTTATTAGTCGAGTTGGTTCGTTTGATATAATTGGAAGCAAAGCCAAATAATAATTATAATTATTAGTGTCTAGTCTTGGTTTTAATTTCCGAATTTTACCTTTTATTTTTTTTCAGTTTTTTTCACAATTTGATCAATTAGTGTTGCGAGGTTGGGTACTCGCTACGAGGAGTTTCCGTGTAAGGGGCTTCTCTGATTGTTGTCTCGAATCTCCGGCTGCTGCAGTACCTATATATATAAATATATATATAAGATTCGTCTCCGCCTGATTTGGCTGGAGACCCGCGGAGATGGGGGGTCCGTTGGTAAGCCTACCTCGAGACGGTGTAGGCAATCTAGGTGCGGGGCGAATCTCTCCCGGCTCCGCTCCACTGTCCGTTGCAACCTATGGAACGGGATATGCGCGGGGGCGAGAGGGGAGGGTAGATCGATCCAAAACTATTGATTCCGAATATATCACTCATCTATTTGATTAATCGTTTTGCGTCACACGCATTTCATTAAATAGCCCTTGTGGCTGCACTTTACTAAATCTAATTACACCCCGGCTGCGCGAGTAGCCGAGAGTGTCGGGAGCCGGGAACATCAATTTATCAATTTATCTTCCTCGGCACGCGAGGAGACAACATTGTCGCATACGTGCGAGAGAGAGAAGAGAGTCTCTGTGGCCGCGGAGAGAATTGGCCGTACTCACTCATAGTGGGTGCGCGGCCCCTCGGCCGGGCGCTCGTTGACTCTCCGCCGTCGCTGTCCATCGGCGCTCGCCTCTCGTGCATGTAGCGGGCCTTCCCTAGGCGTCGTCGGCTGGGCGGCTGGTCGGTCCTGGGCGGTGTTGCTGCCCTCTGCCTTGGCACCGTCGCTGCCGCGGTGGTCCCGGGTGCGGGGATCGCATTGCCGTATCGGCTCGCGTGACCTCGGCGCACGTGGTCCGCGAGTCGCGTCCGTTCGCTATCGTAGCTATCGCGAGAGAGAGAGCGAGTGACCCTTCGCCTTTCGGCAATTAGCCGGGCCGCTCTCCTTTCTTCGGCGCTGATTGCCCGCTGCCGCTGCTTAGCTGCGTACAGCTATCTCTCTCTCTTCTGTGCTGCGTGCCTATACACCTGCGCGCAGACGCTTCGGCTCCCGACGCTTCGCTTACTCGTGTCTCACCTTAATCATACTTGTGTGATGGGCATTTTGCCTCATCACAGGCCCCCCCCGACTAGCGGTTTGAACCGGGGTGAAAACCCGCACACACGGCGTATCTCTCTTGGCCAATGCTGTTTGAATCTCAAATTTTTATATCTATATGTATGTCTGTGAAGTAACACAGTGTAGCGTCCCGTGCACGTGCCGCGGAAGGCCAGCGGTCATCAGCATCGGCCGGAAAAATGTGCAGACGGAGGATTTCGCGATCGCCCGATTGACGCGTCGCGTTCCCCGATTGGGCGACGGATCGAGCTGACTGTTGCACCTGACACGAGCCGAGGCATTAAATACGAGCTCCCCCGCGGACTCGGTGTACTAACTATCCGCCCAGCCGTCTCGTGCAGGTGTAAAAGAAGCTCTGGTTACCCGTCGTTGGACGCGACGTCAAGAGGACGACCTCGAAAACCTCCGCCTTAGTGACTCTAAGTTAGTGACTATAAGTGTAGGTTAAGTGAAAGGACGTAGTGTTTTTCATGTGCGCAACTTAGACACGAATTCTGTCGCCAATCTTCCGATTGTAAGGTAATTTAATAAGTATAAGTATATTATAAGTTTTATCGTCCCTTTTGCGACTTAGCGTAATACATTAACATCGTATGATACTATCGAATATGTTATAAAATATTGTATTTCGCCGTTTCTCTACTTATTATAATAAATCTAATAACATTTACATCTACTTTTCTAAATTTCCCCTCTCTCCGTTTAACAATTGTATTATTAAAGTAAATTCACAACTATAATATTCCACCCGATTTCGCTTCACGAGTTCATTTTTCGATTAACGTGTTAATCTTTGTGATTAACGTGTTAATCTCCGTGATTAACGTATCAACTCTCCACCCCTGATTAACGTGTTAATCCTCGTGATTAACGTGTTAATCTTCGGGATTAACGTGTTAATCTTCGTGATTAACGTGTTAATCTTTGAGGCTAGCTTGTTAATCCTCGAGCGGGATAACAAACAAGGTAAGCAGGCACAAGAAAGGCCAGGGCCTAGAGCGTTTCCCTTTCTTTTATCTATAATACCAGTCCACCCTTCAGGCCGGACACGACAACAGTAAAAAAAAAATTATTCCAGTTTTATGTGGCTATTTTGCCATTATATCAATCATATATATGTGTATTTTGTGAATTGAAAAAATAATTGGGCTCCCTTCTCTCTCGGATTGGGAGCTTATAACTATGTGGCTTAATTAATCGGTACTTATAATTAAACTTTTCGCATACAAAAATTACTTGCCTTACGGCTGCGCTTATCTGATTCATTCTTTTCATTTCAATCTCATTCTTCGCATTCTTATTTACTTGTACAATGAAAAAACCGCTGCCAAGTGCCTCAGCAGTATGCTTTCTCAAACTATTGCAATTGAACCTCAATTTGCATTAATCACCACTCTTTGAGAAAGCAAAATGAACCTCTAACTTATTTCCTCCACTCCATAGTAACGGTTGCTATGGTAAATATCCGAGCTTCGGTGTTCTTACTTCTTAGTCGTCAACAGTTCCGAAAATGGACCTCTAACTGACTTTTCCCACTCCATAGTAACGGTTGCTAAGGACGTAAACAACGGTTGCTATGGTAAATATCCGAGCTGCGATGTTCTTAGTTCTTACTTCTTCGTCATCAACAGTTCCGAAAATGGACCTCCAACTGACTTTTCCCACTCCATAGTAACGGTTGCTAAGGACGTAAACAATGGTTGCTATGGTAAATGTCGGAGCTTCGATGTTCTTACTTCTTAGTCATCAACAGTTCCGAAAATGGACCTCCAACAGACTTTTCCCACTCCATAGTAACGGTTGCTAAGGACGTAAACAATGGTTGCTATGGTAAATGTCGGAGCTTCGACGTTATTACTTCTTAGTCATCAACAGTTCCGAAAATGGACCTCCAACTGACTTTTCCCATTCCCTAGTTACGGTTGCAAGGGATATAAACAACGGTTGCTAAAGACATCAACAATGGTTTCTACGGGAAATCTCTCTTTGATTCTTATAGAATCCCATAAATATACGAACCCAAATGATCATTTATCATGAATTATATGGGAACTTATCAAAAACACGATAGCAACGGTTGCCATGGAAATAAACAACGGATGCTGCTAAACACGTTTACATCTTTCGGAGACCGACCTGTGTGCAAAATTTCAGGACGATCGGACTATTCCTTCCAAAGTCATCGTACGACAAAAAAAAATTTTGTATCTCCATAGCAACGGTTGCTAGGAGAATAAACAATGGTTGTTCCAAAATGAATGTCTTATCGATTCTCATCGATCATCGAAAAAATTGGAGACCCATCGTGCATTGATGATGATTTTTGGAGCTTTTATCAAAAACACGTTAGCAACGGTTGCTAGAGAAATAAACAACGGAATTGGCTGAAAATTGAACTCGACCGAGATTTTGCGGCGACTAACCTGTGTGCAAAATTTCAGGACGATCGGACAATTCCTTCGAGAGTTATCGTACGACAAAAAAAAAGTGCACGTACGTACATACGTACGTACGTACATACGTACGTACGTACGTACGTACGTACGTACGTACATACATACAGACATTTTCGGATTTCCATGTTTTTCGACCCGTAGATTACGAAAATCGAGGTCCCGAAGTCCGATTCGGTGGGTCGATTTTTACCCCGTTACAAAGCTTTCTCTTTGAGAAAGCAAAAAAAAAAAAAAATTTTGATATCTTGGTGCATAACCCACACTTGTCATTCAATCGCACTTTTCATCCATCCATTCTATATTTCACTTTACTTTTTCGTAACTTTACACTCACTTTCACTATCTTAGTGTCTCTAATTATTCTTCTTCTACTGTTCTTATTCGCGTGGCTGCCTGTGTTATACTGGATTGTTGCTCATCTTCTTATCAATGCACTTTCCGCGGCTGCCCGCGTTTGCATTTTGGCGGTGGTGGCTTGCACTCTTCAACTGTGACTTCTTCAGGTCCGACGGCTGCGGCTTGGCTTGGCTGTGCACGCTGGGGTTAACTTTGTACCTGCGCGCGTGCTGATTTCTGCTCCTCCCATGTACTTTCCTTGAATGGTTTCAAGTCTTTTGCATGGAATGTGCTGTCCAGGACTTTGTTGCCGTCTCGTAGTAAATATATATTTTTACTTCTCCTTTCTGCAATTACGTACGGCTTATCGTATATGCCGCCTAATTTAGCCGAATAGTCATTAGCCGCGGATGAGAGCACTGTATTAATTTTCCATACCTTATCACCTATCTTATAAACTATTTTTCGCTTTCCGTGATTATAATATTTGGCTTGTTTTGCCTTTTCATTTGCTATATTATACCATACATTCTCGTGAATCCGATCGGTCGCGGTCAGTTTTTCTGTCCATTTCTCAAGCCGTTCCGCCGATGGCTGTGAATTTGTACTGAGATCATTTTCCTCAATTATTTCTCTTTCTGCCTCCGAATTTTCTTTATTCATTTTGTTTTGCGGATTTATTTCTTTAGCGAATTCGGCTAATCGACGACAGAATTCCGGCGGTTTCAGTTCACGGTTAAAAACTGGAAACGCAGGTGATTTTCCCGTTGTTTTATGTACGCTTGTGTCATGCGCGAATTGAAAATTGTGTATATATTAGTCTTATTCTTTATGATTATTTTCAATGTATGAAACTATCATTGTTTTTAAAACTCTGTTTACTCTTTCTACAGGATTACTTTGCGGGTGATATACGGGTGTTCGTTCGTGATTTATTCCGGCCGTTTCAATGAAATCTCTGAAATCTTTGTTAATAAATTCACGGCCGTTGTCGGAAATTACTCTTTCTGAAGTCCCGTAATTTGCACAGATTGTCTTTTCTAGTGACTTTCTGCTGCAGACTTTCTGCAAATAAAATAGCTCAGTGATTCCATGTTGGATTTAATCCACATTCATTCATTTCAATTTTACATGAAAATGAAGAATGTGTTATTGGTCATTAGCCCTATCAACCACTACTGTGATCAGGGGATATTTGACGTAAGCAGAGCAAATTCATTGAAGTAACTGCAGCAGGAATCAAAATCAATAGAATTATATATATATATATATATATATATATATATATATATATATATATATATATATATATATATAGTCCTGAACTTGTAGGTGGTTTGATAAAAAAATTACCTGATTCAATGATTGGAACTTATGTTCAATTTTCTGCGACCGAAGAAGCGCAAATTTTGCCAGATTTAGAGAGGATAGCTACATTTTTAAATAAACAAACACAGCTTCATTCTGCTGCAGGTATAATTTCGGATGAGTTGCTCGATTTGGGACGTAAAAGAGACGGTTATCCAAATCGGACCTTTCGATCTCAAAATATTATCTGTGTTTAATGCTAACGTTCTAGATTCCAATCAAATTACTAAAATCAAACAACCTATTTGTACATGTGCTCTTTGCGGAATGACAAATCACAAACTAGAATTTTGTCGAAAATTTGCTAAATTTTCTATCAGTGAGCGCAAGAGAGTAGTGAAAGAAAATCATCTATGTTTTACTTGCTTAGGTGTGCGCCATTAGTCTCTTTTCCTTCGCGCGCTTCAAATATTTTATTGTTACTTCGTCAATTGTTTTGTACTTAAATCGTATTATTTATTACGTGTTTTTTTGTGTAATAAATTTTTAGCCTGATGAGGCCAGTGAACCTAACTGGCGAAACGTCGCATTAAATAAATATGTGGTGGATTTTGTGAATTCTCCCTTCTCCACTTCACTCTGGATTGGTCCTGAAAGATCGACAATTTATACATATTTGGGTAGAATTATGGAGGGTGCACAGCATAATATTAAAATGTGATGAAGTCTAACTTGTCCAAAATGGAGATGTCAGAGCAAAAACTACACAGTTTTTGTAATAGAGCATTCACCTTTACGACTGAGATAAATGCTCCTTTAAGCGGTGTCGGCCCAGTCGCATCGACCATCACCATAACTCTATATCTTCCTAAAGATATCACGTCCATAGTCTCCCTAACGTTCACCATGAAGACAATAACACTCCGATAACCTCTATACTCTTTATCACTCTATATCACAACATGTACGGTACAGACGAAGCTCGAGCATTGCCAACCTCTCTGCACACGTGTACGATTGTGACCGTAACAATACGCGGAATCTCGAATGGATAGTGAAATTTTACGGACAGTTTTTAGTCCATACAAATTTCAATTGCATGGACAGTTATTATTTATACCAAGTGTACACTATAGAAAAGATATTCTAGTGAATGCATTCCAGATTAAAGAGTATTAAACCTTTCCAAAGAAAGGTACAACTCTCTGACGAGTAAAGAGTGGTTCTATGCAGGCATATATATACATTCACTTTTATTTACATTCATTTTTTCTCAATAGATCCTTCCACAACTTACTTCAATCAATTTTTCAAACTTCGATACTCGTTTCAAAATTCTATATTTCATTTCAAAATACTATACCAGATATGAGAATTAAGATGATAGTTATTGCTTACAATTAATTTTATTTTCAAAACATCGGTCAATAAAATAAATCATGATATAATTTTGCAATTGTATTTCAGAATCGAAAACTTCAGAATCCAAGCTATTCCTAGTGGAATTATATTTTGTACATAATGGTACAAAAACGTACAAAAACGTCAAAAACGTCCAAAATGTTTATATGTGTCACACTTGAAACAACTTTGGAAAACTGTTCACATACTGACTATACTTCTGTACGATTTTGTACACTTTTCTACAATTCTTATACGTTTTCGTACGTTCTGTACTTTTTTTGTACCTCTTCCTATGGTTTCGTACGTTTTTGAACAAATTTGTACGTTTTTGTACGTTTTCGTATGTTTATGGATATGTTTACATACATGTGTATACGGTTTTCCACTATTTTGGATTTTTATAATAACTAGAAGGGATACCACCCCGCTCGCTTTGCTCGCCAACCCCCTACTTCCGATTCAATAGTTCGATGTCCAGCAAGAAAAAAATTACATGGAAGAATCAATTCAAGTCGGTAAAATCAAGGTCCCCTCCTCGTCTCGCTCGCTAAACCCTCGCCCTCGCTGGTTACTATAGATTCATATGTACTGCAAATTAGTCATGTCAGTAAATGTACATAAATACTTGAAATACTTTGAAATCATTCGATTTCAAATTCTGATTTTATTTATCTAGCAATATTTGATTTGAGCATATGATGAGCATATGACGAGCTACACTCATGAGTACCGATTACTTTAAATCGATGGGTCTTACAAAGAAAGATAAATGCAATCTGTGCGCGGAAACAGACAAATATCGCAATCTGTCTGTTTCGGGCGTTCGATGCTAGGGGGTCGAAAATAAATTTTACAATTTCACGAAAAAGAGAATTTTATGTAATTGAATCGAAATACGTTCAAGTTATTTACAACACTAAAACTTCATCGAAAAATCTTGAAACTAACGGTCGAAAGGCAAGTTGTGCGATAAGTCTCGAGTAATTCAAACGAATACAGAAAAGGTAGCGCGAAGCAGAGAGGTAAATCTCAGCGACTGACCTGAGCAAGCGCGCCGAAAAATCTGCCGCATGTCACGCCGTGGCTTTTCACGATGGGCCGGGAAAACCTCTCCCCCGCTCCCAAATGTCCCCCACTGTCTAGACGGCACGGTGGAGAGAGCCGAGATCTCCCGAGCTCCGCGCTCAGCTTTGAGTTTCTCCTCTCCCCGCCGCTCCAGGTCCGCTAGCCGTCGCAGGGCTTGGAGGGCCGCTTTTGAGCCGTGCACCGTGATGCGAGCCCCCTGCCCCCTCTCCACCTTCCGCTCTCCGAGGTCACCACTACTGGTCTCGGTAAGCCTTGTAGCTTCCCAACCCAGATATGTGATCTCTTTCGAGATCCTCGAGATGATGGGGCCCGGGCGGTTGCCAGCCATCCGGGTCCTGTGGCTGACGGCCACGGCGCATCGTTTCGTTACGATGGCCGCGCACGTATGGGAGAGCTGCCGGTGCCCACTCGGAAGCGCGGTCTCGGACCGCGAGACGGATTCCCGACTCCACTATAAAACGCGCCCCTGCAACGCGGTTTCTAGGCAAACTCGCGCAAACTTTCACCTCTTTCTCTCTGCTATATTAAAATAGAAACTAACAACTAACGCGACATTTTAACGTGCTTAAGTTTCGATTGTAACTTATACTTAGAATCTGGATTTACTTATAACTAGAATTAAGTACGGATTTAGGTGTGCGCAAGCATTGTTTCACGGGCGCGTGACCGTCTTCGCGGCTGAGAAATTATTTTCGCCACCCAAGCTCAATCTCGAGACGCGCATCTGTCCGAAACACTGTCCACGAAGAAAGACAAAACTTGCAATCTGTCCGCAAAAATAATACATGGTACCCATCCCACAATTTTCCGACATAAAAAAATACATGGGATGGAAGCTTGGATTGAGTAGGTTACAACTGACAAAAAAAACAAGCCTTCCCGACAGTTCGATTGTGGTTCAAACTCTTTCTCCGTTAATATTCACGGGAAGATAATTCCGAAATGTGTCTTCATTCGCGGCCAGAATGCGATATTTGTCTTTCTTCGCGGAAAGATTGCGATATGTTTCTTCCGTCGCGGACAGATTGCGATATGTGTCTTTCTTTGTGAGAGCCATCGAAATGGTGATGTCAGACTTTGACTGTTTTTTTTTCTAAAAGTTATTTCGGTTTTTTTTTGTTCGTTCCCAAGCCTAACTGAGTGCAGTCTTCGATATTTTTTACTTTTTGTTATTTGGGTTAGCATCAAGAAATGCCTGTATTCTCGTGGATATACAATTTCCATACACATATATATATATATATATATATATATATATATATATATATATATATAATATATATATATATATATATATATATATATATATATGTAATATAAAGTTGATCTTCCGATAAGACGGATCGAAAGAAAATTGCCTTCGCTTTGATGTTCCGTCTTGGGATTTTTTGAAAAATCGATGTGTGGGCGTTAACAATGGAAAAATGCAACTTGGGTTTTTGCTTTCTCAAAGAGAAAGCTTTGTAATGGGGTAAAAATCGACAAAGACGGCCGAAGTGAGCTCGGCCGGCCGAGCGCGCGGCGGAAGTATTTAGTTTATTGCCGGCCCTCGCGCGCGATACCACGTGCTCTCGAGACTACGAGACCGCCCGGGCTATCGCGACCACGAGGACGTCAGCGGACCGTTCCCCACGACATCCCACTCGCTACCGCACGCCGAGGCCGAGTCAAGGACAAGCATCGCCTAGCGCCGGAGCACATCGCCGAGTAAGCGCCGCACGATCGCCATCTCTCACTCTCCCAGCCAACACGCGTTCACGCTCTCTCTCGCTCCGGCCCACGAGACGCGACCCGAGGCTCGACGTCTCTGTGTAGTATCTTCCCCGTTTAGATTAGTTAAATAAATATCGTGTTCGTCAGAACCGTTTTATCTTTTATTTGCCACATTGTTCCCGCTCAAGATCCTACTCCCACGCACACGAGCCTCACCACCTCGTGCATGCTCTAGGCCCTACGGCCATGGTATTTATTCATTATTGATAAATACGGCGGTGATAACTGGCGCCCAGCAATCGTGGTGCTGGAATAGTGTGGCAAAATAACTACACTGAGAGAACGGTGGAGCCTGATACGCTCCGATGTACGGAGCCTGTATAGCTCCGCCGAGTGGAGCCACGCAGGCGCCGCCCGGTGGAGCCGTCACAGCTCCGCCAGTCCGCGCCAGTCCACGCGCGCTTCAGGCTCGAGCGCAACATTGCCAAACGTCTCGCATGCAAATGCTCTCACTTTTGATTTGCCCTATTGAGGTTTTACTTGTTGCCTTTCGGTCTATCTGAATAGTGCAATAACAGGTAAGTTTTTTGTATTAAATTTATACACAAAGTAATTTTACATTCACTATTGATTGAATAGGTTATGAAAGTGATTACGAAACTTTCTAACAAAAAGTTACAGATGTGGCCGGACTGGTCATAATGGAATGAGTCCATTGACCGTCTACCTCGAATGTAATCACTTTCATAACCTATTTAATCAATAGTGAATGGAAAATTACTTTGTGTATAAATTTAATACAAAAAATTTACCTGTTATTGCACTATTCAGATAGACCGGAAAACACAAGGCAACAAGTAAAACTCTAAGGATGTTCTAGCTATAAATGAAAATAGTGAAAAATACTTGAAACTTCGTACATTAGCATATTTTGTGGTATAAAAGTTGTACCCAAAATTTGAGAAAGCCTGGTTGGCTGGTTAAAAAGATATGTTAAAAAGTTCTAATCTATGTTAAAAGTATGGAAAGAATAGTGAGAATCTGAAGAAATTCTTAAAAACGAGAGAATAATATCCAATAATTGGATATATGCAAAGATCATATGCCTGGGTTGGTTATGGAACAAGTAATCAATGGTTTTTCATCCTCCCAGTGAGGGATAAGTCATAACTTGAAGGATAATCAGATTCAAAAGTTAAAAATGTACTTATAAAAACGAGCTCAAAGGTGATGTTACGCTCCTTAAAATCCTCCATACAACTATGGATATGGTTATTCATATCACATACGAAAAAATTCTGTTGCAGCTCAGCTTTTCAAATACGTTTTACTGATTTACCTAACTTTTAGGAATGACTGTGTAACCCGAACATCCTTAATAGGGCAAATCAAAAGTGAGAGCATTTGCATGCGAGACGTTTGGCAATATTGCGCTCGAGCCTGAAACGCGCGTGGACTGGCGCGGACTGGCGGAGCTGTGACGGCTCCACCGGGCGGCGCCTGCGTGGCTCCACTCGGCGGAGCTATACAGGCTCCGTACATCGGAGCGTATCAGGCTCCACCGTTCTCTCAGTGTAGCTAAAAATCCGTAAGCGAAAAGTGCAACAGGTAAACCTGTTCCCTCCAAAAATCCGGCGGCCATCTTTTATTCCTCGCCTCGTGTCAACCGACAGCGTCCGGCGTAGCAACGGCAGCGCATGATGCTGAGGTAATTTGCCGCGAAGAGACACGAGCGAGAAACTCGTTGAAGGATCATCGAAGCAAAATAACCTCTGACAGGAAGAGGCAACAGCGAGGAATCACAGCGCCGAATAATATCCGAATATTCATAGCGAGCGAGATTCATACA